>OZ025259.1:32418145-33107389 GCA_964019135.1 Arenicola marina
GAGCGGGAACCATGTGGCCCAGTGAATCAGTCTCGCACCACGTCTGGCGCTGGGAAGGCTGGGGCTGCGGCTGGGGCTGTGGCTGGGGCTGTGGCTGTGTCTGGGGCTGAGGCTGGGGCTGGGGATTGTGTCCAGACTGGGACTGCTGGTATAGAAGCTGTGGCTGCGGCTGGGGCCCGATCAGCTGGGCTGATGACTCACGCGGCTCGGCGTGGCTCCCCCCTCCCACCGGGTGGTGGTGGTGGTGGTACCGTAAACTAGGCTGAACAACCGCCGCGCTATATTTCTGACCGCCCATTATGGCCGAACCGGACGTGTTGCGCCGCTTCCTGCAATGCGATACGTGACTCATGATTACACATATCTACCACGGAACCCGGGATTTTATCATAATTTAATCCTATGGAGCGGGACAACTACATCAACGTTAAATCTGTTGCGTGTGTTATAGTCATTATTTTACAATGAAAAACGTGTTTCCAGCTTAGATATACATGGCACCCATATATTAAATATCCGATAAGTGATGAATTAAATTTACATTGATGACATGTTAGATATAATCCGCGTGTACCAGAGTTTTTAAACAAAATAAACGTTCCAGCTCATCCATATTGTAGCTTAATGCATTCAGGCATCAGAACCGTAAAATCCGCATTATCAGAATAACGTCTGAGGAAATATAATCTGGCCATCTATCTACTTAAAAATAAAGGGATGGGCTATTGTGAGAATTTCACTGACCTGCACATTGTGCAATATAATCCAATGCAGATGACACATAGCAGAATGACGGCCGCGATACTCAGGCCCACAATTAGCGCCAGAGACACCGCTGCATGATAAAGATACATGACGTTAGTAGTGAATTAATTGGTTAAACATCCAGGCCTCATCTATATGACTACGACACATGTATATTAGACAGGGCCAACTCCATTTCACCGTCCGGATATGTATTCTGGCCCAATTTAGGAGCACACAGACGACCAAAAGCGCCATGTTTTTTTTCTCAAGATATATTAGGACAATTATGGTCTGCATCTACATATACAGTATTGTTGTGGTCAGTGAGGGCTAATACCGGTACGGGCAGATCTCCGAAGAATTGCTAACGGGGGGAGGGCACATGTTTAAAACAAATAAAAGCTGCATTTTTTAACATGAGGATACATGCTCAGCCCCCCCCCCCCCACGCCACCCCATATATACACACACACAACACCGACCCGTCCTTCCAATTAAAGTGACTCTGGCGACAAGCATTAAGACGAGATATACATAAATTATATCATATTCAAATCCATCATATCCGGCATTCGAAGCTCCACAC
The DNA here is from genome assembly GCA_964019135.1 of Arenicola marina. Taxonomy (NCBI): domain Eukaryota; kingdom Metazoa; phylum Annelida; class Polychaeta; family Arenicolidae; genus Arenicola; species Arenicola marina. Next base: position 32,419,479 of record OZ025259.1, read on the forward strand.
GTGACTTACCGGGTGAGAAAGGAAGAACGATGGCTTTCCCAGTATTTTCGCTCATTATGGAGGCAGAATCTGAACATGCAAAGAGGAGAATAAATAGCGGTCCAAGCCCGTGGACTGTGGCAAACGACTAAGTTCAACAGACTGTTTTCGACATTATGTTAGCCTGTTGGAATCTAAGTCAGGCAGTTGAATCGCCTTCAGTTTAATGCAATACCTCTGGTATATGAAGACCAATGGTGATAGAGACTATTTACATTTAAAACCGCAGATTATAAGGATGTATAATTACGTACGTAGCTGTAGTGTAGAAGATATAAGTGAGAGAGACGCTTACACACTTACGCGGCTGTACGAATACGTACAACACAAATACATTGCGAGGGGACTGTCCCAGGGCACTGGGCCCGGGGGCGGGGGGGGGGGGGTCCAGTTTGAATGATCATGCCGCAGAAAGGGAGTGGTGCACTTTGGAGAGAGTTAGCTCTCTGAAAAAAAATAACTGGATGGCGGCGGTGGGGCTGGGAGGGTGGGGGGGTTAAACTATTCGACAGAAAATGAACCCAGCGGGGCTCGAACCATCGATCCACGTGCCGTTAGGCTCTCAGGTGGTCAGATCCAAATGTTTGGAGAGAGGGAGCACTTGGTCGGAACGATGTGGCAAGAGGAGGGAGGTTACTCTCCGGATGGGGCGTGGTTGGGTGCGGAGGCATGGGGGGGGGGGGGAGTGGAATGAGCGTCCGTTGAAGTCGGAATCCAGACTCGACCAATCCCCAAGCCCATGAGAATGCATCCATTGCCGTCTCAGGGTCATACAGCTGTTCAGTAACACGATATCAACGCGACGTAACAGCTACGGAACACAGATTATACACATAGTATTCATTGATATTCTATATTACATACCTTCGTAAGTCAGTAGGAAAGTGCTGTGGACGTTCCTCTGTGCCTTGATCAGCACGGTGATAGCGACTGAATTTTAGGAAGACGTGTATATCACATGTTTCCGGGCGTTACCACCACATATTGTAAAGTGGACATCGAGTGACGGCTCCGTTGTATATCCCACAACACATCGCAGGCATTGCTATCGGCTGAGCGATGCTTATCGTCGGCGTTATTCAAATCCAAAGTCTAGCAATGTGAAGGCGATTCGCTCTCCCCGGGAAGCTTCTATTACCCAGGATGCATCAGCGACTCCACATCATATCACGCCTGTCACGTGACTGGCTATGCTCCCGGTATAAGGTGGAGTGCTTGATGTGTGGCCTCAGTGCATTGAGGCATGTATATAACTGCAGCAGAGAAGAAATATTGGTCAGATATCAACGTCAAGTAACGATTTGATCATTAACCGTCATTGCTCATAATGTTAATGGAGAATACTGACTATGCTTCGTTGTTGTTAAACTGCGTAGCCTGAGTCAGACTGATACATTATACCTCATACCGTGGCCATAACCAACCATCGATAAGGGGTCTGGAAGGAGTAATTGGGGACTCGCAACACAGGCACATTTGATTAATCTTTAATATTAATGTTGACCCCCAAATTTCAACACTAAGGATCTGAAAAAGCGACATCGACACAGATTTTGGAAAAATCGATGTCATGATCGTTGAGAAAAAGCAAAAAACGAAACGAAACGTCGCGAAAAATTCGAAATCGAGAATTTAAAAATAAATCTACACTGGACACCATATGTCTAAAACCAGGGTTTATACGTCTCACAATTTCCATCCTGCCGTACTTGAATCCTCGACAACCATCACCTCACTCAGCCCATACTCAGTGTTTCACCGTTGCATGTCTTCACTATGTGTCGCTGGAAACAAGGAGACTGGGATCAATGAATGAATCAGGGTAAATAATATTCGGTAAGATCGTGCATTTAGGTCTTGAAACGTTATTTTCGTATGGATTTGTCATATAATGTCATGGGACATTTTATTGATAATGTTATAGCCATAATGATTTCTCAACACAGAAACATATAATAGCATACCTAATATTAAGTTATATCATAGTTATTGGTATTGCCATCCCCATGTTTCATATCGGTTATACCACCACCATACGTACCGTCAATTGCCATTATAACCTGCGTGAACAAGAACAACAATGTTGTGTGGTGTCTCATGGAGCCAGACGAGGCTGGATCCAGTACACTGTGCGATGTGATTGCCGACGTATTCTAACCATGACAGATTCTAATCGGATTCTTGATGGAGGTGATATGTACAATCACATTGATACAGGTATAATGCACTAGGACCACCGTCCGTATTAAACCCCGCGAAATCGATTATTACAGTGTACGTTAGGCCTGCTTAATACGTGAGCTCCATTCACACAATGGTACGCCTACACTTGGCAGAATCAAAGCGGTAGACCAGCCATTGACTCCGTGATGTTGGCTACAACAACATAACACAACTCACGTGTTCCCGATAGTTGCCACTGTGAACACTTCCAAGGATACAAGTCCAAATCCTAGAAGATATCCTCTTGATTATTTACTCATCATGTGTATAATCCAATGAACGTGTCGGCATATATCACCCATCGATATAGGGAAACACTGGGGAACTGGGACCTTCCCTCGCACTATCCACTATGTGTGAACGCTCCATCCGCCTCGTGGTAACGACTGGGTTGTTGCTTCTCCTTTCTGCTCGTCTGACCCAATTCCGGGCAGCTGCATATTGATTCTCTGACGTCACGCTCGACTCAGCAATATGCGGCGAGGAATGCCTTTGCATCCGGGGGCCTAGGTAGATTCGGGCTCGCACTGGTCGGTCTCGCTAACTGAGCAGGTGATAGGCCGTACGAGTGCGTGGCGAACATGTGCGTTTAATGATACCCCGTGTGATGCTGTACCAGCGGGATTTCTCCCATTTCTCACAGTGCGCTGTTCATCCCAGGTGTAGACCATTGCGAAGAATAAACAGGGAAACACGCCTTATATAATTGCTTTAATAAAATTTAATTTGCAAACGAGTGATAAAAGAGCAGACACATCGAAGGCAGTTAGTATGACTTATGCCCGTCACGGTTATGGCGATCACAATCAGATACATGTACATTGATCCACGCGGAGCATATTTACAACCATTCCGTGCGTAATAAAGATTGTCGTAGTGTTTCCATTCAAAGCGTTACACATCAGTTTACCAACAGTTATGAATAGTTACGTGAATCAAGTGTACATCAACAACATCAGACTTACAGCTACGTCTTCACTGGGATTGATCAACATAATGACACAAACAAATACACGACGAAGATTTTCTAGAAGGCGTTACCATGGCATCAACGACGCTAAGGGCATTGTCATATTTGCATAATGCCATTACAATGTCTTTCACTTAAGGGGCAGTGAAATGCATCCAGTTTGTAGTTCATAGCATCAGTATTAGTTACGGTCGTCTTTGTCCAGGACAAAATACTTGTGTGATCCTGCCCAGTAGTAGTCTTCACCCGAGTCGCGATGGCCCGCTGGTCGGGACGACTGTTTGGGCGGCAGAGGAGGAGGCAGGTCGTTGTCATGCCGCCCTCCAGACGCCTTCTGTGGCAGGGCGGGCGGCATGCTGTGCGGTCTGCACGCCGTGCTGTAGTGAGGCATGCTGGCCATCACTTCAGGTTGTAACGTCGGTTCTGTAGGTTTGTCTTTAAGACCATGATGTTCGTCCATGGGTATGGGGTTTACACACCACGTCTGGCGATTATTCAGATCTGGCGGGAGGTGCAGAGATCCGTCTGGTCTGACGGGGTGATACCTCAGCGACATGCTGTGCTCCTCACCCGATGATCCGTACTTGTGAGTCGTTTGATTGGTCAGCCCGCGAGCGATACGTCGCCTTCTGTTGACAAATAAATATGAAACATAAGTTAAATATAGATGCCATGCGTTATGCCCATCCCATGCCATGGGCTCTATATCACATGCGCCAGTCACATCGAAAAGTGCAACAAACGACATGGGATACGATGTATCTTTATCAGAAATTGAAGTTATTGGTGTATTAGGCAAGTTGTGTGCACACGAAGACTAAATTAAGACAATTACTATTCGGGGACACTGAATGATTTAGATGGCATATGCCCCAGATTAGGTCGCCCAGGTTCGACCATTGAAACAAGGACCGAATGATCTGCCGTCCAGCGTTCCACCACTCAGCCGGAGATGCTCGTGTTGCATTGATAAGTGCTTGTATTATGAAATACCACATCACATATAGGCCTATGTGTCACATTGCTGTTGTAGTATTGCAATTACCTCTTCACGCAGAAATATCCGGTGATGATAATGCACAGCAAGACACCAGCCAGGACGCCCAGCCCCACAATAAGAGCTATGGTAAAGACTGAAACAAATCACGTGATCAATACACCTTTCCACACCGCGAGCTGAGCCCCGCCCACGCGTGAGTCCTTGTTCGTCATTCGAGTAGGAAATAGACAAGCATAGCATATGGTAGGTAAAAGTGAGACGTACTCATTTCTGAAACTGACAAGAAAGTGACATGCTGCTTTGTTTGTCGGACATGTTTGTCGGACATAACGCACGTGGAAGACCTTTTTTTGCCACATGATTGGATAAAAGCGACAGTGACGTCAATGAATGACTGACAGCCTGGAATGGTGTATTATACTACACGTGTGATATTATTACACGTGTTCTTACATGATATCCGTTGTCATCTATGTTGCTCAATGATAACGTGTATTGAAACAATATGGCGTTAACTATTATATGGTGATAACTTATTGACACTGATAATACCATCTGAACATATGCATTCCGATTAATATAATAATACTAAGTGATTAGTAGGTATTAATACATTACCTTGTGACAGAGGCAATGCGCTGTTGTCGGTGGCGGCGGTGACTAGTTCCACTGTAAACAAATAATAAACATGTATGCTTGTAATTCGACGATTCGAACGAATGTGCCAACAGAAATGTTGTCATAGTTCCTTGAGTACATATATACGTCAAGATAGGGCCACTAGGGTGACCCTTGCGCCGTTTACGGACATGGTCAGAGAGGCATGTACCAGGGCTAGTGCCACACTATCTTGATTGTTCTGCATGGCATTTCGAGTTATACGCATCATATCGAATACTACATGCATTTTATTAACAAAATTTATATGTGTTCACCTGGCTCGGAACAGTTCCCGACGGTTCCTGACCACGTGCTGCCTTTACACGTCAGTTGCCACGTGGTCTCCCCCCACTCACAGCCGACAGTGGCCATGTCTCCCTCACGCCTGTACCAGGCCTTCTCCGGGGGTATTAGGTCAGGACAACCGGTCACTGTGGAGTCAATGACGTAATTGATCTTTGTAACAAACGACATCCTTGCTCATACTCGCAAACACGGACTTTTACCATTAGCACGTTATTACCCACAAAACACGAAAATAACATTACATTAGATTAAAATGCGCCCCTTAACCCAGCCAACGAAATAAAAAGTGGTACATATATTAAACAGGTATATTTCGTTTACAAACACCCGTTGTAATAATTAGGTTCCACCTGTCTGACAGACCATCAACCCATCCCATAAGAACACAGGAATTCACTTACCTGCGTAATCGAGAAGGTAGTTGGTTGTTGATCTGCGATCGTTCTTTGGAAGAACGATAACTTGAACACTGCTGGAAGCTGACTCATATAACGCAGTGTTTCGCGTCTTTCCTCCGCATATTGTTTTGTTTATGCCGAGTATCGATTCTATGATGTATCCAAGTGTCTCGCATCGGTTGCCGTGACCTCCCTGACGCTTATTCGTTGTGTTTGTCCATCCAAAGTCTATGAGGGTGAAGTTAATTTTTTGGCCAGCAGCACCTTCGATTAGCCAGGGGGCTCGGGATGAGCCACATCCGGTTTGGTCTGTCACGTGACTTGACAATGTGTTGATCGATGCTGAGGTAGGCAGTTTCACTGCGGTCGAGCATGTATGCGACATTGAAACAACTACAAATAAGTGAGAAAAAAACCCCAACATGATTATATCAAACCGGGGCATAAAAATGAATGCACAATAAAAATACGGAAACCGGTTGTGACAAAAAGAGGATTACTTCCAGCATGGTTCTTATTGATTATGTATGCCGTATTCATGGTATAATTATATTGATATAACTTACATGCTTGACCAAATAAAACGATTCTGATTCTGGCCTAAACTGGCAGAACGAAATGATGCGGCGCTTACCTTTACGGCATATATAATGCACAGTCATGTAGGAAAGCATATCGAGGGGGCACGATGATACCGCTGCCAATGTCTGGTCCTTGATATCAACCTTGAATAGGCATTGTCGCGACCCTGAACATATGATATCCATGACGTGCAGAATATCAGCATGGCACCCCATGACCACGTCGGTTTTGATGCACTTTCCTAATTCCATGCGACCGTAGATTGCAGTCTGCATCACGATTACTTCGTCGTTGTTACACTGGGCTGTCAATGTTTCCCGATCACAGATATCTTGTCGAATAATTTCTGCGAAAGAGACCAGGAATCGATTGACCAGAAACGCTTTTACAATTTAGTATGGCAAATATATTATTGCGACGACTAACCGAGATACGCGGGGCGATAAATATCGTATCATATTGTGTAACAAAAAGATAAGTTCGTGCAAATATTGGCCGAACAACAGTGTATACTAATGGATAAAAATATATGCGACCTACTTGAGATACAATCGATTATCGTGTTCGCTGATGAACTCGAAAGAGTTGTAAATGACAACCATCATGTAATTGTGGCACCATTACCTGCGCCCTCGCCTGCTTTCGTTGTGTGAGTGAGAACCAACATCGCCACCAGTGCCGCTCGCTGCGCTGCCATTGTAGTATTCTGTCACGAGCAATGGTGATGCATATGCGGTGGCCAAATGGTTCTTAATTCCGTCGGTGACCAATTACAACGTGTGCAGATTTTCACGATATGTCTACTCCATTTGATTGTACTCCACGTGGGATGTAGCGTCCAGTGTTATCCTGCCGCCGGAATCTGAAGCGGCGCTATCACGTTGTGTCCGGCAGGCTCCTGGACAGCAAATGGTATTACAGATCATCACACTCCGACTGAAAACACCATACGTCGTCATGTGCGTAGTTTATCATGTGAGATACTGGCGTGAACAGGGAGAACACACACAGTCCAAGGACGTATTACATTATTGGTATCACGAGCGGAACTGTTTCGGGCACCATGTTTACATTCCTAAGCGATGTAGCCGATGATACCAGCCTCGTGTAGACGTCTCGCCATCTTGAATGCCACCGACCCAATTTCAGGGTGCCACAATTATCGATCCACCTACGTCACTACCGTATTCGCGCGGCTATTCACCGGGAGCGCTAACGCTATAGTTTGTAAGCGGGTTGCGTGTTGGTGCCATCAATATGATGCATTAGCACCAATCTCAACTAGCATTGAGAATAAAGCACGTTTAAAAACAGTTAACGGTGGACCCACTTGCAAAAAAAATCCCACGCAATTCTATATGGCACATCATGTTTGTTCCGTCGGGTTGACAATGTATGCATGATTATCTACTGATACTACTGATGGTCATCCTTGTCCAGGACGAAATATTTGTGGGATCGGGGCGCTCGTTTGGGCGGCAGAGGTGTCGTTAATGGCAACCGTCCTCGTCCACGACAAAATATTTGTGTGATCCAACCCAGTAGTAATCTTCACCAGGTTCGCCTTGTTTCGACTGTTTGGGCGGCAGGGGAGGAGGCAGGTCGTTGTCATGCCGCCCTCCAGACGCCTTCTGCGGCAGGGCGGGCGGCATGCTGTGCGGTCTGCACGCCGTGCTGTAGTGAGGCATGCTGGTCACCACTTCAGGTTGCAATATTTGTTCTGTAGGTTTGTCTTTAAGACCATGATGTTCGTCCATGGGTATGGGGTTTACACACCACGTCTGGCGATTATTCAGATCTTGCGGGAGGTGCAGGGATCCGTCTGGTCTGACGGGGTGATACCTCAGCGACATACTGTGCTCCTCACCCGATGATCCGTATTTGTGACTCCTTTGGTTGTTCAGTCGTCGTGCATTGCGCCGTCTGTGGACATATCGTGTTGATCATCATTCCACTCATATTTATATACATTATATGTCTGTTCTGCTTCTTTATATATTGATGAATCTTGAAAGTATAATTCCTTACACTTGATGAAGAAATGCAAAATCGCTGGGGATATCATGTGATGATCAAAATTGGTGAAAAACTGTATTTAGCACACTCTATTTAGCACATTACATACCTTAAATGTTTTGTATTATGACTCACGCAGGCCTGGAATATGGATGAGTTACCTTCGGACGCAGAAATAACCGGTGACGATGATGCACAGTAAGACTGCAGCCAGAACGCCAAGCCCCACAATAAGAGCTATGGTAAAGCCTGAAAAATTGACATATTTCTTGTTGTCCACATATAATCTACGGTGCTATGGCATATACTTACGTTTTATAGCTTTGATACATTCTATAAGCACACACTATAATACGGGCAATTATACCATGTTACCGGCAATGACATATTTACATGATTTACGCTGTCATGATCTAAGAATAAAGACCCCATGAAGATGCACATTATACGCATATTATGCCTACTTCCATCTAGCTTACCTGGGGAGAGCGACAAGGCACTGTTCTCGGTTGCTGCCGTAGACTCTTCAACTGTGAGAAAATGTCATATGGTAAGTTAAGTCCGATATTAAAGTCAATAGACATAAAACACATAATTAATTACGCGACAGGCTGTCAGGGACGCGTTACAGACAATGCGATCGATATTGCATACATTTAGTTAAATACAAATTGAGGTACTAACCCGGTGCTGAGCAGTTTCCTACGGTTCCCGACCACGTGCTGCCTTCACACGTGAGTTGCCATGTCGTCGTTCCCCACTCACAGCCGACGGTTGCCTTGTCTCCCTGCCGCTTGTACCATGCCTGGACTGGCGGTATCAGGTCAGGACAACCGGTCACTAGGGAAATATATGATTTCTACGAATCATAAGGGTCATATGAGTCCATGCAACAAGTTGGCTTTGTGCGATAACATGAGCATATACATGATGAAAATCGGTATTATTATTTCCACTATTATTGGTAGTGTATATGTTTTCCCAATATTTCCAGTGGCCAAATCGAAGCTCTAACCTATGAACATGCCACACATTTTGCTCATTGCATGTTCTTACCTTGATATCCCAGAAGAAAATTGGTTTTCAATCGCCGTGTTTTTTTAGGCAATATGATAACTTGAGCACTGCTGGAAGCCGTTTGGTATGGATTTGTCTCACGATCCTTTCCACCACATATAGTTCTGTTGATGCCAAGTTCAGATTCTATTATATATCCTAGCGGTTCACATCGGCTGCCATGACTTCCTTGGCGAGTGCCTGTCGTGTTTGTCCAGCCAAAGTCTAACAGTTTAAAGTTGATTCTTTGACCGGCAGCGCCCTCTATCACCCAGGGGGCTTTCGATGAACCGCATCCGGTATCATCTGTCACGTGGCTTGATAACGTGTTACTCGAAGCAGAAGTGACGGACTTTACGGTGGATGAACATGATTGCTTCATCGATACAACTGGTGGAAAGGGAAAAAAATGTTCCATAGGTCTTAAGTTTCGTATGGACGGACTAATGGAGTTTACGCGAAGCAAATCAATTAGTAATTAAGTTAATATATGAATTACAATGGTACGATAAAACAGTAATCAATAGAGGCTCTGTACTTGCATTTATTCACGTTCGAAGGTCATTGGAAACTGTCATACAACTGAGCTGAAAATATCAACAGCATTATGTATGTATGACTCATAAAGCCCCTGCGAATATACCGCTTACCTCCCTGGCATCTGTAGCGCACAGTCATATAGGAGAACATATCGCGCGGGCAGGATGAAATGTCGACTAAAGTAGAATCTTTCATATCTAGTCTGTAGATGCACCGTTGCTTTCCAGAACAAAGGGTATCCATGATACGCAGCACGTTAACTTGACAACCCATAAAGACGTCACTTTTTATGCATTTGCCTAACTCCATCCGCCCATATATAGCGCTCAGCATCACGACGACTTCATCGTTGTTACAGTGGGCTGTCAGCGTGTCTTCATCACATATGTCTTGCTGAATAACGCCTGCAAAATCCACATGAAAATAGTTTTAAGCTTTCGGAACTATTTTCAGCCCTAATAATCTCAGTTCAGATCCATTAGTTGAAATTACTAATTAGACTCGGCGATATGTAACTTTAAATAAGTTTGAACTAATGAAGGTTGGGTTCAGCGGACAAAGAGTGGTACCTTACCGGTTTGCTCATCCGCGTGCATAGCTTGAATTAGGAACAAAGCTGTTACTAGTGCTGCTACCTGCGGCGACATTTTTGTCGGGATGGTTTCGGCAGTATGTCGTTCAAGGTTGTTCGTATTTAAATCTAAGCCTTTCTGATGCTGTCTTTGATGAATGAAGTCAACGCTTCGTGGGTGACCCAATGCAATATCACATCATTCGGCGGTGCTATCCGTGCGGAGAGTCGATATCGGTGGTGAGTGCATTGTGTCCAGGCGGCAGCTCTGGTGCAAATGATATTACAGCACCACAGTCGTTAGACAGCAGGCACCGGCTCTCCGTCACGTACATATTTTATCCTCATATCTGTGCGTGATGTGCCATATGACTCACAGAAGCGACATAGACGTTCCACATCCTTGTAATTAATGTGTTATCCCACCATGAACATTTCTTTCATGTGATCATCTGCAAGTTACAAAATATATCCCCTTCATGCATGAACCTCGCCATCTTGAATGCCACTGACCCAATTCCATGTTGCCGCAAGTATTGATCCGGCTACGTCACTACCGTTGTCATTTGGTTATTCACCGGGGGCGCTTGCGCTCCGGCTGGAGTGTGGTCGGTAGTGTTGTAGCACACACATAATTCCTTAGCACCGATGTAACATTGTCTTAAAAACTTACTGAAGTTGGCTAATCTCTCTACACATATAATATAGGATAATCCCACGTTCTTAATGGTAAAGCACGTCAACACTGGATGAATACAAACTGTAACTATAATGAATGCTCCGCGTTAATGATCGTCCTTGCCCAGCACAAAATACTTGTATGATCCGGCCCAATAGTAATCTTCACCGGAGACGCGTTGGCCTGCTGGTCTGGACGATTGTTTTGGCCGCACAGGTATCGTTAATGGCAACCATCCTCATCCACGACAAAGTATTTGTGTGATCCGACCCAGTAGTAATCTTCACCAGGTTCGCCTTGTTTCGACTGTTTAGGCGGCAGAGGAGGAGGCAGGTCGTTGTCATGCGGCCCTCCGGACGCCTTCTGTGGCAGGGCGGGCGGCATGCTGTGCGGTCTGCACGCCGTGCTGTAGTGTGGCATGTTGGCCACCACTTCGGGTTTTAACATTTGTTCTGTAGGCTTACTATTCAGACCATGGCGTTCGTCCATCGGTATGGGGTTAACACACCAAGTCTGGCGATTATTCAGATCTGGCGGGAGGTGCAGAGATCCGTCTGGTCTGACGGGGTGATACCTCAGCGACATGCTGTGCTCCTCACCCGATGATCCGTACTTGTGACTTGTTTGATTGGTCAGTCGTGGTGCATTCCGTCGCCGCCTGTGAAAATATCGTACTGATGACCATTCCTTACATATTTACAGAAGTTATATCGATGTTATGTGTCTTTGCATGTTTTATGATGATGTCATTACTTAAACTTAATGAACGAATGTAAAGTAGACGGGGAATATATCATGTAGGGACCGTTAATACAGTGTTTACATATATGGTACAGAAACTAACATATCTGCACTGCACAATAGCTTATGCAGGCCTGTAATATGGCTGGGTTACCTTCGGACGCAGAAATAACCGGTGACGATGATGCACAGTAAGACAGCAGCCAGAACTCCAAGCCCCACAATAAGGGCTATGGTAAAGCCTGAAGAAAGAGCATATGTCTCGTTGTCCACATATATATCTACAGTGCTGCGGTATGTATGTATCTATACATTTTATCGCACTAATACATATTCTATAAGCAGGCACTATAATACGGGGAATGATACCATGTTGCTGGCATTGACATGTTGACATGATTTACAGTGCCATGGTATTACTGTTACAATAAAGATCCCATGAAGAAACAGGTTCTACTCATATTATTCCTACTTCCAGCTAGCTTACCTGGGGAGAGAGCCAAGGCACTGTTCTCGGTTGCTGCCGTAGATTCTTCAACTGTAAGAAAATGGCATACATATATAGGAAATTATGTATTATATTAGAGTCAAGATCACTTAACCTAATACGCGACAGGCTGTCAGGGACGCGTTACGCACACTGCGATCGATATTGCCTACATTTAGTTAAATACGAATTGAGGTACTAACCCGGTGCTGAGCAGTTTCCTACGGTTCCCGACCACGTGCTGCCTTCACACGTGAGTTGCCATGTCGTCGTTCCCCACTCACAGCCGACAGTTGCCTTGTCTCCCTGCCGCTTGTACCATGCCTGGACTGGCGGTATCAAGTCGGGACAACCGATCACTAGGGAAATATATAACTTATACGAATCATAAAACTGTCGCAATGAGCACATGCAACAAGTTGGCATTGTGCGATAACCTAAGCGTCAAAATAGATGATGAAGGATGAAAATCGGTATTAGTATCGCCACTATTATATTCTAAAGTGTATATGTTTCCCAGTATGGTATCATTTTGCTAGTGGCCAAATCAAAGCTTTAACCTCTGAAAATATCACACATTTTGCTCATTCCATGTTCTTACCTTGATATCCCAGAAGAAAATTGGTTTTCAATTGCCGTGCTTGTTTAGGCAATATGATAACTTGAGCACTGCTGGAAGCTGTTTGGTATGGATTTGTCTCACGATCCCTTCCACCACATATAGTTCTGTTGATGCCAAGTTCAGATTCTATTATATATCCTAGCGGTTCACATCGGTTGCCATGACTTCCTTGGCGAGTGCCTGTTGTGTTTGTCCAGCCAAAGTCTAACAGTTTAAAGTTGATTCTTTGACCGGCAGCGCCCTCTATCACCCAGGGAGCTTTCGATGAACCACATCCGGTATCATCTGTCACGTGGCTTGATAACGTGTTACTCGAAGCGGAAGTGACGGATTTCACGGTGGATGAACATGAATGCTTCATCGATACAACTGGTGGAAAGTGAACAAAAGTAACGTCTATAGATCTTGACATTTGCATGAACAGACTAATAGCATTTATCCGAATGAAAATACATTACAGTAATTAAGTGAATATATGAAGGACATAATTAGGGTAAAACGGCAATCAATTGAGGCTTTGTACTTGCATTTATCTATGTTCGATTGATTAGAAAACTGTCATACTCCTGAGCTGAAAAATCAACACCATAAATCCGCAGAAGGTATACCGCTCACCTCTATGACAATGGTAGCGCACAGTCATATAGGAGAACATATCTCGTGGGCAGGATGAAACGTCGACTAAAGTGGAATCTTTCATATCTAGTCTGTAGATGCACCGTTGTTCTCCGGAACAAAGAGTGTCCATAATATGTAAAACATCAACATGGCACCCCATGACGACGTCAGTTTTAATGCATTTGCCTATTTCCATCCGTCCATATATGGCGCTCAGCATCACGACGACTTCATCGTTGTCACATTGGGCTGTCAGCGTGTCTTCATCACAAATGTCTTGTCGCATAACGCCTGCAATAACCATGCAACAATGAGCTTAAGCTCGAGAACTATTTTCATAATAATATCATTTTTGATATTCGGTTGAAATATGTAGCAGATTCAATGACATGTTACTTTAACTCAGTTTTTGAAGGTTGGTTCAGTAAAGTGCCATCTTACCGGTTTGTTCATCTGCGTGCATGGCTTGAACAAGGATCAAAGCTGTGACTAGTGCTGCTACCTGCGGCGACATTTTTGCTGGGGTGGTAACAGCAATATGTCGTTCAAGCTGTATTCACATCTAAGCCTTTCTGATACTGTTTTGGTGAATTAAGTCAATGCATCATGGGTGACTCAAAGCAATATCATATCATGAGGCGATGCTATCCTTGCTGGTAGTCGATATCGGTCGTGACTGCATTCGTGCTGAGTCCAGGCGGCAGCTCTGGTGCAAATGATATTACAGCGCCAAAACCGTTAGACGGCAGGCACCGGATCTCTATCACATGCATATTTTATCCTCAGTTCTGTACGTGATGTGCCATATGGCTCACAGAAGCGACATAGACGTTCCACATCCTTGTAACTATTGTGTTATGCCAGCATAAACAGTTCTTTCATGTGATCATGTGCAAGTTACAAAATATATCCGCTTCATGCATGAACCTCGCCATCTTGAATGCCACTGACCCAATTCCATGTTGCCGCAAGTATTGATCCGCCTACGTCACTACCGTAGTCATTTTGTTATTCACCGGGGGCGCTTGCGCTCCGACCTGAATGTGGCCGGTAGTGTCGTAGCACAAACATAATTCCTTAGCACCAATGCAACGTTGTTTAAAACTTACTGAAGTTGACTAATGTAATATAATATAACACCACGCTTCTTAGTGGTAAAGCACGTCAAAACCGATTCAAAACAAACTATAACTGTATGTAATGTTCCGCGTTAATGATCGTTCTTGTCCAGTACAAAATACTTGTGTGATCCGGCCCAATAGTAGTCTTCACCAGAGTCGCGTTGTCCCGCTGGTCGGGACGACTGTTTGGGCGGTAGAGGAGGAGGCAGGTCGTTGTCATGGCGCGCTTCAGACGCTTTCTGCGGCAGAGTGGGTGGCATGCTGTGCGGTCTGCACGCCGTGCTGTAGTGTGGCATGCTGGTCACCACTTCAGGTTGCAACATTTGTTCTGTTGGCTTACTATTCAGACCATGATGTTCGTCCATGGGTATGGGGTTAACACACCATGTCTGGCGATTATTTAGATCTGGCGGGAGGTGCAGGGATCCGTCTGGTCTGACGGGGTGGTACCTCAGCGACATGCTGTGCTCCTCACCCGATGATCCGTATTTGTGGCTCGTTTGGTTGTTCAGTCGCTGCGCATGAAGCTTCTTCCTATTAGACCAAAAAATGTTGCTCAATGATAAGCGGAGCTTTAGTTCAATAATAACATCGAGTAATCAGTTATTCATTTCCGCGAACGAAAGTCAGTTTGGCATTGGTAAAGCAAGACATGCCTAGGTGACTAAACTCACCTTACTAGACGGCAGTTGGCGGAGTTATCTTGTTTACCATGCATTGTAAGTGACAGAGAATGACATTTTGAAAACAGAAGCTTCATTACCGTTTCACGCACAAGTAACCAGTCACAATGACGCCCAGTAAGACGGCTGCGAGAACACCCAACCCCACAATCAGGGCTATGGTGAAACCTGAAGTGTAAGTAAGGATCATTGATGCACATCGGTAAACACTATTAACAACATAGATATATTTTTGCAAATTTTGGCATGAGGCAATGCTGCATCTTAGATTTACGTAATGCATCTAACAAGTCTTACATTTCCATAATTACGATATTATATAGCAGCTGGAAACGATAAAACAGGGTTGATCAATCCTTCCTTATTAATCTGCTAATGTTGGATGTTACCTGGCGAAAGAGGCAATGTGCTGTTCTCAGTAGCTGCAGTAGCTTCACCAACTGCAAGAAGAGCACCCCATTTATATCGGTAATGTCAAAACATCAAGTAAATCCGGCACATGCGCGCACAACAACCTGTAATAATAAGTGTGAGGTTATCAATATGGTATTTTACAATTGCAGTACATACCCAAGTGAACACGTCGGCGATATATATGAACCCAACCAATATTTGAGGATAGCATTAAGATGCGCACTCGTTGTTGCGAACCTCTTTAAATAAATAGCTTTTTGCTCCGTTTTCACTTACAGGGTACTGAGCAGTTTCCGACTTCCCCCGACCACGTGCTGCCTCTGCACGTCAGCTGCCACGTGGTCGTTCCCCATTCACACCCGACCGTGGCAGTGTCTCCCTCGCGACGGTACCATGCCTGGACCGGCGGCGTCATGTCGGGGCAACCGATCACTAGAAAAACATATGTTTATGAGATGAATTGGCAAATAGGGGGCAAGCATGGCATCCTGCCACAGCAATTAAACAAAGGGCAATATCAGAAATATATGACTACCTTAACCGAACCGTACGATTTCTTCAAATAATAGTACAATCGACTAGACTGTGATGACATGTCATTTGCTCGTTGCTCAGCTGGACTACAATTGAGGATGCAATTTAAATAAATATCAAAGCACCTTTGAAACTATAACATACTTACCCTGATAACTTATGAGGAAGTTCGTTTTCAATTTCCGATGACTTTTTGGCAGCAAGACAACTTTGACAGTGCTTGACGCTGATTGGTAGAATGAAGTCTCGCGTGTCTTCCCGCCACATATTGTTTTGTTTATACCCAGCGACGATTCAATTATGTATCCGAGATGTTCACATCGGTTGTCGAGGCGACCTGGACCATGATGTGTTGTGTTTGTCCATCCAAAGTCCAACAAGGTGAAGTTGATTCGTTGGCCAGCAGCGCCCTCGATTACCCAGGGGGCTCCGGGCGAACCACATCTTGTTTCATCTGTCATCAGACTGGACAGTGTGTGGGTGGATGTCGATTCTGGAGGTTTCACGTCAGATGAACATGCATGGTTCATTGATACCGCTGGAATTGAATGAAGAAATACTTGTCCTAGTTACATGCGGTTGCGCCAACAGATGCTATCGACTTAGCTAAAACAGTGTAAATCTTTTGTATCGCCCTACGTATGTAGCAAGAACTCATGCGATTTGTCTGTCTGTAACATGTGATATATATATATGCATGCCAATTATCCACGTCTATCTGCAGATCTTGATGGACAAATCTTATCGATCAATTAGTTACGTGCATGTCAGCGAGTAGACGCATGACTATATTGCTCGGATCAACTCATCTTCTCTTGGTGAAACATAAATAACTTTGCAATGAATTTCATTAAAACACTTACCATGTTGACATCGATAGTGGACACTCATGTAAGCGAACATGTCAAGTGGGCATGATGATATCTCAGCCAGCTTCGGATCCTTC
Organism: Arenicola marina; assembly: GCA_964019135.1. Taxonomy (NCBI): domain Eukaryota; kingdom Metazoa; phylum Annelida; class Polychaeta; family Arenicolidae; genus Arenicola; species Arenicola marina. The sequence goes on from OZ025259.1 coordinate 32,436,685, forward strand.
ATATCCACCTTAAAGATGCATTGTCGCGACCCAGAACAATGCTGGTCCATTAAGTACAAAACATCAACTTGACATCCCATAAGAAGTTCCGTTTTAAGGCACTTTCCTAACTTCATTCGCCCATAAGTTGCACTCTGCATGACGATCACATCGTCTCTGTCGCATTTGGCTGTCAGTGTTTCCCTGTCGCACACCTCTTCACGAACGTGCTCTGCAACGAAGCCCGTAAAACTATTAGCTAATGTGCCCAAGTGATTATACCGGCAGCTAAAACATGCACCATTTCAATAAATACACAGGTGGTTTCAGCAACCGCAACTCAATATTGGTGGCAGACCATTTGCCTCTTGTCATAAATTTGTTAATATCCGGCAATCGTAGTCAAAGACAAGGATAACAAGATAAAATGTAAACTACAAAAGCGTCATGTTACCTGCGTTCCTATCAGCAACAGCAGCTTGAGCAATGGTCAATATGGTAAATAGCACTGTCCACAGCGGCGACATATCCATCCTGCATGCGTCTATGTAAATATACTACCACATAGTATTATCCGGCACCATTGTTGAACATGAACATCCGTTGGGCATTCTGCTATCAATATATGCCACCTTGAAGTTGCAATGGTGATACTATACAGCGAGCGATAGTCTTCCCCATCAGTCAACGGCGCTGATGGTTCAGTTGCTTGAACTCAATCCCACCAGCAAATGATATTACGGCTTCACTGACCGGCCGACCGGAATGTCGTCTGTCGTCTGTGTGTGCTATCCTCTTCCACAATCATTCCCTAGGTAATAATCAGGCAGTCAAACTGCTTAAATGTAATGTTTAAATCCAGAGTATCGTCAGTGACCCAGACATGGGTGTGGTGTATCCATGGTGAGCAAAGGGACCTTGCAAACCGTTTCACACACGACTCGCCATCTTGAATGCCACCGACCCAATTTCAGGCTGCCGCAATTATCGATCCATATACGTCACTACCGTATTCATGCGTCTAGGCGCTAGGAGAGCTGGCGACGAGGACTGCAAACGCGGTATGACACACCACGTCTAACTTATCAGTGCAGTGGTTCAATGGGCAATAATTAGAATATAATTCAAGTTACCGCTTAATGTGGTTGTTGCATTTGTCTAGTCATCAATGATAGATACTGTTTTTCATAACGGGATTGTCATTTGTTTCTTGCCAATGTGTGAAGGTGACGACATATTTCGTTGGCTTATTTTCTCTCTAGTCATTTTCTTTATCCAGAACGAAGTATTTATGAGATCCAACCCAGTAGTAATCTTCACCAGGTTCGCCTTGTTTCGACTGTTTGGGCGGAAGAGGAGGAGGCAGGTCGTTGTCATGCCGCTCTCCAGACGCCTTCTGTGGCAGGGCGGGTGGCATGCTGTGCGGTCTGCACGCCGTGCTGTAGTGAGGCATGCTGGTCAACACTTCAGGTTGCAACATTTGTTCTATAGGCTTACTATTCAGACCATGATGTTCGTCCATGGGTATGGGGTTAACACACCACGTCTGGCGATTATTTAGATCTGGCGGGAGGTGCAGGGATCCGTCTGGTCTGACGGGGTGGTACCTCAGCGACATGCTGTGCTGCTCACCCGACGATCCGTACTTGTAACTCGTTTGATTGGTCAATCGGCGAGAGTTGCGCCGTTTCCTATTTAAATAAGTGTAGTGCAAAAATTAAAACTCAATTGTCAAGTATATACGTACCATAGCCATGTGTCATGGAGGAACTGGATTACAACAACACGCACATTTATTCGACAAAAACCATCCTGCTATGCTTTGAGAAATACAAAACATGGCGATCAGTTATGTATCGTCATTGGAAATAAAAATATCACCGAATATCAGGAACGTAATGAGTGTCAGTTGGAAACGTGTATTTACCTTCGTACACAACAATAGCCGGTCACAATGATGCACAGTAAGACGATTGCCAGCACACCCAGGCCGGCAATAAGGGCAATGGTGAACTCTGAGAAGATACAACGTTGAACATAAAACGACAATGGCTAAATAACGCATACACGAACAACTAATTAATATGGTATCTTGAAACAAATTACCTTTACCATGATTGTTATCATATTTTCGCTGGAAATACAGCTGATGGCGTATGTCTTCCAACCTGTTATATGACAACAAACTTATCGAAATGTAGCAAAACTCTAAAGGTCCTTTTACCTGGAGAAAGCGGTATACCACTGTTTTCAGCAGCAGATGTTGCAACTTCAACTGTGGAAAGGAACATTCGTGATCGAAGTAAAAACGTTTGGTTTGTGAAATGGATGCAAATGACATATTAAACTGATAGTTCTACACGTGCAGTTAAATATTCAGAGATTTCGTCAATAAGACAATCCACCTCGCCTAGACTCACCAGGTTCGGAACAGTTGCCGACGTTTCCCGACCACGTGGTACCTTTGCAGAAGAGGTGCCATGTGGGTGCTCCCCAATCACAACCGACAGTGGCTGTATCTCCATGTCGCTTGTACCAAGCTTGTGCCGGCGGTGTGAAGTCGGGGCAACCGGTGACTGCAGACACACATTGCTTTTACCATGCTAACACTTTGACATATTGTTGCAAAATTGGTTTAATAAAACGATTTCGAAATAGCAGGGACATCGGGATTGACAATTAATGTAAGGCGCACTTAGACTGCATGACATAGTATTGTTCTTAAAAATAGTATTGCGTAAGCAAATTTACCAATATTTCATAAGCACATAGCCAGTCACTTCTGGTGGATGCTACAATCATGCCATCCATTTTCTTGTGTTACATTACACACCTTCATAGTGAAGAAGGAAGCCACTCTTTGACCCTCGTGTAGCCTTAGGAAGAATGACGACTTGAACACTGGCCGATGCCGATTCGTAAAAAGTGGTCTCTCGCCCCTTCCCTCCGCAAATTGTATTGTTGACACCGAGTGTTGGTTCAATTATAAAACCAACAGGCTGACATTGGCTGTTTTGACCTCCGTGAAGACTGCCAGACGTGCCTGTCCATCCAAAGTCTATCAAGGTAAATTTGATTCTTTGACCAGCTGTGCCCCCAATTAACCAGGGGGCTCTGGGGGAACCACAACCGGTAGCATCAGTCACGAGACTGGATAAGGTGCCACTTAGGGTCGAGGTTGGAACCTTTAACGGCGATGTGCATGTTTGTTTCATCGATATAACTGCAATTGTGAAAATAGCCGTCGATTACCATGCAGCTTTTTGCTTTTTATGTGGACAGATATATAAATATACGCAGTAAAGTTTAACGCTTGGATAATGATCTTTTGGAAGCCAATATGTACACTAATCGATTGTAAAAAAAATATCATTGGTAATATATGTTAATATTTGAACATATATGTTATGCCATTCAAAACTATTAACATGGCTAACAAAGAATCAATTTAGATGGTGATGCGTTCGATTATTATATCGTGATGCAATATCGGTCACTCATAAGGATTGTTACAACAACATTTTTATCACACATAACAATTACTTAACCTGATTGATATTAACGCATGTGCTATTATTATAGGGATACAATCTTACCTCTATGACACTGGTAAATAACGTTCATGTATGAAAATATATCAGATGGGCAAGATGATATTTCAGCAAATGTTGCATCCGTTACGTCCAATGTGAAAGAACATGTTCTTTTTCCAGAACACATATCATCAAGGATTTGGAGAGCATTGGACTGACAGCCTATCTGGAAGTCACTTTTGATACACTTGCCCAACTCCATGCGGCCAAGAGTAGCAGCCTGCATGACAATGACGTCATTGGCATCACAGCGAACCGTCAGCCTTTCGTTATTGCACACGTCCTGATGCACGTATCCTAAAACACAACAGTAGGTATATAGCATACATCAGGTACAGAGGCTCTTACTTTGAAATCAATAAGCCACCATGCCATAATTCCTGTACCGAACATGATTTTAAGACAATGTGTTTACCTGCCCGTTGATCGGCGTCCAGCGCTTGAGCCATCATCCACATTATAAGGGATACCACTTGGTGCGGCGACATGGCAGCGATGCTTCCTGTGTTATCCAAATGCGCTTGCAGCGATCCAGAATGTCTCTATTATCCTCGTTTATGGCAGGAATGGTCGATCGGCTGACCATAATTGTAAATCAGTTGTCTCATGGCGAACGATACTCGCGTGTTTCTGGTCAGAGTCCCTTCCGACAGCGTAGACGAATTAATAGCAACCAGCTTGTCCCGCTTAAATGATATGCGACATTTAGGCGAGACAGTACAATGGCGCCTGACGTGGGATAATCATGCCCACCTTGTTTATTTGTTACACGGCATAGTGAATATATATGGCGCAACCATTGGAGAGTTAGCTTTTAACCAATCTTTGCAATCAACTATCTTGGCAGTTGTCGGAACCATGAACTCAGCTTGGTTTTCGCAACCGTTGGAAGTGGCCTCCACACACACATACCTCTCGCCATCTTGAATGCCACTGCCCCAATTCGTCGCTGCCGCTTGTATTGATCCGGCCACGTCACTACCGCATCCACTCGTATTTGCGCCATGGACAAAGAGAGCGCCCTCCCCTATCCTTCCCAAGATATACACCGAGTGGCATGAGGCGAAGCATTTGACGAACACCCAAACAGTATGGGTTGTTTAAAACCAGTTTGTAGTTCACCTAAGTCACATGTCTGGTAACCACCATGAAGATTATTCCATGTTATATGATTTATCTATGTAGATCCATTGACTTTAAGATGCAAAAGTAGATAAGTATGAAGGAAGCGTGAAGTGTGGCTGACACTTGTCGACAAATGATTAGTGTGGTGAACGTCTGCAATTGTTGCGGATCGCCCACGTCCAGACCAAAGAATATGTGGTCCGGCCCAGTAGTAGTATTTGCCCTAGTCTCGCTGGCCCGCTGGTCGGGACGACTGCTTGGTCAGTCGCATATATAATGTTTAAACGACGCCGGTTGCTACCGCTAATAGTCGTCACCTTCTTGAATACCACGGACCCAAATTCATGCCACAACCACTATTGACCAGCTAAGTCCAAAATGTGCGCTTGCTCCAGTAGCGTCATTGGTATGGGTGGCATATTATCCGCGACATAGGAGGGCAAGTAATGAGACAAAATTGATGGTAAACTAAGGATAAGCGATACATATGCAGTTATCAATGTTATGTTCTACACAGGTAGAGCAGCACATGACATTTGTTAAAATACTAACAGTTAATTCTGACGTGGTACAAAAGTGATCGTTGCAGAAAATAGCGCTGCAAATTCGTGTCGTTAATGGCAACCATCCTCGTCCACGACAAAATACTTGTGCGACCCTACCCAGTAGTAATCTTCACCCGATTCGCCTTGTTTCGACTGTTTGGGCGGCAGAGGAGGAGGCAGGTCGTTGTCATGCCGCCCTTCAGACGATTTCTGTGGCAGGGCGGGAGGCATGCTGTGCGGTCTGCACGCCGTGCTGTAGTGAGGCATGCTGGCCACCACTTCAGGTTGTAACGTTGGTTCTCTAAGATTGTCCTTAAGACCATGATGTTCGTCCATCGGTATGGGGTTTACACACCACGTCTGGCGATTATTCAGATCTGGCGGGAGGTGCAGGGATCCGTCTGGTCTGACGGGGTGATACCTCAGCGACATGCTGTGCTCCTCACCCGATGATCCGTATTTGTGACTCGCTTGATTGGTCAATGAGCGAGAGTTGCGTCGTCTTCTGCTTAAAAAATGACGAAGCGTGGATCACAACTGTGGACACATATGCAATGAAGTATTGTTAGTTGGGAATCAGTATTCATCAATAACCGCTATTTTCATGGTAATCAACAATTCAACACGTTTTGCAACTAATCAAGTTGGATTGAACCAATTAGTAAATGGATTGATAGGGGTTGTTATCAATTAGACGTTCTTAGTCTGGTGGGCTCTACATATCAGGATTACCTTTTTACGCAGCAATATCCTACGCCAATGATAAGCAGTAAAATGGCTGCCAGCATTCCTAGACCCACGATGAGGGCAATGGTAAACTCTGTAGAAGAGACGTACATTATGATTGACAGAATACTCGAAGTAACGCATGGTTCATTTATGTTAAAATATGCATGGCATGAACCTTTGCCAAATGTTTGTACGCACATATCCAACTACTAGTTCAAAAAGGTCAACTTGGCATGGTGCATTTCATAACTATACATGTTCTGATGATTTCAGTTAGCATTGCCAAGTGCAACTGTTCATTATTGATAAACCGTCAATATTGCGTCAATAATACTCTAATGCAATCTTACCCGGAGAAAGAGCCAACACACTGCGTTCCGTAGCTATTGTGGCAGCGTCTGCTGCAAGAGGACATATAACAATAATGCAGATGTGCGACATGATATTGCTGCAATTGAACACATCCCAAACAGCGAAATAGAAGGAAGGTGGCATATAATTATTTGTTACTGAAATTAGAATTTTCTTTCCAAATGGAAAAACAGTAGGGTACACAAACCAGGTTCCGAGCAGTTTCCGATGTTTCCAGACCACGTGTTGCCCTCACACGTCAGTTGCCACGTCGTATCTCCCCACTCACAGCCGACAGTGGCCATGTCTCCATGACGTCTATACCAAGCCTGGTCCGGGGGTTTCAGGTCAGGACAACCGGTTACTACGCAAAAGAAACGTAAGATTGGAATTCATTATTGGTATCTTATGCCATAATATATGACAAATTGAAATATATCCCATTATAGAAGTTATGTGCTGCACACCGGCGTCACTTCTGCGCATACTAGGCAAATCGTAGCTTGCGACAAATCGAAAGATGAAAAATAATTGACACTAACCTTCGTAATTCAGGAGGAAGTTAGTCTTCAAAGTCCGAACACTCCTTGGCAGAATAATGACCGTGACACTGCTGGATGCTGACTGATAGACATTCGATTTGCGTGCTCCTCCGCCGCAAACTGTCTTGTTTATCCCAAGCGTAGACTCAATTATGTATCCTAGAGGTTCACATCGGTTGCCTGGCTGACCTTGGCGATGGTTGGAAGTATTTGACCAGCCAAAATCTACCAGAGCGAAGTTAATTCTTTGCCCAGCATGGCCTTCAATGACCCAAGGGAAAACATGAGATCCACATTGAGTCTGATCTGTCACAAGGCTGGCTAGTGAACCGTGTTGCATCGTGGTCGGGGGTGCTACTGGTGACGTGCAGGACCGCGTCATTGAAATAACTAAAGCAAAAAAAGTTAAACCATGCAAATTAATATTGCATGTATCATGTTTTGTAACATATAAAGTAACTGATCTAATTTGGGCTGATGACATATCGTTTGTTTCGTTCATGGTAAATGTTAAAAATGCGGACTTGATAGATTAATGTTGCATCCAAGTTAGTGTCATTAAATCCAGATTCTCCCATAACCGAGTTATACCATACATATAGATAATAATTAAGCCCAACGCATTACGTTGTATATTCACGATACCAGCGGCAGTGCGGTAGTTCCGTAATTGCCAAATTGTCAATTTAATCGCGTAGAAAGGTATCAAAATTGCATGCGTCCATTAACGTACCTTGATGACAGTGGTACCGCACCCTCATGTAAGAAAACATGTCTGGTGGACACGATGATAATTTCGCTAAGGTTGGATCGGTTACATCCAAATGAAATGTGCAAGTTTCTTTTCCGGAACATACATTGTCCATTGTGTGCAAGATATCGGCCTGGCAGCCAATAACTAGGTCGGTTTTAATGCAACGTCCAAGCTCCATCCTCCCTAATATTGCACTGTCGATGTATATCACCTCGTCGGCGTTACATTGGGCTCGCCAAGTCTCAGTGTTGCACACATTCTTGCTTATGGACCCTGTCAAATATATGACTAAAAATCATAATACACTATTGTACAAAGATAACCGATAATCTACTTCCCCTCACGCTTTAACTTTGCAGAAAATCTTTATATATGTATGCATGAGTAACATCTTGCATCGCAGCGTACCAGAGGTACAATAACAATACTTTGTTAATGGTCAGGTATATATGCTGATGTATTTTACCACGGGGATATCAACAAATAAGTTGTCACAAAATGATCACCTGCATGTTAACCAGATTAACAAAATGTAAAAGCAAATGCATCAATAACAACTGAAGCATTATTACCAGATTGCTGCTCCGCGTTCGTCCCTTGAGCGACAACCCATATTGCGCTCAATATTGCTCGCGCAAGAAACATGGTTGGTGTATCTGACGATATTCTGGTACGTTGACCTGGCAGGTGAGTCACCAGGAAGGTCAGGTCATTGTGTCGTGAATTCCGAATAAGGCTATCACCCGCTACAAGATGAACGTAGTCGTCACCAACGATGTATCACAGCGGCAAGCCATCATGGGCAGACAGACTAATGCACGGAAATTGATATTACAGCTTGCAGTTGAGGACGTTCACGCTGATGATAACATATCCAAGGCACACACATGTCTTTATGTTTCACCAGCAATTTAAGTCCATGTTGCGTGTACCATAACTCATACTGGTATTTGCTTGAAATTGACAAGGAACGCATAACGTTGACAAAAAAATCCCGGCATACACGTCCAGCTACGACGATCTCGCCATCTTGAATGACACTGGCCCAATTTTAGACTGCCACAAGTATTGATTTGCTACGTCACTACCGCATTCAGTCGAGTTCCAACGCCGGCGCCTGCGAGGCTTGCTTCGTGCATGGTAGCGCGCTCGATGCGATGCGCGGTAAGTAACCAACACTGTGAGCGTTAACAGCGCAATAATCAACGATGTCATAATCAAGGAAAACCGTAGTAAGTATGTTGTATACCGGAGAAGAATCTAATCGCAAAACCCATAAAGCTCGTTTAGTCTGTGCAATACCCAAATTTAATGTTGATGTAGTACAAAAGTGGTCGTTGTAAAAAAATAGCGCGGCACCTTAATGGCAACCATCCTCGTCCACGACAAAATATTTGTGTGATCCGACCCAGTAGTAATCTTCACCGGGTTCCCCTTGTTTCGACTGTTTGGGCGGCAGAGGAGGAGGCAGGTCGTTGTCATGCCGTCCTCCAGACGCCTTCTGTGGCAGGGCGGGCGGCATGCTGTGCGGTCTGCACGCCGTGCTGTAGTGAGGCATGCTGGACACCACTTCAGGTTGTAACATTTGTTCTGTAGGCTTACTATTCAGACCATGGTGTTCGTCCATCGGTATGGGGTTAACACACCACGTCTGGCGATTATTCAGATCTGGCGGGAGGTGCAGAGATCCGTCTGGTCTGACGGGGTGATACCTCAGCGACATGCTGTGCTCCTCACCCGATGATCCGTACTTGTGACGCGCTTGATTGGTCAAACCACGCGCGTTGCGTCGTTTCCTGATAATGAAAACAATTTATATCGTTTATTTTCATGCGCCTTTAAAGTGTAAACTTTTTGCTGAGGCGCCATACGCGAGGGCCACAATATGTTCCAACAGGAAAATCCAGGAAAACAATTTTGTATTATATGAGATATAATTAGTCACGATGCTTCAAGCTTTAATGTGTCGATGTAACGTATGTTATGTGATTACCTTTTCACGCAGAAGTATCCAGTCACGATCACACTCAATAAGACGACCGCCAACACACCTAGACCGACAATGAGCGCCATGGTGAAGACTGAAACAAAGGAAATCAATTAATGTTATTGATGTTATTGGTCCAATTATATATGTGTGTTGCAAGATCAATGCATTGCAGTTGCTTTTAAAATATTGACGCGTGATATTTGTCCCATAATGACAGTTGTAATAAATAACATTCCGGCTAGAAGGGGGTGGTGTGGCAGAATAATCTGATTGTTCCATGTATGAAGACGAAGCCGTGTTTTGGTTGATCAGTTTCATCAACGTTTAAACGTATTTGCATCCGCATTCGGCCGACGGCTTAGATATCCGGATTGTGCAGCAAGATAACTCCTACCGAAAACTTACCTGGGGAAAGAGCTAAGCTGCTGTTTTCTGTAACGGCTGTATAAACTTCCACTGTAAATATCGAAAAAGATCAGGACATTGCATTCATGTAGTATAGTAGTACTGTAGCCAAAGTAACGACATATTTATTAAAGGAAAGTACCAGGTAAACGGTGCATAATTCCTAACATGGAAAGTTCACTCACGTGGTTCTGTGCAGTTGCCTACATTCCCTGACCACTTGTTGCTCTCACACGTCAGTTGCCACGTGGTATCCCCCCACTCACACCCGACAGTGGCCGTGTCTCCCTGACGTCTGTACCAGGCCTGGTCCGGGGGTTTCAGGTCCGGGCACCCGGTCACTGTGCATATATATAATGGGTTATATTTGCCGTGAAATCTAAATGCATATCAAGTAGGATCATAATCTACATTGCTTGTGGAAAAGCTCTAAATTTATAGCAACACTATATCAAACTATAGTGATACTGATACAATTATTGGACACTAAAATTCGCCTATGACACAAACATCGTATATGGACAATTAGATTTGCAACCTCTCAAATAAACTTACCGCCGTAATCGAGAAGAAAATTTGCGTTCAATTTACGAGCCTTTTTGGGAATGATTGCAACTTGGACATTATTCGAAGCTGATTTATAGACCGTTACTTCCCGTTCCTTCCCTCCACATATTGTTTTGTTTATGCCAAGTGTGGGTTCGACTATGTATCCAAGAGGCTCGCATAGGTTGCCATGATTTCCATGGTGACCAACTGATGTATTTTTCCATCCAAAATCCGTCAGTGTGAATTGTATCCTTTGACCGGCTGCCCCTTCTATGAGATAGGGTTTCCTCGGCGAACCACACCCCGTGGTGTCGGTCTCATGGCTTGAGAGAGTTGTGATGGAAGTTGCTGATGGGAGCCTGACAGCTGATGAACATGGTTGGTTCCTTGACACCACTGTAGGCGCATAGAAAATACTCGTGCATTGTTTTTATGATGAATAAGGTAACTGAAGACACTGTATAATGCAATTGTAGCTGATGTTATGGCGTTAATTTAAAAGTTGATATATTACTTGAGAATTCGAGCAACAAATGCTATTCAGGGGCAAAATGCATATTTAATTACGAGTTGCGAAATGAATTGATGATGGGTCCAATTGGGCCAGAATGAAATGCGTCATCTGGGGTTTTTTTTCGGGTCACATGTTAGCATAAATACAGAGAACGACTCTCATAATTAGCAGAACCAGTGCATCGCAAACTGAATAACATGGCGCCGTTAACGAAATATAGCATGAACTTACTTACCCGCACGGCACCTATACCGCACTGTCGCATATGTAAATATATCAGGCGGGCAGGACGATAACTCCATCAACTTCGGATCGCTCATATCCAGCTTAAATGTGCATGTGCTCTTCCCGGAACAAACAGAGTCCAATACTTGAAGTATATCAACGTGGCATCCCATGAAAATGTCGGTTTTAATGCATTTTCCTAACTCCATTCGTCCGTAGATTGCACTCTCCATGAACACGATTTCGTCGTGTTTGCATTGGGCCGTCAGTGTTTCTCTGTCACAGATGTCGTGTACTATTGCTCCTGAAAATATATATGGGTGGACATTTACATAGCAAAGACGTATACACAGTAATGACATAACTACATATATGCTACATAGCTAGCGCCAATTGTTACACTGTTATACAAGGATAATAGGCGTGCAAAACTACTTAATTACGTCTCCGCTTGCGTTTACAGCCGCAATGGTTTAATAATTTATGTGTCGATCGCGCCACTTAATATAGTATACGCGATCAGATATATGCTTGCAATATCTGATTACGATCTTGCGAACGTCTACATTGGCGACAACGTGTCTTACCTCCAGGATCACCTGCATGCATTGATGGAACGAGTATCACCATTGTCAGTAAAATCCTGTGTGTCACATACATTGTAAGGCGTTCGCAACGTGTGTCTGTCAGATATCAAATGCTGACCGCAGTATCCAACCGGTTGGCCTGGGTAACATGTTTCAGCACACTCCAAGTAATTGGTATCCGAATAGAGACATCCCACGCTTATCCTTTGCAATCTGCATTCCGCATGGACGTCGCGCCACACATCAACATTTAAAACAGTATGAACACAGACCCCAGGGCGGGCAGGCGGACGCCTTCAGCGTGCCATAGTCCAACGCACATAACGCGATATCTGTTTTAGATACGCGCATATTACTTCGACCACATTTGATGAGTATGCTTGACTACTTAGGTGACGTCGAATAGCGCGTTGCAGTTGCGTATGTAATGTTTAAGCGACATCGGTCGCACCGATAATATAATCCTCCCGCATAGTAGTCGCCATCTTGAATGCCACGGACCCAATTTCATGCGGCAGCCAGTATTGATCCGGCTACGTCACTACCGCAATACTCCAAATTGCGCGCTTGCTCCAGTAGCGCCAATGGTGTGGGTCGCAGATTATCCGCGAAATAATAAAGAGGGTGCAAATCATGAGACCCAGTTGATGGTACATTGAGGTTAAACGATGCATATGCAGTTAGCAATGAAAATTAATGTTATACACACATAGAGCAATATATGGCTAACGTGATAATAGGCATACCCACAGTTAATGTTGATGTAGTGCAAAAGTGGCCGTGACGAAAAAATAGCGCTGCAGACTGTCGTTAATGGCAACCATCTTCGTCCACGACAAAGTATTTGTGTGATCCGACCCAGTAGTAATCTTCACCGGGTTCGCCTTGTTTCGACTGTTTGGGCGGCAGAGGAGGAGGCAGGTCGTTGTCATGCCGCCCTCCAGACGCCTTCTGTGGCAGGGCGGGCGGCATGCTGTGCGGTCTGCACGCCGTGCTGTAGTGAGGCATGCTGGACACCACTTCAGGTTGTAACATTTGTTCTCTAGGCTTACTATTCAGACCATGATGTTCGTCCATCGGTATGGGGTTAACACACCACGTCTGGCGATTATTTAGATCTGGCGGGAGGTGCAGGGATCCATCTGGTCTGACGGGGTGATACCTCAGCGACATGCTATGCTCTTCACCCGATGATCCGTATTTGTGACTCGTTTGGTTATTCAATCCGCGCCCATGATTCCGTCTTCTGTTTGGAGAATAGAATAATAATCTCGAGATTAAATCACAGCAAACACGTCAGAAGCATACACGAGGGCCGTAAATACACAAGTCGCGTCATCGGTTCGGTATATAATAATCGATTTCAGTTCATCAGCGATTGCAATGAGAAAAAGACGTACAGTATTTACCTTCTCACACAGCAGTATCCGGCAATAATGAGGCATAACAATATAGCCGCCAAGACTCCAAGTCCGACTATGAGCGCCATGGTGAAGACTGAAAATAGTTGAAGCTTAATTTATCGCCCTATCACCTTTTGCATGTTAATTTATACACATATACGCGTATTGCTTAAAGGCATGCAGAACTACATGCAGGTGAGCCTACTATACATTTGGCATATATAGCCGCCATTATAGTAAGCATTTAACATTTAAGGCATGTACGATCACTGATCTGTAATAACTAAGATACCAGCTACGTCAACGAAGTTAATGAGACCAGTGGTTCTGGCATAATAAAATGTATAACACCGATCACATGTTGATAGCAGTCTTACCTGGCTTGAGAGCCAAGGCACCACCTTCAGTAGCGGCTGTTACTAACTCAACTATAATGCCAAGAAAATCGGAAATTGTATGTAATTGTCACTGTTCCATTATTGGACAGGGCGTATTCTAATCTAATATTATATGTCATAATTCGGATACATTTATAACTCATTTCAGACAGTGTAACAAAAACGCGTCACTAATTATAAAAGCATAGTCATCAAATCTGAACATTCTATCACTTAATACACGAAAGGTAGCAATGCTCACTCACTTGGTTCTGTACAATTCCCGACGATTCCTGTCCACGTGGTGCCCTCACACGTCAGTTGCCACGTGGTCTCCCCCTTCTCACAGCCGACAGTGGCCATGTCTCCCTCACGCCTGTACCAAGCCTGGTCCGGGGGTGTCAGATCGGGGCAACCAACAACTACAATGTAACAAAATGATTTCTTTCATCCTAATTATGTAATACGTATAATATGTTTCTTGTTGGCTGAAAGCCGATTCGAACATCAAGTGAGACCAAATACTAATGGTTGTTAGTTTTATTCAAACTACAGATGGTTTAGACATACCTTGATATTCAAGAAGAAAATGTCCACTGGGGCTGCGCTCCCGCTTCGGTAGCATGACAACACGGATACTGCTTGAAGCCGATTTGTAAAATGCTACTCGCCGGTCTTTTCCTCCGCATATTGTCTTATTGGTCCCAAGCAAAGATTCCGTTACGTATCCAAGTTGTTGGCATCTCTTGTTAGGACTTCCTGGCGAATGTTCTGTCACGTCTGTCCACCCAAAGTCAACCAGTGTCAACTTGACTCGTTGACCAGTAGCACCTTCGATCACCCAGGGGGCCGTTCGAGAACCGCAGCCTGTCTCGTCTGTGATCAGGCTCGATAAGGTATGGCTGGGTAGTACCTTCGAAGGCCGGACGGGTGATGAACAGGAATGTCTCTCGTTTGTGACTGAAGATAGCCGAAGGAATAACATCGTGGTAATAGTAAATATCATGTTAATATACGTTATATCATATGCGTTATATGCATAGTCTATCACCTTGCACAGAGAATAATGCGACCGTTGTGTTATTATGTTAACTACCCTATGATAATAATAGTTGCTTTAACTAGAGCAAATTCACGAGATATTTGGTCCCTAGAGGAACACGTTCTTAGTTCTTGGTCACGAGCTATCCATGTACATACATGCTCATGTAGATAATTCCGCCAATATTACCTTGTTGACAAGTGTAGTTGACCCGAAGATATGAAATCATATCTGGACAAGCTGCAACCGTAGAAAACATTGGATCCGAGACATCTACGTTGAATGAACATCTTCTCTTGCCGGAACATAGTTGGTCCACCATGTGAATGACATTGGCCTGGCAACCGATGGCCACGTCAGTATTCGTGCACCTCCCCAATTCCATACGGCCGTAAACCGCATTATGCATAACGATGACCTCATCTTCACTACAGCTGGCGGTCATTGTTTCAGCATTGCATACATCTCGTTGGACAAACTCTACGTGAAGAAACGTTCTTCATTAGGGTTAATTCAAATTGTTATACGTCGAATTTGGATACCGTTTGACGAGCACTTCATCGGAATAATAAACATAGGGATTTTTATTTTTAAATTATATGTCAAATACAGGCTATTATGCACACAATGGCGCAATGACACATATGTTGTCGGTGCATTATTGTACAAATTGCATTATTGAACTTAATTTAAGAGCGACACAATGTACGAAAACATCGACCCATTTTCAATGCGCGTAATACCTGAACTTTTGACTGGAGTAACGGCCTGCATTAGAACACCCATCACCAGACAAACGACAAGTGGATGCATCGCGGTGACTCCCTCAAAGAGGTACTGTCGATTTCTTCCACCAGTCGACGGGAGAATAGATTCATATCCAGAACACCGTTATATACGTTAACCGTTTGTCACAATAATCCTATTGAAGAATATCAAGACACGATGCGGCGTCTCTCACTTGTACAGAACAAATCCGAAGCCGTGGTTGACCGATTATATTACAAATGCCACGAGTCAAGCTTGAATATCAGCATGTCTTTTTGCGTCCGATTAATGTCGTTGGATGGTGATTTCGTGGCATACAACGATGAAATTAGTTAATACAGCCTCAGTTCCTGCTATATTGGGAAAGCATGACTATTTTTTACTAACGATATATCAAGCATCGCTGTTGGAACAGCCACTCGTTTCACCAAGCACAACCTTCCGCGAGGCACTCGCCATCTTGAATGGCCCAATTCCAGGCAGCAGCAATATTGATCCGGCTACGTCACTACCGCTGTATTCCGCTGTTAAGCGCCACAACAACGGCTGGAGCGCAAGGTTGTGAGCGGCATTAAAGCCTGTGGTTCATCGTGGTAAGAATAAACGTCATGCTAAACAACGTCGGAAATTTGTCACTGAGCAAACGTTACAACTTATAAAGTTGCCAAGCGAAATCAACTGCTCTCAATTCATTAATTCATTGTTCATGTTATTTTTCAAAGTACAAAGTACTTGCGTGATCCGGCCCAGTAATCTTCGCATGAGTCACGTTGGGACGAGTGTTTAGGCGGCAGATGTGTCGTCAATGACAACCATCTTCGTCTACGACAAAGTATTTGTGAGATCCGACCCAATAGTAATCTTCACCGGGTTCCCCTTGTTTCGACTGTTTGGGCGGCAGGGGAGGAGGCAGGTCGTTGTCATGCCGCCCTCCAGACGCCTTCTGTGGCAGGGCGGGCGGCATGCTGTGCGGTCTGCACGCCGTGCTGTAGTGAGGCTTGCTGGCCACCACTTCAGGTTGTAACATTTGTTCTGTAGGCTTACTATTCAGACCATGATGTTCGTCCATCGGTATGGGGTTAACACACCACGTCTGGCGATTATTTACATCTGCTGGGAGGTGCAGGGATCCGTCTGGTCTGACGGGGTGGTACCTCAGCGACATGCTGTGCTCCTCACCCGATGATCCGTATTTGCTGTTTTTAGCATCCGTTAAACCACGCGGATTCCGTCGCTTTCTGTGAATATATGATTTGAACAGTAAAATACAGAAACTACCGATTCGATCAGTATGAATATATTGATTAACATTGTCATATTACAATGATGCAAGTTAGAATATGCGCCTATGTGTTACCGACCTTTTCACACAGCAGTATCCAATTGTGATGATGCAGATCAGTAAAATTGCTAGAACGCCAAGGCCCACAATCAGCGATATGGTGAAGGCTGAAAATAAATATCTGGCAAATATTAAACGAGTATCGATGTAGCACAACGGCTAACTGGTAATGTAGTACATCATAATTGAAACATTAATAATATATTTGATCAGGTACCGTACTTTAGAGAAAAAAAAACATATCTTACCAGGCGACAGTTGCAGCGAGTCATTGTTGGTTGCGGATGTAACAACAGTCGCTAGAAATAGACCGAATTGCCTCGTATATAGGCCATCAATTCAACTTGCACATATACATATATAATTGATAATATATAACTATGCGTACGTGGCTTCCCTGCAATCTCAACAATGTACTCCACCTTAAACCTTGATTTGCACCGTTTGGTAAAGACGCTTTACATGTTTAGGTCACTTGAGGAAAGAAGATGTTCGCAGATCTAGAGATACAATTCATGACAATTGATGAAAATTGAATACAAGTTAATTCCTGACCTGCTTGTACACGTATTCGTCGTATTTGTTGCTATGCTATGTCATGATCGGGGTCGGGTACATATGTCTAATACATAGATATATAATTATAATAGTTAATTTACCAACAGGGCAATATAGTTCGTCTTTAATTACAAAATACTTCGATTGGAAGTCAAGCGGTCATGTTAAAGCTGTAACGTACCTGGTTCCGAGCAATTCCCGACAATCCCCGACCACTTGTTGCTCTCACACGTCAGTTGCCACGTGGTCTCCCCCCACTCACAGCCGACAGTGGCCGTGTCTCCCTGACGTCTGTACCAGGCCTGGGCCGGGGGTTTCAGGTCCCGGCACCCGGTCACTAGGTATACATAATGAGCCAATTAGTTCATGGTCGAATCCAATACGGTTCTATGCGCATGTTCTCCAATAATGGTATATTAGGTAATGCAAGTATGTGAATCAATGCATCATTGTCCTCAGATTCATGTCTTTCATTCGTTTTTAATACCACGTTTGTAAGCAATTTGTTAAAAGGGGGAATAAGGGATATGGCTCTATATAGCTGTATATGTGAATTGGACGAGTGGCTCATATTTACCTTGGTACCTAAGCAAGAAATTGTCCTTCGTGTCTTGGGCAGCACCGGGCAAAATAACCACTTGGACGTTGCTTGATGTCGACACGTATGCGAGCCGTTCCCGTTGGCGTCCCCCGCAAATAGTCTTATTGATGCCTAGCAAAGTTTCCACTATATATCCAAACAAATGACAAGAGTGTCCTTTACCAAGTAGGGAAGTATCCGATTCGGTCCACCCAAAATCTAACAAAGTTAGGTTAATTCTTTGACCAGCGGCCGCATCGATGACCCATGGTGAGCGCGGTGATCCACATCCCGTCTTTGTGGTGACTGAACTGGCTATGGTAGATGTTGAAGACGTCGCTGGAATCATTAGCGGGGAGGAGCAGGATCCTTGGCTCTGGATGACTATGTATAGAAACAAGAGTTTGAAGTTACTCATATGGCAATATGTTTCCGGAGGAACGTAACAAATAATTTGATGGGAACTGATGTAGTTATAGTTTATTGCAATAGTACAAATATGCGATACGTAATAAATACATGGCATGTAACTAAAGCACGTGGTTTTCCAAAGTGGCAAAAATGGTTTTGCTGTCCACTACATCATCAGATTCTGACATTGCGGCCATTGTTTGCCTTTTAAAATATGATTAGGTGTCTATGGCTTGCAGAGTTATCTTTCACACCGTCAGACATTGTGTCTATAACTATTCTCAAAAAGCTCTTAAAAACCATTATGCAGATGGAAAATGCTGCATGATAACCTTAAATATTCCTTGGCATAAAACTATATTAATCGCAAAGCAATCTGGATAGCCTTGAATTACACAGTTTCATTTCATTGCGTTGGTTGTACAAAACAAATGCCAAAGATATAAGCATTTGTAATGAACATTTAGCGCACTCAACATTGAAAGAAACGCTGGCATACGCATTAAAATTAAACTTACCATCGACGCAATAATAGTTTATCAGCAAATACGACACCAAGTCTTTGGGGCATGACCCGACCGAAGAAAGTCTAGGATCCGTAAGATCCACGCGGAAGGAGCAAGTCCGCCGTCCGGAGCACAGTGCGTCCATTAGTTTTAGAACACTGGTTTGACACCCAAGACCAATGTCAGTTGCGATGCATTTTCCTTTTGCCATTCGCCCATAGAGGCTCTCGCTGAGAACGACCATTTCGTTCGCCCCGCAATGTGCATTGAATGTGTCACCGTTGCACACTTCTTCGCCATTGATTCCTGGAACAGAACAACAACATTGCCTTAGTTGCATACTGAATCGTATTCCTAGAATATTTGTTAATATGTATAATATTGTATCCATGCAACAATGCATACCATTACAGCAAACAACAAAAATACGCCTTCTTTAAGGTCTAGCACATCAACACGAGAACATCACCACCGAGCGCTCGTGTAAGGCACCAACGTGATTTGGTTGAGATTACTCACCGTTTCTTGCAATGATTAACATAACAGCAAGAGTGGCGTAAACCATGTTGACAACCAGTTTGGACATCTTAATCAAAGTTCAATCTGCCAGGAAACTAAACAAAGTCAGCCACATAATCCAAGGCTATCGCATCAGGATCCTGAACGACACTGCATCCTTGCGTCCATAACGCACGCCGGCCGCCATGTGAGGCGAATCCATTATGCTAACGCTTTTGTGGCTGCCTCTATGAAGATCAGTCTCGTTTAAATGGATGTTGAACTGGTTATTCAGCATTCACTAACTTAAAGCATAAACTAGGTTTCAGCAACGGTATCATTAAAAGTGTATACATGCATATAATATCCATATGGCATACATCGTGGCTCTTATGCACGTATGTGTTTTGCGCACGAGTTCATGACTTGCCCCATCCGCCATGTTGGATGCCACGGACCCAATTCCATCCGCCCTGCTGTATTGATCCGCCAGCGTCATTACCGTATTACTTCGCAGTGTCGCACACTTCTGCCGTTTTGGAGGACAACCGCAGGCACACGCCACATGGAAGCAAACCTGCGTCACCAAAATATTAATGTTGAGTCTGTGAGTCTAGCGTCAGCAATTCAGGACTAAGAAATATTTTGGTGCAATGTGAAGGCAACCGCTCTGCCATAGGTTTAAATAATTCGGTATTGGGGTTTGAACAACGGCTGTAGCGGGTAAAGATGGCTGCAATCACATGTTTCTTAATCCTCGTCACTTCGGTCAAAAAATGGAATTCCGATAATTGTCAAGGTTATGTCAACTTAATTGCTCAATATTTAGCGCCACAACATTGACATGTGAGCCTTCGTCATATTCAGCGATTCAATCCAGAGGCAAATATAAGTAGGAATTATCCGCCCAAAGCTAAAATTACGGTTAATGAGAAGGCAAAAAATGCATCGCTAAATGTGTTTATAGCCATGGTGTACATATTAAGTATTATTAAACTCAAGCATCGTTGACAAATGTTAGGATGTTTACCGACAAATGTGACATCGTTTTCAGATTCAGCGGAAATACGATTTTTTTAAATTTCAGCTTTATTTCCCATCCGTTTTGAGGAGTACATTATAATTTAAAAACACGCAACAAATGACGTATGGTGCTCAACTTACCACCTACCCGTATTCTGTATATGTTTTATTGTAAATGTCACAAGCTTCGACTTCAAGACAATATGTTGCGATATGTGATGCCGAGAAAGAACAGCGGTTTTTGGTACCGTGTTAAAACATCATAACGTCCGCATATTGCGCAAGCTGAGAACTTGGCAAACTCCTAACCAAGCATAATGGACATTCATAAAAAAGTGAAATACTTGCGTTTCACTCAGAATATGGTTACCATAACTTAAAAAGCATCACTTATACCAGGACATGCAATACATGGCATACACTGATAAGAATGACATATCTCGTCATATGGATTTATTATCAAATGTAGATGACCATGGCGTGTTTATTTTACCGTCGTTTTATCCAATTCCTTCTATATTCTTTAAACCATTATTTCCTTCAGATACAAACTCTAGCATGTTTTTTTCGCAGTGGTCGATGCTTCTTACCAGCGGTATGTCACTGATTGACTGTCTGATGCCAAGAAAAGTATCCGGGGGCGCGATATTTCAGTCTACGGCCAAGATAACGCGGCGCCCGTGTGTTAAATCCGGATTGATCAAATATCATTTATCTCACAGAATACATGGACTTGGACCGCCACATCCAGACGTGTCTGAGGGCTCTGGCGGGCTGAGGGGATCCAGGTTGGATACGTCGTAACTACATGTTGGTCGGCCAGAACACTTGTAAAGCATTTGCTTGACTTAACCAACGTCATTTCTAATACAGCGGCCGACTTGCATCCTGCAGTACATGGCCGACTCCATCAAGATCACCTCACCAGAATTGCAACTGACACTGAGTCTCACCGTGGCATGTTTCTGTTGTGGTGCAGACGGTGCCTATGGAATTATCGTACGCTTAGAGTCAATGAAAGTACGATATCGTGATAACGTCATTGGGGACTGAGTTTTGTACCAGATACCGGTTATAGCTACTTCAGTGGTAGGGTGCCCCGATTTGGTACCCCCTGCGCACGCGTGGTATAAACGGGACGGAAACACCGCCACGATCGGCTGTGAGTGGAACCACAACTCCTGGCATCTGACGTGTGAGGGCAACTCGTGGTCAGGGGTGATCGGCAACTGCTCAGCGACAGGTGAGTTAACGTTTAATCTTTAATTCAAAATCCTCACAACGTAAACATATGGCCATCCTTCCATAATTTTAGCCTGTTGTTATGTATGATAACGCATATAAGCTTGAAGGAACTGGCAATTATGGAGTACCTGGTTAAAAGGCAACGCGGCTACTAGTCTCTCCCTGCGTAAGCTGTTATTTGAAAACGCGCACAATGATGCACCGATTGGGCAATACTGCCGACTGGTTCCCTTTTACAGCGACTTTGCGTGTACTAATCGAATAATGATTTTTTTGTCAAATTTTAACGCAAATAATGAGTCATTTTCAGTTATGTTTCTATATTATGCGAGATAGGAATTTATGTCGGATTTTGTTTACATTGGCATTAGTCATAACACAAGTTCCCAACATCTAGAATTCAAATCGTGACAGCGGTTGTATTGCGCAATGTCATGTGGTCATCCTTTTGACGTGTCTTATATCTAAGCATATATTTAATATGTTAACAGAATTACGCCTTTGCCGTCTCAGTGCTATCAATTGAACTGCTGATCGGTATCGGTGTGCACGCATAGGTTTTAATCTGCCTCCTTGGAATTGACTGAATCTACTTTCGGCGGTAGGTTGAACTGTAGCATCATATATGATACATCCTAAAAAGTGAGTTTTTTTTAAGTTTTTTTTACGGTTTCTATAAATGCTTACGTGCTTTGCATTTTCCTCAATGTTGTCGTTGTTGATACTACGTGAGCATATACTTAGGGGATATTGGCGTATTTGCTATTGGTACAGGTGCCACTGAGTATGTGCCTGGCAGCCCTGTCGTTTAAATACCCATCGTTAAAATGGGAATTTTCGGTAATTGTCGAGTTTCATTCGATCATTTGCGCGTTGGCTGGGACATCCACAAATTGTAGGATATACTTTATTTCTATCCAATTAGCTGCCATTTATTACCCAGCGTTAGTTTTTACGAACAACGAGATATCGCGTGATTGAGATAATTTGCTGAGAACCAGGCAATCATTTAGCAACAGACCGCCAATTATAACTACCATCCGCAATTACTGACTCCGAGTGTGCGTGCACATGGGCGGGCTTTCATATCATAAATGTGAAAGTGGTATCGTTATCGTTTTTGGCATTTTAGGAAAACGTCACCAAACAAAGGACAACACTGCTCAGTCAGGATCCAACGTTGGGTAGAGAGAATAATACAGGAGTGCGTGGCACCGGGATAAGACCGCCTACACCCAAGATTGTTGCTTCAGTGAGAGAGAAAGAACCATCGTTCTAGGATTATTTGTGTTCACATGAAGTTGGATGCACAGATACTGGTGGGTCGCACAATCTCAAATTAATGACATGTGCATGGATGGGTTGAAACAAGGGTGACAGACATCGTGCATATGCTATGCCGATGATTTTATTCAACTCAACCTTCCTAAACAGTTTAAAGAATAGCGGGGAATTGGTTTCTGTTTGCACGAATGCATGTTATGTGCGATAAGCTGTGCAGAGCGTTATACTATTAGCACTGTTTTCAATGGTGTTGGTTGTACAATTTAATGCACACCGTAGTATGACCCAGATCAGATAAGCGAAAATTTCATTTGTTCCATGCATATGATTTGTTCAACAAGCTCCGCCGGGTTCCATCTATCTGTTCACCATCAGTAGCAACTGGTTTCATTTACCAACATAAAAATATTTATATTTGTTTCGGGTCAACGAAGTCGGACACATGTCTTTCGGTGTAACATTAGTTCATTGAATTTAGGTCTAGGCACTGGCGCTACCTGGGCCAGCAAGCTCGAAAATGGAAAGTGTTTCATTGTTTAAGTTCAAAAGGAAAATGGAAACGAGTTAACGCTCTGTCATTATACTGTATTTCCAATTGCTAGACATTATGAAACTAATGTGCCCTTCACCTCCAAATGCGACATAGACATTGACAACGCGTGATACCACATGATACCAGATGTTTCCAGATACATTTTTACATATTGTCTTCTCTCTAAATTACGCAGTTTGATGTCCATGATGCCTGGCTCAGCTTCGAATCGGTTGATGCAGTCGCTGGCTATTTTAATCGCTATAACAGGTAGGTGACTACACACAAAACAAATGCTCGTGGGCCATTGGTGGATATGTAGCAATAGCGAGCACATGAATTACATTACATCGCGGTGTCTAGGGTATAGGGATAGCCAGATTAATTAGAGTCGATACCTGGTACAAAACTCAATCCCAACCTTATCACCATATTGTATTTGCATTGACTTTAAGCGTACGTTAATTCTACAGGCGCCGTCTGCACCACAACAGAAACATGCCACGGTGAGACATTCAATGTCAGTTGCAATTCTGGTGAGGAGATCGTGATGCAGTCGGCCATGTACGGCAGGATGCAACTCGGCCGCTGTATTACAATTGACTTCGGTTACGTGGGATGTCAAGCGGATGTTTTACAAGTCATTGATACGGCATGCTCTGGCCGACAAACATGTAGTTACGACGTATCGAACCTGGATCGCCTCAGACCATGTCCCGTTGACATGGTGTCCTACCTGAGCGCCACATTCGAATGCGTGTCGGGTGAGTACGTCAGCATGCTGGTAATATTAATTCGGCATAAACATTGAATGAGTATGTTTTATAAAGGCATATCATTTCATAAAGCGATTTAATGTATCGCATATTCCCGCAATCTAGACGGAGCTGGGCATCAAGGCGACCAAATGTGGCAGGGGCCGGAGCTATCACACCGTACGTATGTCCCAATCCAACACGGTTGAGATTGGGCTGCTTCATTATTCTACGGAGATGACGGAACCACACGTTTCAGTTTCAGTTCAGTATAAAGTGACGCATAGGCAGCTACTTGGGTAAACTTGATCAATTACATTAACTACTGCAATTGAGGAACGGCCTTCGTTCAGGTGTAGAGTAGCTAAAGTTTTATGAACATGGTGATTCACTATTGCCAGTCGCTAACTGTTGTGTCGCAGATCTAGATCCGTTTGGTAGCCATGCATGTAGTAGTCAAAAATGGTGGCCGTGCAAATAAATGTCATAAAAATTCGGCACACTTTTACCAGAGGATGTCGCGACTGAGAGTCATTCGGCAGCTGGGAAATCACCATGTGAGTTTTCCTTGTTGCCATATATATATATAAATATATACATGGATATGGGTTGCAATAAATAGTTCAATAAGTAAAGATACAATCATTCTCGGCATCGCCAATTAATTTAGTGTGTTATTGCCACGTTATGTTTCACTTTTGCAATTCTACATCAACAAACAAGAATGGCAGGTTAAGTGTATTATTCCATGAAATTACTGGCTAATGAAACTTAATCCGTCATGTAAGTAGCCAAACTGAAGTGAATGTGAGCGTTATTTGGACAATTATAGCAGGTGACACAATTGAGGATGCTGGGAAATTCAGTGCGAATATCAATTTCCACTAACATTTGGGCGTTATGACTCGAACATTTAAGCTGGTGAAAACATCAGAATATCCGCTAATGTTATTTTGGCATAAAACGTTATCGAACTTATAGTGTGTATTTTTCGAATTCGATCGCAAACATTCTAAAGAATAAAATTGCATTGGTATTCGAGTCATAGCGAGTGTTTCTACAGTTGACACCAGGTATCTCTTACAACGTTGGGTGGTCTGTTGTTTGTAGTTTTGTCCATGATCATCGGTCTTGGTAGTTTCCTCGTCATCTGCACGGTGTCGATCTGATTGGCTGCGTCGGTAACAAGTGGTGGGTATATGACATATATATTTGCAGCGATATCTTCGTTATCGTCGTCAGCCAGTCAATATAGTGGACAGCGTTGCAGCAGGATATCAGCAATTAGCCCAAACGATAGCGTACAACTTTATTACATGTAATTTGCAACCAGGCACATATCGGTTCTAAGCATGGAGATTTATAATTAGTCGGATGAATGTCCAATCTGTACTTTTCCTTTGATAACGTATGTCATGGTTAGCATGTGTCCCTTTTGTAACCTAACGATGTTATGTTTATTCACAGGAGGTCAACGCGATGACCGCCGCCGGCCCAGCAACTGTCCAAGTGTGGGACGATGATAGTGCGAAACTATTTCCTTAGAATGTATGGGTCGCCTCGTCAGACAACTCGTGTGGCTTTTCTCGAGCCCCCGCCCCCCCCCGCCCCGCCCCCTCCGACCCTCAACCACTACCCCCACCTCGTGGGGCCCATTAACCCACGTTAAGTGAAAAACACCTGTATGTCTTTCAATAATTTTAGAATGACGGTGGTGGCTGTACGCTAGCAAGCATTATTTACTATGAACCGGTGATCATGAAAACAGTCCAACGATTGGACTAGTTGTAATATTATGTATTTCCGTTTATGTTTAAGGGGATACTAACGTTAGTCAGACTAACGATTCATAGTATTTATTTTGGAATGTCGCCTTCAAAATGTTTATACATATGTGGTTGCAATTACAAAATATGTTTCCGGCATCACTTAAATTAATATCGTGGGATAGCGAACTATTATGGTCAATTTAGACAAGATAATGTGGTTGAATTACAGTAAACTATACTTTTCGTTATTGTTTGTTGTGGGTTATTCTATAGTGTACCAGGAGTACAACAACAGCTTCATGGCTCTTATTGCTTCTTCGAGCTGTGAGCTATGTCGCGTGTAAGCAACGATAAGATGGACAAATACACTATCAGACAATCTAGGGTGCATGTAGAAATACAATAACAGCAGTATTAAATATTACATGATTTTTCGAGTGATACTAAGCAGTCAAATTGGAGAACCCGAGCTTATCCAACCGTCTCTTTATTTCTACGATGCAAAATAAATCAGCAAAGCAAATGTTTGGCACAGAAAACGTTGTCGTACTTTATTTAAACCGTGGAAATACGATGAATATTTGCTGCAGAATTGTGATTTAAGGCTGTCGAAATAATGCAATCAAGGAAGCTGGCTCTCCACAGATTCAGATATATCGCTAAACCCGTTACGTGGGTAAACACATGCAGCGAACATGGTGGTTTATCAATTTACTTGCGAGATGATGATACCTTCCAGACCAATTTTACAGACAGCTTATAAATACTCGGCCTGACAACTGGCTTGAAGCCACAACGTTTGAACGTCACTGGACCGATACTGCTGGATAACGTGCCAATCAAGGATATGGAGCGGTGGGGTGGGATGCCACATAACCAAGCGTGCATTACTTTCAGACGGATTTCGAGGGGGCCATAACAGAAATTTGCTACTTAAATCGCCATATTTAAACGCGTATAATATATATAATAACTTGGCGACGCATTCGTCTCGCTAAGAAACGGTAATTTCAATCTCAATTTTTTTAAATGTCAGGGCCATATGAAACGGACCTCGAATGTTATAAAAGAAAATTGTAACGAGCAAATTTCTATCTACATGAAAGTTTACTATTAATTTCCAGCTAGTTTCAAATCGATTACAACAACAAATTATATAATTAATATTCTTAAACACAAATCAATCTCGGATCATGAAAATATTTAACGAAATCAAAAACTAGCAAGGTAAGGGCATTAGGCTGTAACATTGTCTCCAGATACATACCTTTGCGTAAGTAGTGCCTGTATTCACGCAACACGCGGCTGTTTTTATCATATAACATTCGCACAAGCGGCAGGTAGGCAGATTGAGTCGACAGATGGCATATAACAGGTGAGACAATCAATAAGACAGACAAGGCAATTCACGAATCTGTTATTTAACTAGCTTTATTGGGATACAAGCACCATGCATGAAATATTGACAAAAAGCCACTTGCTGTAACGAAGCTGGTATTCGTAATGCAGTAGTGCAAGACATGCATAGATCATTGGCATATACTTTTACTATTAGGGGCGCCGCAATTCGTAGGCAATTTCTTTCCCTGCCCCTATGCAGCCGAGCAATGTTATATTGCGATTACGTGAAACCAGACATGAACGATGTGCGGCTAGCAGCACTAAACCTGATGTAAACCGAATTTGGCTAATTCCCATCCTTAAATGGGTTACGGCTGGTCACAAACGCAAACCGTACCTTGGGTATTTGGTTATGTTCTATCCATTTTTACACCTTCATTATAACAAGATATTGCTACCTTCACAAGCGTGATGGCAAGTGATATCTTAAAGCTGCTTTCAGAGCGTTTTGTGCCAGATCTAAGCCCAGACGGCATATATATCACATCTGGTAAAACGCCTGATTGTCCCTTAGCGGTAAACGTCATCAGTAACAAGCAACAAGTAACAGGGCATCGACAGAGTTATGCGGTGTCCCGGGATTAACACGTTTGTCAGATCGTGTATTCATGGAATGAAAAACAATCAAGCGTTTTACCAGATGTGATATATATGCCGTCTGGGCTTAGATCTGGCACAAAACGCACATTCATTATAACAAGATATTGCTACCTTCACAAGCGTGATGGCAAGTGATATCTTAAAGCTGCTTTCAGAGCGTTTTGTGCCAGATCTAAGCCCAGTCGGCATATATATCACATCTGGTAAAACGCTTGATTGTTTTTCATTCCATGAATACACGATCTGACAAACGTGTTAATCCCGGGACACCGCATAACTCTGTCGATGCACTGTTACTTGTTGCTTGTTACTGATGACGTTTACCGCTAAGTTGAAAACCTGTTGTTAATTGAATTCACGGGCAAGGCATATAGACTCAAATTAGAAGTCTGGCATGTGTGGAATATTGACGAAAGAAATTGTGGATGATTCAAGGATTGATCTATATTTGCATTTTGACCTCTTTAGTTTCGGCGGGACAGAGCTCGATAAGTACCTTTAATATATGCACAGGCAATATGCATTATTGTAAAGCGAAAATATAAATGAATACGTAATTAAATTGCTGCTGGTTCATCAATCTACGGCTAAGTTCAACCCGACTTATTCAGCTTTTGTAACATATGTCATTTAATACTTAAATTAATAATATGGTTCGTAGGGAGAGTCCAATCATTTAGATACGAAGATCACGTACCCCACGAATGGTGCCAGAGACCTAACAAAGAAACCATACCATGTTATCTGTTTGCATTTGCCCATAGTGATGGTCACTGGTGATCACATATGGCTAAATGAGAGTTTCTCCAACGTGTTATCTGACAAGTCAACCCATACGTTCCAAAGAAATAGTTCCGCACCAACATCGTCCCACACTAGGACAGTTGTGGGGCCCACGGCGGTCATCGCGTTGATATCCTTGAACAAACAAACATAACATCGTTACGTTACAATAGAGACTATTGTTAACCATAGCATACTTTGTCGAGGGAAAAGTGCAGGTTGGACATTCATCCGAATTATTAGACATCACCAGACTTAAAACCGGTGTGTGCCTGGTGGCATGTTTTATTCGTAGTTGTATAAATGAATACCACCAAATTGATAACAAGCAATACATCGGATCACGGCAAGAAGTTGTACACAATCGCTTGGGCTATTTGAAAATTTCTTCTGCAAGGCTATCGACCATATTGACTGGCTGACGACGATAACGAAGATATCGGGGCAAATGTATGCTATAGACCCACCACTTGTTACCGACGTAGCCAATCAGATTGATACCATGCAGATGGCGAGCACACTAAGACCGATTGTCACGGACAACACTACAAATAACAGACCATCCAACGTTATAAGATATGACTGGTGTCAATTGTAGAATCCTCGATATGATTGAAATACCAAGAGCGCTTTATTATTTAGAGTGGGTGCAATTAAAATCCAAAGAGGGCAGTAAAATTCCGTTAATTCGTTTCCATTTTCCCTTTGAACTTAAACACGGCAAATCTTTTCATTTTCGAGCTGTCATATTTCACCCAAGACAGATCCGCAAAAAAGCTTCGCAGTTCATCCCCCCCCCTGCCCTCCCCCCTACCATTTGCAAGCGTGATCCATCCATGCAGCTAACGTTCCAATTTGCATTTGGTGATTGAGATAACTGACTAAAGACATCTGCTTTCATGATATTCAGAACCAAAACGCAAAAGGACTGAACATTATCCCCTGGAATTCACTCTCTGCATGTGTGATTTTTCACTTGACGCTGTGGCTATTGTTCTCAAAATTAGTGTACGATCCAGCAAATGGCGTTTCACGAGAGAGCTGCCAATTGGAACGTTGTGCATTGACGAAACTCGATTTTGGAGGTACAATTCAGCACGATGAATAAGCGGCGGGGGGGGGGGGGGGGGTAAGATGAAGTTTTATTGAACGCTGAGACACGTTCAATACATATCTGTAAATACCTATCCATATATTACGCATATCACATTAAACCAACTGTGTACCAACGTGGACGCTTTGGAAGTGTGTGTATATATGTTACGGCTGCGGACCGCACTTATCCCGCAAACGGACATGCTCACTGATGGCAAGTGACCGATGTCCATTTGAAGTCTTTGCTAACTTCGGAAGACTTTATGAAGTTGAATATCACCATTTGACCTAAGCTATATCGGTGAACATTGACTTCTTCTTTCGACGGCTAGCTTCAATCCGCTTCGATATCTCGCGATTCAAACCGGTTAGTTTGTTAGGCCTCCATGGCAGTTGGGTGCCATGGTGTTGTTTGCCTCGGAGCAATGACTGGGAATTTCCATCAACTTGTTTGTTTTACCATAGTTGTTGGCTAACCCTGGGTTCATCCAGAAATATCGAACTTGACACGTAACATGGAGCATCCGGTGTTGTGTGCGGAAGCTGTGTACCACAGGTATTTATATATTGCCTGTACGTTGAAGCCATTTGGCGTACGGCAATAAATTGCAAGAACCAGATCCATCGAAAGTTGTCCTCCCCCTCCTCACTTGCTTACATATGGCTCTATATTTTAACGATACGCCGTAACTCGCATATGGTGGTGTCGGTGCTTCTGTTCAAGAGCCCCCCCCCCCCCCTCCCGCCGGTCGTACTCAGCATAATATAACTCTGCCCAATTTATATACGTTTTCATATATGTTAATATATGCTCATATGCAGTCGCGGAGAACAGCGCTAGCTTTTCGATGCCGCACTAGGGTGACTACATAGATCGCTATGTGCCCTAGCATTAGCAGCATTAGAGCCGGGTCATCATTCATCACTATATAATTATCCCCATTGTAAGCCTATATATGTTGTCATATCTGTTTGTCCTAGCCAGCTAACGGACGGACTGCAGTCGCGGAGGCGAGGCCAACTGAGCGATGCCGCTCCAGTGCGAATACTCGTCAACACACATCGCTAGGTACTCCCTGTGGAGACTCGTGTATACCATAGATCGCTATATGTGCCGCTGCATTAGTAGCATTAGATTATGTTTTCCAGTTAACGTTATGCATAATATACCAGACTGCCGCTTATAGGGATGAGTTGTACACCGGTTCTACCATGATTAGGCGCTAGTGGTCCGACATGGCACCGACCGTCTACTGTACATGCTGTATACACATACTTCCATTCATATGGCCGCCCATGGGGGACTAAGAATGGCGTGACGAATGGTCAGAGCTAGCTGGCCCACGTAGCGCCGATGCCCAGACCTGAACTCAATGAACCAATTTTACACCCAAGACATGAGTCCGACTTCGTTGATACGAAACAAATATAAAAACGTTTCTGTTTGTACGAAATCAGCTGCTACAGTTGTTCTACATATGGATTGTTTAAAATTGTGGTAGGCCAACGGTTAGTCCTTGGAAAACATGAAACCGGCGAAACTTGCTCAACAAATCCTTTGGGTCATACTACGGTGTGCATTAAAGTGAACAACCGACACCATTGAAATATGTGCTGATATCGTAACGAGCTGGATAACAGCTTATCGGTTATTTTTATTCTTTTTGGTTTAGTGCCGTTTTGCCAATATACGAAAAACGAGGGCGATGCTCATGTTATTGACATTAGACCCCACCCATATACAGTCGCACTCGGAGTCTGAAATTGCGGATGGTAACGCTGGGTAATTTTACATGACAAATAATTGGACATGGACACACAAATAACACGCACATAATGAAATAAAACACTAAAAAAGTGCGTTGTTATATTTGTGTAATTTTATTCTCGCGATCACAACGTTTATTTTAATGATGGGTGCTTAAACGACGTCGCTGTCAGGCAGATAAATTGAGCAGTGACACATGTTTCAATAGCAAATTCGCAAGATAAGTTTTGTCCAAAATTACAGTACTTACGATAATGCACAACACTTACCAACTTTATAGCCTCGGGTTTCGGGACAACCATAGTTCAAACAACATGCTCTCTCACGCGATACATACGAACAGAGGCGCCTGGGCTCCTATCGCATTATACCTACATCTATCAATACCAGTACATTGATACAGTGTAATATTGACGAAACATATTAAACGAGAACTGTGAACAAAGTACCTCTCTTTTCATGGTCAGATGTTTATTCAAATCGTTTGCATGGTGAGCTCTGTTATGTTAATAGCTAACTAAAATAGACAATATTACACTTTATGGCGTTGGGAGCAAGTCAAGCAAAATGCATAAAGAATTTTCTCAAAGGAATATCAGAATTCTTGCCAAGCCCTTTTTATAGTACTTGGACCGATATCAGAGAAGAAATATAATAGAATCAGCTGACCGTTAATAGTATACTCTTAGTTAAATAGTAATTTGCTCGTACATTTATTGACTGGGCCTCTGTCAACGTTGTCTGTGCCAAACATTTGTTTTGTTGTTTCTTCTTTGTGGAAATAAAGAGACGGTTGGATAAGCTCGGGTTCTGGAATTTGACTCTTTATTTATCTCCAATCGTGTAATATTTAATACTGCTGATATTGAATCTTTACATGCACCCCAATATTGTCTGAGCGTGTGTTTGCCTATTTTATTGTTGCTCACACGCGATATAGCTCACAGCTAGAAGCAGTAATATGGGCCATGAATCTGCTGTTGTACCATAGAGAATTAAAAAACGATATCAAACAAACAATATCAAAGAAACAATAACGCAAAGTAAACTTTAAAGTATTTCAACCTCGTTATCTTGTCTTAATTGACCATAATAGTTCACTATCTCTCGCTATTATTTTAAGTGATGCCGGGGAAATGTTTTCCAACTGCAAATACATATGTACATACAGTTTTGCCTAATATAATGGTATTAATTGTTAAGCTGTTTGTGACATCCCCTTAAACATAATGGGAATACATGATATGACAAGTTCAATGATTGGACTGTTATAATGACCGTCGGTCCATTTGTTAATTACTCCTTATTAGCGCACGGCCGCCGCACTGCAAAATTGTTTGTAATTGTAGGGGCATTGGCAACAAATGTCATTCTCCGCTTGTGGAGTGTGCAGGGCAGGCACGATAACCAGTAAGCCACACGCCACCTCAACAACAGCAGCAGATAGCAGGCCTAAACGAGGAGCGTTTACAGCGCCATACATCTGACCTTGGGTGTACAACGGCGCTGACAAAATGGTGGCAGCACTTCCGTTGTGCTGCATACATAGAATTACCGTTTATAGCAGCCTGTGTTGTGTTCGAAGAAAAACATAATTGATTATGTACATTGTGACACATCCAGTGTAATCATTGTGTAATTATTTCTGCCATTAGTGGGTCATATGATGTGGGCTAAATGCCTTGGTCATTCTAAAATCATTGAAACACATAAAGGTCGATTTCTCTTACATGGTTTAATGGTATGCATAAGGTGGTGGTAGTGGTCGAGGATCGGGAGGGGGGGGGGGGGCTGAGGACATGTCACAGGCGTTGTCCGACGAGACGATCCATACATTCTAGCGAAATAGTTCCGCACTATCATCGTCCCAAACTTCGACAATTGCGGGGCCCGCAGCGGTCATCGTGTTGATCTCCTGGGAACAAACATAACACCGTGACAAAAGAGACAAATGCTAACCATAAGTCATCGAAGCAAAAGTACAGATTGGACATTCATCCGACTTATTATACATCACCATACTTAAAACCGGTATGTGCCTGGTTGCAAATACATGTTCTATTTGCATTTATTGAAACAAATCGATAACAGGCAATACATCCGATCACTGCAAAAAGTTGTACACTACGGTTTGGGCTAATTGCGCATTCCTTCTGCAAGGCTATCGATCATACTGACTGGCTGACGACGATAACGAAGATATGGGGGCAAACACATGTTATATACACACCACGTGTTACCGACGCAGCCAATCAGATCGACACCGTGCAGATGGCGAGCACACTAAGACCGATGATCACGGAGAACACTACAAACAACATTCCATCCAACGTTGTAAGAGATATCTGGTGCCAACTGTAGAAACCATCGCTATGACTCAAATACTAATACAACTTTATTCTTTGGAATGTGTGCGATTGAAATCGAAAGAAGACACTAACAATTCGATGAAGTTTCATGCCAAAACAACATTAGCAGATATCATTCGGATGTTTTCACCAGCTTAAATGTCCGACTCATAACGCTCAAATGTTGTTTGGGAATAATTTGGAGTGACTTTCCTAGCATTCTTAATGTTAAGAGGAAGAACAATGACGTGATTTAATCTTGACTTGAGAAATTCACTTTTCAATGGCTCGAATGGAACAAAATAGCTTATCCATGTATAAAATACAACACCTTCACAATATATGCCTATGTACAAGATTAAATATGATATGTCAATTGTGTGACATACTATAATTGTCCCAATAACGCTCATGTGCAATGCTGCCAGACAAAAGATCCGAATTCTGACGTAACCTGTCGTTCTTGTTTGTTGATGTAGAAGTGCTCAAGTTAAACATAACGTGGCACTAATACACTAACTTAATTGGTGATGCCGACAATGATTGTATCTTAGCATATGTGAGCCATTTATTGCCTTTCATATCCAAATATATATATACATATATATATATGTATACATGCAGACACAAGGACAACTCACATGGTGATTTCCCAGCGGCCGACTGATTCTCAGTCGCGACATCGTCTATTGAAAATGTTGAGAATGTTTATGATTACAGTTCTGTACCATCGTGTCACATTTTGTTGACCACACATGTCATTACTGTAGTAGAGCTATTTATGGTCAGGTCAGCATTGGACACAAATATTGGACACACCATTTACATCCATCTGAACATGTGGCACGGTGCGCGTTATATCGCCCAGCAATCTTTGTATCAAATAAAAATACAACTATAGGATGACGGCGCGGAATCAAGTTATATTCCATTAAAGGTCGAGTGGCGCAATACGTTACCTGGCACTGGGCAGCTGCCGACATCTCCTAGCCACAAGGAACCGCGACACGTCAGGAACCACGATTCATTGGTCCACTCACACACCACCTTGGCGTTGTCACCGTTTCGAATGACCCACGCGTGTGCAGGCGGGTCAAGGTCGGCACACCCAATCGCTAGAAATGTGAATTGTTATCCAATATTTGCATGCAGGGCCACCTTTTAGCGATGTGTAATAGTAAGATTCACATAGGGAGTTACCATGTTCATAATATTCTAGCTAATCTAAACCTGAACAAACGCCGTTCCGCAATAGTATTAGTTAATGTAATTGATCAATTTTACACAGGTAGCCGGATATGAGTCACCTTATACTTTAATAAAACCCAACACTATTATATTAAGTTATGCCTTCCGTGCACATACGCACCATTATAAGTGACTAGGAAGGCTGGTTCCGTCATCTCTGCAGAATGACGAAGCAGCACAATCTCAACCGTGTTGGATACCGACAGATGAACGGTTCGATCTCTCGTTTCCCCGCCACATATGGTCGTCCTGATGCCCGCCGCCCTCTCCACCACGTAGCCGTACGCATGACACGTGGATGTAGGATCTGGATCAGTGTCGCTCTGGAGACCCCAGCCGAAATCCAGAAGAGACACATTGAGCCTTTGTCCCGGGGAGGCGGTGACGATCCAAGGCGAGCTTGGACCGCCACATCCAGACGTGTCTGTGACGGCACTGGCGAGGACGCCGGTGCTCTCTTCAGTGCTGAGTTGGATAGCTGAGCTGCAGTACGGTTGTGAAACGACTTCCACTGTGGTGCAAATATTAGCACAAGCGTTTCTGTATCACTGAATTAATGTGTCACTTTTAAGAGTATGGTATGACATTGTGCACATGTGTCATTGTGGAACTGGGCGATGAAATAATTTATTTACCAACAGAAATGGTCAGTTGATCACTTTCGTATTTGTATTTGGTGTACTACATAATACACAACCGGCGATTCAAGACGAGAAAGTGGCATACATAAGGCCGGTTTATGTATTAATATAACGTTATCAAACATACTCATGCTCATGCAATGTTTATGACGGATTAATATTACCAGCATGCTGACGTACTCACCCGACACGCATTCGAAGGTGGCGCTCAGGTAGGACTCCATGTCCACCGGACACGGGCTGAGGCGATCCAGGTTCGATACATCGTAACTACATGTTTGTCGACCAGAACATACAGAATCCATGACTTGTAAAACATCCGCTTGACATCCCACGTAACCGAATTCAACTGTAATACAGCGGCCGAGTTGCATCCTGCCGTACATGGCCGACTGCATCACGACCATCTCACCAGAATTGCAACTGACACTGAGTGTCTCACCGTGGCATGTTTCTGTTGTGGTGCAGACGGCGCCTGTAGAATTAACGTACGCTTAAAGTCAATGCCAACACATTATTGTGACACTGTCATTCGGGACTGAGTTGTGTACAAACTATCCGCTCTGGAACTTCTAGTAACCTGGCTATCCATATACCCTAGATACGGCAATGTAATGTAATCCATTTGCTCTTCACGGATGGATATGACACCAATGGGCCACGGGTATTTGAACTAAGACCGATGATCACGGAGAACACTACAGACAACAGACCATCCAACGTTGTAAGAGATATCTGGTGCCAACTGTAGAAACCATCGCTATGACTCAAATACTAATACAACTTTATTCTTTGGAATGTGTGCGATTGAAATCGAAAGAAGACACTAACAATTCGATGAAGTTTCATGCCAAAACAACATTAGCAGATATTATTCAGATGTTTTCACCAGCTTAAATGTCCGACTCATAACGCTCAAATGTTGTTTGGGATTAATTTGGAGTGACTTTCCTAGCATTCTAAATGTTAAGAGGAAGAACAATGACGTGATTTCATCTTGGCTTGAGAAATTTACTTTTCAATGGCTCGAATGGAACAAAATAGCTTAACCATGTATAAAATACAACACCTTCACAATATATGCCTATGTACAAGATTAAATATGATATGTCAATTGTGTGACATACTATAATTGTCCAAATAACGCTCATGTGCAATGCTGCCAGAAAAAAGATCCAAATACTGACGTAACCTGTCGTTCTTGTTTGTTGATGTAGAAGTGCTCAAGTTAAACATAACGTGGCACTAATACACTAACTTAATTGGTGATGCCGACAATGATTGTATCTTAGCATATGTGAGCCATTTATTGCATTTCATATCCAAATATATATATATATATATATATATATATATATATATGTATACATGCAGACACAAGGAAAAGTCACATGGTGATTTCCCAGCGGCCGACTGATTCTCAGTCGCGACATCGTCTATTGAAAATGTTGAGAATGTTTATGATTACAGTTCTGTACCATCGTGTCACATTTTGTTGATCACACATGTCATTACTGTAGTAGAGCTATTTATGATCAGGTCAGCATTGGACACAAATATTGGACACACCATTTACATCCATCTGAACATGTGGCACGGTGCGCGTTATATCGCCCAGCAATCTTTGTATCAAATAACAATGCAATTTTAAGATGATGACGGCGCGGAATCAAGTTATATTCCATTAAAGGTCGAGTGGCGCAATACGTTACCTGGCACTGGGCAGCTGCCGACATCTCCTAGCCACAAGGAACCGCGACACGTAAGGAACCACGATTCATTGGTCCACTCACACACCACCTTGGCGTTGTCACCGTTTCGAATGACCCACGCGTGTGCAGGCGGGTCAAGGTCGGCACACCCAATCGCTAGAAATGTGAATTGTTATCCAATATTTGCATGCAGGGCCACCTTTTAGCGATGTGTAATAGTAAGATTCACATAGGGAGTTACCATGTTCATAATATTCTAGCTAATCTAAACCTGAACAAACGCCGTTCCGCAATAGTATTAGTTAATGTAATAGATCAATTTTACACAGGTAGCCGGATATGAGTCACCTTATACTTTAATAAAACCGAACACTATTATATTAAGTTATGCCTTCCGTGCACATA
Source organism: Arenicola marina (assembly GCA_964019135.1). Classification (NCBI taxonomy): domain Eukaryota; kingdom Metazoa; phylum Annelida; class Polychaeta; family Arenicolidae; genus Arenicola; species Arenicola marina. Next base: position 32,474,667 of record OZ025259.1, read on the forward strand.
CGCACCATTATAAGTGACTAGGAAGGCTGGTTCCGTCATCTCTGCAGAATGACGAAGCAGCACAATCTCAACCGTGTTGGATTCCGACAGATGAACTGTTCGATATCTCGTTTCCCCGCCACATATGGTCGTCCTGATGCCCGCCGCCCTCTCCACCACGTAGCCGTACGCATGACACGTGGATGTAGGACCTGGATCAGTGTCGCTCTGGAGACCCCAGCCGAAATCCAGAAGAGACACATTGAGCCTTTGTCCCGGAGAGGCGGTGACGATCCAAGGCGAGCTTGGACCGCCACATCCAGACGTGTCTGTGACGGCACTGGCGAGGACGCCGGTGCTCTCTTCAGTGCTGAGTTGGATAGCTGAGCTGCAGTACGGTTGTGAAACGACTTCCACTGTGGTGCAAATATTAGCACAAGCGTTTCTGTATCACTGAATTAATGTGTCACTTTTAAGAGTATGGTATGACATTGTGCACATGTGTCATTGTGGAACTGGGCGATGAAATAATTTATTTACCAACAGAAATGGTCAGTTGATCACTTTCGTATTTGTATTTGGTGTACTACATAATACACAACCGGCGATTCAAGACGAGAAAGTGGCATACATAAGGCCGGTTTATGTATTAATATAACGTTATCAAACATACTCATGCTCATGCAATGTTTATGACGGATTACTATTACCAGCATGCTGACGTACTCACCCGACACGCATTCGAAGGTGGCGCTCAGGTAGGACTCCATGTCCACCGGACACGGGCTGAGGCGATCCAGGTTCGATACATCGTAACTACATGTTTGTCGACCAGAACATACAGAATCCATGACTTGTAAAACATCCGCTTGACATCCCACGTAACCGAAGTCAACTGTAATACAGCGGCCGAGTTGCATCCTGCCGTACATGGCCGACTGCATCACGACCATCTCACCAGAATTGCAACTGACACTGAGTGTCTCACCGTGGCATGTTTCTCTTGTGGTGCAGACGGCGCCTGTAGAATAAACGTACGCTTAAAGTCAATGCCAACACATTATTGTGACACTGTCATTCGGGACTGAGTTGTGTACAAACTATCCGCTCTGGAACTTCTAGTAACCTGGCTATCCATATACCCTAGATACGGCGATGTAATGTAATCCATTTGCTCTTCACGGATGGATATGACACCAATGGGCCACGGGTATTTGAACTAAGACCGATGATCACGGAGAACACTACAAACAACATACCATCCAACGTTGTAAGAGATATCTGGTGCCAACTGTAGAAACCATCGCTATGACTCGAATACTAATACAACTTTATTCTTTGGAATGTGTGCGATTGAAATCGAAAGAAGACACTAACAATTCGATGAAGTTTCATGCCAAAACAACATTAGCAGATATCATTAAGATGTTTTCACCAGCTTAAATGTCCGACTCATAACGCTCAAATGTTGTTTGGGATTAATTTGGAGTGACTTTCCTAGCATTCTAAATGTTAAGAGGAAGAACAATGACGTGATTTCATCTTGACTTGAGAAATTTACTTTTCAATGGCTCGAATGGAACAAAATAGCTTAACCATGTATAAAATACAACACCTTCACAATATATGCCTATGTACAAGATTAAATATGATATGTCAATTGTGTGACATACTATAATTGTCCAAATAACGCTCATGTGCAATGCTGCCAGAAAAAAGATCCGAATTCTGACGTAACCTGTCGTTCTTGTTTGTTGATGTAGAAGTGCTCAAGTTAAACATAACGTGGCACTAATACACTAACTTAATTGGTGATGCCGACAATGATTGCATCTTAGCATATGTGAGCCATTTATTGCATTTCATATCCAAATGCAGACACAAGGAAAACTCACATGGTGATTTCCCAGCGGCCGACTGATTCTCAGTCGCGACATCGTCTGTTGAAAATGTTGAGAATGTTCATGATTACAGTTCTGTACCATCGTGTCACATTTTGTTGACCACACATGTCATTACTGTAGTAGAGCTATTTATGGTCAGGTCAGCATTGGACACAAATATTGGACACACCATTTACATCCATCTGAACATGTGGCACGGTGCGCGTTATATCGCCCAGCAATCTTTGTATCAAATAAAAATACAACTATAGGATGACGGCGCGGAATCAAGTTATATTCCATTAAAGGTCGAGTGGCGCAATACGTTACCTGGCACTGGGCAGCTGCCGACATCTCCTAGCCACAAGGAACCGCGACACGTAAGGAACCACGATTCATTGGTCCACTCACACACCACCTTGGCGTTGTCACCGTTTCGAATGACCCACGCGTGTGCAGGCGGGTCAAGGTCGGCACACCCAATCGCTAGAAATGTGAATTGTTATCCAATATTTGCATGCAGGGCCACCTTTTAGCGATGTGTAATAGTAAGATTCACATAGGGAGTTACCATGTTCATAATATTCTAGCTAATCTAAACCTGAACAAACGCCGTTCCGCAATTGTAGTAGTTAATGTAATTGATCAATTTTACACAGGTAGCCGGATATGAGTCACCTTATACTGTAATAAATCCGAACACTATTATATTAAGTTATGCCTTCCGTGCACATACGCACCATTATAAGTGACTAGGAAGGCTGGTTCCGTCATCTCTGCAGAATTACGAAGCAGCACAATCTCAACCGTGTTGGATTCCGACAGATGAACGGTTTGATATCTCGTTTCCCCGCCACATATGGTCGTCCTGATGCCCGCCGCCCTCTCCACCACGTAGCCGTACGCATGACACGTGGATGTAGGATCTGGATCAGTGTCGCTCTGGAGACCCCAGCCGAAGTCCAGAAGAGACACATTGAGCCTTTGTCCCGGGGAAGCGGTGACGATCCAAGGCGAGCTTGGACCGCCACATCCAGACGTGTCTGTGACGGCACTGGCGAGGACGCCGGTGCTCTCTTCGGTGCTGAGTTGGATAGCTGAGCTGCAGTACGGTTGTGAAACGACTTCCACTGTGGTGCAAATATTAGCACAAGCGTTTCTGTATCACTGAATTAATGTGTCACTTTTAAGAGTATGGTATGACATTGTGCACATGTGTCATTGTGGAACTGGGCGATGAAATAATTTATTTACCAACAGAAATGGTCAGTTGATCACTTTCGTATTTGTATTTGGTGTACTACATAATACACAACCGGCGATTCAAGACGAGAAAGTGGCATACATAAGGCCGGTTTATGTATTAATATAACGTTATCAAACATACTCATGCTCATGCAATGTTTATGACGGATTACTATTACCAGCATGCTGACGTACTCACCCGACACGCATTCGAAGGTGGCGCTCAGGTAGGACTCCATGTCCACCGGACACGGGCTGAGGCGATCCAGGTTCGATACATCGTAACTACATGTTTGTCGACCAGAACATACAGAATCCATGACTTGTAAAACATCCGCTTGACATCCCACGTAACCGAAGTCAACTGTAATACAGCGGCCGAGTTGCATCCTGCCGTACATGGCCGACTGCATCACGACCATCTCACCAGAATTGCAACTGACACTGAGTGTCTCACCGTGGCATGTTTCTCTTGTGGTGCAGACGGCGCCTGTAGAATTAACGTACGCTTAAAGTCAATGCCAACACATTATTGTGACACTGTCATTCGGGACTGAGTTGTGTACAAACTATCCGCTCTGGAACTTCTAGTAACCTGGCTATCCATATACCCTAGATACGGCGATGTAATGTAATCCATTTGCTCTTCACGGATGGATATGACACCAATGGGCCACGGGTATTTGAACTAAGACCGATGATCACAGAGAACACTACAAACAACATACCGTCCAACGTTGTAAGAGATATCTGGTGCCAACTGTAGAAACCATCGCTATGACTCAAATACTAATACAACTTTATTCTTTGGAATGTGTGCGATTGAAATCGAAAGAAGACACTAACAATTCGATGAAGTTTCATGCCAAAACAACATTAGCAGATATCATTCGGATGTTTTCACCAGCTTAAATGTCCGACTCATAACGCTCAAATGTTGTTTGGGATTAATTTGGAGTGACTTTCCTAGCATTCTAAATGTTAAGAGGAAGAACAATGACGTGATTTCATCTTGACTTGAGAACTTCACTTTTCAATGGCTCGAATTGAACAAAATAGCTTAACCATGTATAAAATACAACACCTTCACAATATATGCCTATGTACAAGATTAAATATGATATGTCAATTGCGTGACATACTATAATTGTCCAAATAACGCTCATGTGCAATGCTGCCAGAAAAAAGATCCGAATTCTGACGTAACCTGTCGTTCTTGTTTGTTGATGTAGAAGTGCTCAAGTTAAACATGACGTGGCACTAATACACTAACTTAATTGGTGATGCCGACAATGATTGTATCTTAGCATATGTGAGCCATTTATTGCATTTCATATCCAAATATATATATATATATATATATATATATATGTATACATGCAGACACAAGGAAAAGTCACATGGTGATTTCCCAGCGGCCGACTGATTCTCAGTCGCGACATCGTCTATTGAAAATGTTGAGAATGTTTATGATTACAGTTCTGTACCATCGTGTCACATTTTGTTGACCACACATGTCATTACTGTAGTAGAGCTATTTATGATCAGGTCAGCATTGGACACAAATATTGGACACACCATTTACATCCATCTGAACATGTGGCACGGTGCGCGTTATATCGCCCAGCAATCTTTGTATCAAATAACAATGCAATTTTAAGATGATGACGGCGCGGAATCAAGTTATATTCCATTAAAGGTCGAGTGGCGCAATACGTTACCTGGCACTGGGCAGCTGCCGACATCTCCTAGCCACAAGGAACCGCGACACGTCAGGAACCACGATTCATTGGTCCACTCACACACCACCTTGGCGTTGTCACCGTTTCGAATGACCCACGCGTGTGCAGGCGGGTCAAGGTCGGCACACCCAATCGCTAGAAATGTGAATTGTTATCCAATATTTGCATGCAGGGCCACCTTTTAGCGATGTGTAATAGTAAGATTCACATAGGGAGTTACCATGTTCATAATATTCTAGCTAATCTAAACCTGAACAAACGCCGTTCCGCAATAGTATTAGTTAATGTAATTGATCAATTTTACACAGGTAGCCGGATATGAGTCACCTTATACTTTAATAAAACCCAACACTATTATATTAGGTTATGCCTTCCGTGCACATACGCACCATTATAAGTGACTAGGAAGGCTGGTTCCGTCATCTCTGCAGAATGACGAAGCAGCACAATCTCAACCGTGTTGGATTCCGACAGATGAACGGTTCGATATCTCGTTTCCCCGCCACATATGGTCGTCCTGATGCCCGCCGCCCTCTCCACCACGTAGCCGTACGCATGACACGTGGATGTAGGATCTGGATCAGTGTCGCTCTGGAGACCCCAGCCGAAATCCAGAAGAGACACATTGAGCCTTTGTCCCGGAGAGGCGGTGACGATCCAAGGCGAGCTTAGACCGCCACATCCAGACGTGTCTGTGACGGCACTGGCGAGGACGCCGGTGCTCTCTTCAGTGCTGAGTTGGATAGCTGAGCTGCAGTACGGTTGTGAAACGACTTCCACTGTGGTGCAAATATTAGCACAAGCGTTTCTGTATCACTGAATTAATGTGTCACTTTTAAGAGTATGGTATGACATTGTGCACATGTGTCATTGTGGAACTGGGCGATGAAATAATTTATTTACCAACAGAAATGGTCAGTTGATCACTTTCGTATTTGTATTTGGTGTACTACATAATACACAACCGGCGATTCAAGACGAGAAAGTGGCATACATAAGGCCGGTTTATGTATTAATATAACGTTATCAAACATACTCATGCTCATGCAATGTTTATGACGGATTACTATTACCAGCATGCTGACGTACTCACCCGACACGCATTCGAAGGTGGCGCTCAGGTAGGACTCCATGTCCACCGGACACGGGCTGAGGCGATCCAGGTTCGATACATCGTAACTACATGTTTGTCGACCAGAACATACAGAATCCATGACTTGTAAAACATCCGCTTGACATCCCACGTAACCGAAGTCAACTGTAATACAGCGGCCGAGTTGCATCCTGCCGTACATGGCCGACTGCATCACGACCATCTCACCAGAATTGCAACTGACACTGAGTGTCTCACCGTGGCATGTTTCTGTTGTGGTGCAGACGGCGCCTGTAGAATTAACGTACGCTTAAAGTCAATGCCAACACATTATTGTGACACTGTCATTCGGGACTGAGTTGTGTACAAACTATCCGCTCTGGAACTTCTAGTAACCTGGCTATCCATATACCCTAGATACGGCGATGTAATGTAATCCATTTGCTCTTCACGGATGGATATGACACCAATGGGCCACGGGTATTTGAACTAAGACCGATGATCACGGAGAACACTACAAACAACATACCATCCAACGTTGTAAGAGATATCTGGTGCCAACTGTAGAAACCATCGCTATGACTCGAATACTAATACAACTTTATTCTTTGGAATGTGTGCGATTGAAATCGAAAGAAGACACTAACAATTCGATGAAGTTTCATGCCAAAACAACATTAGCAGATATCATTCAGATGTTTTCACCAGCTTAAATGTCCGACTCATAACGCTCAAATGTTGTTTGGGATTAATTTGGAGTGACTTTCCTAGCATTCTAAATGTTAAGAGGAAGAACAATGACGTGATTTCATCTTGACTTGAGAAATTTACTTTTCAATGGCTCGAATGGAACAAAATAGCTTAACCATGTATAAAATACAACACCTTCACAATATATGCCTATGTACAAGATTAAATATGATATGTCAATTGTGTGACATACTATAATTGTCCAAATAACGCTCATGTGCAATGCTGCCAGAAAAAAGATCCGAATTCTGACGTAATCTGTCGTTCTTGTTTGTTGATGTAGAAGTGCTCAAGTTAAACATAACGTGGCACTAATACACTAACTTAATTGGTGATGCCGACAATGATTGCATCTTAGCATATGTGAGCCATTTATTGCATTTCATATCCAAATGCAGACACAAGGAAAACTCACATGGTGATTTCCCAGCGGCCGACTGATTCTCAGTCGCGACATCGTCTGTTGAAAATGTTGAGAATGTTTATGATTACAGTTCTGTACCATCGTGTCACATTTTGTTGACCACACATGTCATTACTGTAGTAGAGCTATTTATGGTCAGGTCAGCATTGGACACAAATATTGGACACACCATTTACATCCATCTGAACATGTGGCACGGTGCGCGTTATATCGCCCAGCAATCTTTGTATCAAATAAAAATACAACTATAGGATGACGGCGCGGAATCAAGTTATATTCCATTAAATGTCGAGTGGCGCAATACGTTACCTGGCACTTGGCAGCTGCCGACATCTCCTAGCCACAAGGAACCGCGACACGTCAGGAACCACGATTCATTGGTCCACTCACACACCACCTTGGCGTTGTCACCGTTTCGAATGACCCACGCGTGTGCAGGCGGGTCAAGGTCGGCACACCCAATCGCTAGAAATGGGAATTGTTATCCAATATTTGCATGCAGGGCCACCTTTTAGCGATGTGTAATAGTAAGATTCACATAGGGAGTTACGATGTTCATAATATTCTAGCTAATCTAAACCTGAACAAACGCCGTTCCGCAATTGTAGTAGTTAATGTAATTGATCAATTTTACACAGGTAGCCGGATATGAGTCACCTTATACTGTAATAAATCCGAACACTATTATATTAAGTTATGCCTTCCGTGCACATACGCACCATTATAAGTGACTAGGAAGGCTGGTTCCGTCATCTCTGCAGAATTACGAAGCAGCACAATCTCAACCGTGTTGGATTCCGACAGATGAACGGTTTGATATCTCGTTTCCCCGCCACATATGGTCGTCCTGATGCCCGCCGCCCTCTCCACCACGTAGCCGTACGCATGACACGTGGATGTAGGATCTGGATCAGTGTCGCTCTGGAGACCCCAGCCGAAGTCCAGAAGAGACACATTGAGCCTTTGTCCCGGGGAAGCGGTGACGATCCAAGGCGAGCTTGGACCGCCACATCCAGACGTGTCTGTGACGGCACTGGCGAGGACGCCGGTGCTCTCTTCAGTGCTGAGTTGGATAGCTGAGCTGCAGTACGGTTGTGAAACGACTTCCACTGTGGTGCAAATATTAGCACAAGCGTTTCTGTATCACTGAATTAATGTGTCACTTTTAAGAGTATGGTATGACATTGTGCACATGTGTCATTGTGGAACTGGGCGATGAAATAATTTATTTACCAACAGAAATGGTCAGTTGATCACTTTCGTATTTGTATTTGGTGTACTACATAATACACAACCGGCGATTCAAGACGAGAAAGTGGCATACATAAGGCCGGTTTATGTATTAATATAACGTTATCAAACATACTCATGCTCATGCAATGTTTATGACGGATTAATATTACCAGCATGCTGACGTACTCACCCGACACGCATTCGTAGGTGGCGCTCAGGTAGGACTCCATGTCCACCGGACACGGGCTGAGGCGATCCAGGTTCGATACATCGTAACTACATGTTTGTCGACCAGAACATACAGAATCCATGACTTGTAAAACATCCGCTTGACATCCCACGTAACCGAAGTCAACTGTAATACAGCGGCCGAGTTGCATCCTGCCGTACATGGCCGACTGCATCACGACCATCTCACCAGAATTGCAACTGACACTGAGTGTCTCACCGTGGCATGTTTCTCTTGTGGTGCAGACGGCGCCTGTAGAATTAACGTACGCTTAAAGTCAATGCCAACACATTATTGTGACACTGTCATTCGGGACTGAGTTGTGTACAAACTATCCGCTCTGGAACTTCTAGTAACCTGGCTATCCATATACCCTAGATACGGCGATGTAATGTAATCCATTTGCTCTTCACGGATGGATATGACACCAATGGGCCACGGGTATTTGAACTAAGACCGATGATCACGGAGAACACTACAAACAACATACCGTCCAACGTTGTAAGAGATATCTGGTGCCAACTGTAGAAACCATCGCTATGACTCAAATACTAATACAACTTTATTCTTTGGAATGTGTGCGATTGAAATCGAAAGAAGACACTAACAATTCGATGAAGTTTCATGCCAAAACAACATTAGCAGATATCATTCGGATGTTTTCACCAGCTTAAATGTCCGACTCAAAACGCTCAAATGTTGTTTGGGATTAATTTGGAGTGACTTTCCTAGCATTCTAAATGTTAAGAGGAAGAACAATGACGTGATTTCATCTTGACTTGAGAACTTCACTTTTCAATGGCTCGAATTGAACAAAATAGCTTAACCATGTATAAAATCCAACACCTTCACAATATATGCCTATGTACAAGATTAAATATGATATGTCAATTGCGTGACATACTATAATTGTCCAAATGACGCTCATGTGCAATGCTGCCAGAAAAAAGATCCGAATTCTGACGTAACCTGTCGTTCTTGTTTGTTGATGTCGAAGTGCTCAAGTTAAACATAACGTGGCACTGATACACTAACTTAATTGGTGATGCCGACAATGATTGTATCTTAGCATATGTGAGCCATTTAGTGCATTTCATATCCAAATATATATATAAATATATATATATATATATATATATATATATATATATATATATTTATATATGTATACATGCAGACACAAGGAAAAGTCACATGGTGATTTCCCAGCGGCCGACTGATTCTCAGTCGCGACATCGTCTATTGAAAATGTTGAGAATGTTTATGATTACAGTTCTGTACCATCGTGTCACATTTTGTTGACCACACATGTCATTACTGTAGTAGAGCTATTTATGGTCAGGTCAGCATTGGACACAAATATTGGACACACCATTTACATCCATCTGAACATGTGGCACGGTGCGCGTTATATCGCCCAGCAATCTTTGTATCAAATAACAATACAACTATGAGATGATGACGGCGCGGAATCAAGTTATATACCATTAAAGGTCGAGTGGCGCAATACGTTACCTGGCACTGGGCAGCTGCCGACATCTCCTAGCCACAAGGAACCGCGACACGTCAGGACCCACGATTCATTGGTCCACTCACACACCACCTTGGCGTTGTCACCGTTTCGAATGACCCACGCGTGTGCAGGCGGGTCAAGGTCGGCACACCCAATCGCTAGAAATGTGAATTGTTATCCAATATTTGCATGCAGGGCCACCTTTTAGCAATGTGTAATAGTAAGATTCACATAGAGAGTTACCATGTTCATAATATTCTAGCTAATCTAAGCCTGAACAAACGCCGTTCCGCAATTGTAGTAGTTAATGTAATTGATCAATTTTACACAGGTAGCCGGATATGAGTCACCTTATACTGTAAAAAAACCGAACACTATTATATTAAGTTATGCCTTCCGTTCACATACGCACCATTATAAGTGACTAGGTAGGCTGGTTCCGTCATCTCTGCAGAATGACGAAGCAGCACAATCTCAACCGTGTTGGATTCCGACAGATGAACGGCTCGGTATCTCGTTTCCCCGCCACATATGGTCGTCCTGATGCCCGCCGCCCTCTCCACCACGTAGCCGTACGCATGACACGTGGATGCAGGATCTGGATCAGTGTCGTTCTGGAGACCCCAGCCGAAGTCCAGAAGAGACACATTGAGCCTTTGTCCCGGAGAGGCGGTGACGATCCAAGGCGAGTTTGGACCGCCACATCCAGACGTGTCTGTGACTCCACTGGCGAGGACGCCGGTGCTCTCTTCAGTGCTGAGTTGGATAGCTGAGCTGCAGTACGGTTGTGAAACGACTTCCACTGCGGTGCAAATATTAGCACAAGCGTTTCTGTATCACTGCATTAATGTGTCACTTTTAAGAGTATGGTATGACATTGTGCACATGTGTCATTGTGGAACTGGGCGATGAAATAATTTATTTACCAACAGAAATGGTCAGTTGATCACTTTCTTATTTGTATTTGGTGTACTACATAATACACAACCGGCGATTCAAGACGAGAAAGTGGCATACATATGGCCGGTTTATGTATTAATAAAACGTTATCAAACATACTCATGCTCATGCAATGTTTATGACGGATTACTATTACCAGCATGCTGACGTACTCACCCGACACACATTCGAAAGTGGCGCTCAGGTAGGACTCCATGTCCACCGGACACGGGCTGAGGCGATCCAGGTTCGATACATCGTAACTACATGTTTGTCGACCAGAACATACAGAATCCATGACGTGTAAAACATCCGCTTGACATCCCACGTAACCGAAGTCAATTGTAATACAGCGGCCGAGTTGCATCCTGCCGTACATGGCCGACTGCATCACGACCATCTCACCAGAATTGCAACTGACACTGAGTGTCTCACCGTGGCATGTTTCTCTTGTGGTGCAGACGGCGCCTGTAGAATTAACGTACGCTTAAAGTCAATGCCAACACATTATTTTGACACTGTCATTCGGGACTGAGTTGTGTACAAACTATCCGCTCTGGAACTTCTAGTAACCTGGCTATCCATATACCCTAGATACGGCGATGTAATGTAATCCATTTGCTCTCCACGGATGGATATGACACCAATGGGCCACGGGTATTTGAACTAAGACCGATGATCACGGAGAACACTACAAACAACATACCATCCAACGTTGTAAGAGATATCTGGTGCCAACTGTAGAAACCATCGCTATGACTCAAATACTAATACAACTTTATTCTTTGGAATGTGTGCGATTGAAATCGAAAGAAGACACTAACAATTCGATGAAGTTTCATGCCAAAATAACATTAGCAGATATCATTCGGATGTTTTCACCAGCTTAAATGTCCGACTCATAACGCTCAAATGTTGTTTGGGATTAATTTGGAGTGAATTTCCTAGCATTCTAAATGTTAAGAGGAAGAACAATGACGTGATTTCATCTTGACTTGAGAACTTCACTTTTCAATGGCTCGAATTGAACAAAATAGCTTAACCATGTATAAAATACAACACCTTCACAATATATGCCTATGTACAAGATTAAATATGATATGTCAATTGTGTGACATACTATAATTGTCCAAATAACGCTCATGTGCAATGCTGCCAGAAAAAAGATCCGACTTCTGACGTAACCTGTCGTTCTTGTTTGTTGGTGTAGAAGTGCTCAAGTTAAACATAACGTGGCACTAATACACTAACTTAATTGGTGATGCCGACAATGATTGTATCTTAGCATATGTGAGCCATTTATTGCATTTCATATCCAAATATATATATAAATATATATATATATATGTATACATGCAGACACAAGGAAAACTCACATGGTGATTTCCCAGCGGCCGACTGATTCTCAGTCGCGACATCGTCTATTGAAAATGTTGAGAATGTTTATGATTACAGTTCTGTACCATCGTGTCACATTTTGTTGACCACACATGTCATTACTGTAGTAGAGCTATTTATGGTCAGGTCAGCATTGGACACAAATATTGGACACACCATTTACATCCATCTGAACATGTGGCACGGTGCGCGTTATATCGCCCAGCAATGTTTGTATCAAATAACAATACAACTATAAGAGGATGACGGCGCGGAATCAAGTTATATTCCATTAAATGTCGAGTGGCGCAATACGTTACCTGGCACTGGGCAGCTGCCGACATCTCCTAGCCACAAGGAACCGCGACACGTCAGGAACCACGATTCATTGGTCCACTCACACACCACCTTGGCGTTGTCACCGTTTCGAATGACCCACGCGTGTGCAGGCGGGTCAAGGTCGGCACACCCAATCGCTAGAAATGTGAATTGTTATCCAATATTTGCATGCAGGGCCACCTTTTAGCGATGTGTAATAGTAAGATTCACATAGGGAGTTACCATGTTCATAATATTCTAGCTAATCTAAACCTGAACAAACGCCGTTCCGCAATTGTAGTAGTTAATGTAATTGATCAATTTTACACAGGTAGCCGGATATGAGTCACCTTATACTGTAATAAAACCGAACACTATTATATTAAGTTATGCCTTCCGTGCACATACGCACCATTATACGTGACTAGGAAGGCTGGTTCCGTCATCTCTGCAGAATTACGAAGCAGCACAATCTCAACCGTGTTGGATTCCGACAGATGAACGGTTCGATATCTCGTTTCCCCGCCACATATGGTCGTCCTGATGCCAGCCGCCCTCTCCACCACGTAGCCGTACGCATGACACGTGGATATAGGATCTGGATCAGTGTCGCTCTGGAGACCCCAGCCGAAGTCCAGAAGAGACACATTGAGCCTTTGTCCCGGGGAGGCGGTGACGATCCAAGGCGAGCTGGGACCGCCACATCCAGGCGTGTCTGTGACGGCACTGGCGAGGACGCCGGTGCTCTCTTCAGTGCTGAGTTGGATAGCTGAGCTGCAGTACGGTTGTGAAACGACTTCCACTGTGGTGCAAATATTAGCACAAGCGTTTCTGTATCACTGCATTAATGTGTCACTTTTAAGAGTATGGTATGACATTGTGCACATGTGTCATTGTGGAACTGGGCGATGAAATAATGTATTTACCAACAGAAATGGTCAGTTGATCACTTTCTTATTTGTATTTGGTGTACTACACAATACACAACCGGCGATTCAAGACGAGAAAGTGGCATACATAAGGCCGGTTTATGTATTAATATAACGTTATCAAACATACCCATGCTCATGCAATGTTTATGACGGATTAATATTACCAGCATGCTGACGTACTCACCCGACACGCATTCGAAGGTGGCGCTCAGGTAGGACTCCATGTCCACCGGACACGGGCTGAAGCGATCCAGGTTCGATACATCGTAACTACATGTTTGTCGACCAGAACATACCGAATCCATGACGTGTAAAACATCCGCTTGACATCCCACGTAACCGAAGTCAGTTGTAATACAGCGGCCGAGTTGCATCCTGCCGTACATGGCCGACTGCATCACGATCACCTCACCAGAATTGCAACTGACACTGAATGTCTCACCGAGGCATGTTTCTGTTGTGGTGCAGACGGCGCCTGAAGAATTAACGTACGCTTAAAGTCAATGCCAACACATTATTGTGACACTGTCATTCGGGACTGAGTTGTGTACGAACTATCCGCTCTGGAACTTCTAGTAACCTGGCTATTCATATACCCTAGATACGGCGATGTAATGTAATCCATTTGCTCTTCACTGATTGATATGGCACCAATCGGCCACGGGTATTTGAACTAAGACCGATGATCACGGAGAACACTACAAACAACATACCATCCAACGTTGTAAGAGATATCTGGTGCCAACTGTAGAAATCATCGCTATGACTCAAATACTAATACAACTTTATTCTTTATGCCACGGGTACTTGAATTTTGTGTAGTCACCCACCTGTTGTAACGATGAAAATCGCCAACGCCTGCACCAACCAATTCGAAGCTGAATTAGGCATCCTGATCACCAAACTGCGTAAATTAAAGAGAAGACAATACGCGGAAATCCATTGAAACATGTGGAATCGCGTGGTATCAAGTGGTATTAGTGTCAATACCGTAATTATTGCTGAGCGCCGCATTTATTTTGATAATGTCTAGCAATTAGAATATCGGGGCATAGTGTTTATTCATTTCCTTTCCTTTGGAACTTAAACAATACAAGACTTTCCATTTTTAAGCGTTTATTTTTCACCGAAGGCAGATCCGAAAAAAAGGCTTCGGCAGTTCATTTTCCCGCTGACCATTTTAAACATAATCAAGCCATTCAGCTGCAAACCAGAAACCGAAAACAGTATTCCAATTTGCATTTTGTATCTTAGATCATCGACCGAATGACATTGATGCTTTTATGGTATTCAGAACCAAAATGACAAAGACTGAACAGTATACCAGGTAATTCATCTCTGCATGTGTTATTATTCCCCTAACTTCATGGCTATTGCTCTGACAATCAGCCAGCCAGAGACATTTAATCGAGCAACAGCCAATTGCAGAAATAAACAACTAATGACTTGTCAGGACACAACTTGACAGGTGTGCATTGTGCATTGGATGCACACTCCTGAATGCTGGATAGGGGGGAGGGGTAAAACAGTGTGTGCATTAAAGTGAACAACCGACACCATTGAAATACATACTGTATGTCCATTATATATTATGTTATCGTGCCTAACGGGCATCAATGCCAACATATGCCAGTTCCCAAATATACTTTAAACCGTTTAGGACAGTTAAGCTGAATAACACCATCGGCATAACATTTGAGTATATACTCGATGTATTTCAACCGTATTTCTCATCCATACACACGTCCATCATTAACAATTGTGTCACCCACCAGTGTATGTGCATCCAACTCCCTGTGAACACAAATAATCCACGTTGGATCCGGACAGCGCAGTGATGGCGTTTGTTTAGTAGCTTTTTCCTAATATACGAGAAACGATGGTGATGCTCACGGTCATGACATGAAAGCCCGCCCATGGGCACTCGCACTCGGAGTCTATAATTGCAGATGGTAGGTACAGGCGGTCTGTTGCTGAATGATTGGCTGGTTCCCAGCACATTAGCTTAATCGTGCGATATATACGTGTTCGTTAAACCTAACCCTGGGTAATAAATGGCAACTAACTGGAATAACTGGACAGGAATAACACATATCCAGCAATTGGTGGATATCTCAACCAACGCGCAAATGATCGAATAAAACTCGACCATTAACGCAGGAAGCGAGTTGTTACATCTATTTAGTGGGCATTTATTTTAACGATAGGTATTTAAGCGACAGGGCCAGAGTTACCACGACACCACCGGGCCAGTGCCGGGCCAGTGCCGAATGGCCGGTGCCCCCGGCACCGGTCCTGTGATGGCATCCAGCACTGGCCCAGACACCGGCGTGCAAAATGGCGCAACACTGGCCCGATGCAGGCTGGCCACAGCGAAACCGACGCTTGTCAGCACTGGCGCGATGCCGTCCTCCACCATGGATCGTCACAGGCCCAGCGCCGGCTAGCTTGAACCCACCCGCATTTTGTCAGCAATTTAATGGCCTGCCAACGTTTATTGATCTGAGCATCAGTTATGTAGTGTGACAAAACTGTCTGTCTGCGAAAAATGTGACGACAATACATGTTGCGCGCTCTGTATATTTCTCAGCCTTTTCACGGCTATCACAGGTGACTGGTCAAAGTACTGCTTCCTTGCTGCAGCCTAAATGAAATAGCCTACATTTTTTTTTTTTTTTTTTTTTTTATTCCTTCAGCAACGAGAGCTACATACATATATAAATATAGGCAATGCAATTATAGGTCGAGGCCGATAACATAAACAATTATTGATTACTCAAATATGGCAATGTTGAAATAAGGTCTGCGAATATCGTATTAATATGTGCCGGAATATTATATAAAATTATATAATTACATTACAAGATTATATTTTCTCATACAATGCAATATATCTGGATGATTTTCCTGTAAGGATGTCAGCATGATGCTCCATTTGCACCTGTTTCTTGATGAAATATTATACATAATTCGAAATTTAACAGCTTACTCTCCGATAATCTACTTTTGTAGATGTACCATTTAGCCATTACCACAATGAAATTTATACTCAGTACAATAGATCCTTTATCACCAGAAATACCACACAAGACGTCTACTATTGATAGACTCACATGAACATTCTATAAGGTTGTAATCCATTGTTCAATATTTTGCCAGATCTTTTTGACAGAGGGGCAGTAATACATAAAGTGCTCTATTGTGTCAGTTTCCATACATACATACATGTATCGCATACATACATACATAAATAGCCTACATAATGCCCATAAAGGATTAGGGACCATAGACAGAAACTGAGACTCTTACTGTCTGCCAATCTCACTATGTGACTGTGTCTGTCACTTTTCGATCTCGGCTTTGTGACAATTCGATTCAAAGTTCCGATACCATTCACAGTATGCTTGTAAAGTGAAGTACCCGATTAGATTATGTCACATTCCGAGTAAAAAGTAACAAGATGGCGTCTAAAGTGAAGCGCAACGGAGAACAACGAGTCAGATTTACTTCAACCCCAAACGAAATTCAAAAAGTGTTGCAGCCTCCAGGCCGTTGTCCGCCAGCACTGGCCCGGTGATGTCATGTTTACTGGGGCTGTCAGGCAGATAATATACTCAGTGGCACATGTATCAATAGCAAATACGCCAAGACTTCCAACGTATACAGTCACGTAGTATCAAAAACTAAAACATTGACGATAATGCAAAGCACGTGCTAATTTATAGGAAACATAATTACGACGTCCAATCGGGTTTTTCCGTATCGCACACGTGGTATGTTTACACGTGGTATGTGTTTGTCCACACCCAGTAAATAATCGTCTTTGTCCTCGAAGGTCGCCCTGGCAGCATCGAGGTCCGGGACGACTGTTGTTTACACAATATACGCTCTAATTCGATACAAAGAAACGAAGCCGCCTGTGGTCTGAAAACTGTATAGCATTATACCTGAATCCACCTATAGCAGGACATTAATAGAGGGAAATATATTATAACGAATATTTTCATGTTCACACATTTATTCAAATCGCTTGCATGGTGAGCTCTATTATTTCATGCCCTATTTAACAAAATAACTATTTACAATAAACAATATGACACTTAATGGCGTTGGGAGCAAAGAACACCAACAGTATTTTACTGAATGAGAAACTACATGTTGCAATAAAATGCCAATAATGACCACTATGATGTCGGCGTGATTCACAAGACAATCAGTTGCGAGACAATATATAATAATAACGCTGACTTATCTCGCCCACTAGAGAATGACGTTGACTGAACCATCAGATATATGTGTAGATCCGCTAATGATTATCTATTATTGAGTGATGCGCTCAGCACCGGTTGGCCAATCAGGAGTGTCTTTGTCAAGCACGTGGTATTTGTGGGTGCCCGCCCAATAATAGTCACTTCCGCTGTCACTTGTGTCCAGCTCCTTGTCTTTGTCCTTGATGAGGGTGCCACCCGGGCCGCCTCGGGGTCGGGGACAGCTGTAGTCGGGCTGGGGGCCTGCAGCCCATGTGGGAGTGCCGCCCCGCGGGTTGGGTAGCGACCTGTCCCAGGGCTGGGGTGGGGCGCGGCTGGCCGTCATACCGTGGGGACCCGTCCCACACCGGACAGGGTAGGGCTGCTGGGGCGGGGGACCACCGAGAGTTCCACTCGACATTGGTGGTGCGTTACCCGGCTGGTACCTTCGGACGAGAGTGTGCTGCTCTGTCATCGTCCCACACTTTGCGAGATCGGGGGCCAACGGTGGGCGACGACGGCGTCTTAAATAAATGTGTTAAACATCAAAGTAAGCACCAATGCATGGCAATGATATTGATACTGTATTTTGGATGCAATGTATTCACCAATTAGTCAATTTAGGGACGCAAACAAAATGATAGTAAAGGGGGCACAGCTGATTCATCTAACTCCAGTCGAATACCATTTAGCATGCATCCTTATGCCAATGTCTTGGCAGTCGTTTTAGCTAAACATATTATTTTGGGCTGCTTGCAAATAAGATATCGCATACAGTTGTATTGCTTTGAATATCCATGTTAAACTGTTTACGCATATCTAACGTATACCGTCTCCCACATCATTCTCTTCTTTGTTCATCGCAACCTTGCCTGTATCATGGGGCCGAGGTAGGACTACTCACCTGGTGTAGTAGATGCAACCGATGACCAAAATACAGACCAAGGTAATAGCCAGAACACCGAGGCCTATGATCAACGCTACGGACAACACTGTAACCAAGACGACGTCATGTTTTGTGAATATATATGGATAAATGAATACCATGAGCATTTATGATTGACTTAAAGTAAGTGATATGACGAGTAGGCTTATGCAGCAAAGTCCACCATAGTTCCGTGTTTACGAACGTCGGGAATAGTTCACCGAAAAATGTAAAAAATATATATAAATATTAATAAAGAAGTATAATATAATACACATATTAATATAGAGATATAATAGTTTTTCTGCAGCTTGATGGTTATTTCATGCAATGTTTCTTGATGCTGTAAACTTACATGGAGAAAGACCGGCTTCTAAGTGGCTTTCGGCCGGGGTATCCTGTGGCACTGTTGAGTATATGGCATTAAGTTCAAATTCCTGGTTGTTAGCATTATGCGTAGGGTGAAATATTCATGACCTAATTATGTCCATATCACAAGTAATGAGTGTGATGAGCATGCACATCCGATAACGATAAATATTAACAAACCATGTCATTTGGTGACAAACAATAGTGGGTTATTCCAATATCCACAGTAACATAACTGTTATTGAAGATCATACAACACACTGATTCAATATTCCGATGAATTGTACCTGGCGCTGAGCAGTTGCCGACCACACCTGACCACGAGTTGCCCTCACACGTCAGGTGCCACGAGTTGTGGTTCCACTCACAGCCGATCCTGGCGCTGTCTCCTTCCCGCTTGTACCACGCATGCGCAGGTGGAACAAGGTCGATGCACCCGATTACTGAAATGAGATAGCAACAGCGTTTATCCTTGGAACGCATTTGCCTCATTACGGCGTCACAGCCAATCACTTCATGGCTTATGACCGAATATTGCCGAGTAACACCATTTACCGCCAATCTACGATTATCACATGACATACAATGGGGTGGACAGGGTCACAGGAAGATACAATTAACTAAAATTTATGAATGATATGTGCAAGCTCAGGATTATCAGGCGATATTCAACCTCAGATGACAATATAAACGAGATTTGGCTGGTCTGCTAACAGCAGAAATATGTGGGAATCATGACAATCAAACCATACTGCTTAGTAACATACACAAATAGCTACAAATACATGAAGTTGTAATCATACACAGCTGATAAGGTTACGTACCACTATAAGTCACAAGAAATGCGTTTTTTGTTGTTCTTGTATTCTTCGGGAATACTACTATTTCCATTGAGCTCGAAGCCGACATCAGAATATGATTCTGTCTCTTGCCGCCACCACATATCGTCTTGTTAACGCCGGCCTCCCTCTCCACCACGTAGCCGTACGCCACACACTTGCCGGTCCGGGCTGTAACATTAGCGTCGTCTCGGAGTCTCCAGCCGAAGTCCAGAAAAGACACATTGAACCTCTGTCCCGGGGAGGCGGTGAGGATCCAAGGTGAGCCTGGGGCGCCACACCGTGACGTGTCTGTGACGTCACTGGAGAGGACGCCGGTGCTTCCTTCCGTGTTAACTTGTGCAGCCGAGTTGCAGTATCGCTGTGGAGCGACTTCCACTGTCGTGGAAATATCAAGCAAGCAATCTATAATTATTGATGTTCTAATTTCTTGTCAGCACATCCATTATTTGCAACATCTTGAGCAAAGTGTATGTTACGCACGCGAGCCATGCGCGTATCTCTGTGTCGCACTGATGTTGGCTTAGTGAGGTTTTGGTTCAGTATCACATACATTCGAAGGATAGTTGCGCTTATATATTTCCCATCTCAGAAATACACTGACTGCATTCAATCTGCTATCCCTTATGTCATGCTTACACCTGCTCAGAGATCCCCCAATGCACTACACCATGACATAGCATACGTAGTGTATTAAAGGGTCCTAACTTGAACCAAACAACAAATGAAATCAGCAAAAAATATTCATTTTCATATTGACTACCTACCTACCGAATGTTGAATTACTCACCTTTAACACAGTTGAACTGGGCGTCGACATAGGAAATCAAACCGCTGGGACACTGGCTGATGCTTTGTAAAGCAGGATCTTTACGAGACACCTCGTAACTACAGCTTTGAGTTCCAGAGCATTCAGAATCCATCAGTTCTAGAGCGTCTGCCTGACAGCCGATAAAACCGAAGTCCTGTTCGATGCATCGCCCGAGCCGCATTCGGCCGTATATGGCGGACTTCATTACGATGACCTCACCAGAACTACAACTAGTGGTAAGTGTTTCCTCCCAGCATGCCTCCGTTGTGACGCAAACGGCGCCTATGGATTTAGCTTGAGTTGTATAATGTAGCATATATTATATTGAAATCACCAAATTGAGGACTCGCTATGGTATATATAGATATGGAGCAGGTAGCTCTAAAGGTGTCCGGATGTGCGATACGATCTGGTAGCATTTATTGGACACTTTCAGTAATGCTTCGGGATCAAATATAGTAACAATTTGTGATATGAGGGGGTGTGCACTTTCCTAGTGG
The DNA here is from genome assembly GCA_964019135.1 of Arenicola marina. Classification (NCBI taxonomy): domain Eukaryota; kingdom Metazoa; phylum Annelida; class Polychaeta; family Arenicolidae; genus Arenicola; species Arenicola marina. The sequence continues at coordinate 32,496,015 of OZ025259.1, forward strand.
ATTGACAACTACCCGCTTGTAGCAACTGTTATGGCTATAATGTTCTGCTTTGGCAAAATAAGGCACACGTGATTCGAGCAAATGTCAATTCATTTAACACACAAAAAGGTGTTACTTTTACGCTCGAAAGTCACTTATATGCTAGATAAGGGCATGGACATCAGTATATAATGCTATTTATACATGACAGACGACTGCAATATTGCGTTTAAGGCGGATACATTAACACACCTGCGAAAGCTGTAAGCATGACCAATGCCCGAAGTGAATGGTTCAAATCTGCGCAGATCATTATGGACAGTGATGCTGTGTGTTGACAAGTGTGGCGAACATTGACACTGAAACATGTGTAATGATATGATTAACAAATCTACAAAGTGAAGGGGAAGACAAGAGTTTTCGTTTTATTCTGTGATAAAGGGTCGCAATGCTACAATAATTTATATTGAAGGAACGCATCGAATTTCATACCAATTGATGCTATTGAAAAGTAGCCCTGATCATAAATCACGCAGAAGAAAAGACGGATATTCTCCCATCTCAGTATATATCATAGTTAACATAACACATGTAGTAACCGCTCAGTCTAGTGTGTCTAACAGCAATACAAACCGTAATCCCAAAGGTAACGTTATGATCAAGCGTAAACCCAGACCACCAAGGCTAAGCGCCGCATTAATTATGATAATGCGCGGCCAGTAGCGGCTGATTCATGTCTACATCCTGTAGCAACAATCGATATCCTTCCCGGGTGAAGTGCGCAAATACACGAGAAATTTAGACTTTATTCCACGTCCATAAACCGCATTTCGCATCATGTTGTAGCAAAAGGTGGCTATCACGCGACGGGCATTATCCTTATGCAATCTGTATGTGACATAGTCGTCCAAATCACATCGGTAACTGGAGAACTATTCGTAGAACAATGACTCGTTCGCTTCTTCTTTCACTGGCTCTGCCACACCGGCTAATGTATGCGGCCTGGCGTCAGTACCGCCTTCTCCCGCACAATTACCTGAGTGCGCTGTCGCGCAATACCGATCTTTCGTTGCACGCGCACGCTAACATTGCGCTCGGAATTTCATTAAATGTTCCTTGATGTATGTACATCTATAGAGTGCATGAGTGAAGCTAATGAAGTAAATAATACGTATCTCACTCAACAGAGATACACACTTAGAGACAGTTTTTTTATTCGCCTAACAGAAAGTATTGGAGCACCATCTTAATTTACGTTGTAGTGGTGTCGTTTAGAGCTAGAATCATCCACCTACAAAGCCACGGATACCCAGAGTCTAAATGTAGGATATTAAAATCAAATTGAATAGAAAAAAAACACGGTACACATATACTCAAGCGTATTAACAAAAAGTTTGAATCCAATGACAATTGGTCATGAGTCTATTATGATATAATCACAACGTCCAATCTGGTTTGTCCTTATCGAGAACATGGTATTTATGGGTTCCCGCCCAGTAATAGTCACTTCCACTGTCACTCGTATCCAGCTCTTTGTCTTTGTCCTTGATCAGGGTGCCACCCTGGCCGCCTCGGGGTCGGGGACAGCTGTAGTCTGGCTGGGGGCCTGCAGCCCACGTGGGCGGGCCACCCCGCGGGTTGGGTATCGACCTATCCCAGGGCTGGGGCGGGGCGCGGCTGGCCGTCATACCGTGGGGACCCGTCCCACACCGGACGGAGTAGGGCTGCTGGGTTGGAGGGCCGCATGGGGCACCACTCGGGTTGTCAGCCATGCCGGGTACTCCCTGACCCGGCTGATACCTTCTCATGAGAGTGTGCTGCTCTATCATCGTCCCACACTTGGAGGGGTCCGGGGCCAACGGCGGGCGCCGAACAGAGCGCCTGTAATGTTTTACAATAAACATTTACATTAATTAAACACAATAATTATATGCTACCTGCGATATGTTTAATCACGTATTCTTTGTTGCACGTCAAACCGAATTTTAAACAAGATTACTGATCTGGCTGAGATGAAAGCACAGTCAATCTTAAATAACCTCGATGCCTGAGCAACGTCACCTACCTCTTGTAGTAGATGCAACCAATGAGAAGGATGCAAACTAAGGTGAGTGCAAGGACGCCGAGACCGATGATCAATGCAATGGACAGTACTGAAAATATATAATTGTTTCATTGCATTCACCTCACAGCAACCATAATGTTATCGAGTTATTACTTAGCATAAGCTAAATAAAGCGATGGTCTAGAGCAAATGGTATAAATATATATATATATATATATTCCAAAATTAAACTCTTTTTTTTAAAACTTTATTTATGTTGCTCAATGCTCAACAACGAATGCTCATTTGAATGATCACCTCAAGATACCGATTATGCAATTCAATCAATTATGCAATTCAGGTAATAGTAGTGGATGTTTCGATTGTAGTAAATAATAGCAGTTGATTTACCGTTGGTCATTTATAACTTGTTAATAACTTACATGGGGATAACGCAACTTTCGAATCGTGTTTTACCGGTACATCGTCAGGTTCTAGAATGACAAGGTTAATAATGTATTCATAATTAAGTCACATTGTGACATGCCCTTCGAGCTGATGTTAAATTAATGTGATTTCTGTCTCAAACAACGTAAATTAAACGGGGTGGATATTCCAGACTGTGCTATCGTTGAAGTGTGTCGACTACTACGCTATAACCTATAGCAACTACACAATCTTTGTCGACAGTGAGCCAATAAATCATTTATTTGTCCCAACATGTATAACAATTCATGCATCATTGAAATCGTAACGTAATGTTTACTGTTTCTTATCATAACCTTGCATTTCGCTCGCATTATCAACGAATTCAATACATGCAATATTAATAATATGTACGTTACCTGGCGCGGAGCAGTTGCCGACCACCCCTGACCACGAGTTGCCCTCGCACGCCAGGTGCCACGAGTTGTGGTTCCACTCACAGCCGATCCTGGCGCTGTCTTCTTCCCGCTTGTACCACGCATGCGCGGGTGGGTTCAGATCCACACAACCGATTGCTGACAAAAGTGATAAAACGGTTCGTATACAATATGAGACTATATCAACTGTTTCGAAACCTTATTTTTTCCATTCGCATTGGTGTCAAATGGTTAAACAAATATATCGTCTTTGATCAATCGTATTAATTAAAAACTACGCAGAGTTACCGTTGTAGGTCAGTAGGAATGCACTTTTCTTGGATCTCGTGTTCTTGGGAAGCAGCACAATCTCAACCTTGTTGGATGCCGACAGGTGTACATGATGCTGTCTCTTGCCGCCGCCACATATCGTCTTGTTGACCCCCAGCGCCCTCTCCACCACGTACCCGTACGCCTCACACTCGCTGGGTGTAACATTAGCGTTGTCCGAAACACTCCAGCCGAAATCCAGAAGAGACACATTGAGCTTCTGTCCAGGGGAGGCGGTAAATATCCATGGTGAGCCGGGGGCGCCACAGCGTGATGTGTCTGTGACGTCACTAGAGAGGACGCCGGCAGAACTTTCGATGCTTAGTTGCGTAGCTGAGCTGCAGTAACTTTGCGTGGCGACATCCACTTGAAGCAGAGGTCATGTTGTATACAATGATATAGAGCGAAAAAAATTACAAATGTCCTTCGGCACTACTAGACGTTCCTTTACTTACAGCCAGTGTCATAATATATATGTATATCAATTGATATATTATGAAGCAGATCACTATAGGAGTTTGTGCAAACGTATAATTTCACGACAATGTCTATGAAAAATTCACAGTTGCATTTCTACCACATGTTTTTTCTAATTGTTACAATGTATGCAATTATCTTAACTGTTGAATCTAACTGACGTTAATAAATGCATAACGAAGATTGTTGGTTGGTTGAGGACTAAGCTCTCCGAAACAACAGGATGGGGGTAGAAAAGTCTGCGCAGCATAGGACACATCAGTCCTGGCGCAGACATGATACCACACCAAGTTGTGAGAGCATGTGGGCTGATGATAGCTTACCTTTAACACAGTCATACATGGCATCTATATAGGAAATAAGTCCATTCGGACATTGGCTAAGACTCAGTAAATCGGGACTCTTGCGATCCACTCTGTAATGGCAACTTTTCATGCCAGAACATACGGAGTCCATCAGCTGAAGCGCGTCGGCATGACACCCAAGGAAGCCGAAATCCCGTTCAATACATCGTCCGAGTTTCATGCGACCGTAGATGGCGGATTTCATGACGATTACTTCACTAGGATTGCAGCTAGCAGTAAGTATTTCATCCCAGCAAGCCTCTTGCGAGCTTCCATTGGATGCTACAATATCAAAACAGAACATTAAGCATGTGGTTAGATGCTGGGAACAATAGTATAAGTTAGTTTGATTAATGTAAACTGCTTTAATCTCTGTCTCTGTCATATCCCGAAAATAAGCTATTTGCAAAGAAATACATGAAATCTGTATCCTGCACAAACAAAGGCATTTGTACAGACGGGGATCGAACCCAACGCAAAAAGCTGCGGCTGGCCTAACACGGGGCACACTCGGCAATAATCAATGACGCTACCGACAAGGCCACGGGGTGACCCAAGTATAGGTTAAACAAATGTAGTCAAGGCAATCAAACCTATTTTTACTCATTCCTCATGTGGTATGGGTAGAATTTCCAAAATCTATTGAGTGGAACATATGGTTTAAGAAGCATATAGTATTTTTACCTACCGAGCAGGTATGCGAGGCAGTTGAGACCGGCACTACGAATTGTGATCTACATATATATTCCAGTGTGCGTGACAAAAAATTATTTAATCAACAAAATACAAGCCAAAATAAGATGTATTGCATATTACGGTATCTACTGAATTTTAAATTAGGGACAATTTCTCCCTGTCGATCGACGCAACATATTATAGCGAATGAGGCTTTAAAATCACCATTCTGTCTTCCACCATGAGCAAATAACTGATTAATGGATCTAGATAGAGTGTGAAATTCTCTTAAGTCTGCACTCTTATGGTTCAGGTGACGTAGGCAGTTTAAACCTCTCCTCCCCTGTCGTAAACAACGGAGGGATCTCCGGTCATTGTTAATCAGTGACATACCCCCCCCCACCCCGTCCGATTTAAAAAATCCCCAAGTTAGGGAGGTCCCCCCAGTTAAGGGAGGGGACACATCCCAAATTGGGGCGTTTTTTTACGGGGATAAACCACCATGTGAAAAATGTGGTACACTCAACAGATGTTTCGTAGATTTTGGAAATGATATATATATAGTCTCTGATACGTAAAAGATCAGAAAAATAGATTTCTTTACTATTGCAATTTGATTCGGGTTGAGACCGGATTCGGCATAAGTTGCCCCGACTAATGGGCGAAACGCATTTCGATTCAATTTGGATCCAGTTAAGATAACGTTGATTGACAATATTATGTTGCTACCAGTTAGAGTGCGGAATTCACATACCTGCAACACACGCCAACGTGAACACCGCGAGCAGATAACCACCCATATCTCATTCAGTGCTGTGTTTGTATACTGGGAACCAAATCTGCGTCGAAAGTAACAATATGAAGCAATATGCATAATGTTAGATGCCAACCAACCAGCAGTGACCAAGACTTCAAATACAAAATACAACATTATGCGCCGCAATACATCTACTTTACACACGGTCTTGCAATATCCTTGGGTTATAGACCAGATGTTTCTCAAAGAGACAATAACGATAAACATTATTAGCGAGTATTTTCAGCACGTTAATTGGCACGATCATTATGCAGTTAACTTCTAAATTAACCGTCCACATTACCTATGCCGTGCTGAAGATGAAATCGTGTCAGCAATGGGCACGTTATGATACCACGCCGCGCCTGACCCTCCGACGCAGCGCCGCATGAATTATGTTAATGCACTGGAACCAGCGTCTGATTCATGCCAACATCCTGTAGCAACAATCGATAGCCTTCAGCTGCACTAAACAGAGCCAATGTACACTGAATTTCGGCCGTATTCCACAATACACGGCACATATGTTGCAGGTTTCTACCACGAGAGTGGCATCATCTAACAGGCGTAATCCTCGTTCGTGGCATATGTGATATCCTCGCGAATTACGGTAAATACAGGTCATCTGTTCCTAAACAGATGCCCTGTCGGCCGCCCGCTTCGCTTGCTCTGTGATACTGGCTAATGTATGCACTGTGACGTCATTACCACACTTCTCAGCACGAAAGACTCAGCGCGCGGTAAAGCTGTGACAGTGCGTAGTCTATTGGCTGTTCTGCCCAACAACGGCTTCCGTGGCGCGTCATTTTCTAATTTGCTATCACTACTAGAAGCTGAAGATTGTGTTTAGTAAACCATGCGTAACTATACCATTGGACACTGATCAGCACGGTACGAACGGGTATGTGTTCTGTTGCTTTAGGGCGAGGTTAACACATAACGCATCCTTCCACTTTGTGTCGCATGTTCCACATTTGCTGCGTACCTAGATTTGACCCTGACATGACCCAATAATTTCTAATATTGTAAACTACTCCCTGGGGGGGGGGGGGGGGAGAGAATTAATATATTGCTGGGTTTGGAGGGGGTGTCCGCCGCAAATCCCGCCCCCGTTTTTCACCGATAAAATCCGCTCGGAAGTGGTATTTTTTCGCCGCGATCGGCTCTTGGAACGAATATTTCCCGAGCCCTCCCTCCCCCACCCCCACCCCCCACCCCCTAAAGGCCCGTTTTACAATATCCGCTCTATAGGGGTTATTTTCAAGTAAACATGTCAAGTAAGGATAACTTTGGTAAATATCTACTCAACGTATTAAACATGCAGAGTAAGAAAATCGCTGTCATTACTTGTCGCGAAAACAACCAATTCTTTGGCGGCCTTATTTGTCCCTGTGATCCGCCATTTTCAGTACATGCGAGCTTTTTCCATGCCTATCATCGCCCATCCACACCCATGGACATATATACTTGGAAACTCTACCCTATTTGGTGGCGTTGCTTCAAATGTTATGCGTCAAGAGATGTGTATATTATTCATAGTATAATGTTAGTGCTGAGAATTAATATTCACATCAGTGCATTATGACGAATCCCCACTTCACTTCACGGGGCCATTAACACTATAAAGACATCGCATAAAGGGTGGAATTCACAATGCCCTAGTAACCTTCGTACGAAGGCCCGTCCGTCATAGCGTATTCAGTTCGCCGTGATGGTGCTCATAATCCAAATAACATATTTACTTCAATCTTGGCACATCCCTCATTCTGAAAATGATTTGGCGAATAATAATATTATGGACTCCTCTCCGAAACCGCTTAAACAAGTTTCTACAATGGTTTATAAATACACACTGTACTTAGTTGTAGCACCATCCGTACGTAAGGTACAGTTTCATCATTCAACGAAATATTAATATTAATATTCGTTCCGGATATCAGAAAAGAATGTATTTGTAAGCAAATGTCGTAATATATTCACGACATCCAGTTCATCAAACATAACTAATTAACAGCCATTGTCCTGACGGAGGCTTGGATCCATGTCTATATATGACTCCTGTTTAACACGCAAAACTTAATATTGCAGCGTCTATCGGGATCTCCCAGTTACTAGCTCTCTGTCAATTGGATTGCCCAGTCATGGTCAATTGAATTCATATGTACATGTGACATATCATGGCATGAATGGCAGCTGGACATAATGCGGTTCATATCTTCAGAAAATGACAGTGCGGTGTGGAGGAGTGTGGTTGTGCGCTGTTTTGAGGCGACCGTGGTGGCGGTTATATTGAAACCAGATGTGAAGTTTTTTTTAAGTGGCATACTTGTATTTGATGCAGCGCGTTGGCTTCACGTTACTGTTACTGTGATTAACAATTTTCACTTTATAGTAAAAGACCAAAAGTCATTACAAGTTTCGGAAACATTTGCAGCATGTTACTCAATACAAGAAATGATGAAAACAGGAGAAAAATGGGAGTCACCAAGGAAAATATTGAGCTATCGATCTTTATTCAAGGTGCCTATCTAACGAACTTCAACACGGTATCAGAAATGCGATTCAGACACCCCCCCCCCCACCCATTACACACCTCCTCATTTGCAGAAACAGTTGAGGAAGTTATCACTTTTTATGTTTTCACATCTATGATCATACCAGTATAAAATACATATGCAGAAATTTACATGAAGTAGTATTTATATGTGAAATGAGGGGATTATAAGATAACATATATGGTAATACTGGGTCCCTTTTGGTTAGTGGGATATTATTTAGTAACTTTCTGTCACAATGCTTAATAGTCATTACATGTTTCTGATTTTTTCACAGCATGTCACCAGATTATGATGTAACAAAATAGGCTAAAAAAGGCGGGGGGAGGGGGAGGTCACTGCGACCAATTTCTCGCTACGGGTCTTCAAATAAGGCGACTCCCCACACCAAAAAAAACATGTCAGCTTGAAAATTGTTTGGGCTATCTTGGTACTCTGAGTTCTTCTTCAGGTAGATAGTTGCCAGATTTTGATAAAATTCATTGAGAGTCTTTGTTCATGTAGACGTACGTTTCACTGACACGGGGGAAACAACGCCGAGACGCATTGTAACGCCAGTTCTAACCTGGTTCCCCGGGACCAGCTTCGCTCACTCAGCAATAATTATATGCGAGTACGAGCGGTGGTACCAGCTTACGCTAGTTCTAATGCTTTCGCCAGGGAGCGCTGTTGCATTGATCTATGTCCTGCTTGCACCATTAATTCCACAAGGTAGATGCGGCGAGCGTCTCATCCCATATCATACGTATGGAGGTGACCTTCGAGTCACACCGTTGCCAATTCGTAAATAAACGGCTTATTGGACGCACGCATAATTCATTAGTGTACTACGATATAGCTCACTAGATGGCGGCACTGTTTTATGGAAAAGTGACCAAGATTGTGTGCAACATTCAGCCCCTCCCTCCACCACATCACGCGCACGTTGTAAAATATCCCGATGGGCAGCCCTGTTCTACCAAGTTGGAAGCATTTCTTTGGTAGCCCGGTGTATCCTGGAGGTAGCACGATTACGCACATTACGCTTCGGTGCACCCCTGACACTTCTATTGCGAAGGTTAAGTGGGCGTGAGTCTGGCTCAAAAGCACACGGTGCACCTTCGGGAGAAGATGGCTTCTGATTGAAAGGCGAGTGGGTTGGTTCCAGTGTCACCACGTGCACGGGGTGCCCTATTTCATTTGAATATGCATATCCCTATCGTGCTCACCCAGCAGTGCCCTGTCACGTGTTGTGGGTACGGAGCGGGATCCCGATCCTGGCCCAATCAAATGGGTCCATTGTGGCTGGGTATCTGTTTCCCTCGCGCTCTTTGTTAGAGTCATCTATGAGTTCTATCAGACCTCTCTCAATTAGCCTGGTATGCTCTACACCTCCAAAAGTGGGCGTCCACTCAAAATTTGACCCCCCTGCTTCCTTTCCACATGGATCCGCCATTGCTGTGTTCGTAAGAACAAATATATGGCCTCGGATTTCTCTATTTCTTTCCTAGAAACGAATATACGAGCTTTGACTGATAAATGTCTTCCCTAAAAAAGCTATGTTTTGCTTCCGAAGAACGTTTTTGATTGTATAACCCTGTCGGCTTCCCCTAGGTACCAGGACTCGATACTTCTTGATCAATATGAAAGATAGCATGCTTACTAATTGAGCTAAGGAGACTCCTCGAATAATAATTAAATTGACTTTTTTTTAAATCTTGAAATTCGTTCCAGCCAGCAGCAGAGCGTGGGTGAAAGAACGGCTCCTGGTGAATGTGTGGGTGGCTAATTTGCCAGACTTACATTGCCACATTTGCATAAAACGTAAATACATAACTTCCATTCAAACCAGTTTTCAAGTTTATTGAGAGGAAAAACATGCATTGACAATGGTTCACTGGGGACAGCGTAAGTGACTAGAGTCGTGTCGTGACAGATGGTACATGGTGTTAGCTTGGTGTTCTCCAGATGTGGCGCTAGGCTCAAAAACACATGTGCGCGGTTTAAATCTTATGAACACGTGGCTTGCGTCGTTGGTCGGACTCGTGCAACACGGTCGCTGACACTACACGGAATATGGTCTAAGCCTGAAATTAGACTACAGATAGTACCCACGGAAGTAAAAAAATACCACGTGGCACACTGGAACATGAAAACATAGACATCATCTACGTGGGCGTCATAACCACACAGAGTGATTACCATACAGCCACATGTTGCCAATTAAGCGGTCCTAACACTGTGGTAAGATATATGTCGGACACTTGAGAAGGTTAGCGAGATCCGGATGGCAACAGACTGAGTCTGCAACTCGAGACATGAGTTGATAGGTTTACTATTACTATAGTGTACTATGATGTAAGTCCACTGATTTATTGTGTAATTTCACGGATGCTAGGCAAGCCCCAGGCACTGAATTTTAATATCAACAAAACATTGCTAATATTGCATAAGGTAGGCCACTAAAAGTTACTCATTTGTTGCAAGACATTATTTGGATGAAAAAATAGGTATAATTTTCAATCTAAATCAAAATGAAACGTTGATGCGCGAGGCCATGTTTGTGCGCATGAAGCGCAACTTAGCCACTGCCTTCAGGGGTGGTATGCCGCATAGGCAAGTGTGGGATGACCAACTCGGTTGACGCAAAATCGGAACCAGCAATGCACGGCTCCCATTTTAAGGTTAATGTATTGCATGAACCGATAAGGTGGTCAGCCTTACAGGTCAAAACATCACATGTTTGGTGATTAGAGAGAGCAATCATTGAGAATTCAATCACTCTTGGTCACTCGAAGCCATGTACACAACCATGTCATCAAAATGCTATGGTGCAATTCAAAATTCTGGCAAAAATAAATTCAATTCATAAAAGTTGGTGGCATGCGCATTTATACCTTCATTAATTTCATTTATGTGGTTCTCTCATGCATGATATCATTCAATAGAAATACGAAATAAGAGTTTATTCTGCATTTATGCATATCAGCGTTTTATAGAGCCAAGCAAACTGCACACCAACGAGAATGACAGACACGGTATGGGTGATATATCACGAAATAAATAATTCCAGGATTGTCTCTAGTTGAGTAGGACATAAAGCGTAAAAAACAGGATCAGTCGTAAGCAGTTAATCGTGTTTTACTGTGACCAATCCGGTTTGTCCTTGTCGAGAACGTGATATTTGTGGGTACCCGCCCAGTAATAGTCACTTCCACTGTCACTCGTATCCAGCTCCTTGTCTTTGTCCTTGATGAGGGTGCCACCCTGGCCGCCTCGGGGCCGGGGACAGCTGTAGTCGGGCTGGGGGCCGGCACCCCACGTGGGAGGGCCTCCCCGCGGGTTGGGTAGCGACCTGTCCCAGGGCTGGGGCGGGGCGCGGCTGGCCGTCATACCGTGGGGACCCGTCCCACACCGGACAGGGTAGGGCTGCTGGGGTGGGGGACCGCAGAGAGCACCACTCGGGTTGTCAGACATGCCAGGAGCTCCCTGACCCGGCTGGTACCTTCTGACTAGACTATGCTGCTCTACCATCGTCCCACACTTGGCTAAGTCTGGAGCTAATGGAGGGCGCCGGTGGCTGCGTCTGAACAGAAATGTGTCATATAATACTAGTTTTTCGATGGCGCATGATGTATCATATATATCAGTGGAAAAGTAAATTTAATTATTATTTATCATCAAGTACTTTTCATGATTATTATTCAATAGGTTACAGAGAGAAAACAATGTAAGAATATGTACTTATTTATTTTGCCGCCTCATTCTGAAAATCGCTATCCTTATAAAACAGATAAACGAAGTTCATCATCAAATCTTTCGTCGCGCGACATAAATGCGTTACCGCCATTGAACCAGAATGTTAAAATATATAAAGGAAGAAAATGTCATCAAGATGAGTTATTGAACATGCGACCACCTTTTGAAGTAGATGCAGCCAACGAGGAGGATGCAAACCAGCGTGACAGCGAGCACACCGAGACCGATGATCAACGCTATGGACAACACTGAAAATGACGAAGTGGACTTATACACATGTGTCAGATAACATGCATCATAACAAAAGCGTCTGACGCTACATAAATATCCATTGTCTTAAATGTCCTAAGTAATTCTAACATATCTGATACTGATATATTCATATTGCCATTGAAATTTAGCGAATCTACCCTACGCCGTTGGAGATGATACTGTCAACGGTATATTTACTACATCCAGCAACATGACGATATCATATGTAATATATATTAATATTAATATATTAGCCGACAAAAAGTCAACAAGTCGGATCATACCTGGTGATATTGGCGAATTCATCTGTCTCGTTGTGGAAGATGGTGTTTTCGCTGCAATGAAAGTATTCAAGAGGATGACACAAGCTTAGCAATTTTAAAAGCTTGACCAATTCGAAAGCGGGAAGAACGAAACATTGGATCAAGATCAACGGTATTCTGTTCTTTTAAATGCATATTTGACATGTCGTGACCATTGTATTAAGATGACCGCAGGTCGCAACACATACTATATTGCTGCTCCACGTGCAAACAGACGAGTGGTCTTACCGGGCGCTGAGCAGTTGCCGACGACCCCTGACCACGAGTTGCCCTCACACGTCAGGTGCCACGAGTTGTGGTTCCACTCACAGCCGATCCTGGCGCTATCTCCTTCCCGCTTGTACCACGCATGCGCCGGTGGGGTCAAGTCCGGACAACCTACCACTGAAATATAGCATAGCATGACATATGATAAATTCATATATTCCGCTTAAATACATGATAATTAGCAGATATGCCACGCGTTGAAAAGAATTTAATGTACCTATATAGCATATAGCTATCATGTATCGGCTTTGTTATTGTTGTTCTTCGAGATGTCTCACCTGTGTATATAACGAGAAACGCATTTTCTTGTTTCCGTTGTCGACTCGAAAGTAGCGAAATATCAACTTGATTGGAGGCCGACAGATGTACATGTTGCTGCCGCTTGCCTCCACCACATATTGTTTTGTTGATACCCAGTTTTCCCTCCACAACGTAACCGTAAGGGTCACATCTGGGATTATCTAATCGTGTTGCGTTATCATGTTGCGGAATGTGCCATCCGAAATCCATCAGCGATATATTGAGTCTCTGTCCTGGAGAAATAGCAACGCTCCACGGAGCTTGTAATGATCCGCATCTGGACGTGTCGGTCACATGGCTGGGTATGACACCGCTAGACTCTGATGGATCCAGCTGAATAGGTCCCGTGCAATAGCGGGGACTTGTGTCAACTGCAAGGTAATTGCATTTTCCAAATAGAGTTACGCAGTATACACGGCCAACAGTAGGTCATGTATCTAGTACATAGCTGATTAAATGGCATGTTATTCAGTTATTGCTTTGTCATTGCGAACCTTATAGAGACCTATTTAGAAATATTGGTGCAGCATGGCAAAGCATTAATTAAATTAGTACAAGCTTGGAGACGATTATGTTGGCTATACTAAAGATAGTTACGTAATGAAAAATAAACAGGTTTTCTATGAATATTAAATTGATTTAGGTAAGTTGTTTATATTCAGGGTAACCACTTACTTTTAGTGCATGAATACTCCACATCTAGGAATGACATTAACTCCTTGGGGCATTTGCTTATGTCTTTCAGTCCGATATCGTCCGTGTCGACCTTGAACGAGCACGTGGTGACCCCAGAGCACGTGGCATCCATTAGCTGCAGGGCGTCCGCCCGACACCCGATGTGGCCGAAGTCTGTCTCAATGCAGCGCCCCAGCCTCATGCGGCCGTACACCGCTGACGTCATCACCACCACATGATCTGGTCCACATGACGGGACAAACGTCTCGTCCAGACAAATTTCCTCTCCAAGCACTACACGTCGGAGACAGATTACCATTGATTATGGGCTAATTACAAAATTTAATTGATAGCATCATTTAAAGTAGCATATCGAGCTCTTTCCCCCCAAACTTAAGCCCAGGCGAAATTTAAACAAAAAAATGCATAAAACTCGATTGTTTCATTCTATAAATTCAGAAACCTGATAAACATCGCCGTTCCGGCTGTGATGTGGCAAACTTGTCTATCCCAGGACACCACATAACTCTGTCGCGGCACTGCTACTTATAAAAGAAGCATCGCGAAGCACACAAAGGGATGACGTTTACCACTAAAATAAAAACTTGTGGTAAACTGATATTACGGTCAAGGGTAAGAGACTCCATTTGGCAGTCTGGCATGCGTGGAACATAGACAAAAGAAATCTTGATTGATTCAAGGACTGATTCTTATTTGTATTTTGACCTCTATAGTTTTGGGAAAAGAGAAAAAAAGAGCTCGATATGCAACTTTAAAATATATGTATTTGCATCAATGTATATCTTCCTGCATGTGACACATCATGCCAAGCCATGAGTTACTGATCTACAAAACAGAGGTTTGCATTGGCCAAACCAAAGAGAGGGTCCAGCTGGCGTAAACAGATGTCCATGGCAACTTGAGGGTTCGCTCCCTGCGGTATAGCTATATACCATTACACAGCTTAGCGCGTATATACGAAAAAAATGTTGTTTTTCCCTGCGACATGGCCAAGTCACAAACTAAAACTTCCGTAGACGAATATGTTCTTCTGCTCAGCAACTCTTTTCTTAAAATTATTGCAACGCACATTCTGAATCTAGAGATACCTACCCAAGTTCATCATGAAGGAATACAGAAGAAGAAACGTGAATGTATCTTGCGCCATGTTACCCCAGAAGATGGCTGGTGTTGACAGGTGTATGTCCTAAACGTAATGTTAATAAACAAACTCATCAACACAATTAAGAAATTGAAAGTCAGTACCTGAAAGTAACGCTCATTATCCGGCAATGTATAGGTATATCATATGAATCCGTCACGGCAAATACATCTGGCTCCAAAATCATGTCATATTATCCAATGTCTGTATTGCAAATAATGCACGTTAACGTTATGATAAGCAGCATTTCCCGGAGTAGTTCATTAGATTAACCGCTGTTCATTTCACAACTCATCAAATACAAGCATATCAGTATCCCGATAATGTATAGCTTATATGAAATAACACGCATCTGATCTACTTACGTCCTCTTGGCTGGAACAAGCCGAACAATAGACTCCTTCACATTTATGCGCGGTGATTCGCTAGCCTGCAATGCGCCTGAGCCAATCCGCATATATTATGATAATGCGGTCTGATTCATGCCAACGTCCGGTAGCAGGAATCGATATCGCTTGGCGGAGCCGCTGCTTATGTCTTAGTCCACCACGCCATGTACATGTAATCCTCTGATCGTTCACGCTACCGATAGTGTCTATATCCAGTACCACAACTCCTACCAACTTCTTGAGGAACTACAGGGTTGGTAGAAGGCAGGACGCGAAATATTCGTCATGAGCTGACAATCCGTGGCCGTCGAATCAGCCATTACAGGAAGTCTCCGCGCTGGTAATTTATTCGTGCTGACGTCAATACCGTAGTGTTTTGAAGTCGCGCACACAGCGCGCCTCGCACCGCAGGCGGATGATGCTTTAGCAATGTAGACGACGCCGTGTTACTCCATGGAAGGGGGTGAGCGGCTGAGGTGGAATCGATGGGGGAGGAAGGGGTTGGGTGTATAATACGTCAAGACAGTTCGACATCCGCATCCCTTATTTCCATATCAACCGCATATTAAGAGTATTAAGGAGTCAAGAACATATGCCAAGAATCCAGTTAGCATTTCACATAACTGAATAATTTGCTTAAAAATTCACACTACAGACGCATCAAACAAACAAGACAATTGAGTGTATATACTTTTATTAATTATAATTGTATTAATTTTATTCCGCATTCCATTTTGAGACTCACATTTACCGTCACGGCTCGGTTTGTTTAGTCAGAAACAAATAAAATATCATCCGGTTTTATCCAGTGCAATAGAGAAAATGTGATAGCGCAATCACGCATATACAAATAACAGGTTGAATGACATTATTCTATCAAATGTAATAGTGTCGCAAGCTTCTTGTGGCCCGCAACACACGGCGCTGAACATCGCTGACATCGATATGACTATCATCCACGACATGATGATGTGCTCATGAGTGATATGACATGAATCCGCCATGACACCCCTGCCAGGTATATGTCAACAGTGTCATTGCGACCAATCGGGTTTGTCTTTGTCGAGCACGTGGTATTTGTGGGTTCCCGCCCAGTAATAGTCACTTCCGCTGTCACTCGTATCCAGCTCCTTGTCTTTGTCCTTGATTAGGGTGCCACCCTGGCCGCCTCGAGGTCGAGGGCAGCTGTAGTCGGGCTGGGGGCCTGCACCCCACGTGGGAGGGCCGCCCCGCTGGTTGGGTAGCGACCTGTCCCAGGGCTGGGGCGGGGCGCGGCTGGCCGTCATGCCGTGGTGCCCCGTCCCACATCGGACAGGGTAGGGCTGCTGGGGTGGGGGATAACTAGGAGTTCCACTCGGGTTGTCAGACATGGGAGCTCCTTGACCTGGCTGGTACCTTCTGACGAGAGTGTGTTGCTCTATCATCGTCCCACACTTGGTGGGGTCAGGAGCCAACGGCGGATGATGTCCACTGCGTCTGTTGGAAGGTTCCAAAAGACGAATCACCAATTGTATAACTAACATAATCATGTACCGATAGCGATTGTGGCACATGCAATTGCATTGGTAGCATTAATACGTTATGAATTAATGCCAACTTACCGTTTGAAGTAGATGCAGCCAATAAGAAGGATGCAGACCAAGGTGACGGCGAGTACACCGAGACCGATGATCAGCGCTATGGACAACACTGGAAATAAAATAAGGAACGGCATGATGTAATTTATAGCTTACATTATGTAGTTCTAGTGTAACTTGGAAAAAAATGGCACCACTTAACAGCACTTGACAGAAAGTGGGCGGTATAAATCTCTCAAATTGTGCTTCGAAAGGTAAATACATATTCGGTTGACAGCCAATGGCAAGACATCATATGATCCTTACCTGGCGACAGTATTGCTTCCGCGTCAGCCTTGGACGCGGATGGTGTTTCAGCTGAAAACATACGAAGTCGTTTATTACGATACATATATGTACACAGTATTCATAACCTGTGCAATGGCAATATATTCCTGCTTTTCTACATATTATATCACATTATCAAAGTATTCCGTACGGCTTAGGGTAAATAAACAAGCAAGAACATTCAAGCAATAGGCTGTGCGTACATTTTTGTACCATGTCTTCAAATATTTCCAAAAAATAAAAACTTAGCCGCACTATGCCTAAGCTTGTAATAAGTGTAATTCAGATACTACCGCATACGACTCGAATCTGTCCATGCATGCAGTATAATTGTTGTTGGTATCTTTTCATGCATTATATCAGCGCGAACAAATCTTGAAACTTGTTCAGTACAATACCAATATACTCTGTGATTTACTCTCACCTGGCGCCGAGCAGTTGCCGACCACCCCTGACCACGAGTTGCCCTCACACGTCAGGTGCCACGAGTTGTGGTTCCACTCACAGCCTATCCTGGCGCTGTCCCCTTCCCGCTTGTACCACGCATGCGCGGGTGGTGACAAATCCGGACAACCGACAACTGCCAAGATAATGTTTCAACCATGTAAATTATATGCATGTATATATATATAGACCTACCTCAATAAACAGTGAAGGGGATATTTATAACTTTGATGTGCTTGCCGTGATGTGTAAATTGATGAATCACCATGGCATCTTTACGAATACCTACAAATCGATTTTCGTTCAAAGAATATCGTATGTAAACCAACCACGTGTTTTAACAGTTCATGATTTATGCATTTGCGTGATATGTGAACGCAGAATTCTGCCCTTTTCTGGTATATTTGTTCATACTGACCTGTGTATACCAAGAGAAAGGTGCTTTCCTGCTTTCTGCCGCTGCTTGGAAGCACGGCGATGTCAACTTTACTCGATGCCGACAGATAAATATTTTGCTGTCGTTTTCCCCCTCCACATATTGTTTTGTTTATTCCCAACTCCCGCTCCGTTACATAGCCGTAGGCTTCGCACTTTGGGTTGTCTGATTGTGCCTCGTGTTCCTCTATATGCCACCCAAAATCAACCAGCGATATATTCAGCCGCTGTCCAGCAGATATCCGTATACTCCACGGGGACTGTAATGATCCACACCGAGACGAGTCAGTCACGTGACTGGCTATTACACCGCTAGAGTCGAATGGGTCCAGTTGTATTGGACCCGTACAGTAGCGCGGACTCGTATCAACTGAAACGCAACAATATCTCGTGTTATTCAGCCATCCTAACGCCCCGAGAAATGTGAAGTGCTCTTTATGTGTCATTTTGTGATCACATATTAAATACGGGAAATCGACATTCACACTGATTATTCACAAAAAGATTCGCTCACCCTTTGTACATGTAAAATCCAAATTCATGAACGATATCAGCTCCGTTGGGCATTTGCTTATGCCCTTCAGCCCGATGTCTTCAGTTGCTACCTTGAAAGAACACGTGGTTCTCCCGGAGCACGTGGCATCCATCAGCTGCAAGGCGTCCGCCCGACACCCGATGTGGCCGAAGTCTGTCTTGACGCAGCGTCCCAGTCTCATGCGGCCGTACACCGCTGACGTCATCACCACCATGTGATCTGGGCCACATGATGGGTTGAATGTCTCGTCCAGACATATCTCGTCCCCAAATACTAAAATATAGGGCAAAGTCCGCACAGACAATTGCGTACTTCTCATTATCAATCATGACAAATGGTTACATATGTTTTATTGTACTCATTAACGGAGGCGACAAATGATACTGTTGTGCAATGCATCGTATATATATTTGTTGCTTATTAGGAATGTACGGTATGTTCTACTCACCAAGCATTAGCGTTGATAACGTGGTCAGCGTTACTCTTTGAATCCACATCTTTACGTGTATGGACTGGTCTGAAACAGTTTAAGCATGCTAGGAATATCAAATCAAGATCAGTACAGCAAAAACGGTGTATGTATTCAACGTTAAAATTAAGATTACATGTAACCTTCCCTCGTACAGCAGTTCATTTGGAAAACACTGAACATGGGCGCGTTATGATGGACTGTCATCCGATAGTTACAATAAATTCACCTTTCTTTCACCCGTCCAGCGTATACAATAAACAAGCCATAATAATTACACGAATACATGCCAATTCCCATCAACTTACCCGTACTGCCTTTCGGCAGATATAATATTAATTCCAACGCTTATGTGGCGTCCTTGCCGCCTAGCCAGCAGCGCGGATTAATTATGTTAATACGGCTCGCGGCATGAATCACCCCAACATCCTGTAGCAGAAATCGATATCGCCTTCATCACAGCCAAACCAGCTCCGGTCTCGACTCGTGTATATCCGACAGATATATCCTCAGTTCCTCAGCGATTCGGACAGCGTTAGCGGTTTAAACAGTACCGACATGGCACTATCTGCAACTTGGACATCCGCGTAGTTTTCAGGGACATCGTGATTGGGTGTAAGGCGTGAAATTAGTTGCCTGCACCACAGCCAGCGTTCCACCATTGCGGCCTCCCCACTGGTGGTTAATGTATGCGGTGTGACGTCAATACCGTAGTCACCGGTAATGCAGCCCATGGAGTGCGCAGCGCCCACAGACGATTATTGAGTCACAGTTTACATGCATTGTTCTAAAGACCCTGAGGCATGTGTTGTATAATCATGGCTGAGAACGCCATATGCTTAACCCTTACGATACAGGGTGCGATATATGAATCCCGAGCCTTATTTCATGGTTCCGCGGGATAACTTAGGTTGAGTAGAATTTTTGCTCATTGCAGTTATTTTATTACAGTGATTAGTTTTCTATATCCGCATTAGTACGGTTGCGTCTGGTTCCAGCTATCTATTCACAAATGTGTCAAGTGTCTGATAACGATAACCGGCCGCCCCCTCCCCAGACGCCGACGACCGTCTACTCCGTCATACCCAATACGTACAGATTATTCACAAACCTGGGTGTCTAGGAGCGTGCAAACCTCACGTAACTGAAATCGCATGCAGACTAATTAACGATACAGATGTTAAAAAGGAGACGAACATTGTCTATTTTGTATTGAATATTTATTTCTCACCGCATTTTGTGAGACATATCTTGGCATTACTGCTCCATTCCGAAGCCAGAGATCAATGAAAAATCATCCAGTCGCATTTTCGCATATGACAGAAAACAATCTAGCGAAGTAAAGCTATATAGTAATAACATGATGCTTGACATTAAGTTAGCAAACTCACTACGGTCGGCATTGACGCCCACAATAAACGAAGCTAGCGAAATGTTACAGTTTAAGTCAGCGTTATGTTCAGTTCCCTATAAGTGCGATTAACATATCCAATACATGCAAACGGCTCTATTGTGACCAGTCAGGCTTATCTTTGTCGAGTACGTGGTATTTGTGGGTTCCCGCCCAGTAATAGTCACTTCCGCTGTCACCCGTATCCAGCTCCTTGTCTTTGTCCTTGATGAGGGTGCCACCCTGGCCGCCTCGGGGTCGGGGACAGCTGTAGTCGGGCTGGGGGCCTGCACCCCACGTGGGAGGGCCGCCCCGCGGGTTGGGTAGCGACCTGTCCCAGGGCTGGGGCGGGGCGCGGCTGACCGTCATACCGTGAGGACCCGTTCCACACCGGACGGGGTAGGGCTGTTGGGGTGGGGCATCACTAGGAGTTCCACTCGGGTTGTCAGACATGGGAGCTCCTTGACCCGGTTGGTACCTTCTGACGAGAGTGTGCTGCTCTATCATCGTCCCACACTTGGTGGGGTCCGGGGCCAACGGCGGATGACGTCGACTGCGTCTGTTGGAAGGTTCCAAAAGACGCATTTCCAATTGTGTGACTAACATAATCATGTACCGATAGCGATTGTTGCACATGCAATTGTATTGGTAGCACTAATACGGTATGAATTAATGCGAACTTACCGTTTCAAGTAGATGCAGCCAATAAGAAGGATGCAGACCAGGGTAATAGCGAGCACACCGAGACCGATGATCAACGCTATGGACAACACTGGAAATAAAATAAGGAATGGCTTGATGTAATTGATAGCATACATTATGTAGTTCTAGTGTAACTTGGATAAAAAATGGCAACATATAACAGCACTTGACAGAAAGCGGGCATTATAAAGGACTCAAGTAGTGCTTCGAAAGGTAAATAAATAGTCGGTTTACAGCCAATGGCAGAACATCGTGTGTCCCTTACCTGGTGACAGTATTGCTTCTGCGTCAGTCTTGGACGCTGATGCCGTTTCAACTGAGAAAATCCGAAGACGTTTATTACGACACATATATGTACACAGTGTTCATAACTTGTACACAAGCAATATATACCTGTATTTTCCAAAAAGGAAAACTTAACCTTACTATGCCTAAGCTTGTAGCCGCCTATTTGTAATTCAGCTACTCTTGCAGCGAAAGCACAAAAATACCGTATACGACACGAATCGGTCCATGCATGCAGTATAATTGTTGTTGGTATCTTGTCATGCATTATTTCAGCGCCAACAAATCATGAAAGCTGTTCAATGCATTACCAATATACTCCGTGCTTTACCCTCACCTGGCGCTGAGCAGTTGCCGACCACACCTGACCACGAGTTGCCCTCGCACGTCAGGTGCCACGAATTGTGGTTCCACTCACAGCCGATCCTGGCGCTGTCTCCTTCCCGCTTGTACCACGCATGCGCGGGGGGTGACAAATCCGGACAACCGACAACTGTCGAGATAATGTTGTGATCATGTAAACCATTTATATTATCGTAACTGTGTCGCAATACATAGATAGATACATACACACCAACTCCAATGATATCTGAATCAGGTTTGTGACGTACTCGGCGGTGATGTGCGCACTGATGCATCACCCAGGAAAATTCGCGAATATACACAACATCCACTTTCTTTTATATGACATCGCGCGTCGTCACGTTACATGAGAGAATTTTTTCTGGAACTTTATTATATATGCATATAAATCCACACTGACCTGTGTATACCAAAAGAAAGGCGCCTTCCTGCTTTCTGCTGCCGCTTGGAAGCACGGCGATGTCAACTTTATTCGATGCCGACAGATACACATGTTCCTGTCGTTTTCCCCCTCCACATACAGTTTTGTTTATTCCCAATTCCCGCTCTGTCACATATCCGTAGGGCTCGCAATTGGGGCTGTATGATTGTGCCCCATATTCATCTGGTCGTGTGTGCCACCCAAAATCAACGATAGATATATTTATCTTCTGTCCACCAGATATCCTGATACTCCACGGAGACTGAAATGATCCACACCGCGACAAATCGGTCACGTGACTAGATATTACGCCGCTAGAGTCTACGGTATTCAGCTGTATCGGTCCTGTACAGTAGCGCGGACTAGAATCAACTGCAACCCAAGCAAAAGAATATGTTTAATTATAGTATGTACTAAATATGATGCGCTATTATAACAAGAACAACGATAAAGCCATAAGGAAGTTATGCAGGGTCTGTCATGTTCATCACTGTAAAGCATATTCCAGTCGCGACTGGTTCTCTCGTTTCTTTCAGATGTCTCCCCAAGATCCAAAACAATACGCAATGCAATATATTTTTCGTCAAATTTCAATAATTTTTGAAATAAAAGCACCAACTTTCTCACCCTTTGTACATTTGAAATCCAGATTCAAGAACGATATTAGTTCCGTTGGGCACTTGTTGATGCTATTCAGTCCTACATCATCAGTGTCAACCTTGAAGGAACAAGTTGTTCTCCCAGAGCACGTGGCGTCCATTAGCTGCAGGGCGTCCGCCCGACACCCGATGTGGCCGAAGTCTGTCTTGACGCAGCGTCCCAGTCTCATGCGGCCGTACACCGCTGACGTCATCACTAACACGTGATCTGGGCCACATGACGGGCTGAATGTCTCGTCCAGACATACTTCGCCCCCGAATACTGAAATATAGGGCAAAGTCCGCGTTGACACGATTACGGTGGTGAATGTTATGATCATCTCTTACTTTAGAATGAAATATTAATTATTAACCATTTCAGAATCTCTGCATTCCATCATTGCATTTTTGGAATTATATTTGCCCAAATACGAATATCAACGATGCAACATGCATCGCTCATATATGTTATCTTACGCTGTCATATTATAGTTGTATTGCCAATTACTACAAATTAATAAAAAAAATCATTCACCCGCATGTAATTATTGTTCTTTTCTACGCTTGACCTCATGACCTCGTTGAACTATTTAAGCGGAACCTTCAATGCCAATAAGGCGACATCGGTCATGCAATTTTCGACCATTGATTGTATAAGGGAATGTATGTCGACTACGAGATTTTATCTTATTATGTATATTTTATCGCATATATAACGATATTTACAAGTTGATATATCCTACTCACCAATCACTCTTGCTAGCGCTGACAACGTAACCAGCGTGACTCCTTGAATTAGCATCTCAATGTGTATTCGCTTATCTGAAGTAGTATAAATACCATTCCAAGGCTAGTACAACCCATGTATTTATTTGATCGAAAATAACATGGAGCTAGCATGCAATCGTAGATGTTAGACGGGCCGTTTACTACATTTACAAAACACAGAAATAAGAATACACATACATAATGGGGTGCGTTATGACGGGCGATCCTGCGACATCGATAATAATAACACCCCTCTTTAAGCCAATCCGAGTATTTAATATATAAGCCATGATAGTCACACAAATGCAGGCGAAACCCCTCAACTTACCCGGACTGCTTGTCGACAGATATAGTGTTAATTCCAACGGTTATGCGGCGTGTTACATGCCTAGCCAGCACCATGGATTTATTATGTTAATAGGGTTCGCCGCATGAATCACGCCAACATCCTGTAGCAGGAATCGATATCGCCTTCATCACAGCCAAGCCAGCTCCAGTCTCGACTCGGGTGTATCCGACAGATATATCCACAGTATTTCAATGATTCGAATAGCCGTTGAGTTTAAAATAGTACCGACATGCCACCATCTGCAATTTGAACATCTGCGCAGCTTTCAGTGACGCCGTGATCGGGTGCAAGGCGTGAAATTAGTTTTCTCCACCACTGTCGGCGTTCTACCATTGCGGCCTTCTCACTTGTGGATAATGTATGCGGTGTGACGTCAATACCGTAGTCAGCGGTAATGCAGCCCATGGAGTGCGCATCGCGCCACAGGCTGGTTATTGAGTTACTTTTTGCATGCTCTGTATGTTCTAAAGACCCTGAGATATGTTGGTTATTATCGCTGCTGAGAACGACATATGCTTAACTCTTACTACTAATCTCCAATACATTGACAGCGTATAAAAATAATTCCGTGTGCATGCGGTGTATGAATCCAGAGACATGTTCCATGATTCTGTAGGGTAACTCCCGCTGAGTAGAATTTCAGCTCATTACAATTACTCTTGTACTGCTATTAGTACTTCATATCCTTATTGGCGCGGCTGCGTCTGTTTCCAGCTATCTAATCACAAATGTGTCAATTATCAAATAACGGTCACCCTCGCCCCTTCCCCAGACGCCGGGGACCGTCCGCGGTGCCAAACCCCTTACATACACATTCGCCATAACTCTGGGTCCCTAAAAGCGTACTAAAGTCATATGCATATTAATGAACGACACATTCGTTAAAAAGAAGAAGATTATTGTCAAATGTTCTGGAATATACACATGGAACATCATTCAGTCCCATTTTCGCAAATTTCAAAAAACAATCTAGCCAAGTAAAGTTATATAGAAATATCATGCCACTTAACAGTAAGGTAGCAAAGTCACAAGTTCGGCTACAAGGCGGCGTAGTCGCCCACAATAAGCATGGCTAGAGAAATGTTACAATTTATGTCAGCTCGATGTACAGTTTCATGTGGGTGGGATTAACATATCCAATACATTTTAACTACTTCATTGGGACCAGTCAGGCTTGTCCTTGTCGAGCACGTGGTATTTGTGGGTTCCCGCCCAATAATAATCACTTCCACTGTCACTCGTATCCAGCTCCTTGTCTTTGTCCTTGATGAGGGTGCCACCCGGGCCGCCTCGGGGTCGGGGACAGCTGTAATCGGGCTGGGGACCTGCACCCCATGTAGGAGGGCCGCCCCGCGGATTGGGTAGCGACCTGTCCCAGGGCTGGGGTGGGGCGCGGCCGGCCGTCATACCGTGGGGACCCGTCCCACACCGGACCGGGTAGGGCTGCTGGAGTGGAGGGCCACTGGGAGATCCACTCGGGTTGTCAGACATGGAAGCTCCCTGACCAGGCTGGTACCTTCTGACGAGGGTGTGCTGCTCTATCATCGTCCCACACTTGGTGGGGTCAGGAGCCAACGGTTGATGACGTCGACTGCGTCTGTTGGGAGGTCACAAATATGCGTATTACCAATTGTATTATTAACATGGTCGTGCATCCATAGCAACTGTGTAACATGGAAAGTATAGGTAGCACTGATGCGTTATAACATTAATGTAAACCTACCGTTTGAAGTAGATGCAGCCAATGAGAAGAATGCAGACCAAGGTGACGGCGAGCACACCGAGACCGATGATCAACGCTACGGACAATACTGGAAATAAAGAATTTCATGCTGTAATAGATAGCATCGAATTATGTTGGTTTAATGTAACTGGGAAAAAATACTCAAGGGTTAACATTTAAAATATGCGTCAAACGGTCAACAGATGGTGGGCTTACAGCAAATGGCTGGACATCACAAGCTCCTTACCTGGTGACAGGATTGCTTCAGCGTCTGTCTTAGAAGCGGATGGTGTTTCAACTGAAGAAATACGAACACATTTACTACAACACATCTGTGCACACAATAATAATGATCAGAGCAATACCAATAGATAACTGTGTCGATACATTTCATGGCACACCATCAATTCCGTTCGTACGGCTTAGGACATCTAACAAAAGAAGAAGCTTCATACAGAAGGCTGGTTATTGTACCATGTCTCCAAATAAACATACAAATGAAACACACAGCCACATGATTCCCAATCGTGTGACTGCCTATTTGTTATTCAACTATTATTCCAACGAAAACACAATAATTTACCATAGACGACAAGACTCTGTCAATGCATACAATGTAATATAGTATACTTTCTGGCATTATATTAACATTCTTACCTGGCGCTGAGCAGTTGCCGACCACCCCTGACCACGTGTTGCCCTCACACGTCAGGTGCCACGAGTTGTGGTTCCATTCACAACCGATCCTGGCGCTGTCGCCCTCCCGCTTGTACCACGCATGCGCGGGGGGTGACAAATCCGGACAACCGACAACTGCCAAGATAATGTTTTTTATCATGTAAACCATTTGCATTGTCGTCAATGAGCCGCAATACATAGATAGATACATATATACCAACTCCAGTCCATTTGGAATATTCATAATGTTATGTGGTTGGCGCATTTATGGTTTACCTTGGCATCCTCACGAATATATACAACATACATTTTCGTGTATATGTTATCAGATCACGTTACATGAACCACGTGTTTTGAGCACTTTATTATATATAACATGTTCATGATATGTAAACCCAAATATTGCGGTTGGAACGTTCCGCTTTTTCGTGCATATTTCATACTAACCGGTGTATACCAAAAGAAAGGCGCTTTCCTGCTTTCTGCTGCTGCTTGGAAGCACGGCGATGTCAACTTTATTCGATGCCGACAGATACACATGTTCCTGTCGTTTTCCCCCTCCACATATCGTCTTGTTTATTCCCAACTCTCGTTCCATCACGTAGCCGTAGGGCTCACATTTTGGCGCATCTGACTGTGCCCCGTGTTCTTCTTGTGATATGTGCCAACCGAAATCGATGAGTGATATATTGAGTCTCTGTCCAGCAGATATAGTAATATACCACGGAGACTGAAATGATCCACACCGCGACGAGTCGGTCACGTGACTAGATATTACGCTGCTAGCGTCTGCGGGGTTCAGTTGGATCGGTCCCGTACAGTAGCGCGGACTAGAGTCAACTGCAACACAAACAAAACTGAAGTTTAATATATAAAGACAATTATTAAAATAGGCCTGGCCGTTTCAGTTTATTAAAGTTTATCACAGTGGGCGCTTGGTTCTAATCCCTTGTACTGCGAAATAAAGATCGAGAACTATTTAGCGTATGTTGAACTGAACCTAATGCTCATCGAACCAAAGTCATTCATAACCAGCTAAAAATGACACGTGCTTTGCCGGTTCGTTTCAAATGTCATTGGATGGTAAATTTAATCTGTAGATAAAATAAGGACTAAAACATCTACTTGCGCGTCATAATACCAGAAAACTAAAACCCAGGTATCCTCACCCTTTGTACATGTGAACTCCATATCCAAAAACGACATTAGCTCCGTTGGACACTTGGTGATGCTATTCAGTCCGATATCATCTGTTTCCACTCTGAAAGAACAAGTCGTTCTCCCGGAGCACTTGGCATCCATCAGCTGCAGGGCGTCCGCCTGACACCCGATGTGGCCGAAGTCTATCTGGACGCAGCGTCCCAGTCTCATGCGGCCGTACATCGCTGACGTCATCACCACCACGTGGTCTGGGCCGCAGGACGGGCTGAATGTCTCGTCAAGACATACTTCGTCCCCGAGTACTGAAATATAGTGCGGAGTTCACATAGAAACATTAACAGCATAAAATGCCTTAATTGTTGACGTCTTCTGACAGTATAAGTTGCTAATTATTACCCAGTCTCTTTATTTAATAATTACATTATTGTAATGTTAAAACATAACGGTGAATATTAATGATGAAACATACATCGTTCTGATATGTTATTAAGATGTTACAAAATAGTCGTATGGTGGACTATATTATTTTTCGTTCGCCGAAATGTGTATATATCCCCTTTCGATGCATTACCGCACGCTATTGTGAACTATTTAAGTACAACTTTAAACAACAATGATGCGACATATATCGGTCATATAACGTTTCAGTGTGGCTTGTAAAGAATAAGTGTACGGCCAAGCGCATGAGTGTCGTATTCGTATGTATATAATGCCATTGCCAAATGTAAATATCGCACTCACCAAGCACTCCGGCTAGCGCTGTTAACGTAATCAGCGTTACTCCTTGAATTGCCATCTCTATGTGCATCGACTGATCCGAAATTGCATAAGTAACCTGGATCTGTAATATAAAGGTAGTACATGTAAAACCCATGCGTTACTTTGATGGGCGTCAATTATTCTCCACCTAGAGTTTCAACCAACTTGATCATTATCAAATTCTTTTGGGGAAATGTTTTGGACACTTTATCTGACGGTGAACATGTTAACTCTGTACGAAATTTATGGGTATTAATTTATGTAACAGAGTGAATGTGCGAGGGCGCTGACATAAGAGAATCAACAGAATGGACCGTTCCGGAGTTTATTTATGACATAAACCAAACACCCGCATCTCCAGCGGGTGTTTAATTTAAAGTTGACACTGCTGCACGTTGCTGCACCACAGCTCTGAGTGACGGCAAAATGGACAAATGGCTAAAACTGTTGATGCGAGTCTCTAAGCAAAACACGTCTTGCTCGTCGAGCAACTTGAGACCAAGGGCATCTCTCTAGGCGGAAACGGATTTTCACGGGCGGTGCCTCGCCAGATGGCAGCACATAACAAAAAAGAGGATACCAATAGATGGCGACACTTTTAAGCAACATATTATCACAGAGCACCACTAGGTGTCACCTCTGTAAATCCGAAATACCATAAAAACTGACCCTGTCACACCCACCCCTTCTTTTTTGTTTACTTAAGGCGTTAAGTAAGCAAACCTTACGTATTACTCGCAGCTTAAATAACAGGTAACATTTAACGCATAACAGCAATAACCTTAGCTGTAATACCGAACATTCTAGACAAAAATTTCATTCAATGCTAATACTGATCGAGGTTCGCCGTGAGGGTTACCATGTTTCCCAGCCGTAGTTCTCGTACTTCGCCGAAGTACGGGAGTCGACTCTACGTCTACCTCGCGTTCTACAGTTTCCACAGGTTGGGCAATCGGAGAATCTCGTCCCTGGTTAACGACGGGTACAACACCACGGTCTTCCGGGTGTGCAACTTGGGGAGTCTGAACCCCAGTTTCGTCAGGTTGGACAGTCGGAGAGTCTCGTCCCTGGTAAGCAACGGGTACAACACCACGGTCTTCCGTCCGAAGATACTCGAGCTCCGGTTCCTCTCGAGAGAGAAACCTTGCCGGAAGTACACGTCTCCGGGACCTGGTGACGACGAAATCAGCCTCAGATGAGTCGGATGATGATCCAGACGAGTGTGAAGAAGAGAGTCTTGGTGGGCGCGCTCTTGCTATGGGATGTGGTTCCGGGGTCCGGGCGTTATGACAAGACTTCAGCTCAGTGCGGTTGACCCACTTCGCCACTCCGAACCCGTCCGCTGGCTCCACGAGGTACACTGCCTTGTCTTCCATTCGCGCTACCACACGATAGGGTTCGGGTCGGTAGGAGTCCTGCATCTTGTTGCGTCCTCGTACGCCGCGGTTCCGGAGGTAGACTCTCAGTCCAATGGACAAGGGCATGTCGCGCGCACTGGCATCGTACGCCTGCTTTCGAGTGGCCGCTGCACGCTCCAACTTGTCGTTAGCGTGGACAAAAGCTTCTTTCAGTCTGTCCTGGTGGATGGCAACCCAGGAATCAGGCTGGACTGGTTCCTCCCGTATCTCACCGAGCAGAGCGTCTGTTGGCAGACGGGCGTCCCTTCCGTACATCAAATAAAAAGGAGAGAATCCCGTGCTCGCGTGAGGCGTAGTGTTGTAACAGAAGGTCAGTGAGTCTATGAGGTCGGGCCACTTCGGTTTCTTTGACGGAGGGAGAGTTCGCAGCAGGTCATGCAGAGTCCGATTGAACCTCTCACACTGGGCATTTCCGATCGGATGGTAAGGGGTGGACCGAGACTTCTTCACTCCGTACAAGTTGCATAGGTCCTTGATCAGACGAGACTCAAAGTCTCTACCTTGATCTGAGTGTAACCGGAGAGGGGGTCCGAATCTGTGAAACCAGTGTTTCACCAACACTTTGGCAACGGTGGTAGACTTTTGATCTTTAGTCGGGATCGCCACACTATACTTCGTGAAGACATCAGTTATCACCAGTACATTTTCGTGTCCGCTTGTTGACTTTTCGAGGATTGTGAAATCCATGGCGACGACTTCCAGAGGCCTGGTTGCCAGGAGTGATCCCAACGGTGTCTTAACTCTTTCTACCTTGGCGAGGAGACATCGGTTGCAGCGGCCAATCCAGTTCTCGACGTCCTTGTACATCCCAGGCCAATAGCATCGTGACCGGACCAGAGCTGCAGTTCGGTCGACGCCCTGGTGCCCCTGGTTGTCGTGAAGTCCTTCCAACACTTTATCTTTCATCGAGACTGGTAGCACCACTTGTCGTATCATTCCTTGGACGGGATCTTGCACCAGGCGCACCAAAACTCCCTGGTCAATGCTTAGCTTGTCCCATTGGCGCAGAAGGAGTCGTACGTGGCTGGACTCATCCTTCCGGCGCTGGCGGCTAGGTTTCCCCTCCCTCATGAATTGCATCACTCTTCCCACGATGTGATCGTTCGCCTGCACTTTGCTGAGCTCCTCGTTCGAGACACGCGGCAGCTGACAAGCCTCCGGTTCTCCTTGGATGCTGTCGTCGCGAAGTAACTCTGAGCAGACAACAAGTTGCAGCTCTGCTGGAAGATCACTATGTCGCAGCACGACGGCGAAGGTATCGGCGACCTCATCTTCACTGACATCCCAGGGACGCTGTTCCTGCCTGGAGAGCGCGTCACAATTTTGATTGTTGCGACCTGGCTTGTACTTGATCTCAAAGTCAAACCCTGCTAAGGCCGAGGCCCAGCGTTGCTCCAGCGCCGGCAGCTGTCTTTTCGTCATAAGGTAGGTTAAGGGGTTATTGTCGGTCTCGATGGTAAACTTCTGATGCCTCAGGTATTCCGTGAACTTTTCAGTAACAGCCCACTTCAGGGTAAGCAGTTCCAGCTTCTTGGAGCTGTAACGGTCGAGATTCCTTTCACCACGGCGCAGACCGCGGCTGGCATACGCAATTACCCTTCTCTTCCCATCCTGGATCTGACTCAGCACGGCTCCGAGACCATCGTGTGAGGCGTCGATCTCCACAACGAATGGCAGGCGGAAGTCCGGGTAGGCCAGTGTTGGGGCTGCTGTCAGTGCGTCCTTCAGCTGGGTAAAGGCCACGTCGTGCTTATCAGTCCACTCGTCCTTGAGGGGGGCTGACTTGTTCCGGCGTCCCTTCTGCTCCCTGATGATACGCCCTACTAGCTCATGCAGAGGCGCCGCTATGGAGCTGAAGTGCTGGACAAATCTCCTGTAATAGGCGGCAAATCCTACGAAGGTTCGCAGCTGTTTCAGGGTCATAGGTACAGGCCACTCCGCTACGGCAGCGACCTTCTCTGGGCTGGTCTTAACTCCTTGGGCAGACACTCGGTGACCCACAAAGGACACTTCAGGTTTGAAGAAATGGCACTTGTCAGGACGAATCTTGAGTCCATGCTGGGACAGTCTGGACAGTACTATTTCCAGTCTGTTGAGATGTTCCTCCATATTCCGACTGAATATAATGATGTCGTCTAAGTACACCAACAGTATCTCGAACACCTCATCCCGAAACACGTGTCCCATGAGTCGCGAAAACGTGGCTGGCGAGTTGGACAGTCCAAACGGCATCCGGATATACTCAAACAGACCCATAGGTGTCACAAAGGCGGTCTTGTGCTGGTCGGTGGCCTCAACTTCCACTTGATTGTATGCAGAGGTGAGGTCCAGGGTTGAAAACAAGGTTGATCCACCCATGGATTCCAGGGCTTCCTCGATCCTTGGCAGGGGATATGAGTCCTTCTTCACCTTCAAGTTTAATCTGCGGTAGTCAACGCAGAGGCGCAGTTCACCAGTCTTCTTGCGTATGATAACGGTCGGGGACGCATAGTTGGAAGTACTCTCCCTGATTATTCCCTTGTTCAAGAGGTCTTGAAGGTGAGTCTTGACCTCCTTCCAATCCTGCGGTGGAATCCTCCTGTATGGCTGCTGGACAGGCACGTCATCCATAGTCTTAATACTGTGTCTGATAGAACCAGTGCAGCTCAGGTCGTCACCATCTTGAGAAACCACGTGACGGTACTTGCAGAAGATGTCTTTCGCTCTCTGCAGTTCTTCTTCTGTTCCAGGGAAGTTGTCGAGGTTTATCCCACTCACGCATCCTTCGGCTGAACATATCTTCGCTCCTGCGGCAGGAACGGCGGAAACCCGGTCACCGGTATCACACGTGACAGTTATCCGGTTGGAATGGACCTTCAGTTGGATCTCATTGCAGCACACATCAGAGGCGGGTTTGAAAGTGGCAAGGGGGGTGCCAGATCTCAGTTGGATGTCTGAGTCCGTTCCGTTCATTACTTGGACATACACTGCTCCACTTGAGGCGTCCACGACAGTCCGTCCTATCCGTATACCCGGATGGGGTGGTCTTGGTAGTGGTTCCATCAAAGTCAATCCTTGTCGGGGACCAACGACTTTCACGGGGGTGAGACTCTGTGCAGGGATCATCAGTGGCCAAGGGCCGGGAACACGAGCGATGCCTGTCATCTTCTTTCTGGTCGGCTCCTCTCGACGCAGCAAAGATGCAAATGAGGGTAGGTGTTCCAGCACGTTAGTGCCGATTAACATGGGGACCTCTTGCCGGATACCCTCTGTGGCCTTCGTGTCCTTCACCACGAAGATGGTCACGTTCTTGAGGAAGGTGTCGCCAATCTGTAAGTCGCTCTGTATGGCACCGATGTAGGGTATGTCCAGACCGTTAGCTCCGGTAAGAGAAAACCATTCCGCTTGCTTCAATAGGACTCCCGTGGGTACCGCCGATTCTCTGAAAGCGCTCTCGGACAGGGTTGTCACCATCGATCCGGTATCCACAAGACCTATCAATCCCACGCCACCTAATTGGATCTCGACTGTCGGGCGGCTTCCCACTAGGCGCACTACGGGTACGGTTGAGCCTCTGTCAGTTGTGGCACCCACTTCATGGCTCACTGCAATGGGTGAATCTCGTTTGGGGGTCGATTGGCACTGAACCGGCGTGCATCAGAACTGGGATTCTCTGGGGGCGGTCTTGACTGTCCAGCTTCGCGTGACCCAATACCCGGCGGTCCAGTGGTTTCCTTGTTCCCCTGCGCCTTCCACTGGTAGCAATCTCTGCGAAAATGGCCAGGCTTGTCACAAAAGAAGCAGCGTCGCTCCCTTCCGTCCGGTCGCTTTCTCTCTGTGAGCTCTAGGATCAGCTTGTGCTGCTCATTCAGCTGCAACTGTTGTCGCTGCAGGCACTCCATCATAGAGGTCAGTTTACTGGTCTGTGATTCGAGCTCGCTCGGCTGTACCACGTTCACCGTAGCTTGACCAATCTTCCCTTGACCCTTCGATCCGGAAGCTCCGAGGTCATCCTCCGCCCATCTCTCTGCCTCCCTCCTGAGGCTCCTGAATGTGGTACTTGGATGGTCACGGATCCGTCGCTTCAGCTCACGACGGAGAGAGCCATCCCGCACCTTCTCAGCGAAGGTGTCCCGTAAAGCCCTGTCGCGGTTGGGGAGGCAAGTGTCGTCTTGCTGAAGGGCTTTATCCAGAAGCTCCATGAGCGCGTGTGAGAACTGTTGGAGTGTCTCCCGACTCTCTTGCCGTCTGGCGTAAAACGCATCCAGCAGCTGCGCAGCGGTCCGTTTCTCCCCAAAGGCCTCTTCCAGCAGCTTGAAAATGGCCTCCGGGTGAGACCTTTCTTCTGGATCCGCATACCGAACCTCTCGCTTCGCAGCTCCTTCCAGGTGGCACATCATGAAGTCAGCTGCGATCAAATCCTCCAAACCCTGGGCTTCGAGGCTTGCGTGGATCTCGATCTCCCAATCTTCCAGGCGTGCAGGGTCCCCGCTGAACTTAGAAACCTTCTTGGGCGCGTACACCACCCTGGTAAACTGTTCCGGGAAGGGTCGTGGAACATGCATCGCTCCCATCTGCCTCCGTAGGTCGGCCAGCTGTCGTAGCAAATCCTCCCTGCCTTGGTCATCAGCCTCTGGCACAGCCGCACCTTCGCCTGCAACTCCATCCTCTCCTGCCCCAGGAGCAACAACCTCTTCCTCCTCCACACCCACGTCATCCCCATGTCTAGACATGCCTAGACACTTACAATAAGTAGGTACCTTGTCTAAACCGACGACAACAACAAAGGTGACAGGAAACAGGCTAACATCAAGTAAAGGTCACGTCAACAACAATGCGACAACATAAAACAGGCGATGTCATCAACAACGTGACATAACAGTAACATTAAACCAGGGGCAGTATGAATATGTAAGCGACGCTCACGGGATTCAGCCTTATCTTCATCTGTCGGTTGATCTGATGTTGGGTCGGGCGATCCATCCTACAGCTGAACGGCTTCGTTTCTGTTGATGTCAATGATGACGTCTGGCTGGCACTTGATTGTTGATCCCATCATCATCCTGTCAACGTCTGGTCGTTGCTTGTCATCGGTCATATGGTCTGATGTTCCGCCATCCTCCAAATTAACTGTGATTGTCACCTGCCAACGCCCTGACCCCACTTCTGACACCAAATTGTAACAGAGTGAATGTGCGAGGGCGCTGACATAAGAGAATCAACAGAATGGACCGTTCCGGAGTTTATTTATGACATAAACCAAACACCCGCATCTCCAGCGGGTGTTTAATTTAAAGTTGACACTGCTGCACGTTGCTGCACCACAGCTCTGAGTGACGGCAAAATGGACAAATGGCTAAAACTGTTGATGCGAGTCTCTAAGCAAAACACGTCTTGCTCGTCGAGCAACTTGAGACCAAGGGCATCTCTCTAGGCGGAAACGGATGTTCACGGGCGGTGCCTCGCCAGATGGCAGCACATAACAAAAAAGAGGATACCAATAGATGGCGACACTTTTAAGCAACATATTATCACAGAGCACCACTAGGTGTCACCTCTGTAAATCCGAAATACCATAAAAACTGACCCTGTCACATTTATTTAAAGGCCCAACACGACACTGATATTAGAATTGCGAACATATAGTGCGCAAGAAAGCCTCACTTCCCCGCACGAGAAGTTCTATATTGGCTCAAAAGAACGACTTCTGACCGTTATTAATTGCGGACGTTACGTGTGGTTTTATACACTATAAGAACCTAAATACATCATTCTGATTCAAAACATTCAACAAACTTGTCAGAGTAAATATGCGCGGTATAAATAACTGTAAGATTGAGATACCATGTAAACCTACATATCAGGGACAACGGCATTTGCAAAACTCATAACATGGGTGCGTTATGATGAAAGGTCCAGCGCCACTGCAAGTATAATTGACTTAGCAATCTTTAACCCGCTCGGCGTAATTATTTAACAAGCATTGAAAACCCCACGAATACACTCGAATTTGCATCAACTTACCCGTACTGTCTATCGAGAGATATGGTGTTAATTCCAATGCTTATGTGGCGTGCTTGCCGCCTAGACAGCAGCGCGGATTAATTATGTTAATACGGCTCGCGGCATGAATCACGCCAACATCCTGTAGCAGGAATCGATATCGCCTTCATCACACCCAAAGCAGCTCCAGTCTCGATTCGTTTGTATCCGACAGATATATCCTCAGTTCTTCAGCGATTCGGACAGCCTTGGCGGTTTAAACAGTACCGACACGCCACTATCTGCAACTTGGACATCAGCGTAGTTTTCGGTGACGCCGTGATCGGGTTTGAGGCGTGAAATTAGGTGCCAGCACCACTGTCAGTATTCCACCATTGCGGCCTCCTCACTAGTGGATAATGTATGCGGTGTGACGTCAGTACCGTAGTCTGCGGCAATACAGCGCATGGGAAACGCAGCGCGCCACAGGTTCACAGCTCACACGCACTATCTTAAAGGCGAGGCTCGGAGGTTATGACCGTTGCTCAGAACGGCATATGCTTAATCATTACTATATATGTCGTTAATACATTCGCGGTTTATGCATATCATTCCAATGTGTGCAGTAATTTGCTATTTGTATCCCGTGCGTTGCTCTATGGTTCTTTTTATTAATCCTGCATGGTGAGTGAATTTTAGCTCATTTTATTGATTCTCTTGTGATATAATTGGTACTTGATATTGTTATTGGCAGAGCAGCGCCTAGTTCCATATAACAATGATTCATTATTCAATCATAAATACGTTAAATGTCGGATAACGACCAATCTCCCACCTCGATCTTGGACGACCGTTTAAGCCGCCAACCCACATAGACACACATTCACCGTATGCCTAAGAGCGTGTAAACACCCAGTAACTGAATACAAATGCATTGTAATAAACGGCGCATATGTTAAAGAGAAGACAATCATTGTATAATTTTTGTTTATTGAATATATATTGCTCATTTCTCATTTTTCAGAGAAATATCTCGTATCTCATTTTCGAGAGAAATATCTTGGTATATAGAAATGACAGGATGCTTCGCATTAAGCTAGCCAATACAGTACAGCGTCTAAGTTTGGCGTTCTCAGCCACTATTTACATAGCTACACAGAAAAAGCGAATGGATAAAATATAAATCAGCGTCAAGCTCAGTTCCTTATGGGCGAGATTCACATATTAAAAGCAAGTAAACAGCGTTATTGAGCCCAGTCGGGTTTGTCCTTGTCGAGCACGTGGTATTTGTGGGTTCCCGCCCAGTAATAGTCACTTCCAGTGTCACTCGTATCCAGCTCCTTGTCTTTGTCCTTGATGAGGGTGCCACCCTGGCCGCCTCGGGGTCGGGGACAGCTGTAGTCGGGCTGGGGGCCTGCGCCCCACGTGGTAGGGCCGCCCCGCGGGTTGGGTAGCGACCTGTCCCATGGCTGGGGTGGGGCGCGGCTGGCGCTCATACCGTGGGGACCCGTCCCACACCGGACGGGGTAGGGCTGCTGGGGTGGAGGGCCACAGGGAACACCGCTCGGGTTGTCAGACATGTTTGCTGCCTGACCCGGCTGGTACCTTCTCACTAGAGTGTGCTGCTCTATCATCGTCCCACACTTACTGGGGTCAGGGGCCAACGGCTGATGACGTCGACTGCGTCTGTTGGTAGATCATAACAAGGCGTATTACCAATGGTCGGACTCACATGATAATGTATCGATTTGCACATGCAATACTGGTAGCACTGATGCGTTATAAATTAGTGCGAACCCACCTTCTAAAGTAGATGCAGCCGATGAGAAGGATGCAGACCAGCGTGACGGCGAGCACACCGAGACCGATGATCAACGCTATGGACAACACTGGAAAAGAAAAACATGACTCGACAGTTACCCGCCTTTGGCTGAAGCATAACGATACAAACATATTTTAATAAGGCATCGGTTGCTCGAGACCCACTGTGGTCATGTCTACGTGGTCGTAGGAGGATACATGTCCCATGTCCCTCTTCGCCAAAAATAGGGATCTACCCCGGTGACATGGCTCTGCTCCTCTCTTCCTTCTCCGATTGACGAATTTGAGCACGAGTAGTTACAGCGTCCTAAATATACAAGCAAACCAACCTAAAGGTCCATAAATATTCGGTAGAAGAAACTGGCCAGGCATCATAAGCCGCATACCTGGTGATAGTATTGCTTCAGCCTCAGTCTTGGAGGCCGATATGGTTTCAACTGAAAAAAATGTGAAGACGTTCTTACGCCATTTTTAACACATATTCATTATGGGACCAGAAATATATATTAACTACATATCAGTATAACATGAATCGCCCACTGCGCGACGAATAACCGGATTTTCTCTGACATTATACGATCAGGCCATGAAAGGCTATTCAATACAGTATCAATATATTATGTGAGGTACTCTCACCTGGCGCTGAGCAGTTGCCGACCACCCCTGACCACGAGTTGCCCTCACACGTCAGGTGCCACGAGTTGTGGTTCCATTCACAGCCGATCCTGGCGCTGTCTCCTTCCCGCTTGTACCAGGCATGGGCCGGGGGTGACAAATCGGGACAACCGACCACTGCCAATATGATGTGTCTACCATTGTATAGTCGCCAATGTAATACATAGATGTCTATATAGATCTACTTCAATACATTTTTAATCAGTGAATGGGCACATGGAATATTTATGCATCGTGTGGGCCTTGCTGCGATTCGAGAATGTATTGTAACAGTCAACCTTGACATCGTAACCTTCATATATTAATCAAGAGTTGTGTATGCATTAACCATGTTCCGTCACGCTACATCAACCAAATGTCGTTTTTATTTCTATATATACATGTTCGGTATGCATTATATGTAAACCCAAAATATTTCTGTTGCAACGTACCACCATTTTGCGGTACATTTCATACTGACCTGTGTACACCAAAAGAAAAGCATTTTTCTGCTTTCTGCCGCTGCTTGGAAGGACGGCGATGTCAACTTTGCTTGATGCCGACAGATACACATGTTCCTGACGCCTTCCACCTCCGCATATTGTCTTGTTAATACCCAACCCTCTTTCCATCACGTAGCCGTAGGTCTCACATTTCGGGCTGTCTGACTGCACCCCATGTTGCTCTGGTGATAGGTGCCACCCGAAGTCAATCAGTGATATATTCAGCCGCTGTCCAGCAGATATCCGTATACTCCACGGGGACTGCAAGGATCCACACCGAGACGAGTCGGTCACGTGACTAGATATTACGCCACTGGAGTCTGATGCGTCAAGTTGTACGGGTCCCGTACAATAGCGCGGGGTAGTGTCAACTGCAACAGAAACAAAACTAAGTGTTTAAGTATACCGGTAATATTTGCCTGTTATAATCTATCGAAATATTAGGTTAACACATGAAAGAATAATATGCCGTTGCGGTTCTGTTCATTAACATATATAACAATCGGCGGCTATTCATCACCCGCTATAATGCGAACTCAAGATTCACAAGTTATACAACCACTGTCAGGCATCGGTTACTAATAAAGCCCGCGTGATCCATTTCGAACTTAAAAGGACACGTGGTTCTTCGGTTTGTTTAAGATGCAATCCATCTTGAAGTTCGTCAGCAATTTAGTAATACAACAATGACTGAATCTATAGCATGATATCAGAAAATATAAAACCATGCGTTTCTTACCCTTGGTACATGTAAACTCCAGATCCAGAAACGAAATTAGCTCCATTGGACATTTCGTGATGCTATTCAGTCTTCTGTCTTTTGTTTCCACCATAAAGGAACACGTGGTTCCCCCGGAGCACATGGCATCCATTAGCTGCAGGGCGTCCGCCTGACACCCGATATGGCCGAAGTCTATCTGGACGCAGCGTCCCAGTCTCATACGACCGTACACCGCTGACGTCATAACTACCACGTGATCCGGGCCACATGACGGGTTGAATGTCTCGTCCAGACATACTTCTTCCCCGAATACTGAAATAAAATGTCAATTCCATATTGAGATTTTGATAACGGAAAATATAATACTCGCACCTCATTGTCAATAAATTATCTCTTTATTGTACTATTTAAACGAAACGAAATATATTAATCATATGTCATACCCGTTGTTATTATATTTCATTGGTAAGAATGTATGCTACTACATTGCAATACTGTAAAACCGCATTGCTTATCGTCAACATGTGTCTAATTTGTACTTCTCTATTTCTTTTTAATTCATTACCCTCTGCATTTCATTGCTGTGCTATTTAAACCAAATGTTAACTATCAAATATGCGTCAAACCCTGATGTTATTATGCTCACGTCAAAACTAAACTATAGTTCACATTGTTTACGTGATGCTCTTATTAATAATAATGCAATTCACGGCAGATATGTTGTACTCACCAAGTACTCCCGCCACCGCCGATAACGTAAACAGCGTTACTCCTTGCAGTGACATTTCTGTATGGATCTGTCTGCAATAAACTATCAATACACTTACTATATGAGTAATAACTAGGTCATTGAAAGCAATGGTAATAACCTATATACATTTTGCAGCTTCCAGTGACATATTACGGTGGTACAAATAGGTTTAAAAAATATCGAACATGGGTACGTTATGATGTAAGGCTTCGTGACACACTCAGGGTTTTCACCCATTTTTAATCCGATCAGTACAGATATAAACCTGTATATCCACACAAACTTACAAGATTGCCATTAAACTTACCAGTAGTAGTACCCCACGGGATATCAAACGTTAATTCACACGGCTATATGGCTTGTAACGCGCCTAGCCAGCAACTTGGGTTAATTATGTTAATACCGCTCGCCGCATGAATCACGCCAACATCCTGTAGCAGGAATCGATATCACCTTCATCACAGCCAAACTCGCTCGAGTCTCGACTCGCCTGTATCCGCGTGATATATATACAATTAGATGATAAATCAGCCGACCTTGAGAGTCAAAAATTATCCCTGTGATATCCTCCGTAAACTGAGCATCCGAATTACGTGTAGAGGCGCTGTGGTAGGGCATGAGGCGAGAATTACTTCGCCCGCTGGCGCAGTACTGTTAGTAATCCACCATTGCGGCCTCCCTACTGATAGTTAATTTATGCAGTCTGACGTCACTACCGTGTTCTGCAGTAAGACAGCGCAGCGCGCTGGCGACTAGCGTTTGAGCCAGGGTGCTAATCATAGTGCTGGGAGCGTTGCACCCTGGCGAGTGTCCGTCGCGCATACTATCGTGTCAGTTAAATGTATCATTGTCGCATGAAGCTCAAAGGCGCAATGCTTCCTAATATAGGTCGATAACGGACAGGTAGGTGTCCTTTTATAGACTTTCACGGCGACCCTTGTAAACAATTGTGCGGGATTGGAAGCCTCGAGTGTGTTTTAAGCTGTTTCTCAGTTTAGTAAACCCCAGTATGTTTACGTCACTCTAATCATGTTTATTTAGTCCATACTAGTATTATTATTATAGATCTAACAGTATTGCATTTGTCAACGTGTTAAATGTTGGTAGCATGTTTCGTTATTGTTCATACCATTACCGTAATTATAATTACAATAACTATCGGATTGCTGATGCGGTTTTGCTCGTAATGCCGCCATTTAGTAATACGCGCTCTGGTAAAAAAAATCATTCGGTAATACGCATTCGTTATTTGCTGATTTTCGCTCACTACCGCGTCACCTATATATTTACTTGACTAAAGGTAATCATTGAATATCTACTGTAGAGCTTGTCTAGCCATATCCATATATTATTCTCTATTCATTTATGAAATATTTAATGACGGATGTTTTTGCCTGTCAGCTTGTAAACGCACTGTTTTCGGTTCTTCGTACACATTTCTCTGTGAAATATGTGCGTGTTTGTTATGAGTGTAGATTGCATAGATTCCATACTCTATAATGAGTCAGGCAACGACCCCGTAAACATTGCGGACGGATAGCACAGCGAGAACCGCGGAAGGCGCGCAACCAACACCTCGCGCACAATTCGCATTAGCGCGGCTCTGACGTCATTCTTGCATACATTATCAGCCATCAGTCGTGAACTGTGCGGCGACAGCCTGATACGTTCGGTATTAATACAGACATGTGTCTACGTTACTGGAGATAACCAAGGCATATAAAGGTACCGTTTGACAGTACACATATCTGAGAATCAGGTTATGGGATTAACGTTGACGGATATTAAATTTTCATGTGATACTTGCTGGACTAAACACTAGGATGGAAGGCAGGCAGACCAGCTGAGTGAGCCAATATCGATTCCTGCTACAGGATGTTGACATGAATCAGCTCAATTCGCATTAGCATAATTAATGCGGCCACCAGTGGAGCCACGGCGCTTGGCCGAGCGGGTGACGCTTGCACATTTGTGGTTGCTGTACATCAGTAAGAAGATAGGCACAATTATTTGTTCAACTAGTCTTCATATATTTCATTCTACGGAAGAGACTTATTCGCATTCAGCCCTATTGGATCATTCATTTTTGCTCCACCTTTGGGGCACGCGGGTTGCTAGTCATGATGCGCCCATTGCAACCATAACGAAGCTGATGTTCATGGCGCGACCATGTTGCAGCGCTGGTGATATTTAAAGATTGCCACTGTGTGTGAATGTGCCTCAATGTATCAATTATGGTATAGTGCTCGAGTAAGTTTGCAAACAATCGATACATTAGCGACGACTGTTCAGGCAGTATTAAGTTTTTGTTAATGGCACCTATATCTAGCATTGTAGCATCTGTTATTTTGTGTGCATTATTTCAGATTTCTGATAGATAACGACCTAACTCCTCTTTCATTAGCGTACAAAGACACGGCAAAAGGCAGACATGACACAATTAGCAACGCTGCTTGTATTCACCGCGCTGTATGTTACAGGTAATTCAAATCGTATGTTAATAATCAGTGTATACAACTGTCAGCAACGACATATATTAGTTCATAAAAAAATCTTGATACACATTGATTGGGCTAGGGGCAGCATCAACGTGAATTAAATAATAATATATCAATTTTCTGTCTAACTCCCTGTTGGACTTCCGTCTGAAGTTTTGTAATCTTGTGTGGCTGTATATCGCTAACATTTAACTGAAGTTATACGTTTGTGTTAATTACAGCCAAGACCGATGAAATCTGTCTCGAAGAAACATTCAGTCCCATCTGCCA
The DNA here is from genome assembly GCA_964019135.1 of Arenicola marina. Lineage (NCBI taxonomy): Eukaryota > Metazoa > Annelida > Polychaeta > Arenicolidae > Arenicola > Arenicola marina. The sequence goes on from OZ025259.1 coordinate 32,538,784, forward strand.
GTCGAATGAAGTTATTGTAATAAAGTCGGCAAGTTATGGCAGAATGAAACTTGGTGGCTGCGTCAAACGAGACTTTGGTTTCCTCGAGTGCCGAGCTGATGCCCTTCAACTCATGGATACCGAGTGTTCGGGACTCCAATCGTGTTCCTTCCAAGTCATGACTGGTCAAATCGGGCTGAAGCGTATCAACAAATGTCCCGTAGAACTGATTTCATACCTAGAGGTGGATTATTCCTGTGTTAAGGGTATGTAATTATCATATAATAAACTGCAATATACAGAACAGAGTAAGCTAAAATGGCTTGTCACCGTCTCCTCTCTCAACACGCAACATATTAATTATTATAACTGGGAGTTAAGAACTCTGATATGCATACCAGACGAAATATCCACGCAATGCCATAATATTTCGTCCACTATATTGCAGTGGATAGTGTCGACCAACGATTTTGCAGTCAGCCGCCCGTTCTGCGCCCGGCGGATTCCAGCGGCGTCCTGGCCAGTTATATAACAGACTCTACGAGTTGCGGAACAAAGCAATATCCGTGGACGTTCAACGTATCTCCAGGTCAAAAGTTGAACATCACGTTACTTGATTTCGGATGGCGCATAGAACAACAGAATAGTTCATCGACAGTAAATAACATGGGATGTGCACCTTACGGCTATATTATAGAGAAAGCCGTTGGCACGAATCAGACGATATGTGGCGGGTCCCGCCGACAAGAACATGTACATCTGTCGACCACTAGCAAGCTGGAGATTGCTATCATACCACGGCATAAACGGGATGCCAAGAGCAATTTCCTACTTTTCTTTGAAGGTTGGTGTGGCTCGTTACCGATGTCTGTCATTAAATAACCTTGGCTGTGTGATATCTTACATTTGGTAGATTGAGCAAACGTGCGTGGCAAAATTCAAAACTAACCATTTGCACCAAAATGCTAATCTACAGAAGATGTGTTCTAAGCAGCATGTTGTATGGCAGCGAAACTTGGACAACATATTGTGGCCAAGAAAGAAACATTGCTATATTGCATATGTTATATTGAGCACTATTTATTAGATACACGTTAATATTTTCCTTCGTGATACTACACTGTTCTTTGTATTTTAGTGGTAGGGTGCAGAGATCTATCGCCACCTGCGCATGCGTGGTACAAGCGGCAGGGAGACAGCGCCAGGATTGGCTGTGAGTGGAACCATAACTCGTGGCACCTGAGGTGTGAGGGCAACTCGTGGTCAGGGGTGGTCGGCAACTGCTCAGCGCCAGGTAAGCTATACTATTTACTGCATTGGCCTCGTTTTAGTACACTTGGTGCATACTGCTGAATTGGTGTAACAAGTCATTTTCACCTCGCCTATGCATAAAATATTAATAAGTGCCAGTTTTTTTTTCTTTTCAGATGAGGTGCCAGCTTCGTCGGAAGAAAATGCGGAAGCTGTGCTCTCCCCTGGTATGTACATATTTTCATTCCAAATGCAACTGACAACTTCAGCACCTTGTACATTAGATTCCAACGAGTAGTGAAGTTAGGATTGTATGCACATTACTATAGCAATGCTATCCTGACAAACAGGCTCGTGCATGCAATTATGCAACTAACCTAGACTGCTACCTTAACTAAACACGTCTGATAAAAGTCCTATCATTTCCTATGTATTGTTTCCAGTGTTGTCCATAGCGTTGATCATCGGTCTTGGTGTGCTAGCTGTAACGCTGGTGTGCATCCTGCTCATTGGCTGCATCTACTTTAAGAGGTGTGTACAGTAAAATGCTCATGAATGTAACATCGCACAATGGAGACTAAATAGTTTCTTGAATTTCTTTGCAAAATAAATTATTTGTTATCTTGAGGCAAAATAAATAAACTGGATGTAGTGTGGCGTAAAGAATCGCATTAAGCGGTTAACGAATGTTGTTATCGTTATATACAGACGCAGCCGGCGGCGCTCCCCATTGGCTCCTGACTTGGCCAAGTGCGGAACGATGATAGAGCAGCACGGTCTCGTCACGAGGTACCACCCGGGTCAGGCAGCACCCATGTTTGACATCAACAGTGGCGAGCCATGCGGCCCCCCGACACAGCAGCCCTACCCGGTCCGGTGCGGCACTGGCCCCCACGGTATGACGGCCAGCCGCGCCCCGCCCCAACCCTGGGACAGGTCGCTACCCAACCCGCGGGGCGGCCCTCCCGCGTGGGGTACAGGCCCCCAGCCCGACTACAGCTGTCCCCGACCCCGAGGCGGTCAGGGTGGCACCCTGATCAAGGACAAAGACAAGGAGCTGGATACGAGTGACAGCGGAAGTGACTATTACTGGGCGGGTACCCACAAATACCACGTGCTCGATAAGGACAAACCAGATTGGCCTAAATAGACATTGTTTTAGTTTGTCAGAATATATACGCCTACTGTTGCAATTCTGTATCATGATTGCGCCGCCCCCGCCGATGTACCAGCCTGTCAGGCTTTGTGTAGGTCACCCGTCTTATAATTGCAATCTCCTTGTACAATCAGTTCGGACTACTAGGCTCGTTGGCCGCATTATTAGTCGGTATGCGTCTACTGATGATATACGCGGGGCGTGTGTGAAATACTTCTGGAATCGGGGCAGAAAGCAAGCAATTTAATGCAATGCTATATCGTGTCGCAGTGACTCGACTTCCAAAAAAACGGTGGGCAGGTGGCCAAGGAATCTTGTTTTTGCGTATTCGACACCGCTGTACGTTTTGCATACGAAATAAACGCTTTTTCTTATGTGTAGCCATCGACGTTTATGTCAACACACAGTATTAACTACGCAGTAATTTTATTGAGTAATGCTTCTTCCATACAGAAACACAGTAAATCAACTGACAGAACAGGTTGTAAGTAACCGTGGAGGGCCTACCCAAACTTCATTCAAAGCTTCAATTCCCCCTCTCATCGGCTTTGCCTCATCCGCTCAATGGCCCTACATGCCTTAATCTGAATCCCGGGCCCTTTGTTACCTTGCTTTTCAGGTGAACAACAACGTCTCCAACTCGTTTATATATCCTGACACGAGCATTTAATTCTACTTTTGAGGCCGAAAACTACACGCACGTACTTGGTGTACATATAGTTATGTACAGTCACCCTAATATCCTTATTCATCGCCTTAAAGTTAACACTAGTTCCTTAGTTCGCCGTGACTGAATTAATTCAAGCGATATATTAATAACTCTAGACTTCTAGGATACCTCTAGGATATATTTAATCAAATTATAATATACCAAATCATTACGAATATTTCATTCACATGCAAAGACCATTGATATATGTCAAGTAATGTACATGAATATATGCAAGGCGCTAAACGTTAGTTATGAGGTGGTTCCCGGTCCACAAGCTACCTGAATTCATCTCGAATATATCAATAGGTATTAAAATGAGGTATTTAGTTCGTTGCGTGGTACGTACTGCGTTGCTGGAAATAATAACTACAACAGACGCCATCACGCTACGACGAGGGTGGGTGGAGAGGGGGATATAATGTGGGTGAGATAATCTCCCCGAAGCGATGGTCATCTCACTACTAGGTGATCTTCTTAGCCAAAAACGCACGAATGGGATAGGGACGGGATCTTCACCATGAAAGAAGGTGGTACGGCGTAGTTATCAGATATGTGACTCAGTACATCCCTAAAGAGACGCCTGTGGAACGTAGTGTCGGAAACGGAAGTAAAACGTCGATCGTGTATAAGGTTGTGACAATATAATCAATGCCCATCCTCGTTTTGGATCTAGACACCATGCACACTAGTCGAGTTTTGTTAAACAAGTACAACATGCGATATGGCGTACACTATAACTACAGTGTAATTTTGCACCAAAAGAGGACGTTCAGGCTCGACAAATATCAACCGCGCCCTAATTCAACGGGTAAACGAACACAGATGACCTCATTCCCGAGCGAGAAAGACCTGTTACGATTTTACGTTGGGACTTTGTCAAATCGTGTCCTAGGCGTTGCTTGCTTGTCCGGTTTGGAAGAGCCAGTGAAAATAGCGTTCATACAAATACATGTTTTTGATACATTCTGTGTAGCTGTTAAATATTAGTAATTCATGTGTTGCTCTAAAAAAGTGTGAATACGTAGTTGACTTATTTCTTTTGTGGGGCATATCTTTCGCTGGCGTTTATGCGAAGTTGCTTTCTGTCGAGTTTTCCGGTTTTGCTGAGAGGAATCGCATCTAACAGCCACACGTAGCGAGGGGTCAAGGTCATCTCCGTAGTAGCCAGAACCTGGTGGTTGAAGAATTCAATTACTTCCTCTTCCGTCAAGGTTTCCCCGGCTGCTGGCACGACGCATGCACAAACCTCCTCGTACATCCTCTCATCTGGTACAGCGACCACGACGCACTGAGTAACTTTAGGGCACGCCAACAAAATCTTCTCCAGAACGCCAGGGTAGAGCTTTCTAGTTCCTCTCGATATGACCCCGGCTTTCCTTCCCAGCAGCTGAATCTTCCCGTCGGGTAAGCAGGCCATGTCTCCTGTTTGAAACCAGCCGGAGGCGGACTTCCCACTTTCAAGCTGACCAGAGACCGGGTTAATGTATCCCTGGAACAGCTCCGGACCACGTATGCAAAGCTCTCCGACATCTCCAATGGCAACGCAGCATCCGTGCTTGTCAACCACCTTGACCTCCAAACCCTCGAATGTCCTAGAAAAGGGCGAATCGGGATAGCTGTGCAGCTGTTCTAATAGCTTGTCGAAGCATACGAGGCCCGCCTCCGTTGAGCCATATGTGTTCAGGATCTTTGGCAGGACGCATAATTTCTCAGCCAACGATGCATTGACCCGTTCTCCGCCAGTTATTATTTGGCGAACGGTGTCTGGTAGACAACTTCGACCGCACTTACTTCTGGGTATGAGGTCCGGAAACCAATACGGGAGCAGGAAGGCCGCTGTCACCGCCTCCTCCTCCATAATCCGGAAGAGATAATCCAGCTGACTGGTGTGGGAAACGAATTCTGGATCCACGTGGATATAAGTGATCTGTAGAGCCAAAGGCAGGCAGAAAAATGCTCCTACCCACGAGAAGGATCTGTCGCAGAAACACCTTATCTCGCCGTCATTATCAGCGTGGCGAACCCATTCAAACAACTGACTTAACTTCACGTGCACGTGGATGTGACTCATGTGACTTATTGCAACGCCTTTAGACAAGCCGGTCGTTCCCGACGTCATTAAGACAACGGCAAGGTCATCTGGAAGCAAGGTCATGGTGAGGTCACGTACGCTCTTCTCTTGGTCAGTAGTATATTCGGCCCCCGACAGATGTCGAATGGAAGTGACCTGCTGATCCTTCAATGGTATTACCGGAATGACGGTGATGGAGCTGAGCGCCCCCTCCCGAGGAGAAGGATCGTCGCTGGCAAACAGCTCTCCGCAGCCTTCCTTCAGTCGCTGATGTAGTCTCTCTGCGGGCCCTGGATGGTAGATGAGCGCCGTGCATTTCAACCCCGTCAATGTGGACTTCAGGGAGCCACTGGTGACGTCGTCTGCTGAGATGAAGACCGCGACGGCCTTGATACTCTGAGCGCCGAAGAAGGCGTACAGCATCTCTGGACAAGCCGCCCCCATGAACGCCAAGCGATCTCCGGGAGAAACGCCCAGGCCGAGCAGCCCCGCCGCAACTCTCGCGCTTCTCTCGTCCAGATCGCGAAAGGTGATGACGTCACGGTCTTCGCCTGGTCGACGGAAGACATACGCCTCTTTGTCCGGTGCGCATTGCGCTCGTCGCTGCAACAGCTTGGGGAGAGTCTGATACAGGAGCGGGCGAGTCGCTGGTTGGTGGTGGTAACTAACTTTGTCCATGACTGACTGACACCGACCGTACCTGTGGTATGTATATCTGCTAAAGACAATGCTGTCACGAAGAGACCGCCTGCCTTTGGTCGATTGGCTAAACACGCAGTTACGCCGACCCCAGAATGACACTGGACTAGGTGCGTCAATGTATTTATGTCAGAGTCCTGACATGGAGTCGCAAGAATACCTCGTTATTAATATTCATGAAATATAATGTTTTTAGATCCCACGTAACTTGACCAGGGAGGACTCAGGTTTCCTATGTTTTTTTTGTACTTGTCCGTACTTGACACTACCCACTATCGCGATATTGTTCACTTCAAGCTCTTTAGAGATCCCACGCGAAGGAAAAAAAGAAGAAATGTCATCTTTTGTGCGGCTAAGGTGTCCACAACAAGTACCAGTAAAAAATAAATATGCGCGACAGACCAGAAAGCACGATAATGTGATGATTCTCAATTTGACATCATTGGACTCATGTATAATGTCATCCAACCAACCAACCAACGATAGACCCCCCCCCCGCCCCGTCCACCACCATCTGCCACCCCATCCCCTGAAATTTAGATACCTATAATCCACTCATGGCTAACCTGGTATTTGAAGTGTATTTTGTGGACTGCAATTATGCAAAGATATTCCCCTCTTGAATTAAATTTCGTTCTCTAAATGTACATGAAACGCGCGGCGACGCAACGCCCCCTACTCCATACTGTACGGAGCCTCACTAGGAACATTAAGAATATGGTTTTATCTCGTGCGCCCGACCTAGTATCTCGTGCGCACGATTTAGACTGCTAGCATGTCGGTTCGTCGGTATCTTGAAGACTAAAAATATTTCCACAGCCGTTTTTGTTTCCGTGACGCTAATTTGCATTCTTCTCATATCATCTACTGCATTCAAATTTAGGCCAACGCACGACGTTGTATATAATATTGTTTGACGAAACACCCTCACGCTGATACTATATGTAGTGTCCATTTGCACTTATTACACTCCCCTCTCTTATTGCAGTACAAGTTGGATATGTTATTTTCCAAACAAAGCCATTAGCTTCTGACTTGGCAATATGTGGGACGCTGATAGAGCTGCACACTCTAGCGAGCAGGTGCCATGCGAGTCCGGGTGAGGGCGGGTACTATTATCCAAATCTGTTGGGGGGGGTTCCGCGGGTGCCTTGATGCCTGAGAGAGCTGACGTTTACAATGAAAAAAAGATACCTCTATATAGCCGATTTTTTAAAACTGGGCGGAGGTCGTGGGGCGGGGGGGGGGCTCCAAACATGTGCTGCAGCGAGAAAAATACCATTCCCGAGCCCGGATTTTGGCGCTAAAACGCATCGACCGAGCCGATTTTAGTGGTAAAAAAAAAGGCGGGGGTGGGGGGGCAGCTCTACCGCGAAACCCCAAACCCAGCAATGTATTAAGTACGCCCCCCCCCCTCCGGGTAGCCGGGTAAATGTGTGATGGCCTTTAGCATACGCTGCACAGGTCTGACTTTCCGACGAAATACATGTTGATGCAACCCAGATGCGGATCCAAGGGGGGAGGCGTATGATTAACCCCACCCCCTTCCCGCAAGGATTGTTAAGGATTGTTAATTTTTTCTTTGCACTCCCCCCCCCCCCCGGCTGCAAGTTTAGTTTTTAACCCCCTCCCCCCGCCCCTGAGTCGCAACCCCCTTCTTCTTTTCCAAATTCCTAGATTCACTCCTGAGAAGGATGACGATAAGAGCAATCCCCAATGGCCTAAATAAAACTGTGCGTTGTATTTCTGTCATGATTAGCCTTTCGCGTTATAATACGATAATAGTCATAAGACAGGCATGTACAGTGGTCCCTGCGTTACACGGCTTCTGTTCTGCCAGCCCGAAAAGACCGTATAACGGAGGGAGTTGTATAATAGAGGGATGCCCCGAGATGGACAGTTTTTGCTCAAGTATCACCACGCACTCAAAAAGCCCTGTAATACAGCTTCAGAGTGCAACTCTAGCTCTCCTTCCCCACTTATCCGTGATTGAATCAGCATTCAGTCAAACAATGCTGCTATGCTAATTGTTTATCCAGCTCTGTGCCGTTAAATAGCATCGACACGTTGCTCCAAAGTTAATTTTTTTCACTTGCTTTCTCTAGCCATTGTGTAACTGTATGTGTTGACTCATGTACTTAGACATTACCGGATAAAAATAGATTGCGAGGGCGAAGCCCGAGGACCCATTGTTATCCGATAATGTCCTTTTCCGAGGTCATTAACTTATGTAAAATCCACGTCCTTAGGACTCAAACCCACTACATTAGAGTGACGTCATCATTTTACTTATATCGAAGGTGCAAACCAGGTGTGAATAATAATGACGCCCACTTAGACGTCTGCTTGTTAACAACCAGTCAGATTAGCCCAATGAGTTGCTTGTTTAGAGCCAATCGAGTCGACTGTCACACCACGCCTTGCCGACATGTAGCGAGTTAACCTGTTAGCAAAGGGATTGAATTGTGTGCCGGTCGCATAACGAGCCGAAATTTCGGTCGTAAGTTGCGTTAGCGAGGGAGTCGCATAATAAAGGGGCTTTAACATGTAAAAGTGTACCGTGCACAGCGAAAAGACCGGATAGCGGAGGGAGTTGTATAATGGAGAGACCAGATATATATGTGGCTTGCCTATTTACAGCAAAATAAGTCCTGTCCCGGTGTTAAGTGTATCATCACCTCGCTGTGTGCGCCTATATCTGCGAATCCAAAGAAGTGTTTCAGCATAGCCTAAATGATGCCAAAGCAAAGGTTCACACGGCAGCGCATGGTTGGCGGCGCCGGGGCGCTGTGCGATAGTAAACGGTAATGACGTCAGTCCGCATAAATTACTGAAAAGCCGTGGTCATGGCGAACGACGCTAGCCCACATATTGCTGTGAGGATATTTCCTTGAATACAGAACCATCGTAACTTCCTGAAGGTTCTGGTTACCCTCAACTTCAATGGCATATACCCTGCCATCAAATTGTGGTAGTGCAGTTCGCGGAATAATGATAGGCACGTTGGAATACTACTGAGAAATGCCGTTCACTGAAGACCAGGTTTGCCCAGCTGACTAGACTGATATCGATTCCTGCTACAGGACGTCGGCATGATTCGCAAGCGGCCGACCTGATTAACATAATATATGACTCCACCGCTGAAGCCGTCTTGGACGCTGCAAGTGGATTTTCATGCCGTTACCGGATTATTATAGTTGGCTTGATTACCAACAGCCTGGCCACGTTAACAGCAGATAAACAATTGCTGCGCGTACGCGTTTTAGGAGAGTGGAGACTATTTTGAAGCACATGTGTTTGTCCGTTTCCGCATCTAGACACGCAGTGAATCTTGATCATAACGTGGCGGTGCAACACATGGGCCAGCGTTCCTTTGGATTCAAGAGAGTCCGTCACAACGATAAAATATATATGCAAATTGAATGCAACGGGAATATCCATTTGGTAACGATGACATCCGTAGTAATGCTATTCGCGATGATCGTCGCCACAGTTACAGGTTTGTTGTACTTGACAATATAATTACACATGAATTGGTCGTGCAATCGAATGCATTAAATGTCTCTTCTAATGAAAGTCAAAATAATCCATATATCGCATAGGCCTATATTCCGCGTAATAATCTCCCTAATATTTGAGTAAGTACCGTAATGCATCGTAAAAAAACGCAGACCATAATTTTGCCTTAGTATATGTATTTTGACAGATATTCTTTTAGTATGTTGTGTCTTACTAATGGATTCCCAGAACAGCACCGAATTGATAATTTTTCCGCAGAATCTAGGATGCTTTGCTGATGCAATTTGTCAAAAATGAAACAAGTTTCAAAGTAATGGAGCCGATAGTATTACGTCATCTCATTGGCATGACAAAGCTCTAAGTAAATTACATTATGGTGACGTGAACCCCACGTGATGTTAGCGTAGGTCTTCATGCAAATATGGGACAGTAGATGGGGAGGGGGTCACCCATCAGGTCTCGGAGGAAAGTCTTATTCCACCGAAATTTGCCCCCCCCCCCTTTTTTTTTTTCGTATATGCCTGGGTTGCGCGCTCGGACTGTTTGACTTTGAACCCATGTTACCCCCTGAGTCCTCTAAACTAAGCACATTACCCTTCCAAAATACGCTATAATGCACATGTACTCCCTACATCCACGTATCCACGCCCATTCTCTTCATATCAATTTACTTCCAGGAAGTTTTCAAGAAGACATATGCGCTCATAGCATCTTCAGGCCGACGTGCGATCAAGGCGCTGTCGTGGTCATGAAGAGGGCAGTGTATGGACGGATGGAGCTGGGGGAATGCATCAAGACGGACTTTGGCTACATCGGCTGCCAGTCTGACGCCCTGCAGCTCATGGACACCATTTGTTCCGGCCAGCCATCTTCTTCTTTTTCTATCAATGCCGTGGACAGTCGTTTGGTAGCCATGAATATGTGTCCAGTGGAACTTACACCTTACCTGTCAGTGGAATACGATTGCGTCGCAGGTATATTGGGTCACATTATGTGATTGGCGATATTTTTCAATGTGAACCCCGGTCTCACTAATCCTTGATAAATAATGTTAGTGCTATGTTTGACGGTTCAAAAGCTCATATCTATCATGATAGCGAAATTATGTATCCTAAGGCCGATTACTGCAAAATGCATGTCATCTTCTATAACACCGGCCATGTTAACTCCCGAAGGCAAATTAGGTTTTCTCGTTATAAAGTGTTACGAAAACAGATAGAATTATCGATATATATATAGCGATATCATTATCATTTAATCTTAATATTAGTTCGATATTAACGATATTACAGTTGATGCGGCCTCACAGAGGTATTGCAACGCACAGAGCAGCGTATCACCGTCAACTTCGGTTGGCATATTGGCCAGTCATGTGACCGACACGACCAGATGTGGCTCCCAGCAGGCTCCGTGGCACATCACCGTGTCACCAGGACAACGACTAAATGTCTCAATCTTAGACTTCGGTTGGCGAGTTCAAGGAACCAGTCCTGACGGACAGAATGATATCCAATGTGCCTCTTACGGATATGTCGTGGAGAAGCACTTGGGGATCAACAAAACAATATGTGGCGGGGGCAAGCGTCAACAACATTTGCATCTGTCTGCTTCAAATAACGTGGACATTGTCGTGAAGCCGTCATCAAGCCGAGAAAATAAAGCATCGTTTTTACTACTATATGCGGGTTCGTTACCTCATTATCATGTATACAGCATTTAATTGTCAAATGCTCTATTTTATTCGGCATATATTTTTTTGGGAAATAAAGATTAATGCATTTTGAAAAAAACATCATGGTATGTATATCATATACTTCACTAATCATCCCTTCTAACGCATTGGAATCAAATAACTGCCAACAGTTATTATTGAGATCAATTTTCTTCTGTCACTCCAGTGGTTGGATGTCCAGATTTGGTACCCCCGGCGCATGCGTGGTACAAGCGGGAAGGTGACAGCGCCAGGATCGGCTGTGAGTGGAACCACAACTCGTGGCACCTGACGTGTGAGGGCAACTCGTGGTCAGGGGTGGTCGGCAACTGCTCAGCGCCAGGTAACATATTTCATATCCTCATATTAAATTTCCCACTACATCAAATTATATTCCTAGTGGTTTCAACATATCTCTTCTCAGCCCAGTAACGCTGCAACAGCATGACGTAATTGACATATATGTCAAGAAACGTATATCTATTTTATTTGCCACTGCGTAGTCAGTGTTACAATATATGACACCTGGTACGTTATGGATCATTAATATTTCCATGCCATGTTGACCGATGTGTGTACCATTTATGCTATTTGCAGCTGATACGCCTTCATCGTCCAAAAGTGAGATAGAATCGCCGCTTTCTCCAGGTAATGCCAGACATCTTCACCAGATAAAAACAACTAAACTGTGCATTTTGCTATTAACTACACTGTTCGTGGTGACTTCAGCCTAGTTTATTTAATTGATCAAGCAAATTGTACACATGGTTCATGAAGTAACTCCACCTCAGTTACTAAATGCGCGTTATTAGGCTTTATCGTCGGTACAGCCGGTCATCATGTCATTCCATTTTACGCTATCGTCTCTTTCACAGTGTTGTCCATAGCGTTGATCATCGGCCTTGGTGTGTTGGCCGTCACCCTGATCTGCATCCTGCTCATCGGCTGCATATATTTCAAAAGGTACACATCCGTCTCATACCACACTGTATCTGTTAGTGCAGCATTCACAAACTGCCATCGTTGCTAATGTTAGTTCACGAAGCATCCAGTGCTATGCCCGAAATCGTACCCACGATACAGCTGCTGTCTAGACGATCATTCATTGAACACAATTGTGATTACGTTTTTTTGATTCTAACATTTCGATTTAGGATAGCATTGATGAAGTTCGGTTACATCGTTCTCACGCCGACTTTCCATATAATATGAAATAAAGCCGCATTCGTATAGTTTTATTATGTTGAGTATATGTTGCATCCAGACGCCGACCTCGTCCGCCATTAGCTCCTGACTTGGCAAAGGGTGGGACAATGATAGAGCAGCACAGTCTCGTGAGACGGTACCAGCCTGGTCATGCAGCGCCTATGTCTGACGACACGATTGGAACTCCCAGTGGCCCCCCACCCCAGCAGCCCTACCCCGTCCGGTGTGGGACGGGTCCCCACGGTATGACGGCCAGCCGCGCCCCGCCCCAAACCTGGGACAGGTCGCTACCCAACCCGCGGGGCGGCCATCCCACGTGGGGTGCAGGCCCCCAGCCAGACTACAGCTGTCCCCGACCCCGAGGCAGCCAGGGTGGCACCCTGATCAAGGACAAAGACAAAGAGCTGGATACGAGTGACAGCGGAAGTGACTATTACTGGGCGGGAACCCACAAATACCACGTGCTCGATAAGGACAAACCAGATTGGCCTAAATAGATATTGTTTTAGTTTGTCAGAATATATACGCCTACTGTTGCAATTCTGTATCATGATTGCGCCGCCCCCGCCGACGCACCAGCCTGTTGCGTAGGTCATCCGTCTTATAATTGCAATCCCCTTGTACAATCAGTTTGGACTACTAGTCTCGTTGGCCGCATTATTAGTCGGTTTGCGTCTACTGATGATATACGCGGGGCGTGTGTGAAATACTTCTGGAATCGGGCGAGAAAGCAAGCAATTTAATGCAATGCTATATCGTGTCGCAGTGACTCGACTTCCAAAAAAACACGGTGGGCAGGTGGCCAAGGAATCATGTTGTTTTTGCGTATTCGACACCGCTGTACGTTTGCCATACGAAATAAACGCTTCTTCTTATGTGTAGCCATCGATGTTTATGTCAACACACAGTATTAACTACGCAGTAATTTTATTGAGTAATGTTTCTTCCATACAGAGACACAGTAAATCAACGGGTTGTAAGTAACCGTGGGGGGGCCTACCCGAACTTCATTCAAAGCTTCAATTCCCCCTCTCATCGGCTTTGCCTCATCCGTTCAATGGCCCTACATGCCTTAATCTGAATCCCGGGCCCTTTGTTACCTTGCTTTTCAGGTGAACAACAACGTCTCCAACTCGTTTATAAATCCTGACACGAGCATTTAATTCTACTTTCGAGGCCGAAAACTACACGCACGTACTTGGTGTACATATAGTTATGTACAGTCACCCTAATATCCTTATGCATCGCCTTAAAGTTAACACTAGTTCCTTAATTCGCCGTGACTGAATTAATTCAAGCGATATATTAATAACTCTAGACTTCTAGGATACCTCTAGGATATATTTAATCAAATTATAATATAGCAAATCATTACGAATATTTCATTCACATGCAAAGACCATTGATGTATGTCAAGTAATGTACATGAATATATGCAAGGCGCTTAACGTTAGTTATGAGGTGGTTCCCGGTCCACAAGCTACCTGAATTCATCTCGAATATATCAATAGGTATTAAAATGAGGCATTTAGTTCGTATCTTGCGTGGTACGTACTGCGTTGCTGGAAATAATAACTACAACAGACGCCATCACGCTACGACGAGGGTGGGTGGAGAGGGGGATATAATGTGGGTGGGATAATCTCCCCGAAGCGATGGTTATCTCACTACTAGGTGATCTTCTTAGCCAAAAACGCACGAATGGGATAGGGACGGGATCTTCACCATGAAAGAAGGGGGTACGGCGTAGTTATCAGATATGTGACTCAGTACATCCCTAATGAGACGCCTGTGGAACGTAGTGTCGGAAACGGAAGTAAAACGTCGATCGTGTATAAGGTTGTGACAATATAATCAATGCCCATCCTCGTTTTGGATCTAGACACCATGCACACTAGTCGAGTTTTGTTAAACAAGTACAACATGCGATATGGCGTACACTATAACTACAGTGTAATTTTGCACCAAAAGAGGACGTTCAGGCTCGACAAATATCAACCGCGCCCTAATTCAACGGGTAAACGAACACAGATGACCTCATTCCCGAACGAGAAAGACCTGTTACGATTTTACGTTGGGACTTTGTCAAATCGTGTCCTAGGCGCTGCTTGCTTGTCCGGTTTGGAAGAGCCAGTGAAAATAGCGTTCATACAAATACATGTTTTTGATACATTCTGTGTAGCTGTTAAATATTAGTAATTCATGTGTTGCTCTAAAAAAGCGTGAATACGTAGTTGACTTATTTCTTTTGTGGGGCATATCTTTCGCTGGCGTTTATGCGAAGTTGCTTTCTGTCGAGTTTTCCGGTTTTGTTGAGAGGAATCGCATCTAACAGCCACACGTAGCGAGGGGTCAAGGTCATCTCCGTATTAGCCAGAACCTGGTGGTTGAAGAATTCAATTACTTCCGCTTCCGTCAAGGTTTCCCCGGCTGCTGGCACGACGCATGCACAAACCTCCTCGTACATCCTCTCATCTGGTACAGCGACCACGACGCACTGAGTAACTTTAGGGCACGCCAACAAAATCTGCTCCAGAACGCCAGGGTAGAGCTTTCTAGTTCCTCTCGATATGACCCCGGCTTTCCTTCCCAGCAGCTGAATCTTCCCGTCGGGTAAGCAGGCCATGTCTCCTGTTTGAAACCAGCCGGAGGCGGACTTCCCACTTTCAAGCTGACCAGTCTGAAGTGTATTTTGTGGACTGTAATTATGCACATATATTTCCCTCTTGAAATAAAAGCGTTCTCTAGATGTACATGAAACGCGCGGCGATGCAACGCCCCCTACTCCATACTGTACGGAGCCTCGCTAGGAACATTGAGAATATGTTTTTATCTCGTGCGCCCGACCTAGTATCTCGTGCGCACGATTTAGACTTCTAGCATGTCGGTTCGTTGGTATCTTAAAGAATAAAGATGTTTCCACAGCCGTTTTTGTTTACGTGACGCTAGTTCGCATTCTTCTCATGTCATCTACTGCATTCAAATTTAGGCCAAGGCTTTTACGTTGTATCTAATATTGCTTGACGAATCACCTTCATGTTGATATTATATGTAGTGTCCATTTGCAAACTTATCACACTCGCCTCTCTTATTGCAGTACAAGTTGGATATGTTATTTTCCATACAAAGCCATTAGCTTCTGACTTGGCCATGTGTGGGACGATGATAGAGCTGCACGCTCTAGCGAGCATGTGCCAGACGTGCCCTGGGGAGGGGGAGGGGGGTACTATTATACAAATCTGTTTACGGGTGGGGGGTTCCCGCGGGTGCCTTGATGCCTGAGACAGCGGACGTTTACAATAAAAAAATATATCCCTATATGGCCGATATTTTAAAACTTGCGACCGGGGGAGGTGGGGGGGGGGGGAGTGGGGGGGGGCTCTAAAACTGTGTGCGTTCATAGAGAGCCCCCCACCCCCTCCTGGTAGCCGGGTTAAAGTGTGACGGCCTTCAGCATACACTGTACAAGTCTGGCTTTCCGATGAAATACATGTTGATGCAACCCAGATGCGGATCCAAGAGGGGGGGGGGGGTATGATTAAACCCGCCCCCCTCAAGCAAGGGGTGTTAAGGATTGTTCAGGTCTCATTTACACCCCCCCCCCTGGCTACAGGTTTTTAACTCCGCCACCCCCCTGAGTCTCAACCCCCTCCTCCTTTTCCAAATTCATAGATTCACCCGTGAGCCGGGTACCCAGAAAGATGACGATAAGAGATAGCCCGAATGCCCTAAATAAAAATTGTGCGTTGTATTTCTATGTCATGATTAGCCTGTCGCGTTATAATACGATAATAGTCCGAGTACATGCATGTACGGTGGTCCCTGCGTTATACGACTTCTGTTTTGCCAGCCCGTAAAGAAAGTATAACGGAGGAATTCGTATAATAGAGGGATGCCCCGAGATGGACAGTTTTCGCTCAAGTATCACCACGCACTCAAAAAGCACTATAATACAGCTTCAGAGTGCAACTCTAGCTCTCTTTCCCCACTTATCCGTGATTGCATCAGCATTCAGTCAGACAATGCTGCTATGCTAATTGTTTCTCCAGCTCCGTGCCGTTGAATAGCATCGACACGTTGCTCCAAAGTTACAACCTTTCACTTGCGTTCTCTAGCCATTATGTAACCGTATGTGTTGACTCAATTACTTAGACATTACCGGATAATAACGGAGTGTGAGGGCGAAGCCCGAGGACCTATTGTTATCCGGTAATGTCGTTTTCCGAAGACATTAACTTATGTAAAATCCACGTCCTTATGACGCAAACCCACTACATTACAGACAAATAATGTCATGAGAAAACAATAGAGTGACGTCATCAGTGGATTTTACTTATATCGAAGGTACAAACCAGGTGAGAATAATAATGACACCCACTTAGACGTCTGCTTGTTAACAACCAGTCAGATTAGCCCAATGTGTTGCTTGTTTAGAGCCAATCGAGTCGACTGTCACACCACATCGGCATAGTATTACGTTGGTGGCATGTCATATAATTGCCATTCCTTTGTTGTCTACCAGCAGGTAACATATATCCCGGGAGATTACCTACTTAGTCATTATGCGCCTCTTACTGATAAGCATGGGACATTTCGGGGCAGTGTGCAAACATTTGCATTCAACCGGCACGATAAAGTAATGAGACCAGTAAATGAGACCTGAACAATCCTTAACACCCCTTGCTTGAGGGGGGCGGGTTTAATCATACCCCTCCCCCCCCCCCCCCTTGGATTCGCATCTGGGTTCATCAACACGTATTTCATCGGAAAGCCAGACTTGTACAGTGTATGCTGAAGGCCGTCACACTTTTACCCGTCTACCCGGAGGGGGTGGGGGGCTCTCTATGAACGCACACAGTTTTAGAGCCCCCCCCCCACTCTCCCCCACCCCCACCTCCCCCGGTCGCAAGTTTTAAAATATCGGCCATATAGGGATATATTTTTTTATTGTATACGTCCGCTGTCTCAGGCACATGTCACAGAAACATGAATCCTTCAAATCGGAGAGCCTTAACTTCATGAACGCGTCACAAGTGTATCAGTATAGCGATGTACTTGAAGATATAGTAAGCCATGATTATTATGCGTACAAGATATCTGATGTCAGATATATATGTGGCTTGCCTATTTACAGCAGTGTCACGGTGTTAAGTGTATCATCACCCTGCTGTATGAGTTAATTGTTACCGAAATAAACATATTTTAACGATATTATTAAATTTGATTTTGAACGCGAAGTTCTATGTGCTGTACGTAGGTTACATAGGTCTGAATGCGCCTGTATCTGCTTATCCGAAGAAGTGTTTTAGCATCTTTTAAATGATACCAAAGTATTCGTTCACACGGCATCGCGTGGTTGGCGGCGCCGGGGCGCTGTGCGATAGTAAACGGTAATGACGTCAGTCTGCATAAATTACTGAAAAGCCGTGGTAATGGCGAACGACGCTAGCCCACATATCGCTCTGAGGATATTTCCTTGAATACAGAACCATCGTAACTTCCTGAAGGTTCTGGTTACTCTCAACTTCAATGGGATATACCCTGCCATCAAATTGTGGTAGTGCAGTTAGCGGAATAATGATAGGCACGTTGGAATACTACTGAGATATGCCGTTCACTGAAGACCAGGTTTGCCCAGTTGACTAGCCTGATATCGATTCCTGCTACAGGACGTTGGCCTGATTAACATAATATATGACTCCACCGCTGAAGCCGCCTTGGACGCTGCAAGTGGACTTTCATGCCGTTGCCGGATTATTATAGCTGGCTTGATTAGCAACAGCCTGGACACGTTAACAGCAGATAAACAATTGCTGTGCGTACTCGCTTTAGAAGAGTGGAGATTATTTTGTAGCACGTGTGTTTGTCCGATTCCGCATCTAGACACGCGGTGAACCTTGATCATAACGTATCAGTGCAACACATGGGCCTGCGTCCTTTGGATTCAAGCCAGTCCGTCACAACGATAACATATTTATGCAAATTGAATGCAACTGGAATATCCATTTGGTAACGATGACATCCGTAGTAATGCTATTCGCGATGATCGTCGCCACAGTTACAGGTTTGTTGTACTTGACAATATAATTACACATGAACTTGTAGTGCAATCGAATGTATTAACTGTCACTTTTAATGAAAGTCAAAATAATCGATATATCGCATAGGCCTATATTTCGCGCAATGATTTCTCTAATATTCGGATAAGTACCGTAATGCATCGTGAAATAACGCCGGCCATAATTTTGCATTAGTATATGTATTTTGACAGATATTCTTCTAGTATGGTGTGTCTTACTAATGGATTCACAGAACAGCACCGAATTGATAATTTTTGCCGCAGACTCTAGGACGCCTTGCTGATGCGATTTGTCAAAAATGAAGCAAATTTCAAATTAATGGAGCCAATAGTATTATGTCATCTCATTGGCATGACAAAGCTACAAGTAAATTACATTATGGTGACGTGAACCCCAAGTGATGCTGGCGAAGGTATTCATGCAAATATGGGACAGGCATATACAGTGTGTGGGGGGGGGGGCATCCATTAGGTCTCGAAGCGAAGTCTTATTCCACCGAAAGTGACCCCCCCCCCTCCCCCACCTTTTTTCATATATGCCTGGGTTGCGCGCTTGGACTGTTTTACTGTGAACCCATGTTACCTTCTGAGTCCTCTAACCTAAGCACATTACCCTTTCAACATACGCTATAATTTACATGTACTCTCTACAGCCACGTATCCACGCCCATTCTCTTCATATCAATTTACTTCCAGGAAGTTTCCAAGAAGACATATGCGCACATAGCATCTTCAGCCCGACGTGCGATCAAGGCGCTGTCGTGGTCATGAAGAGGGCAGTGTATGGACGGATGGAGCTGGGGGAATGCATCAAGACGGACTTTGGCTACATCGGCTGCCAGTCTGACGCCCTGCAGCTCATGGACACCATTTGTTCCGGCCAGCCATCTTGTTCTTTTCCGGTCATTACAGTAGACAGTCGTTTAGTAGCCATGAATATGTGTCCAGCGGAACTCACACCTTACCTGTCAGTGGAATACGATTGCATCACAGGTATAATGGGCTACATATGTGATTGGGCGATATTTTTCAATGCGAACCCCAGTCTCACTAATCATGGAAAAAAATAATAGTGCTATATTTGATGCGTCCCCACCCTCTCAGTGATTCAAAGGATCATATCCATCATGAGATCGAAGTTACGTATCCTGAGGCTGATTACTGCAAATTCGTGTAATCTTCTAGCAACAGTGGCCATGTTAAGCTCGACGGTAAATTATATTTTCTCTTTATAAAGTATTACGGAAACATAGGCGATATAATTATCATTTAATCTTAATATTATTTAGATATTAACTGTTACAGTTGATGCGGCGTCACAGAGGTATTGCAACGCACAGAGCAGCGTATCACCGTCAACTTCGGTTGGCATATTGGCCAGTCATGTGACCGACACGACCAGATGTGGCTCCCAGCAGGCTCCGTGGCGCATCACCGTGTCACCAGGACAAAGACTAAATGTCTCAATCTTAGACTTCGGTTGGCGAGTTCAAGGAACCAGTCCTGACGAACAGAATGATGTTCAATGTGCCTCTTACGGATATGTCGTGGAGAAGCACTTAGGGGTCAACAAAACCATATGCGGCGGGGGCAAGCGACAACAACATGTGCATCTGTCTGCTTCAAATAACGTGGACATTGTCGTGAAGCCGTCATCAAGCCGAGAAAATAAAGCATCGTTTTTACTACTATATGCCGGTTCGTTACCTCATGTTCATGCATACGGCATTTAATTGTCAAATGCTCTATTTTATTCGGCATATATTTTTATGGAACTAAAGATTAATGCATTTTGAAAAAAACATCATCGTATGTATATCATATGCTTCACTAATCGTCCCTTCTAACGCATTGGAATCAAATAAGTGCCACAGGTTATTAATGAGATCAATGTTCTTCTGTCACTCCAGTGGTTGGATGTCCAGATTTGGTACCCCCGGCGCATGCGTGGTACAAGCGGGAAGGAGACAGCACCAGGATCGGCTGTGAGTGGAACCACAACTCGTGGCACCTGACGTGTGAGGGCAACTCGTGGTCAGGGGTGGTCGGCAACTGCTCAGCGCCAGGTAACATATTTCATATCCTCATATTAAATTCCCCACTACATCAAATTATATTCCTAGTGGTTTCAACAGGTCTCTTCTCAGCTCAGTCACGCGGCAACAGCATGACATAATGGACATATATGTCAAGGAACGTATATCTATTATATTTGCCACCGCGTAGCCAGTCTTACAATCTATAGCACCTGGTACATTATGGATCATTAATATTTCCATGCCATGCTGACCGATGTGTGTACCATTAATGCTATTTGCAGCTGATACGCCTTCATCGTCCAAAAGTGAGATAGACTCGCCGCTTTCTCCAGGTATTGCCAGACATCTTCACCACATGAAACAACTATGAATTTCGCTATTACCTACACTGTTCGTAGTGACTTCAGCCTAGTTTATTTAATTGATCAAACAAATTGTACACATGGTTCATAAAGTAACCCCAACCCAGGTACAAAATGCGCGTTATTAGGCTTTATCGTCGGTACAGCAGGTCATAATATCATTCTATTTTACGCTGTCGTCTCTTTCCCAGTGTTGTCCATAGCGTTGATCATCGGTCTTGGTGTGGTGGCCGTCACCCTGATCTGCATTCTGCTCATCGGCTGCATATATTTCAAAAGGTACACACACGTCTCATACCACTCTGTATGGGTTAGTGCAGCATTCATAAACTGCCATCATTGCTAATGTTAGCTCACGGAGCATCCAGTGCTATGCCCGAAATCGTACCCACGATACCGCTGCTGTCTAGACGCTCATGGGTCATTCATTGAACACAATTGTGATTATATTTTTTTGACTCTAACATTTCGACTTAGGATAGCATTGATGAAGTTCGGTTGCATCGTTCTCACGCCGACTTTCCATATAATATGAAATCAAGCCGTATTCGTATAGTTTTATTAAGTTGAGTATATGTTGCATCCAGACGCCGACCTCGTCCGCCATTAGCTCCTGACTTGGCAAAGTGTGGGACGATGATAGAGCAGCACAGTCTCGTGAGACGGTACCAGCCTGGTCATGCAGCGCCCATGTCTGACGACACGATTGGAACTTCCAGTGGCCCCCCACCCCAGCAGCCCTACCCGGTCCGGTGTGGGACGGGTCCCCACGGTATGACGGCCAGCCGCGCCCCGCCCCAGCCCTGGGACAGGTCGCTACCCAATCCACGGGGCGGCCCTCCCACGTGGGGTGCAGGCCCCCAGCCCGACTACAGCTGTCCCCGACCCCGAGGCGGCCAGGGTGGCACCTTGATCAAGGACAAAGACAAAGAGCTGGATACGAGTGACAGTGGAAGTGACTATTATTGGGCGGGAACCCACAAATACCACGTGCTCGATAAGGACAAACCCGATTGGTCACACTGAACTACGTGGTTACAGTACGCATGCAATATTTGATACTCCATCTACTGTGTCACACGTTTATTCATAGCTTAGCACGTTGTTCCATTAGTTACGGAACAATTGGACAACGTGTACATGACACAATTCAGTTTTGGTGTTAACCGTCAATGAAGTCCTGGGTAGGATTTCCGGTATTTAGAGGGCAGTAATCGCCATCGTTATCTGGGAATCCATCGGCATTGCCACAGAGTCCCACGTGTCGTCCGTTCAGACTATCATTTGACACAATGAATACCCTGTCAAAATCATAGTTTTCTGTCCCCAGAGATATCTCGTAGTAGCCGACCCAAACTGAGCAGGTGCGTCTCGGCACATACATGTTGCAGCCGAACCCAACGTCTAGTCCCTGAAGTTCGAGAGTGTAAAAACGAAAGTTCCAGCTCAGCAGGTTGGGGCTGGTCTGATAATATCCCCCGGTCACCGGGATTTTATAGAAAAAGGAAAATGGAATGTGCATAAATTGTTATGGATGTATATATATACAACTAAGCGGATTGCACTGTAATATCATACGGTCATCCAAAACGCAACCGGTTGTTTTGCCGTCACTAAGAAGCTTTGAAGAAACAAATTTCGATCTCACGTTATGCAAATACCTGTATATCACAATAAATAATTCCTTTTCTCACACGACTGAGTTCACACAATCATTACAGTTACATCGCGACCACACTTTTTATAGCAAGATGCCACATACGAACTGGCTGCGTACCGTCTCTATGCCTCGTCCTCTCACTTCCGCCATACCCTGCTTTCTGGACACGCGTATGTTCCGTTCATACTTGGAAGGGTTCGTTCGGTGGACTCCAAATGATATTCCCAGCCAGTCAACCATTACCCGACCAGACCCCTGTGGATCCTCCGTGGTTTGCACATGGATTTCGTATCTGAATGACAAGACATTAAATGCACTTACGCACGATCATACCAAAATTCGGTGACTGGCATTGGCCTTTCAACTTCTCTGTATTGCAGTTTTCTTAAATGCATTATGCAACTTCGATGATGTTACAATGAGGTTAATCGTTTTAATAACGATGACACGAAAAGCCATGAAGTTGACACTTACCTTGCACTGGTCCGATGGCGTTGCCCCAGGATATGAAGCCAGGAGATATTTGTGGTCCGCTTCCAGAGAAACATGAGCGCCGTCGAATGTTTCTACCACGTTTGAAATGGATTTCCCTACACTACATTTGAAGTTCTGTGTAGACAGCGCTACGCAATCTTGAAAGGAATCCAAACAGAACAATTTTTTTACCAAAGTTATTCGGAATAAAAGAATGCAAACAACTTTAACAGTGATGTCATCATGAGATCAACTTACTGCGCTAAAATTGGGTTGCCGTCGTCAATAACGATATTTCAAAGGATGTGCACCTGGACCTTTGAAAATGGCGGATAAACTTCGTTAATAGATTTGTGGCAATTAGATCAACGCCGCACTTGTTATAAACATTCTTATGTGAACGGTGACGATATTTTATTTTATTTTATGCCTAATGGACTTACTCAGCAAGATGCCGACAATGCACCACCCCATCAACATAGTGTAATAGTCCAACGTATACTTACCAGAGCTGGCCTAAAGGCCAGAGGAGGCAGCTTGCTGCCAAGCTGTTATTGTGAGAGTTCGGAAAAAAAGAGCAAAATACAACATGTATTTCCACATATTATTCTTCAAATGACAAACCTCCGTAACAACTAACCTTTCTATTGTGGAAAAATTTTCAGCTGTAAGTAATCGAACTTGACTGGGAGGAAGATTCGAGATTTTTAGCGAGAGCACTTTGCTTGTTTTGAATTGAAGGCGCCATGACTGTTGGGAAATAAACCGGAAGTTAGCAACGCGGGGTAAAAGTAGTCATTTTCGTAAGGCCCATTTTCGAAAGTGTCCCAACTTTTTTGCATGCAATGGAGAAGGCTGTAAATGACGTTTTGGTCGTCCTCGGTCGTGTTTATCGGCCAAAGAAAGAGCAGCTGAGTGCTATATCAGCCCTTTGCGAAGGACACCACACCCTAGCGGTGCTTCCCGCTGGATTTGGCAAGAGCGATATTGCCGTTCTTCCCCCTCTTGTGATGAATAAGGTAAAACCGAATGGTTTGGGCGGGGTCGCGACATTTCGGTGCCCCGTTTTTTTCGTGATGCTCTCCCCTGTCTTATATTTTACCCTTTTTTTGACCTTCGATATTATCCGCAATGCCTTTACAATTATAAGTGTTGAAGCCATTACCCTTGTTCAACGCACTCGGCCGTAATGCAGGCTGTAGTATCCTAGTGATGATCCCAATTTGTGTACGGTTCAATCCTTTTTGTTGCCTTTCGGACTTGTCCAATACCTGCTTTAAGTTCTCCATATCTAACCAGGTGAAGTACATTTACTTTACAAATTTGTTGGTGGCTGAGAGGTAGATCACAGGCGTGGGGGTGTCATTGTAACAAACTGCTCCCCCCACCAACCCCCTTTGTGTTACGCGTGTCTACATATACGTCCAAAGAAGGGGGTACCTAATCCACATTTCGCGCTTGGCATCCATGATCGAGTTCTTTGATGGCTATGCCACTAGTGGTTCAACTTGTGGTTTAACTTCACCTCTATACTCTATTTACCGCGATTATTATATTATATATTATTATATATTTCTATTTGTCACGTGCATATTTATATATGTATTTAGTGGCTACTGACTTGAAGCGTTATTGGGCATACAAAAATAACCATCTTGACCAGACATATTCGGGGAACAGCACCCTCTGCCGGGAGAGT
Source organism: Arenicola marina (assembly GCA_964019135.1). Taxonomy (NCBI): domain Eukaryota; kingdom Metazoa; phylum Annelida; class Polychaeta; family Arenicolidae; genus Arenicola; species Arenicola marina. The sequence continues at coordinate 32,563,401 of OZ025259.1, forward strand.
GCGAGAACAGTCATGGCCGCAAAGGGGAACTCGAGGCATGCGTGTGTTTGAAAATGTCTATAATTTCACGCAAATCAACGATTTTCTCACGCAAAGACGCAATAGATGTGTAGTGAAAAGGTTGGTGGTTACACTTGTGGTAACATTTGGTGGAAATACAAGTAAAATTGCACAGATCCCGACATTTTTTTTCCGAACACAAAGAATTCAGTCCGGATAGTGTGGTCACTACTGCCACTTTAGTGCGATCCTGTGAGTGATGAAGTGGCCTGTCGTAAAACGTATACCAGCTCCCAGTCAAATGTTGTAACTGGTTCGGATAGATGTTCTCAACCCCTTGTATATAGCAATGCAAATGCCGGTTTGTACGCCTACGCTGTTATTGACAAGTGATTTTCTTCAGGGCGCATATATCATAATAGTATGGATCTCATGCCGTTTGCGCCAGCGCAACGAACACTTCGAATAATTGTAGCCGTTAATCTTGTCGGAATATGTGTTACGATGTGTGTTAGGTTGCCCCAACGGAGACATGGATGTATTTTATAACACGTACGCACATGATGCAAAGACATAACTCCACTATTAATGGGCATGCACCATGACCGTCTTGTAAAATAACTGCTGCGAAGGGATATTACAAGTAAAATATCGACACACTGCTTGATATTGATGATATGCTGGCAAAACATAATGAACATATGTTTCGGTCAGCATGGGTGTGATAACTCTTTATATTTGATGCATGGGGAAATCTGTTTCCAATTGATTTCGAAAGAACTTTCTGAGCCCATGTCACATTTGTGCAGATGTACCGCAGCTGCATATTAGAGCATTGTAACAACATTAAATTGCTCTGCTAATTTACCTTTGAAAGAAATACACATTGTGACCGAAAGTGAGCACGTGTATAGTTAAAGGAGAAACTTCATGTTGTTGAAGGCGACATTTCGCGCTGATTGACATAGAATAGATGCTCAGCTTCTCTTCCAACAAAACCGGTTCCATGATCAATTGCATATCAAGCATAACTTAAATGTGTAGTTTTATTGATACTTGGTGCGATTTAATGACGCCTGGGAAAAGACTGTTTCCTAACGCATTTTGCATGTTGCGATGATATATGGATTATTTGATAAGCGACGTTTCAGATTTAGGGAGACGTCTGCCATGGAATATATTTATCAATATGGCTGAACACAGAGAACCAAATGACGTCATACATGATCATGGCAGACTGGGGACAGTGGCCCGTAAGTTCGAAACGTTGGGGCCGAATATTGCGCCCCGCTTCATGCCAATATCCTATTCGAGAGCGAAATATTCGGCCCGTATCGCAAGCCGTTTTAATAAAAAATCACCAATTCAAGATATCTTGAATTATTTAAAGATATCTTGAATTATTTCAAGATATCTTGAATTTAATTCAATATATCTTAAATTCAATTCAAGATATGTGACACATCTATTTTTTCTCATCAAAAATAGGTGAGATTTCAAGATATCTTGAATTCAATTTCAGATATCTTGAAATCAATTTCAGATATCTTGAAATCAATTTCAGATATCTTGAAACTAATTTCAGATATCTTGAATGCAATTTCAGATATCTTGAATTGAATTCAAGATATCTTAAATTCAATTATGGATATGTGACAGATCTATTTTTTCTCATAAAAAATAGGTGTGATTTCAAGATATCTCAAATTCAATTTCAGATATCTTGAAATCATTTTAAGATATCTTGAATTCAATTCAAGATATCTTGAAATCACACCTATTTTTTATGAGAAAAAAAAAGATGCGAATTCTAAAATTGAATTCAAGATATCTGAAATTGAATTCAAGATATCTTGAATTAGTGATTTTTTATTAAAACGGCTTGCGATACCCGGGCCAATTCGAACTTACGATATATATTTCATGCAGATCACCTGGGATCGTTTAGTTAGTGCATCCATTGCTGCCGTGTTCTCAGCGTAAGGCTAGGACCTTGCAGTTGATAATCGATAGGTATGCATAAACCGCACACAATTGACAGTAATCACCCGTATTTACAATAATCTTATTTATAGAGCTCCGTTGCAGACCCAACAGCATTTATCCTCTTCATTTGTTGAAAATAGAAAAATTAGATATATTCTTTTCATCATAATCAAAATGATCAAAGATCTACTATTGTAATACTGCTAGGCTGTTAGCCCATTGGCAACTACATATATTTCAATTACAACGCGTTGATCAGTTTACATGGCATAATGTAATGAAACGATCCCCTTCTAACAATTAACCGTCATAAATGGAGCGGTGAGATTTTTTTTTTTTTAAATTTACCTGAATTTTCAGAATATTTTAGCAAGTTGCGAACCGTGTCTTTAAGGGAGATCGATGTAAAACTGCGCGTTGTTATGAGCCAGGACTAGCGTAATAATACAGAGAGAAGTGCTCAATTAAGAACATATGGATTATTTTAGACTGATATAAATGTGGCGGATTATGTGAAACCAACTGTATCCAGGTCTGGCCAAGTTGCTTGGAAACAGAGCGGTACGAAAATTTTCATACTTTATCGAATAACGTTTTTTCTGCATATGTACGCAACTGCGGCTCAGTTCGTTCTGTATGTTTAATTTGTGTTTCTTTTTTTCTTTTCTTTGTAAATTTGTTTTCATTGTTCATACTGTGTCACTGCCACGAAAACTTCAATCAAACACTTCAATCATAACAGCTTTGTGCAGCTTTGTCGGGTTTCTTAGTGAGTGTTATTTTCACGTCTGTAACCCGCACTTCAGTCCTTTTATGGCCGGACGACTGTAGATATCGTCGTCTTCTTTGCTGATAAATTGCTTGACGATATCCATTTAAAATATTTGCGCAGGGTAAAATGTCAACAGTTCTAGGTCAACTTCATTCTCCTATTAATTGTCTGCAGTTTCGTCAATATTATATATATAGCCATTTTAACGCGTTATGCTCGTTTTTGCGCAATAATGAAGTCATTGTGCACAGCACACTTTTGTACTTTTGGTTTCCAGCTGCCAGTAATTGTAAAGCATAGCGCATTCTTGTTATTTTGTTAAGTCGTTACTAAAGGACTAGGGCTCCTACATATTTACTATAGACAAATCTACGTTCAGGATACAAACGTTTGCATTTGTATACACTGACGTCATGGCGTCTCCATAACGGGTTGACGTCACATTTTTTTGCACAGGCCAATACACGGTTATGATAGATCATAGCGACTCTCAGCTCATAGCTCATGATGTCATGGCTAGCACGCTTTGGCGAATTTGCAGAGGCGCTTCATTTTCACCTGCTTATGTAATAGTTATCATCACCGGAATTCATCAGTAAGTAAAGTAATAACATGGAAGCCACGTCGTTCATTTTTGTAGCCATCAGTAAAGCCATATAACGCCACGGTGACACGTCATATTAAAAAATAAAAAAATAAATCATACCATTATTAATATTGGATTTAGATAATCGCTGTTGTCTTCAATATGCATGATAATATGCTAATTTTGTAATAAGTGGATGAGCGAATGTTGCGTCGTATGACGTCATTGCTACATTTTCGTAAATATTAGGTGTAGCGACTTGTTTCAAAACCGGCGCGGGCGCGTTTGCATTAGTAAGTGGGGTATTTTAGGCAGATTATGTAGCTGACTATGACACTTTGTAATTTGTACCACTATGTAAATTGACATATATAGTCAGCACATAAGATCACCTACATGGCCCCTAAAGACAAATTCATAAATGCCGTGGTGTGACCTTTCGGCCCATATCTTTTGCAAGTTTGCATTGACAAAACAATAGGCCTGTCGCCCCATTGGCAGCAGACGCTATGTCGCAAACATACAAAACACACGTCATGAAATTACCTAGTTGTTACGGCGCGTACGTGCTATAATCGCTACGCGCTCTTTATTTGTCACCGCCACTCACACGCTATGACGACTAGGTCATTTCTTCGTTCGTGCCTTAATCTGTAAGCGACAGTGTGTGTGCCGCTAGTGGAGAGTTAACATGAAGAAATTTAGTTTTTATTATTAAAAAGGATAAAATTTCAGTACAAAGCTGGGTACCAATGATTTCGTGTTGCTAACTCATCTCAGAGGTTTTCAGGGCTATCGCGGCAAATCCGAGGACCATATGGGTCAAAACGCCACTCCACGGCATTTATGACTCTACGGTGACCTATGGACTTAAATGACGCCTACTATGATGTACGCGGCCGTAAATAGCTTGATACTTAACATACAAGGTCGAAGTTTGAATATCACTCAGAATGACACGCTCGATGAACCGGAAGCACACCAATAAAAAGGTTAACACAGAATTGCCTCATCATCAATGTCCCACTGATATCTTGTTTAATTAGAAACAAGACAATTGGGGCGAATTGTGCCTTAAACAATTCAATTTTGGTGTGCACCGTCAATGCAGTCCTGGGCAGGATTTCCGGTATTCAGAGGGCAGAAGTCTCCATCGTTGTGTGGGATTCCATCGCCATTTCCGCAGAGTCCTACGTGTTGTCCATTCAGATTATCATTTGATGAAACGAAGACTCTGTCAAAGTCATAATTCTGGGGCCCCAGATATATCTCGTAGTAGCCTACCCAAACGGAGCAGGTGCGTCCATCTACATACATGTTGCAGCCAAACCCAAAATCTAAGCCCTGGTGTGAGAGAGTATAAAAACGGAAGTACCAGCTATACGGGTTGGGGCTGGTCTGAAAATAGCCTCCGGATACCGGGATGGGCTAGACGAAGGAAAAGGGAATGCACATAAATTGTAATATATAGCTCGGTTGTCAGACACAACAGATGATTGTTTCTCCGTGACTATCAAGATTTGAAGAGAAAAAATTCGATCTGACGTTACTACCAATACAGTTTTATCACAACAAATAATTACGTGTGTGGCAAGACTAGCTCTACATAATTGTTACAGTTACATTGCTACAACCGCTTTAATAGCATGGCGACACACATGAGCTGGCTGCGTACCTCGTCGATGCCCCGTCCCCTCAATTCTGCTACACCCTGCGTCCTGGACACACGTATGTTCCTTTCAAACTTGGACGGGTTCTTTTGGTGCACTCCAAATGATATTCCCAGCCAGTCAACCACTACCCGGCCAGAGCCTTTCGGGTCCTCCGTGGTTTGCACATGGACCTCGTACTTGAATGACAAGACGTTAAAGTAATATATTATATTCCGTAAATTTTAATATAACCAACATCTTCCCCATGTCAAATATGTATATTCTGTCTTGAATTGAAATCATGAAAGCCTCGGGGCTATCCAGAGAGAGGTAAATTTGTTCACCGGAGCAGAATTTTTTTGCCGGCTTTATATCCCTGCGCGCCTGTTCGCTGTTCGGTATTATGTGTGACGTCGACCGCTGCTCGCTAAGAACTCCGCGCGCAATATAAACAAACCGCAACAGTTTTATGTTGAAATTGTTGTTTTACAGGCTCAAAGAGATATAAAACATATCCATCATTATTTTGAGATACTTATAGTCTTGATTCTAAAATGTAAAATAATCTAGGATGGCGCATGTAAGTAGGTTGCTTTAAATGCAGATATGTACGATCGTCATAACGAAATCCGGTCACTTGATATCACGTGGCGAGCGCATCATAGACAACCCAATATCGCAATACTATTATAAATCGATTTATTTTATCATATCATAGTGGGGGGGCACATTTGGCTGCATTTATTTTTCTCTATGTTGGCCTTCTCTCAAATGCATCTTGTAATTCAATTATACTAAATCGATGTTAATATTATTTATAACAATCATATAAAAAACCATGAACTTAACTCTTACCTACCTTGCACTGGTCCGATGGCGTTGCACCGGGAAAGGAAGCCAGGAGATACTTGTGGTCCGCTTCCAGAGCAACCTGCGCGCCATCGAAAGTTTTCACCATATTTGAAATGGATTCCCCTACACTACATCTGACGTTCTGCGTGGACAGCCCCACGCAATCTTTGAAACAAACGAAAAAGTAATGGTACAAAAATCACACTTATGCAAGATTAATGCGATATTCCAAAAATACGCACGCAGACCAGGATCATTTTTAACGTTAACAACTCATTATTACTGGTGCGGATTCACCAGTAATAATGAGTCATTGCGCTCAATGTGGATAGACACCGCAAGAATTCACAACATATGGTTGATTGAGGCAATTGACATCAATGCCAAAATTCAGGTCTGCACATTGACGGCATGTTGGCATGTTGTCCCAAAGGGAGTCATACTTACTCAGCAAAACGCCAACAATACACAGACCCACTAACATCGTGAAGCAGCCCAACGCATACCACCTTCAAAATTGTCTAGCTAGTGCGGATATATATATACGCAACGTCTTATGCAAATCAATACATAGCCTCGGGTCGATAATGAAAATTGGCCGGCTGCTACAGCTTGATGTCGGGCCAATAAAATTGCCTAACGCCCCGCTGACTCGCGCTATTGTTATATTAATGACCGGGAGTGTTTACCTCGTTGTTATCGATTTCAATAACCAGGTTTCTATTTACAGCTCTTTACGAAACAGTTATCGAGAGGTACTGTCGCCCAAGTTCTGATGTACCGCCTTGCTCCCATTGCATACTAATAACTTACGTGACAAACAATGTGAGATGTGACTATCGATAAGCTTCATGGCTTATCAATGGGTCTCCACGGCAAAGAGTAAACATTTCCATCGTAAACTACGAGGGGCGTCAACACACCAAAGGCAATCTTGCCCTCATTAAGGATATAACGGGCGACGCATGCAGGCCGTGGGATGGCCATAGCGCTGGGCGTCCACAAGACGATATGTGACGGAGGCAACAGACAACAACACGTAGGTCTGTCGGAATTCCAGCTGTATTGTAATAACGTTGATCGTGAACATTCATAGAAAGAACAAAATTATGTTTCGATTCAATTTTTCTTTGTCGAGAACACGACCCTAGATATTAAACTAAAAAGCACGCTTCTATCATCAATTGCGCTAACACAATAGCATACCATGATTATTGTGTTAGTATTATGTTATTAAGTTTTTAATACGGTCAAAATCACATAAGAAAGAAAAATCGTTTGCATCTAGAATATGTTGCCTATGAACGAAACGCGCTAAAATGTTGCATTAGTATATATGTAACTGGCTAAGCCAAATTACGCGATATAACAATGTCACGGAATTCAGAGGTACATATGGGAGCGTTTTAACACACATTGAATATGTTTGGCTGCAATGTCATGAGTACCAGCGACATTTAAATCGCCGCCGACCTACCCCGTCCGGTGTGGGACTGGTCCCCACGGTATGACGGCCAACCGTGCCCCGTCCCATCCCTGGGACAGGTCGCTATACCCAAACCGCGGGGCGGCCCTCCCACGTGGGCTGCAGGCCCCCAGCCCGACTACAGCTGGCCCCGACCCTGAGGCGACCAAGGTGGCACCCTGATCAAGGACAATGACAAGGAGCTAGATACGACTGAAAATTACTATTACTGGGTGAGAACTCACAAATAACACGTGCTCGTTAAGGAAAAACCACATTAGCCCAAATAGCATATTGTTCTTCTTTGAATATTAATTGGACAGAGCGACATTGACAGTTGAGCAACACCAGCTGTGATGAAGTGAAACCTATTTGATTGCCTTATGTAATATTATGTAGAATGGAGCTTTGTTCGGAATAAATTAAGCGATCTTTTAAAAACTTTAACGAGTCCTTGAATCTTCTCTGATCTTTCGTACGACCGTGACATATGCCCTGTAGTGCCTACGGGTTTCAAATTACACTACACTCGATTTCAAAGCATGCCACCAAACTATTCGCGGCACGTTTTACCATACTCACAGATGAATACCCAGCCAAACGCACGCAAGCGCGCTGCGCGAAAGTGACGAACGTTCGGAGATCGTCGGTAATGACGTCGCTCTGAATAAATTATCGACCCGCTGGTGGATAGCAATGGCGGCTCACTTCACACGAAGTCGGGTTGTTGTGACACATTTTCTCAAACTAACGACCTAAACGCGCATATGTGGCGCAGTGGAAATTATCATGACATTCCTTGGCACCATGGGATTCTAAATATTTGTGATTGATGTTTGGGGATATGACGGATGCCCCCAGAATGGCCGAATGGAGTGATGTTTCAGCACTACTCCCATGTATTGATTGCTGCTACAGGATGTTTGCCTGATTCATACCAGTGACACACGGCATTAACATAATCCATGCAAAACCTCTGTGCTCGCTAGCGCGATCGCAGCGTCGCACACGGTCCATTTTCTCCACCTCCACCTCGCCGTATTCTTCACACATACTGGAGTGGTAAGTAGGTCACGATACATGGAAACCATCCAAACCAATAATATATTTATTCCGTCAACCCAAAGGAAACGTTTCGCTCTGGGGTTAAGCGAAGAAATTGTAAATACGAGTCATAATGGTACCGTGTATGATCTGCTCGCTGTTAGCGGTATGGAGGTGGCAGTGCGCTATGGCGATGTTCTGGGTTCCGCGTTTTGCAAAAATATGACTATACAATGATCAAAATGATAGCGTCCGAATTATGCAATACTTAAACTTAAAGTGTCACGACCCAGTATGTTGCTTTTGGCAAAGATATAGCTTCGCAGGCTTTGCCCTTAAATTATGCAACACAAATGAGGTCAAAAGTGTTGCGTGAATGTATATGTGCAGAGGCTTTCAGCATTCCAGATTGTTCTTTGTATATTCCTTGTTTAGATCCAGCCAATAACCCAACGTAAATGTTGGACATATTAGGAGCAATGGTCCTGCCAGAGATCCCCAGAGTGATAAGTCATCGGCTTCATCTTATGTTCAGGCTGCTGTCACTATTGTGTTCATTACCCACAGGTAAGATTACATAATTTGTGCCTCGCTTATGTTGTAGGTAACTTTGCAACGATATTGTAATGACGGTGATTCTAATCTTTGCTAATAACGAAATTAATAAAAATTATGGCAATTTATAATATCATTCTCAATATTAATCAGATAGTAATACTGGTATACTGCACGTATTGCAGCTACATTGGTGAAAGACGAAATGTGTGTGCAGGAAACATTCCACCCGACATGTGACACGGACGAGGTCGTGGTATTGACATCAGCCTATTACGGGCGTATGAAGCTGGGAAAGTGTATTCAACGGGATTTCGGCTTCCTCGGTTGTTCTGCAGACGCCCTGCAGTTGATTGACTCGATTTGCTCCGGGGCACCAACGTGTTCTTTCGTTAATGAGGTTGACGATGAAAGTTTACGAAAGATAAGTCAGTGTCCCAAGGAGCTGATATCCTACCTTGACGTGGACTATGAGTGCATAAAAGGTGAAATAATAGTTTGTCTTTTTTAAGTTTACATTTACTTAAATCCACGAGGCAAAAATGTTTTAGTTAATGTACCATTGAGATCCAAATGGATATGGGGATCTTTCCACTATTCAAATATAGATATACTCTAAAGCACACTAATTCATGTCTGACAGTACGTTTACTCCAATATACATATAAAAGTTCACATACTGTTTGCCATATAAAAATGTTCAGTTTTCGATTTCTCAATTAAAGTCAAATCTTGTCTGCAAATCGCCATTTTCAGTGGATCAATCTACCCAACAATACTGCAGTTCAGCTACGAGAGTCAAGCCTTCCACTTCAAATGGAGTTCTCGCCAGTCACGTGACAGACACAACGAGATGTGGCTCGCCACAAGCCCCATGGACTATCAATGTATCGCCAGGACAACGAGTCAATATTTTTATCCTGGATTTCGGGTGGCGCCAGCAAACGGGAGGTAATGTGACCATCCTTGAGGACATAAAGTGTGAGTCGTATGGCTACGTGGTGGAAAGAGACCTGGGCGTCAACAAGACGATATGTGGCGGGGGCAAGAGACGTCAACACGTATATCGGTCGGCATCCAGCAAGGTGGAAATATACATCATACCAAAGAACACAAGGAAATATAGAAGTTCCTTCCTGTTGAGATATGAAGGTATGCGGCACTACTTTAAAACGGCAGTTCACACACCGTTATACCTAGCGCATCATTTACAGCCGGTGGATTGACCAATTAGTGTTATTAGTATATGACATTTTATCATCAATGGCGTCAATCGGCTAAGTTTTAATCGCACATGATGTATATTACCAGCGAAATATGAGCCCTGTCAGTTGGCTGTAACTAAACTGAAGGTGTCAATATTCTTCGAATTAGTCATTATTAGATCAAATAGTTAGTTAAAAACGATATGTGGCCGGTAAGTTATTTGCTCATCGTTCGATTCAGTAACCGGCTGCCCTGACCTCGTACCCCCTGCGCATGCGTGGTACAAGCGAGAGGGAGACAGCGCCAGGATCGGCTGTGAGTGGAACCACAATTCGTGGCACCTGATGTGTGAGGGCAACTCGTGGTCAGGGGTGGTCGGCAACTGCTCAGCGCCAGGTAACGTACGCATATTATTTAATATATATGTTTTCTGACATATTTTGCTATAGTGTGACAAAATATCTAAGCCCCTATCTATCCATGTATTCAAGATTACTGTATAGTATGGTACAAACCCACATCACATTACATTTTAGTTAACTCTGAAAAGAACCTTAATCAATCAAGGTACTGTGCGAGCGCCACAACCACCATAGTATACTAAAAACGTGGTCTGTCATGCCTCGGATGGGCAACAACCATGTTTTGTCTGGTAGCTTCTGGACATTGCCAGTGTGAAACATATTTGCGGGCGGACATATTCGCCAAATGTTAGATATCGCCTGATTGCATGTCGAATGTTCAACTGAGTACGACATTTGGATGTACCGGTTGTTATTTACTGTTATTTATGTTCATTTACTGCCCGTAAGCATCATGCATTCAAATTAACGCAATTATAATATACTGATATGTTTACATTACTTCAGTGGAGGCTCAACCGGCCAAAAAGACCGCTGACGCAATCCCGTTGTCCCCAAGTATGGTTATGGCCTGATGCTCAGGCCACGGTACTTTCGTAATGATGTTACATATTCATATGAACCTCTACTTAATGTTAAATCAATAGCTATTATAATCACAGTAAACATGTCTATTGGCAAAGTATGCCAAGGTTTAGGGCTAATATAATTACTTCATGTTAACCACGTACGCAGTGTCTCAGATATTATTATAAATTTGTGCATGCATCAATTATTGACTATTTAATAGTTACGCTCATGAGGACCTCTACATCAAAGTTTCATTGTAAAATAAATCCGGGAAAAAGCCTTCAATCCGTCTTAATATATATATATGTCTTGGATGCGTGTTTCAGTTTTAACGATAGGCCTCATAATCGGCCTCGGTGTGCTCGCTGTCACCCTGGTCTGCATTCTTCTCATTGGCTGCATATATTACAAGAGGTAACGTATGCCATACTTTGCGATCCTCCGTACATTGCATTTGTTTTCTATAGAAACGATGCAGTCTGGAACATTATTGCTGATTTATTCGTTATTGCAAGTGTTTTTTGTATGGATCCAGGTGTGACTACAGCATAAATATAGCATTTTAGCCAATATTAAACATGGTTTCAGGCGATCCGTGCGACGCCCGCCGTTAGCCCCTGAGCCTACCAAGTGTGGGACGATGATAGAGCAGCACACTCTCATGAGAAGGTATCAGCCGGGTCAGGGTGCTCTCATGCCTGACAATCCGAGTGGTGCCCCGTGTGACCCCCCGCACCAGCAGCCCTACCCCGTCCGGTGTGGAACGGGTCCCCACGGTATGACGGCCAGCCGCGCCCCGCCCCAGCCCTGGGACAGGTCGCTACCCAACCCGCGGGGCGGCCCTCCCACGTGGGGTGCAGGGCCCCAGCCCGACTACAGCTGCCCCCGACCCCGAGGCAGCCAGGGTGGCACCCTCATCAAGGACAAAGACAAGGAGCTGGATACGAGTGACAGCGGAAGTGACTATTATTGGGCGGGAACCCACAAATACCACGTGCTCGATAAAGACAAGAACGATTGGACGCAGTGACAAATTGAATTTGTTTATGAAGCCTGATGTTGCAATATAGCTTTCCATATGATTGGGCGGGTGCCCACACATACCACTGGATTAACAAAAAGCACAATTGGACGCAATCAGAATCATTGTCGAGCAAAGTAACATTTTTTCCAAGTTAAATTTGTTGATGAAGGCTGACGCTGCAATATTGCTTTCCGCTGATAGGCATTGTCAATAATAGTAGTACACCTTTGAAAAAACAGTTTTTCAAACAGCTTGCATCTGGCTCTTTTTCGACCGGTTTTTGAACGGTTTTTTGTATCGCTAATTTTGATATGGCACATGGAGTAATTAGCAATGTAGCTTACATATATTACGTGTGAGTAAACAATTTAGTTCCAAATCTCAGCGAAATTAGTGTATTAAGTCAAGAAATAAATGTACTATTTAGTGCCGAATGCTGAACCTACTCATTTGTTTATTATCTAGCGATGTGAACGATTCAGCAATCCGCTTAATACCTCGCTCAACGGCAATATCAACTGCAATATTGAATGAAGACATTGAAAATCAATTGAGTAAATTAATATAAAACATGATCAATATTATAATAATTTGTGGCTGATTGGGATCTACATATATGCTTCTTTGCATTACGGTAACGTTCCTTGTAATTTATGCCATCAATAATACGCTCAACAACGCATCGGGATTCTATAATATTGGCACATTGTGCGTCTACTACGTACATAGTGCGGCATATAGCCATCTTGGAAATGCAAGAAAGGAGGACACGATGCGGAGAAATAAGAAGAAATGGGGCAAAGGGGGCATGCAGATCGAAAGTTTCCAAAAAAGTGGTCTTATTCAGATCCGCGCAAAAGTAATCAATGCACTGTGCCGCGTTGACCGTGATGCATGCGTTCATGCCAACTCGCGGCCTAACCCGCCGCGGCGCGCTCACCGCGGACTACGGTAGTGACGACACGATGCATACATTAACCAATTGGGCTCGGCCATAGCGCGCGAGTGAGTGGGGATTTACATGTTGTGTCGAATCTGAAGTCTTTCGTCTCTAATGCCTAGGATTTCATACTCCTAGTTACATAAGGTGCGGTGCTTGGATATTCGCCGATACCAGGGTGTTAATCATATATGGATTGAGGCTTGTATGTCATGAATTGTGAGGTTTAACCAGCAGTTTGTTCACCGTTGGGATATCGATTCCTGCTACAGGATGTTGACATGATTCACGCTGAAGGCTGCTGGCAACATTAACATAATTTAGTACCAACGGCAGCGGTGCGCTGGCGCCGTCTCAGGCCACATTGACGGCTTGAAATCCGACATACTCTTGCGCAGGTCAGTCGGTGACTAGTTCATGATTATGCGCACAAGCTTCAGGACATGTAGGCATCCAAAATGTGCATTTATACTTCATAATAGCGGATCTAACCGACTTACAAACGCAAGGCATATTAACGATGGGATTAGCGGGCTATAGTGAATACGGGGATCATAATGCAATCGTGAAAATGGTGTTCGCATGGTAGGCATATTAATAGAAAGTGGCGTCATATAATATAATAATATATTATCAAATCTACATGTGACATGGTCCATGACACCGGATTTTTTTCGAAGTCCTACACAAAGCATACGCATATCACGATAACGGATTATTTAGATCAACATACATAGTGTAACGGTGAGGAAACTTTTGAGAACAGTAAACCGTAAGGGAAAGATAACAATATATGTTTGTTTTTTTTATTCTCAGAGCCACGCAGTCCTCGACCATGAGGCTCTTAGATACAGTCATTATAGCCTTGAAATGCGTGGCAATTGCATCGATTTGGTTTATTGATGAAGGTAAGATATTAATAATATTAATGGATTAGTCGTTGGTAAATCGCAACTTACAATAACGAGGAAACAATTGGATAAGCCAAGCGTCCTTAGTTACATCTGGCGTATCAATATAGGAGTATATGATATATAACTAGAATAACATCCATCAAATTACTTAGCCCTCACATGAATAAATTCACTTAGATCCGTTACAAAAATGTCGAAGCGCGATCTGCATCCAATTAACCAATGGTTGGGGGAACCACCTGTTCTTGTATCCGTTTCTTCCACCCACAGTGGCCACTGAGGATATCTGTGCCCGTGAACAGTTCACCCCGGTATGTGCCGCCAACGAGGTGATCGTCATGAAGTCAGCCGCCTTTGGCAGGATAGAGATCGGCCGCTGCATGAAGACCGATTTTGGCCACCTCGGTTGTCAGTCTGACGCCTTACAACTGATGGATTCAATCTGTTCTGGGCTCCCATCGTGCTCCTTTGTGAATGATTATGATGACACTAGATTACGGGCTATCAACGCATGTCCTGAGGAACTTGTCTCATATCTGAATCTAGAACATGAATGTATTCAAGGTGAGTGTCGATCTATGTATACGATGATGTATTGTTACATGATGCAGTGATCAAATGTTACTTTAATATACAACGTTGCACAACGGCACACGAGATGGGTGCATCGGAGCGGCATGAGGCTATACGATATTCATATACATGGCCAAGCGCGTGCAATTAAGTGAGCAAATATTTAATATAATCACTGGTTCGGCGTGTACACATACATGTTGTATATAGCACATATGTCTTTGTTGAGTTGAATTAATATAAATCAATGCTTTCATAAATTCACTATATCGCAGGCCTACCTAGAAGTGCATACATCAAACACCGTAAGGTGAAATATGCAGCGGAAAAGAGCCACTGATTCTTGTTTTACCAATTTAAAATTGTAAATTGACGAGGCATCGAATTGGAAAGAATGTTTGGAATCATCCATTCTTAGTTGAAGTGCCAAGCCAGCGTTACTGCAGCAGAAAGATCCAGGTAACCAGTCAGAGCGGAGTGATTGCCAGTCACGTAACAGACAGCACGCGGTGTGGATCATTCCAAGTTCCTTGGGTGATTCACGGCTCTCAAGGACAAAGGATAAACATATCGCTGTTGGACTTTGGCTGGACTACGTCCGATCGCTCAGACCAAGCCATCGTTAGTGATATCAATTGTGAGGCTTATGGTTTCGTGGTGGAGAGGGCGCTGGGCGTCAACAAAACGATATGTGGCGGGGGTAAAAGAAACCACCACGTACATCTATCGGCATCCAGCGAAATGGAAATAGTTGTGATTCCAAAGAGCGGGCGGAAGCATGACAGTGCTTTCATTCTGCACTATGACGGTATGTGTGCCTTCATATAAGGACTACATCAAACTGTTGTTCCACCTCGTGTAAATATCTGCATCGTATCGATTATAACGATTCAAGTAAATATCTGCATCGTATCAATTATAGCGATTCAAAGTTAATTAACACAATAAGACGAAGCTAAGCTTCTCATTGGGCGTCGTTTCTAGCCAGACGTGTATGTTACCTGCGTACGTTGACATATAGCCTTGCCGCAGTTCTGTTACATCAATCAAGAACTATCGTGTTCATGGTTGTGGCTCCATTGGAAATGTGTGTCAATTCAAAAATATTACATGCATAAGCAAAAAAATACTTCACTCACTTCTAAGAAATTAGATTACGTCTATGTGATGTCATGAGGTATTTCGACAGTATGAGCTCACACCGGCTAATACATGTTATGCCTACCATCAACAATTGCACTATTTCACACTTTAACAGCTGTAGGGTGCCCCGATTTGGTACCTCCTGCGCACGCGTGGTATAAACGGGACGGAAACACCGCCACGATCGGCTGTGAGTGGAACCACAACTCGTGGCACCTGACGTGTGAGGGCAACTCGTGGTCAGGGGTGGTCGGCAACTGCTCAGCGCCAGGTGAGAAAATCACTTGCTGAATCAAGTATCTCGTCATACTACCCGGGCGTTGATCAGCCAATCCGCTCGGCATTATGACTGTGGTATCAGACAATACAAATCTTTCACATTACGGAAAGTGAACCATTGTTAACGTTACGCAATTAATCACTATCACAATATAACATAATGTGCTTAATGTTGATTTTGAATGATTTTTTGTTAACCAGTGGACGCCGAACCATCGTCTCACGAGGACTCGACTTTGCCCTTATCACCAGGTCAGTAGTTCAATATTGGTTTCCCTCAAGTCAAAAGTGGTTGCATGGTTTGCTAAAAGCACTAACATTTTAGGCCTGGTAGCGCAAGTGGATAATATATATGATAACGCGTACTTGGAATATGTCTGGCAATGTCTCACTAATATATATTCAGTATTTATTCGTTAAGAAAACTTAAAATCCGCCATTATACGATGTTATGTATACGTCCGCGTCACACTTTTTTGTTAAAATGCGCATTGCATTTGTAATAAATCGCACTTGTATATGTAATATTCCTTTCGCAAATAATTTATGTTTAGATACAGAGCAATTGGTGAATAGATTATAATTCGACGAATCAAGTTAAGAGTTATCGCATTTGTCACTCTGTATATTTCAGTCCTAACAGTGGGGCTGATCATCGGTCTAGGAGTCCTTGCTGTCACCCTGATATGCATCCTTCTGATTGGCTGTATCTATTTTAGGAGGTATGCTCAATGAATTAACAATTGTCCATTGGGAATACATGCATTACCATCAAGATGCAGTGATTTAATTACATCCTTAGCTTCATAGCTTAACACAACGATCAATACCGATTTGGAGCATGATCCACTCATGAAATAATCAATGCCTTCGCTGACTGTTTCCTTATTTCTGTCCCACACAGGCGTAAACCAAGTCGTCCGCAATTAGCTCCGGGCCCCACTAAATGTGGGACGATGATAGAGCAGCACACTCTCGTCAGAAGGTACCAGCCGGGTCAGGCAACACCCATGTCTGACAACCCAAGTGGTGCGCTCTGTGGTCCCCCACCCCAGCAGCCGTACCCCGTCCGGTGTGGGACAGGTCCCCACGGTATGACGGGGAGCCGCGCGGCGCCGCAGCCCTGGGACAGGTCGCTACCCAACCCACGGGGCAGCCCTCCCACCTGGGGTGTAGGCCCCCAGCCCGACTACAGTTGCCCCCGACCCCGAGGCGGCCAGGGTGGCACCCTGGTCAAAGACAAAGACAAGGAGCTGGATACGAGTGACAGTGGAAGTGACTATTACTGGGCGGGAACCCACAAATACCACGTGCTCGATAAAGACAAGAATGATTGGACGCAATGAGACGATTGGCTACATTGTCAATAATAACAGTATACGTGTTGAAACAAGCTACTTATACTGCTTGCCTCTAGCTCTTTTTCATTTTGCATCGCTCATCTTGATATAGTAGATAATATGGTCACTAGCAATGCAACTTTAATCTATTTTGGGCGAAATAAACTATTCAAAATGTCAAAAGAAATATATAGCTTGACGCAATGCGGAGTTTGATTTAATGAGTTGCTCACGTGCAGGCTTGTTCGCGTCACATTCGAATCCCATATGCTTTGCAATTATGTAACAAATCAATCAATAAATACGCTATGTCGGGACAAAAACTTTGCCTGACGTGTTTGTCTATTTTGCTTGACATCAACGATTAGTCCAATATTGTCATTTAGTTCAACGACTATAGCAAATATGATACGAAATAAACATATTGAATATCAATTTAATAAAATAATATACACCACGAGAAATGCCATGACAATATAATGTTTCATTTGGATCGACTGGAATGTATGGTGTACATATTGGGGTGCATAATCTATACGTCTATACGAAAGAGGAGAATGGAGCAAAAGGGAGAAGAAATAACAAGAAATGGGGCACGGCGTGACATAAAGAGACAACACGTACAATAATGTGGTCGCCTAAAGCTTCGTACACATGTAATTAACGCACTGTGCCGCATTGTGCAGTGATGCATGAATTCATGCCAAATAAACGTATTGAATAACAATTCAATGATATGATACAACGCAGCTTTGCGCTAAATAATGCAATCAACTGTGTGCATCATTATACTATCACTGACACAGATTTATAATGGTTGCACAGTGTAAATGTTGGGGCTTTTAGTTGTCTATACGAAAGGGGAGAAAGGAACAGAACACGAGGAGAAACATGGACGACCGGGGCACAGCGAGACGTAAAGTGGACCACCGTACAATAACGTGGTTGCAATCAGCTTCGCATACATGTAATTAACGCACTGTGCCGCATTTCTAACGAAGCATGCGTTCAAGCGAGCGCGCGGCCCAACCAGCAGCAGCGCGCTCACCGCGGAGTACGGTAGTGACGACACACGATGCATACATTAGCCATTGGGCTTGGCCATAGCGAGCGAGTGAGTGAGGATTTACATGTTGTGTCGAATCAGAAGTCTTTTGTATCTAATGCGCAGGATCAAGTTCTCATTATTGCGTGATTTGCAGTATGTGGATATTGGTGGATATCAAGGTGTGTATCATATGTGGATTCAGGCTTGTATGCCATGAATTGTGTGGTGTAACCAGCAGTTTGTTCACCATTGGGATATCGATTCCTGCTACAGGATGTTGACATGATTCACGCTGAAGGCGGCCGACATTAACATAATTTAGTGCCAGCGGCAGTGGTGCGCTGGCGCCGTCTCAGGCCACATAGACGGCTTGGAAACCGACATGTTCTTGCGAAGGTGAGTCAGTGACTAGTTCACGGCGTTATACGAATGTTTAGCACATGTAGACGTCCAAAATGTGCATGTTCTTCATAATTGCTCAGCCAAACTTCTCAAAAACACAAGGATAACGTTCAGATTAGCGGGCTATAGCGAATGCCAAGATCATAACGCAATCGTGCAAATTGTGTTTCGCATCTTAGGCATATTAATAGAAATTGACGTCATGCCAGTAATAGATTGTCTAACATACATATGACATGATCAATGACATTTGTTTCGAAGTCCTACACAAAGCATATGCATATCAAGAGAACGGATTGTTTAGAATAAAATATATAGTGTAGCCTCTGAATGTTCAGATTTGTAAATCGCAAACCTTAAGAGAAATATCACAATATATGTCTTTTTTTCAGAGCGACGAAGTCATCGAATATGAGGCTCTTAGATACAGTGATGTTAGCCATAAAATGCATGGCAATGGCATCGATTTGGTTTATTGATGAAGGTAAAATATTAATAATAATAATTGATTAAGTAGTCGTTGGTAAATCGTAACCTATAACAACGAGGAAACAGTCAAGTGAATAAGCCATACGTCGTTAGTGTCATCTTGGGTATCAATCTAGGAATATATTATGTATGACTAGAATAACATCCGAACTAATTGAATAGCCCTCGCATGAATAAAATTATTCAGATTCGTTACCGATATATCGAAGCGCGAACTGCATCTAATTAACCGACGGTTGGAGAACAACCTGCTCTTGCATCCGTTTCTTACATCCACAGTGACCACGGAGGATGTCTGTGTCCGTGAACAGTTCACCCCGGTCTGTGCCGCCAACGAGGTGATCGTCATGAAGTCAGCCGCCTTTGGCAGGATGAAGATCGGCCGCTGCATGAAGACAGATTTTGGCCACCTCGGTTGTCAGTCTGACGCCTTACAACTAATGGATTCCATCTGTTCTGGGCTCCCATCGTGCTCCTTTGTGAATGACGATACTAGATTGCGGGCTATCAATGCATGTCCTGAGGAACTAGTGTCATACCTGGATCTAGAACACGAATGTATTCAAGGTGAGTGCCGGTCAATTTAGTCGATAATGTATTGTCACATGATGCATTGATCATATTTTCGTGTAAACGTATTATACAATGTAGGTAAAACGAGCAAAATGCGTGTAAGTCGCATATGATGTATAGTAAGTCGCATTCTAGGATATATATACTAAGCAGTATTCTAGGATACGTATTAAGTCGCATTCTAGGATATATACTCAGTCGCATTCTATGATATATACTAACTCGCATTCAATGATATATACATAAGTCGCACGACGTCGCTCGAGGCGGATGTGTAGGAGCCCCATGATGCTATACGGTATTCATGTACCGGGTCAAGCGCGTGCAAATAAGTCACCACATATCAAATTTAATCACTGGATCGGTAAGTACATATATATGTTGTATACAGCCCATGAGTCTTTGTTGGCAGAAAATAACGCAAATCAATGATTTCATCAAATCACCATGTCGTAGATCTGCATAACATTACGTACATCCGACACCTTACGTAAGGTAAAATTTGCAGCAGAATACAGACAATGA
Source organism: Arenicola marina (assembly GCA_964019135.1). NCBI lineage: Eukaryota > Metazoa > Annelida > Polychaeta > Arenicolidae > Arenicola > Arenicola marina. The sequence goes on from OZ025259.1 coordinate 32,583,701, forward strand.
TTATTTTTTTCACCTATTTAAGATTGCAAACTGATACGGCATTGCAATACGAAGCCCGTTTATGTTGATTCATTCTTAGTTGAAGTGCCAGGCCAGAGTTACTGCAGCAGAAAAACCCAGGTGACCAGTCCGAGCGGAGTAATTGCAAGTCACCTGACAGACAGCACGCGGTGTGGATCACTGCAAGCTCCTTGGGTGATTCACGGCTCTCAAGGACAAAGGATAAACATATCCCTGGTGGATTTTGGCTGGATTACGTCCGATCGCTCAGACCAAGCCATCGTTAGTGACGTCACTTGTGAGGCTTATGGTTTCGTGGTGGAGAGGGCGCTGGGCGTCAACAAGACGATATGTGGCGGGGGCAAAAGACAGCAACTCGTGCATCTATCGGCATCCAGCCAAGTGGAAATAGCTGTGATACCAAAAAGCGGGCGAAAGCATGACAGTTCGTTCATTCTGCACTATGACGGTATGTGTGCCTTTATATTAGGTACATCAAACTGCTTTTCAACCTCATGTAAATATCGGCATCGTATCGATCATAGCAACTCAAAGTTACTTACGACAATAAGACGAAGCTAAGCTTCTCATTGGGCGTCGTTTCTAGCGATACGTGTATGTTAGCGTGTATCTTGAAATGTAGCCTTGCCGCAGTTCTGCTACATCAATTAAGAAATATTTAGTTCGCAGTTGTGGCTCCATTGGAAATGCGTGTCAATTCAAAAATATTACATGCATAAGCAAAACACACTATTACCCACTTCTAAGCAATTAGATTCAGCTATGTGATGTCATAAGGCATTTGGACAGCATGAGCTCACATCGGCTTATACATGTTATGCCTATCTCCAACAATTGCACTATTCATACGTTAACAGCTGTAGGGTGCCACGATTTGGTACCCCCTGCACACGCGTGGTATAAACGGGACGGAAACACCGCCACGATTGGTTGTGAGTGGAACCACAACTCCTGGCATCTGACGTGTGAGGGCAACTCGTGGTCAGGGGTGGTCGGCAACTGCTCAGCGCCAGGTGAGAAAATCACTTGTATCTCGTAATACTACCCGGGCGTTGATCAGCCAATACGCTCGGCATTATGACTGTGGTCTCAGACAATACGCATCATGTTCATTACGGAAAGTGAACCATTGATAACTTTACGCCATTAATCACTATCACAATAAAACATAATGTGCTTAATGTTGATTTTGAATGATTTGTTTTTAACCAGTGGACGCTGAACCATCGTCTCACGAGGACTCGACTTTGCCCTTATCACCAGGTCAGTAGTTTAATATTGGTTCCTGTCAAGTCAAAAGTGGTTAGATTGCTTGCCAAAGGCACTAAAATCTAATATTTCAGGTTTGGTTGAGCCAATTGATAATGTATTTGGTAAAGCGTTGTTGAACTATGCATGGCAATATATCACTAATATGTATTGAGTATCTATTCATACATTAAAGTTATAACCCACCATTATACGATATCGTCTATATACGCCTTTGTAACACCTTTATTAAAATGTGCATTCATTTGTAACAAAGCGCATTTGTAGTTGTAATATTGCCTTCGCCAATAATTCATATTCAGATACAAAGCAATTCGTGAACAGAATATAATTCCATGAATCAAGTTAAGAGTTATCGAATATGCCACTGTGTATATTACAGTCCTAACAGTGGGGCTGATCATCGGTCTAGGAGTCCTCGCTGTCACCCTGATCTGCATCCTTCTAATTGGCTGCATCTATTTTAGGAGGTATGCGTTCAATAAATTAACAATTTCCATTGTGAATACATGCATTACAGTCAATACGCAGTGATTTAATTGCATCCGTTGCTTCGTGGCTTAACCCAACGATCAATACCGATTTGGAGCATGATCCACTCATTAAATAATCAATGCCTTCGTTGACTCTTTCCTTATTTCTGTCCTACACAGGCGTAAACCAAGTCGTCCGCAATTAGCTGCGGACCCCACAAAATGTGGGACGATGATAGAACAGCACACTCTTGTCAGAAGGTACCAGCCGGGTCAGGCAACACCCATGTCTGACAACCCGAGTGGTGCGCTCTGTGGACCCCCACCCCAGCAGCCCTACCCCGTCCGGTGTGGGACAGGTCCCCACGGTATGACGGGGAGCCGCGCCCCGCCGCAGCCCTGGGACAGGTCGCTACCCAACCCTCGGGGCGGCCCTCCCACGTGGGGTGCAGGCCCCCAGCCCGACTACAGCTGCCCCCGACCCCGAGGCGCCCCGGGCGCCACCCTGGTCAAAGACAAAGACAAGGAGCTGGACACGAGTGACAGCGGAAGTGACTATTACTGGGCGGGAACCCACAAATACCACGTGCTCGATAAAGACAAGAATGATTGGACACAATGAGAATCACGGTCGAACGAAATAGCTTTTTATTAATATGTAATCTCTTTGCGAGCCTGAAGTTGCAATATAGCTTCAACTGCCAAAGCATTTGGCCGATTGCCTACATTGTCAATAATACCAGTATACGTGTTGAAACAAGCTACTTATACTGCTTGCCTCTTGGTCTTTTTCAACAAGGCTGAACGACATTTAGCCTCGCTCATCTTGATGTAGTGGATAATATAGTCACTAGCAATGCAACTTTAATCTATTTTGGGCGAATAAACTATTCAAAATGTCGTAAGAAATGTATAGCTTAGCGCAATGCGGAGTTTACTTTAATGAGTTGCTCACGTGCAGGCTTGTCCGCGTCACATTCGAATCCCAAATGCTTTGCAATTATGTAACAAATCAGTCAATAAATACGCTATCTCGGGAAAAATGCTGAACCTGACTCGTTTGCCTATTTTGCTTGAAATGAACGATTAGTGCAATATTGTTATTTAATTCAACGACTATAGTAAATATGATACGAAATAAACATATTGAATATCAATTTAATAAAATAATATACACCACGAGAAATGCCATTGCAATATAACGTTCCTTTGGTTCGACTGAAACTTGAATGACATTTAAGGGCACTCAATGTAATGAGTGCACTAAATTATACACAAAACTGCGTGCATCGTTATCCTATCATTGACATGTATGGTGTACATATTGGGGTGCATACTTGCCTATACGAAAGATGAGAATGGAGCAGAAGGGAGAAGAAATAACAAGAAATGGGGCACGGCGTGACATAGGCGCAAAGCGTACGTGGTTGCATAAAGCTTGTAATTGACGCACTGTGCAGCATTGCGCGTGATGCATGAATTCATGCCAAATAAACGTATTGAATAACAATTCAATGATATAACACAACGCAGATTTGCGCTAAATAATGCAATCAACTGTGTGCATCATTATACTATCACTGACACAGACTTACAATGGTTGCACGGTGTACATGTTGTGGCTTTTAGTTGTCTATACAAAATGGGAGAAAGGAACAGAACGCGAGGAGAAACATGGACGAGGGTGGCACAGCGAGACTTAAAATGGACACGCGTACAATAACGTGGTTGCAATAAGCTTCGTATCCATGTAACTAACGCACTGTGCCGCATTTCTAACGAAGCATGCGTTCAAGCCAGCGCGCGGCCCAACCAGCAGCGGCGCGCTTACCGCGGAGTACAGTAGTGACGACACACGATGCATACATTAACCAATTGGGCTCGGCCAAGGCGAGCGAGTGAGTGAGGATTTACATGTTGTGTCGAATCGGAAGTCTTTCCCATATAATGCATAGAATTCCATTCTCATAATTACATGAGTTGCAGTATGTGGATATTAGTTGATATCAAGGTGTGTATCATATGTGGATTGAGGCTTGTATGCCATGAATAGTGTGGTGCAACCAGCAGTTTGTTCACCATTGGGATATCGATTCCTGCTACAGGATGTTGACATGATTCACGCTGACGGCGGCCGACATTAACATAATTTAGTGCCAGCGGCAGCGGTGCGCTGGCGCCGTCTCAGGCCACATAGACGGCTTGGAAACAGACATATTCTTGCGAAGGTGAGTCAGTGACTAGGTCATGGTGCGGCACAAAGGCTTCAGGACATGTTGGCGTCCAAAATGTGCATATATACTTCATAATATCTGAGCCAACCGACTTGCAAACAGAAGTTATATTAACGTTGGGATTATCGGGCTATCATGGTGAAAGCCTGGATCATAATGCAATCCTGCAAGATGTGTATCCGTGGTAGGCATCTTAATAACAGTGGCGTCATATTGGTATCACATGTTTAAAATTACATCTCACAAAATCTTTGACTACGACCTTTTTTAAGAATGTCAACACATAGCAGACGCATTATCATCAAGAAAACGGATCATTTGGATCAATATATGAAGTGCCTGCCCAGTTGGGAACCGGGCTTTGTGAATCGCAAACATTAAAGGAAATATCTCAAGATGTGTAAATCTTTTTTTTCAGAGCGAACACCGTTTGACGAAGTCATTGACCAAGAGACTCAAAGCTATGGCGAGGATTACATTGAAATATTTGGCACTGGCGTCGGTTTGGCTCATCGATGCGGGTAATATATATATATATCGATAATTCATTAGTCGTAAATGTTAGCTTGTGTTATAATGGAAAGAAGAAGGATAATCTTATGCAGGCAATAGTACTTAGAGGATCAAGGGAAATGCATTCATTTTTAAGCAGTATATAATATGGGTTAGCACTGTAAACAACTGTTGTACTGGAATCACCCACAATGATATTTTACTTCGCCATCCAACATGTTTGCATGGGAACTGCGAACCGCGAACTGCGATGTTGCGGGCGATTCGATGAACCATGTCAGGCTGTCCAGTGATCCTGCCTTTGCTGCTTTTTCCTAATTGTTGGTCTCCATCCCATTTTTCCTATCTTTTCTTTAAAGTACCTACTGTTTCCAACTTGCTTGTTGTTGTCTCTCCATGCGCAATTTCAAAATGTCGTGAATTGCTGTACAAGTGAACATCTCGCTTGTGTTATTGCAAGGATCAATGGTCAGAGTTGTTTTGCTTCTTCGTCATCATATATCTTTACAATCAACACAAAATATTTTATCGATGCCAGTAGTATAAGTTGCCATTCGTTTATTCCTACATTTGGCTTCCATTTTCCTACTTTTGTCCTACTTTTCTATATTTTCAATCCTACGTTTGTCCTATATTTTCATATTGGTGGGCTGGACAGCCTAAAATCTGCTCATGCACATGTTTCTTCCACAGTGGCCTCTGAGGATGTATGTGTCCTTGAACAGTTCACACCGGTCTGTACCGCCAATGAGGTGATCGTCATGAAGTCAGCCGCCTTTGGAAGGATGGAAATCGGCCGCTGCATCAAGACAGACTTCGGGCACATCGGATGTCAGTCTGACGCCTTACAACTGATGGATTCCATCTGTTCGGGGCGTCCAGCGTGTTCACTTGTGAATGATTTTGGCGACGCTAGATTGCTGGCTATCAAGGCATGTCCGGAGGAATTAGTCTCCTACCTAGATTTACAATACGAGTGTATTCAAGGTGAGTGTCGATCAATCTATTCAATGGCATTTAAAATTTTATTTAACGTCGGTGTGTGAAAGTCAACAATAACAATTAGTACAAGTGTTATTGCCCGACAATGACAAAAATTACATGAGCTGATGAGATCAATGTACATATGAAAATATAACAACCGTCATATATTCGAAACCTTACCCGTTAGCTATGTTGCGCAATGTGCACCAATAACCATGACACGTGAGGACAGCATTGTTTTGATTTCTTGGTCAGATTTGACCAATTTTGTTTCATTGCTGAGCATTTTCCATAGTTGCCCTTATGCTTCGTTGCATTTTTGGCAATACGATGTTGCTTAACGCTTTGCATGCATAGAGCTGGTTCATTTTCCAACACGTAATCGCACTTCTTTAAATTATGCAACTGGGTCAAATCTGGTTGATACTCTTGTAAACTTATATTGTTATGCCGCGCAATTATTCAACATGTAGCAATGATCTATGAATCACATGCCATCGTAATGGTAATATGCGGCAGAACACGGACACTTTTTTTTTTAATCACTGGTATATTTGGGATTTATCGGGTTGCGCCGTGCATGACTTGATATATTTTAGTCGAAGCACCAAGCCAGAGTTACTGCAACAGAAAGACCCAGGTGACCAATCCGAGCGGAGTAATTGCCAGTCACATGACAGATAGCACGCGGTGTGGATCACTCCAAGCTCCTTGGGTGATTTACGGCTCTCAGGGACAAAGGATAAACATATCCCTGGTGGATTTTGGCTGGACTACGTCCGATCGCTCAGAGCAAGCCATCGTTAGTGGCGTCACTTGTGAGGCTTATGGTTTCGTGGTGGAGAGGGCGCTGGGCGTCAACAAGACGATATGTGGCGGGGGCAAAAGACAGCAACACGTGCATCTATCGGCATCCAGCGAAGTCGAAATAGTTGTGATTCCAAAGAGCGTGCGGAAGCATGACAGTGCATTCATCCTGCACTATGATGGTAGGTATACGTTCATATTCATTTGGTGCTACATAAAAACTGTTGTTCCTACTGTTGCCTACCCGAACATATATGCTACCAGTGTATGTTCAAAGGCAAGGTCTGTCTCGTTGGAAATGTGTGTCGCTTCACAAATGTGACATTTACATGCATACAAGCCAGAATCATGTTGCCGATTCATATGCACTCAGAATACGTTGATGTGATGTCATTTGGACAGCATAAGCTACCAACGGGCTTATATATGTTGTGCCTATTTTTAACAATTGCATTATTTCACACTTTAACAGCTGTAGGGTGCCCCGATTTGGTACCCCCTGCACACGCGTGGTATAAACGGGACGGAAACACCGCCACGATCGGCTGTGAGTGGAACCACAACTCCTGGCATCTGACGTGTGAGGGCAACTCGTGGTCAGGGGTGGTCGGCAACTGCTCAGCGCCAGGTAAGAAAACTTGTTGCATAAGGTATCTCGTAACACTACCCGGGCGTGGATCAGTCAATACGCTCGGCATTATGACTGTGGTATCAGACAATAAGCACCATTTGCATTATGGAAAGTAAACCCAAGATAACGTTACGCCATTATTCACTAACACGATGTAGCAAAACTGGCTTAATGTTGATTTTGAACGATTTTTGTTAACCAGTGGACGCCGAACCTTCGTCACATGAGGACTCGGCTCTGCCCTTATCACCAGGTCAGTACTTTAATATTGGTTCCTGTCAAGTCAAAGCCGGTTAGATTGTTTGCCAAATGCTGTTTGAAATCTACTATTTCAGGTCTAGTAGCGCAAAGTGGCTAATATATATGGTCAAGCAAAGTTGGATTATGTATGACAATATGTCACAAATATATATTCAGCGTATACATGCATTCATAAAGTAATTTTAAAATCCGCCATTATGCGATATCATATGTACGTCTTCGTCAGTCACACATTTAATAACATGGGCATAACATTGGTAATAAATCCTACTTGTACTGTTAATGCTGCCTTCACGAATAATTTATATTCATATGCAAAGTAATGGATAAACAAATTGGACAAATCAAGTTAGGAATTATCGTATGTGTCTCTCTGTATATTTCAGTTCTAACAGTGGGGCTGATCATCGGTCTAGGAGTCCTCGCTGTCACCCTGATATGCGTCCTTCTGATTGGCTGCATCTATTTTAGGAGGTATGCTCAATGAATTAACAATTATCTATTGCGAAGACATGCATTACCATCAAGATGCAATGATTCTAGTATATAATTAGCTTCGTGGCTCAACACAACGGTCATTGCCGATTTGAACTATGATCCATGCAGTAAAATACCAATGCCTTCGTTGACTATTCCCTTAATTCTGTTTCACTCAGGCGTAAACCAAGTCGTCCGCAATTAGCTCCTGACCCCACGAAGTGTGGGACGATGATAGAGCAGCACACTCTCATGAGAAGGTATCAGCCGGGCCAGGCAGCACCCATGTCTGACAACCCGAGTGGCGCGCTCTGCGGTCCCCCACCCCAGCAGCCCTACCCTGTCCGGTGTGGGACGGGTCCCCATGGTATGACGGCCAGCCGCGCCCCGATCAAGCCCTGGGACAGGTCGCTACCCAACCCGCGGGGCGGCCCTCCCACGTGGGGGGCAGGCCCTCAGCCTGACTACAGCTGTCCCCGACCCAGAGGCGGCCAGGGTGGCACCCTCATCAAGGACAAAGACAAAGAGCTGGATACGAGTGACAGTGGAAGTGACTATTACTGGGCGGGTACCCACAAATACCACGTGCTCGATAAAGATAAGAATGATTGGACGCAATTAGAATCATGCACAAACTAAATTTCTTTTTATTACCATGTTAGCTCTTCATGAAACCCGAGGCTGCAATATAGCTTTCAACTGGCGACGCATTTGAACAATTAACTACATTGTTAATGCTAGTGGTATTCGTCTTGAAACACGCTACTTATACTGTTTGCCTCTTGCTCTTTTTAAACATGACTAAACGACCTGTGGCATCGCTAATGTCGATAGGGTAGATAATATAGTCACTGGCAATGCAACTTAAATCAATTTCGTGCGAATACATTTTTTAAACCGTAGTAAGATAAATATAGTTTGACGCAATATGGAGTGTTTAATTTGATGGGTTGCTCGCACGAATGCTTGCCCGCCGCATATTCGAATCCCAAATGCATTGATATTATGTAACAAATCAATAAATAAATATACTATGTTGGACCTGACTCGTTTGCTTATTTTTCTTGATATGAACGATTAATGTAATCCAGTTATTTCGCTCAACGACTTCAGCAAACATGCCATAAAGAGACAACGTGTACAATAGCGATGTCGCGTAAAGCTTCGTACACATGTAATCAATGCACTGTGCCGCGTTGACCGTGATGCATGCGTCCATGCCAACTCGCGGCCTAACCCGCCGCGGCGCGCTCACCGCGGACTACGGTAGTGACGACACGATGCATACATTAAGCAATTGGGCTCGGCCATAGCGAGCGAGTGAGTGGGGATTTACATATTGTGTCGAATCGGATGTCTTTCGTCTCTAATGCCAAGGATTTCACACTCATGACTACATAAGATGCGGTGCTTGGATATTCGTGAATACCAATGTGTTTAGCAATGTGGATTGAGGCTTGCGTGCCATGAATTGTATGGTGTAGACAGCAGTTTGTTCACCATTGGGATATCGATTCCTGCTACAGGATGTTGACATGATTCACGCTGAAGGCGGCCGACATTAACATAATTTAGTGGCAGTGGCAGCGGTGCGCTGGCGCCGTCTCAGGCCACATAGACGCCTCGGAATAATACATATCTTACACAGGTGAGTCAGTGACTAGTCAATGGCGTTGCAGAAACGCTTTAGAACTTGTACGCGTCCAAAATGTGCATATACTTAATACGCATACTTCATTCAGCCAAGCGACTCGCAGACTCAAGGCTTGTTAACGTTGGGATTAGTGGGCTATGGTGAAAGATCATAATGCAATCGTGCAAGTTGTGTTCGCATGGTAGGCATATTAATAGAAAGTGGTGTCATATCGGTAATAGATTATCAAACATAAAATCTGACATGATCCATGACACAAGTTATCTGGGATTTTTGGAGGTCCTACAAAGAGCGTACGCGTATCAAGATAACGGATTATTGAGATTGAATTATATAGTGTAACCTCTGAATGTACAGTGGGGGAACCTTTGTGAACCGCAAAAATTAAGGGAAATATCACAATATATGTCTCTTGTTTTTCAGAGCGCCGAAGTTATCCACTATGAGGCTCTCAGATACAGTGATTTTGGCCTTGAAATGCATGGCAATGGCATCGGTCTGGTTAATTGATGAAGGTAAAATATTAATAAAGATAATTGATTAATCGTAGGTGAATCGTAACTTAAAATAACATGAAAACAAGTGAAAAAGGGGTATCAATACAGGAATATATTATATATAACAAGAATAACGTCCAATACACTAGCATAGCCCTCACTTTATACACTGACAGTGGATCCGTTACTAATATATCGAAGCGCGAACTTCGCCAAATTAACCGACGGCCATGGGAACCACCTGCTCTTGCATCTGCTTCTTCCACACACAGTGGCCACTGAGGACAAATGTGTCCGTGAACAGTTCACCCCGACCTGTGCCGCAAATGAGGTGATCGTCATGAAGTCAGCCGCCTTTGGCAGGATGGAAATCGGCCGCTGCATCAAGACGGATTTTGGCCACATCGGCTGTCAGTCTGACGCCTTACAACTGATGGATTCCATCTGTTCTGGGCTCCCATCGTGCTCTTTTGTGAATGATTATGATGATACTAGATTGCGGGCTATCAACGCATGTCCTGAGGAACTTGTCTCATATCTGAATCTAGAACATGAATGTATTCAAGGTGAGTGTCGATCTGTTTATACGATGATGTATTGTTACATGATGTAATGATCAAATATTGGGTTAATATATACTACGCTGTACAACGACGCACGAGATGGGTGTGTAGGAGCCGCATGGGGTTATACGATATTCATGTGTCTTCGCGAGCAAATAAGTGATCAAATATCAAATATAATCACTGCTTTGGTGTGTACACATACATGTTGTATATCGCATATATGTCTTCGCTGGGTTGAATTAATATAAATCAATGATTTCATAAACTTACCATGTCGCAGGCCTACCTAGCAGTGCATATATCAGACACCGTAAGGTGAAATATCCAGCAGAATAGAGACCGTGATTCGTGTTTTACCAATTTAAAATTGTAAATTGACGAAGCATCGAATTGGGAGGAATGCTTGTAATCGTTCATTGTAGTTGAAGTGCCAAGTCAGAGTTACTGCAGCAGAAAGATCCAGGTAACCAGTCAGAGCGGAGTGATTGCCAGTCACGTGACAGACAGCACGCGGTGTGGATCCCTCCAAGTTCCTTGGATGATTCACGGCTCTCAGGGACAAAGGATAAACATATCCCTTGTGGATTTTGGCTGGACTACGTCCGATCGCTCAGACGAAGCCATCGTTAGTGACGTCTCTTGTGAGGCTTATGGTTTCGTGGTGGAGAGGGCGCTGGGCGTCAACAAGACGATATGTGGCGGGGGCAAAAGACAGCAACAAGTGCATTTATCGGCATCCAGCGAAGTCGAAATAATTGTGATTCCAAATAGCGGGCGGACGCATGACAGTGCTTTCATTCTGCACTATGACGGTATGTGCCTTCATATAAGGACTACATCAAACTGTTGTTCCACCTAATGTAAATATCTGCATCGTATCGATCATAACGATTCAAGTACATATCTGCATCGTTTCGATCATAGCGTTTCAAAGTTAATTACCACAATAAGACGAAGCTAAACTTCTCATTGGGCGTCGTTTCTAACCATACGTGTACGTTACCTACGTATGTTGACATGTAGCCTTGCCGCAGTTCTGCGACATCAATCAAGAAATATTTAGTTCGCAGTTGTGGCTCCATTAGAAATGCGTGTGAATTCAAAAGTATTACATGCATAAGCAAAAAAAATATTACCCACTTCTCAGCAACTAGATTAAGTCTATGTGATGTCATAAGGCATTGGACAGCATGAGCTCACACCAGCTTATACATGTTATGCCTATCTTTAACAATTGCATTATTTCACACTTTAACAGCTGTAGGGTGCCCCGATTTGGTACCCCCTGCGCACGCGTGGTATAAACGCGACGGAAACACCGCCACGCTCGGATGTGAGTGGAACCACAACTCCTGGCACCTGACGTGTGAGGGCAACTCGTGGTCAGGGGTGGTCGGCAACTGCTCAGCTCCAGGTGAGAAAACTACTTGTTGCATCAGGTATATCATCGTAATACCTGTGCCTCAATCAGTCGATCCGCCCTGCGTTAACACTGTGATATGAGTCAAAGCGCCGCATGTTGATTACGGAAAGTGAAACATTGAGAACGTTACGCAGTTAATCACTACCACAATATAACGGAACTTGCTTAATATTGAGTTCGAATGATTTTTTTTAACCAGTGCACGCCGAACCACCGTCTCACGAGGAATCGGCTCTGCCCTTATCACCAGGTCAGTAGTTTAATATTGGTTCCTGTCCAGTCTGAACTGGTTGGACTCCTTGCCAAATGCACTAAAATCTAATATTTCAGGTCTGGTAGAGCCAGTTGATAATGTATTCGGTAACGCGTTGTTGAAATACGCATGGCAATACATCACCAATATGTATTGAGTATCTATTAATACAATGAAGTTATATCCCGCCTTTATACGATGTCGTCTATATACGTCTTCGTCACACCTTTATTAAAATGTGCATTCATTTGTAATAAATCTCGCTTATATCGATAATATTGCCTTGACGAATAATGCAAATTCAGAAACAAGGTATCTTATAAACAGATTATACCTGATGAATAAAATTAAGGGTTATCGCAAATGTCACTCTGTATATTTCAGTTCTGACAGTGGGGCTGATCATCGGTCTAGGAGTTCTCGCTGTCACCCTGATATGCATCCTTCTGATCGGCTGCATCTATTTTAGGAGGTATGCTCAATGAATTAACAATTTTCCATTGTGAATACATGCATTACCATCAACATTCAGTGATTCAATTACATTCTTAGCTTCGTGGCTCAACACGACGTTAACCATGATCCAGGCCATAAAATATCAATGCCCTCGTTGATTATTCCCTTATTTCTGTCTCACTCAGGCGTAAACCAAGTCGTCCGCAATTAGCTCCTGACCCTACCAAGTGCGGGACGATGATAGAGCAGCACACTCTCGTCAGAAGGTATCAGCCGGGTCAGGCAGCAAACATGTCTGACAACCCGAGTGGCGCTCTCTGCGGTCCTCCACCCCAGCAGCCCTACTCTGTCCGGTGTGGGACGGGTCCCCATGGTATCACGGCCAGCCGTGCCCCGCCCCAGCCCTGGGACAGGTCTCTACCCAACCCGCGGGGCGGCCCTCCCGCGTGGGGTGCAGGCCCCCAGCCCGACTACAGCTGTCCCCGACCCCGAGGCAGCCAGGGTGGCACCCTGGTCAAGGACAAAGACAAAGAGCTGGATACGAGTGACAGTGGAAGTGACTATTACTGGGCGGGTACCCACAAATACCACGTGCTCGATAAAGACAAGAATGATTGGACGCAATGAGAATCATTTTAAAACTAAATATCTTTTTATTATTATGTTAGCTCTTTATGAAACCCGACGTTGCGATATAGCTTTTAACTGGCGACCCATTTGGGTTAGCCACATTGTCAATGCTAGTGACACACGCCTTGAAACAGGCTACATATACTGCCTGCCACTCGACCCGTGGCACCTCTAATGTTGATATGGTAGATAATATAGTCACTAGCAATGCAACTTAAATCAATTTCGTGCGAATAAATTTTCAAAACCGTAGTAGGATAAATATAGTCTGACGCAATATGCAGAGTTTAATTTGATGGGTTGCTCGCATGCTAACTTGCCCACCGCACATTGGAATTCTAAATGCATTGATATTATGTAACGAATCAATAAATACATATACTATGTTGGGAAGAATGCTGAACATGACTCGTTTGCTTATTTTTCTTGATATGAACGATTGATGTAATTTAGCTCAACGACTTCAGCAAACATGATAGGAAATAAACAGATTGAATATCAATTAAATGAAATAACAGACACCACGAGAAATGTCATGATAATATAACATTCTTTAGGTCGACTTTTAAGAGAATTACGTTTACGAACGCTCAATCTATTCAGTGCACTAAATTATACACCAAACTGTGTGTGCACCAGATTATCACTGACATGTAGGCCTATGGTGTACATGTTGGGGCATATTGTTTTATCCGTGCATCGTTAAACTATTCCTTGCAGAGAGTATAATGGTTTTACGGTGAACAAATTTGGGGGTATATTTGTCTATGCAAAGGGGAGAACGGGGCAAAAGAGGATGCATAACAAGAAATGGGGCATAAAGACATAAAGGACATAAAGAGACAATGTGTACAATAACGTTGTCGCGTAAAGCTTCGCACAGATGTAATTAATGCACTGTGCCGCATTGCGCGTGCTGCATGTGTTCATGCCAGCGCGCGGCCTGACCCACAGCGGCGCGCTCACCGCGGACTACGGTAGTGACGACATGATGCATACATTAACCAATTGGACTCGGCCATAGCGAGCGAGTGAGTGAGGATTTACATCTTGTGTCGAATCGGAAGTCTTTCGCCTCTAATGCCTAGTATTTCATACTCCTAGTTACATAAAGTACGGTGCGTGGATATTCGTGGATACCAAGGTGTTTATCAATGTGGATCGAGGCTTGTATGCCATGAATTGTATGGTGTAACCAGCAGTTTGTTCACCATTGGGATATCGATTCCTGCTACAGGATGTTGATATGATTCACGCTGAAGGCTGCCGACATTAACATAATTTAGTGCCAGTGGCAGCGGTGCGCCTGGCGCCGTCTCAGGCCACATAGACGGCTTGGAATCCGACATATTATTGCGCAGGTGAGTCAGCGAATAGTTCATGGAGATGCACACACGTTTCGGGACATGTAGGCGTCCCAAATGTGCATATATACTTCAAAATAGCTGAGCCGACCGACTTGTAACCACAAGGTATATTAACGTTGGGATTTGCGGGATTTGGTAGATGCCAGTATCATAATGGAATCATGTAAGTTGCGTACCCGTGGCAGGCACGGTAACAGTAAGTAGCGTCATATCGGTAATACATGTGTCAAGCCTACATCTGGAATAATCCATGACACCCGATTTGATTCCGAATTCCGACACATAGCAAGCGCAAATAAAAAAAGATAATTGATTATTTGGATTAACATATATACCGCAAGCTCTGAATATTCAGCGAGGAAGCTTTGTACATCGCGAGATTAAAGAAAATATCACGATATATGTACATCTTAGCTTTCAGAACGAACACAGTCTGGTGAAGTCATTGGTCATCAGGCCCACAAATATGGCAACCATAGCAGTGAAATATTTGGCCATGGCATCGGTTTGGCTCATCGATGCAGGTAACATATCTATAACTATTATTCAATAGTCGCCGGTAAATTGTACCTTGCAGCAAATAGCATGAGCAGAAGCAAGGGAACACATTCATTTTTAAGCAGCGTATAATATGTGTTCGCACTTCAAACATCAGTTGTACTGGAATAATCCACAAACTCATTTTACTTAGCCGCCAACATATTCACGCGCGTGCTGCAACATGGAGACGATTCGATGAACATCCTGCTCTTGCATATGTTTATTTCGCAGTGACCACTGAGGATGTCTGTGTCCGTGAACAGTTCACTCCGGTCTGTTCCGCCAACGAGGTGATCGTCATGAAGTCAGCCGCCTTTGGCAGGATGGAGATCGGCCGCTGCACTAAGACAGATTTTGGCCACATCGGCTGTCAGTCTGACGCCTTACAACTCATGGATTCCATATGTTCGGGGCGCCAATCGTGTTCTTTGGTAAATGACGTGAATGGTGACGTCAGATTGTTGGCTATCAACGCATGTCCCGAGGAACTGGTGTCCTATCTAGATTTAGAACACGAATGTATACAAGGTGAGTGTCGATCAATGCCTTCAATGTTCCCTTGTGTAATGGTCAAGTTTTCGTGTGGAGGTGTTTCATTAGCATATGTTTTACGAACAACGAACTAAAGACTGTGTGAGACGTTTTCTGTGATACCAAGTCGCAACCAGCCACACGGAATGGGTGTATGGGAACTCCTTGACATCTTGCATCATTCCCGCACTAGGCCAAGCACGCAACGCACTATAGCGGAAATATCAAATATAGTAACTGGATCGATGTATTTACGTACATATATATATATATGTTCAAACGTGTCCGCCTATATGTCTTTGTTAGGTTGAGGTAATATACATCAATGATTTCATCAATGTCGTAGGCCTATCTAACATTACGGTATTAAATTGTGTGCTCTTGCGCCGACCAGTCATGCATATAATACAGCATCCGACAAAGCAATATGAAATAAGCAGCAGAATATATAGAAAGGGATTGTGTTCTCAATCACGAGTATATTCATGAGTTATCGGATTGCGATGTATTGATGATTCTTAAAACATTCTATTTTTAGTTGAAGTGCCAAGCCAGAGTTACTGCAGCAGAAAAACCCAGGTGACCAGTCCGAGCGGAGTAATTGCAAGTCACTTGACAGACAGCACGCGGTGTGGATCACTCAAAGCTCCTTGGGTGATTCACGGCTCTCAAGGACAAAGGATAAACATATCCTTGGTGGATTTTGGCTGGACTACGTCCGATCGCTCAGACGAAGCCATCGTTAGTGGCGTCACTTGTGAGGCTTATGGTTTCGTGGTGGAGAGGGCGCTGGGCGTCAACAAGACGATATGTGGCGGGGGCAAAAGACAGCAACACGTGCATCTATCGGCATCCAGCGAGGTCGAAATAGTTGTGATTCCAAAGAGCGGGCGGAAGCATGACCGTACATTCATCCTGCACTATGACGGTATGCATCCATTCGTATCGGCGCCACATCAAACTGTTGTTCCATCTCATTTTAGTATCTGTATCATTTAGTATATGTCATAGAAACAATGTAAAGTCTGTCACCGTTGGAAATGTGTATAGCTTCACAAAATTGACATTTACATGTTAAAGCCACAACCATTTTTCCCACTCTAATAAAATTAGATTACGTTTCCATGACGTCATAAGGCATTTGGACAGCATAAGCCACCAACGGGCTTATATATGTTGTGCCTATTTTTAACAATTGCATTATTTCACACTTTAACAGCTGTAGGGTGCCCCGATTTGGTACCCCCTGCGCACGCGTGGTATAAACGGGACGGAAACACCGCCACGATCGGCTGTGAGTGGAATCACAACTCCTGGCACCTGACGTGTGAGGGCAACTCGTGGTCAGGGGTGGTCGGCAACTGCTCAGCGCCAGGTGAGAAAATCATTTGCTGAATCAAGTATCTCGCCATAATACCCGGGCGTTGATCAATCGCATCTGCACTATCACCGCGATTTGACACCGCATATTCATTAGGGAAAGTGAACCATTGAGAGCTTTACGCCATTAATCACTACCACGATATAACATAACTTGCTTACTGTCGATTTTAAGTATTTTTTTGTTAACCAGTGGACGCCGAACCATCGTCTCAAGAGGATTCGGCTCTGCCCTTATCACCAGGTCAGTTGTTTAATATTGCTTCCCCGCCAATTTATAAGGTATTTTGTAACGCGTTGTTGGATTTTGCGTGGCAATATGTCACCAATATGTATTCAGTATCTATTTATACATTAAAGTTATAACCCACCATTATACGATGTTATATATACGTCTTCGTCACACATTTATTAAAATGTGCATCACATTTGTAAAAAAATCCAACTGGTCTCCATACCATGGCTTTTACGAATAATTTATATTCAGATACAAGGCAACTGTAATTAAGGGTTATCGCATATGCCCCTGTATATTTCAGTCCTAACAGTGGGGCTGATCATCGGTCTAGGAGTTCTCGCTGTCACCCTGATCTGCATCCTTCTGATCGGCTGCATCTATTTTAGGAGGTATGCTCAATGAATTAACAATTGTCCATTGTGAATACATGCCTTACCCTCAAGATTCAGTGATTCAATTACATTCTTAGCTTCGTGGCTCAACACAACGGTCAATGCCGATGTTAACCATGATCCAGGCAATAAAATATCAATATCTTCGTTGACTATTCCCTTATTTCTGTCTCACTCAGGCGTAAACCAAGTCGTCCGCAATTAGCTCCTGACCCCACGAAGTGTGGGACGATGATAGAGCAGCACACTCTCGTCAAAAGGTATCAGCCGGGTCAGGCAACACCCATGTCTGACAACCCGAGTGGTGCTCTCTGCGGTCCCCCACCGCAGCAGCCCTACCCCGTCCGGTGTGGGACGGGTCCCCATGGTATGACGGCCAGCCGCGCCCCGCCCCAGTCCTGGGACAGGTCGCTACCCAACCAGCGGGGCGGCCCTCCCACGTGGGGTGGAGGCCCCCAGCCTGACTACAGCTGTCCCCGACCCAGAGGCGGCCAGGGTGGCACCCTCATCAAGGACAAAGACAAGGAGCTGGATACGAGTGACAGCGGAAGTGACTATTACTGGGCGGGTACCCACAAATACCACGTGCTCGATAAAGATAAGAATGATTGGACGCAATGAGAATCATTCTGAACTCTGGTTATTATTATGTTAACTCTTTATGAAACCCGACGTTGCGATATAGCTTTTAACTGGCGACCCATTTGTACAGTTAGCTACATTGTCAATGCTAGTGGTACACGTCTTGAAACAAGCTACTTATACTGCCTGCCTCTGGCTCTTTTAAAGCACGACCCGGTCGATATGGTAGATAATATAGTCACTAGCAATGCAACTTAAATCAATTTCGTGCGAATCCATTTTCAAAACCGTAGTAAGATAAATATAGTTTGACGCAATATGCAGAGTTTAATTTGATGGGTTGCTCGCATGCAAGGTTGCCCACAGCACATTCGAATCCCAAATGCATTGCAATTATGTAACAAATCAATAAATAAATATAATATGTTGGTAAGAATGCTGAACGTGACTCGTTTGCTTATTTTTCTTGATATGAGCGATTTATGTAATCCAATTATTTAGCTCAACGACTACCGCAAACAAGATAAGAAATAAACAGATTGAATATCAATTAAATAAAACAACATACAACACGAGAAATGTCATGCTAATATAACGTTCCTTTCTGTCGACTTACACGAGAATTACGTTTACAGACGGTCAATGTATTCAGTGCACTAAATTATACACCAAACTTTGTGCACCAAACTGTGTGCACCAAACTATCACCAAGCACATATTGGGGCATATTGTTGTATCCATGCATCGCTATACTAGTCCGGACAGAGATTATAATGGTTGTACGGTGTACAGATTTGGCATATAGCTGTCTAAGCAAAAGGGAGAACGGGACAAAAGAGGAGGCATAACAAGAAATGGAACACGGCGTGACATAAGGAGGCAACGCGTACAATAACGTTGTCGCGTAAAGCTTCGTAAACATGTAATTAACGCGCTGTGCCGCATTTTGCGTGATGCATGCGTTCATGCCAGCGCGCGGCCTAATCCGCAGCGGCGCGCTCACCGCGGACTACGGTAGTGACGACACGATGCATACATTAACCGATTGGGCTCGGCCATAGCGAGCGAGTGAGTGGGGATTTACATCTTGTGTCGAATCGGAAGTCTTTCGCCTCTAATGCCTAGGATTTCATACTCCTAGTTACATAGTTGCGGTGCGTGGATACTCGTGGATACCAATGTGTTTAGCAATGTGGATTGAGGCTTGTATGCCATGAATAGTGTGGTGTAACCAGCAGTTTGTTCACCATTGGGATATCGATTCCTGCTACAGGATGTTGACATGATTCACGCTGAAGGCTGCCGACATTAACATATTTAGGGCCAGCAACAGCGGTGCGCTGGCGCCGTCTCAGGCCACACAGACGGCAGGCAATCCGACATATTCCTGCACAGGTCAGTCAGTAACTAGTTCACCGTGTTATGCAAATGCTTTAGAACATGTACGTCCATAATGTGAACATATAGTTTATAATAGATGATCTAACCGACTCGCGCAGCCATATCAAAGGCGTACTAACGTTTGGATTAGCGATCTTCGGTAAATGGCAGGATCAAAATGCAATCGTGTAAGGTGTTTCCCTGTAGTAGGCATGTTAATAGATCGTGTCATCTCAGTAATACATGTATTAACGTAATATTACGCTAAACGTAATATAACAGTATATGTATTGTTTTGCTTTCAGAACGAGCACGGTTGGGGACGTCATTGGCTGTGGGGCCAACAGCTATGGTGACGATAGCATTGACATACTTGGCACTGGCGTCGGTTTGGCTCTTTGATGCAGGTAATATATTTATAATTAGTGGAAAAGAAGAATGCATATTGCATATGCATATAATATTAAGTTTTCGCGCAAAAATCAGTTGTTCTAAAATTACTCCCAATAATTAATTGACTTTGCCGCCAACATCTTGAAGCACAAATCCCACGGTACTGCTATTGACTCTGTTTAATTTCTTCCATTCACAGTGACCACTGAGGACGTATGTGTCCGTGAACAGTTCACTCCGGCCTGTGCCACCAACGAGGTGATCGTCATGAAGTCAGCCGCCTTTGGCAGGATGAAGATCGGCCACTGCCTTAAGACAGACTTCGGCCACATCGGATGTCAGTCCGACGCCTTACAGCTGATGGATTCCATCTGCTCTGGGCTTTCATCATGTACATTTCTGAATGACAACGACGACGAAAGGCTCCTGCAGCTGAATCAATGCCCGGTGGAATTGATATCATACCTGGAGATTGAGTATGATTGTGTGAAAAGTAAGCTTAATGTTTCTGTAAAATGACATGAAATATCTTCATTGAACATGGAATTCCTTCCTATGATAACTCGTATTACCAATACTAGTATCACTTGCCAGATGTCTTTCACGAGCCAAATGTCGTTCACGAGCCAGATCCACCACTGGACTTTATTTATATCCATCTAAGACAACGCAACTGTATTCACACTCCCATCGCCCCATTTATCATCTATCGCTCATGTTGGTCTGAACATATTCCGCAGTTGACGTTCCGGCCCACAGATTCTGCCACGAGCCAATCCAAGTGTCCAACCAGCACGGCATTATAGCTAGTCTTGTGACAGACAGTACGAGGTGTGGCTCACCTCAAGCTCCTCTGGTGATTCGCGGTTCCCCGGGACAACGAATAAACATTTCTCTGGTAGATTTCGGTTGGAGTGTATCCGATGGCTTTGATCAAGCCATCCTTGATAATGTGAAATGCGTGCCGTACGGCTACGTGGTGGAAAGGGAGCTGGGGATCAACAAGACAATATGTGGAGGGGGCAGGAGACAACAACATCTACATCTGTCAGCGACCAGCAGGGTGGAAATAACGGTCATTCCAAAGGACAGACGGAAGTTTGGCGGAGCCTTTATTCTGCAATATGACGGTTGGTACATAAGAATAAGAACACGAATCGTGCAAACTAAACATGCCCCCCCCACTCCTGTCAGTGTCTTGTGACCCCCCCCCCTCCACCCGCAGCCACTATGGCAAACACATTTCTGTTTAGTGCGGTGTTTGTCCGTGATATATTCTTAATTCGTAAGAACGATTGTTAAACTAACGTGTACTTCTATATATACGGCTTCGAGAACTTGCCGTGTAACGTTGCCATTAATAATTTCATGTTTACCTTAAAGCCTTAGGATGTTCTGACTTGGTACCCCCTGCGCATGCGTGGTACAAGCGGGAAGGAGATAGCGCCCGGATCGGCTGTGAGTGGAACCACAACTCGTGGCACCTGACGTGTGAGAGCAACTCGTGGTCAGGGGTGGTCGGCAACTGCTCAGCGCCAGGTGAGTGTAATCATGTGGATATGATGTACCTATAGATATGTTGGCAAGGAAATGTCTATCGCTCGATCGGTGACCGAAAGATGGACCTTAGAATGTCTAACAAGACAGGGTTATTTAACAATATGATCCACTGTTAATAAATCTATAATACGTTTTTGTCTGATATGCACGCACATATTATGTTATTACACCATACTTGGTATGTTTTACGTGTTCCATCACAGCTAATTTATTGATTTACAGTAAAAACTCAACCGTCAGCCAGAGAAACCACGACTTTGCCGTTATCACCAGGTAGGGGACCAGTGGCGGATCCAGCGGGGGGGGGGGGGGGGTTAGGGGGGTTGCAACCTCCCCCCTTGGGAACCTGAACATACACTGTTAAAGTCGGCTTCTCCGAGCAGCGCCCCCCGCGCCCCCCCCCCCCCCCCCCCCGCCCCCGGTCGCAAGTTTTCAGAGAGCAAACCCCCCCCCGGTCGCAAGTTTTAGCTAGAGAGCACACCCCCACACCCCCGTTCGCAACTTTTCAGAGAGCACCCCCTCCCCCTCCCCCACCCCCTGGCAAATTCCTAGATCCGCCCCTGGGGGACCATATATTCCACTACATTAGGGGTAATTAAAGAGAGACAAAACTTTCTCTGTCTTGTCACAATGCATTGTGTGCGTTCTTGATGCGTTTACCTTTACAACGTTGACTCACCAATATATCCCCGTGGCACTGTCCAGTATTTATGTACTCATGACAGAAATACGGGTTGAATAACTATATATCATGCAAACGCCAGCGACGGATATATATAGACCGATATAAAACGTTCTTCTACACATTATAAATCATATATATATATATATACAATAATAGGCTTAGATACAGGTGCATATACATTGTGTTATCTTTACAGTATTAACAGTTGGGCTGATTATTGGCCTAGCAGTGCTTGCTGTCACCCTGATATGCATCCTTCTTATTGGCTGCATATATTTTAAGAGGTACGTAAACTTCCATTACAGGCAAACGTTCTAATCTAAATAATATTATACCAGAAGTATTTACCACTTGATATATATGATTAATAACATTGAGTCGTATGTTAATTTAATGCACTCTAATTGAAAGAGTTGAGCGGTATCCTTGTCATGAAAGCAATAATCTTTAGAAACATTGTTAACCACACAGGCGTCAACCACGGCACCCACCGTTGGCTCCAGACCCCACAAAGTGTGGGACGATGATAGAGCAGCACACCCTCGTCAGAAGGTATCAGCCGGGTCAGGGAGCACCCGGCATGTCTGACAATCCAAGTGGATCTCCCAGTGGCCCTCCACCCCAGCAGCCCTATCCCATCCGGTGTGGTACGGGTCCCCACGGTATGACGGCCAGCCGCGCCCCGCCCCAGCCCTGGGACAGGTCGCTACCCAACCCGCGGGGCGGCCCTCCCACGTGGGGTGCAGGCCCCCAGCCTGAATACAGCTGCCCCCGACCCCGAGGCGGCCAGGGTGGCACCCTGATCAAAGACAAAGACAAGGAGCTGGATACGAGTGACAGCGGAAGTGACTATTATTGGGCGGGTACCCACAAATACCATGTGCTCGACAAGGACAAACCAGTCTGGAACGAGTGATGAAAACAGCTGCGTGATATATACGTAGCATGTGAAAATATGATAATTATGAAAGCGGAAGGAACACTGAAGTTATACATATTAGTCGTTCCTTGATACCAAACGGTGGATGCGCAGCTTCCGTAGCTTAGATGAGTCACGGAGTGTCAGGTCCGCGAAATAGTTCGCGGCTCATGGATCGATCGTCGATCTTGCAAATTTGGGGATCGCTGCACATAATTGCTTCATCTTCTAAGTTGAAACCCAAGAACTTAATTATTGAAGTAAATGGTCAGCGTGAGTCGTACGTAAGCATTGGTGAAAAAATGGTCCGCCCTTAACATAGGAATTAAAACCACCGCTAGAGTAATCTAAGTTTTCCAGGAGATTCCTCCCCTCAACGTGTCCATGTGTGACGGTATGACAATTTATGTGAATTACGTATAATTATTCTTAGAAAATGTATGTTGATGCTGCCTTTAAGACGTACATGATCTGTCACAGTAGAACCACCTCTACATGTAACGCAAATAGCTATTTGCGTGGATACTTTTCGATTCCGAATAGGCATTTAATTAGTAACGCTTTGTATTTGCTTACCTTTTGTCAAGACGTCCTAGCAACGTTTCGAAATAAACCCAAAAGTACAATAAATTATTGCACAAGAAATAGAAAGTGTTGTTGGTTTCCGTTCGCGAGATAAACAGCATACTATGTTATTGAACGTACTTGCTCGCGCCGCGCAAGCGGGTGGCGATCAAACCGCGCGCGCTGGCTGAATTTCTGCAGAATACGGTCATGACGTCACACTGCATACATTATCGCATAGTGCATTGGTCGTGGGCCTGAGCCAAGAACCGAAAGCTCGTCAGCCCGGGCTAAATCGCCATGTTGCTTCGCTCACTATTCTGGCTATATGGAACTTGGTAGAATGGAGAGTCATTGAGGATCAAACCCGGTGTCATATAATAACGTCCGTGCTGTAGTTAAAGTCATTTTAGCGGTTGAACTGCGAATGTTGTGTGAACGAGGCGGTCATTACCCTGTGGGATTATCGATTTCTGCTACAGGATGTTGATATGATTCACTTCATTATCATAAGTTATGCCGCCAGCTAGTCGTCCTAGTCGCCGGTTTGGCCGCTGCCGTACACCCATCTCGCTGTGACTGACGGTATGTTGTCATTACCTTATGTTGTATTACATCTGTGGATGCCACGTCAATCACAGACGCACGTACTGACACTGATATTACGGTTGGTTTATTCGCGTTTTCTGGTCTGGCGAAAGGCTTTCTGAACGTAAATCTGTCAATATGTCTAATACATAAAGATGAACATCATAACGCACTGGATTAATGTTCGGATGATCCTTGACACGAATGAAATTTTTAGAGCAACACATTGTCACTATAGCGAGAGTTTGATTGATAGTTTATGCGAAACTTAAACGCGGACTATCTGCGATATTAGTGTCTTTATTAGTAAATCGTTTCGGAAATTTTTACGTCAGCATACAGCTTGAAATTCTGTATCATTATCAGGATATTATGTGTTGTATATCCTGATTTTCGGTCATATCATGATGACACATGTATCTATATATATGTTTAGTTAAACATCTTATAACACTGGTGTTTCAGACTATACTATTGTAGAATGTTTAACATGGCGGTGTCTGATATGCCTCAACAACTTATCTACGCGTCGGCAGTGCTGTGGTTGGTTTCAGCGACTCAGGGTGAGTCACACGAGCTTGATGTATAACAATTACCGGTAATTTGCTTGTATCATGGATCCGGCCTCGCATCTTTAGACATACATTTAATGCCATGGGTCATTCATAGATAGATAGATATAGGTCACTTTGAACGACTATAACGTGTGTAGTTGTTGGAGGAAAACTTCATGAGGTATAATTATGATCACTCATATTGCAAGATTCCAAATCGATGATATTCCATTAGGGAACGGCCTATTGTTATTTACAATCCAAAACGTCAAATTAAATAATATAAACACATCACACAGCTCAAAAAGACGGGATAGCACTGGGATATATATAAATACAAATCGTGCGCACCCATATCCATCATCTCATTGCAAAACTCATGTAAGACTTATATCTCAGCGCTGACCAAACGCTATTCTTAGCGAGAGTACGTGTAGGCCACATCACAAATACAGAATTTCTTGGGCAGGAACAACTGAGAACACCTGTGTGCGGGATACATTCAACCCGGTGTGTGGCGCCAACGAAGTGGTGGTCATGAGATCGGCAGTGTTCGGTAGGATGGAGCTTGGGGACTGTATCCAGAACAACTTCGGCCATATTGGATGCCAATCCGATGCTCTGCAGCTGTTGGACTCACTTTGCTCGGGGCGACCGTCCTGTTCACTGCTGATCAGCATGGATGATGAGAAGCTGCTTGGTATAAGCAAATGTCCAACTGAACTAGCATTTTACCTTAAAAGCGCACACGACTGCATCCAAGGTAGGCGAATATGGTGATCAGCAAGTATTCTAAACCGCATAGCGAGCTTGGCGATTTGAACATTTCCATCCACAAATATAATTAAGAGAGTCCCTTGTATTTGAATTGCTTTTAATATCGCAGACAATCGCATAGGGCATTCGAGCCCAAACATATGAATGTACGTGTATGTGTGATATGCTATTGCAAGACTAATTAATTAACTTGTTGAACAATCGTGGCAGAGCCCTACGGAATGCCATCTTGGTGGACGCATGCCAAATTCCTTCTTGCATAACAGTTGTAGGGTTGGCATACCCTATGATACAGCATAACATTTATCACGCGACAATGCATGTCTAAAATCGTTATACATTCTATAATGGCTTTCGATTTCACAGACATTATGCTTTACTTACAGTGGAACAAGCTGCCGGTGCATACTGCCACTCCGCAACGAGACTGTCTCAATCAAGTGGCGTTATCGCCAGCCACGTGACCGACACAACGAGATGTGGATCCCCACAAGCCCCATGGACGATCCACGTGTCTCCCGGGCAACGAGTCAACATTTCTATTGTGGATTTTGGGTGGCGTCAGCAAACGGGAAGTAATATGACCATCTTTGAGGACATCAAGTGTGAGGATTATGGTTTCGTGGTGGAGAGGAAGCTGGGCGTCAACAAGACGATCTGTGGCGGGGGCAAGAGACAGCAACACGTATATCTGTCGGCTTCCAGCAAGGTGGAGATCACAGTGCTTCCATCACGGCAGAGGCAACATCAAGGTTTTTTCCTTCTAGAGTATACAGGTAGGCTAGCCATATGGCCTGTTCAACCCCTAATTTATACACCCTACCATCAGGTGCGCATTGGCAAGTCTAAGATATTTGGTAGGATACACAGCAATTAATCTGCACTGGTAAATGGAAGGGTAGGTTCGGTGTGTCACTGTGCAGGGGCGGATCTAGGGAGATCATTGGGCATACACTGTAAAAGCCCCCCCCCCCCGATCGCAAGTTTTCAGAGAGCAGCCCCCCCCCCCCCCCTTTTGTAAATGCATGTGCTAGATCCGCCTCGGACTGTGTCACACTTAATGTGTCGCCGTACGATAGAATACCAAAGCCAGTGTGTTAACTGAAGCAAAATGTATTTCAATTCAGTGATTGGCTGCCCAGACCTCATCCCACCTGCGCATGCGTGGTACAAGCGGGAAGGAGACAGCGCCAAGATCGGCTGTGAATGGAACCACAATTCGTGGCACCTGACGTGTGAGGGCAACTCGTGGTCAGGGGTGGTCGGCAACTGCTCAGCACCAGGTAGGTTTGACCGTAGCAGATCACATTAGCATATTAATCGACAAAGATTAAACCAGTGACTAAGCTATGATGTTTACCGATCGGGCTGGCTCCTAAACAAATCATCCCCGGTTTTACAGTTCATGGCACATTAGCTCGGCCGCTTCTTTTCGTTGTTACAACAAAGATAAATATAGAATACAAATAAAAGAAAATAAGTATCTATCGCGATTAAATCTGGTTTTGTCATGGCAGGCATGATCGACACCATTGTGACATGTGTTAATTTCCTTTTAGAACCGTTGGAATCGACCCCAACCAATAAGATGGACTCTCCGATGTCACCATGTAATTAAAACGTTTCAACTGAAGTCTAGATGATATAAATTAGAGAATATTAGTACCAGCAGGATAGGCCTAGATACGCAACGAGAAGAAAGCCTTCTGTTTTGGGTCGCAGCATCCTTGGGTTTTTTTACTGTATTTATCGCATACAGCTATTTTAATATCAAATTATTCGCCTAGATTCAGATCCCATATGCATGCCTTTTGTAATTCACGATACAGCATGTTTACCTCAAAATTATCGCCTTGGACCTTTCGCTCTAATATATGGACCTTAATTCCTTGTCCAGTGTTGTCCATAGCGCTGATCATCGGTCTCGGCGTGCTCGCCATGACACTGGTCTGCATCCTTCTCATTGGCTGCATCTACTACAAAAGGTGAGTCGACCTCGGTGGCAAATATCAATATACGATTATTTCACCAGCGTCTCGTTGCGATTGGCAAATGTTCCGGCAGCTATACAGTTTAATGGTAAGCCAATTCTCCAATTTAGCGTGTTTACTATAGTATATCCGGTGGAAGCTTTACCTGGCTCTTAAGATCACCTTTGCGCAAACTTGGGACAACAAAATAGGGTTAAAAACCGTCACAGGTAGGATTTGAACCTACTGATAATATATGCTACTCCAGATAATATTATTGTGTCTTAATTGTCTTTACTTGAAGGCGCTCTGTGAGACGTCCCCCTCTGGCCCCTGACCCCACAAAGTGTGGGACGATGATAGAGCAGCACACTCTCATGAGAAGGTATCAGCCGGGTCAGGGAGCACCCGGCATGTCTGACAACCCGAGTGGTGCCCCATGCGGCCCTCCAACCCAGGAGTCCTACCCCGTCCGGTGTGGGACGGGTCCCCACGGTATGACGGCCAGCCGTGCCCCGCCCCAGCCCTGGGACAGGTCGCTACCAAACCCGCGGGGCGGCCCATCCGCGTGGGGTGTCGGCCCCCAGCCCGACTACAGCTGTCCTCGACCCCGAGGCGGCCAGGGTGGCACCCTGATCAAGGACAAAGACAAAGAGCTGGACACGAGTGACAGTGGAAGTGACTATTATTGGGCGGGAACCCACAAATACCACGTGCTCGACAAGGACAAACCGGATTGGTCACAGTAACCATGGATACCTAGCTACAATCACGCCGAATTGATAAATGTATGTATAGCATTGCATAGGTTCCAGCTGGGATGTTCGGTCGCAATACTAGTCAGCCACTAAACGAGCTCCTCTTGCATGGGGTGTTAGCGCAGACAATCATGTTTACGTGTAATACTGATTATAAGTCTAACATATGTATCCTGTTAGGCGATGAGAGATAATGAGTTCTGTTTTTTACTGGGACATGAATTAACACGGGCTATTTCTAAATGGTGAAAGTATCCTACCTTGTATTCTATTATGGCAGGACCCGATTTAAGAATGGTACAAACCGGGATAGGGGTCGACAAGTTCAGATTCCGTACCAATAACTCCTACGCGGCCGGGGTTTATCTCTGGCCTGTTTTAATGGCTGTCGAAGTAGACCAAAATAGGGCTGTGCAGTTCTCGCGCGTTCTATTTCCGGTTTAGATCTTTTGGGGACCAACAAAAAAAACACATGCTCTTAGAACGAGTGCGTGACGCGCACTCATTGTAGTCAACGTTTGAGTGTTGGGAACCGGCCGGCTGCGGGTCCAGGCATTGCTAACTATAAAATCATAATATAGTTAAAGATAAGACATTTATTTCTCTATAATGCATGTGGTCTGCTCGATGAGATTGTTCGAAGCGTTGTATTCGGAGGTAAATCATCGATGTTTACTTTTTTGCGACAAACCAAACGCCCGCTGTCCTCGCCTGATCAGTCCATACAAGGAGCGTTGTTACGTAACCATAGATACCGCGCGCAGACAAGAGTCATCGATGATTATTACGTCATACGACATGGAAAACCCCGCGCAGCACATTAGATCGCCTGACACTGACAGTCACTCAGGAGACAACCGCATTCTGTTTTATCAACTGTATAACCGCTCATATATTACATAAATCTACTCAAACTTTAGTGTTTAGTTGTGCATCCAAGGACAGCTTTAGCCGATCTTGTGTATGAAGCGAGTCTACGCAAACCGTAAGGTAGGCAGCACGTACAGGCCGTTGATGCTACGCATAATTGACGTAGAACATAAGTAAGTTATCCCAGTCTCGTGGGGTCTCGATAAGATCCCGTAGTGACTGTACAGCCCTATTAGAAGCTTATGCGCGATCATATAACGGCAAAAATTAATGTGATATCATAACTAAAAGTTAATTAAAGTTCTCTCGTAAGCAATGTGCTTATATAATTGTATGGGCTTGTCACATAGTGTTTTAAGGAGCCGTTGTATCAAGCCGTCGTTGCCATGGTGACGTTACGATAGATATATGCTATGTTTGTAAAATATCCGATTTGCCGTGTTGATATATCGATAGATCGTTGCAATTTGCTTGGTTTATTTCTTCATGTTTAGTACATATTAGCTTATTGATATTCGAATATATATATACGCGCTCTCGACAATATAACAATTTATTTATCAACAGTTTCGTAGCCTTCTTATATACATATCCACTAACCATGCATAACCCATCACCCCTTTAAGCCCTATACTAAGGTTGTTATGGGAACCATTTTATCATTGCGCAGGGGCCGGGGTACGGCGCAAGATGACATGGTTTGTACTTCTGCTTGTCGCGACTTGCTTCATCGGGTCTAGTTTGGGTGGTTGTTACTGTAGATAAATATCCTTATGGCTTTAACAAACATTAAGAGGGTCGATATAAAGCTCTGTATATGGCAAGCTGTGATAATATGAAGCATAGCGCAAACGGCGTCATTTTCTTAGAGGTGTAGTTCATAGTGACTATGACAGAGTAACAGGCGCCAGTTAATGAAACCAGAGT
Organism: Arenicola marina; assembly: GCA_964019135.1. NCBI lineage: Eukaryota > Metazoa > Annelida > Polychaeta > Arenicolidae > Arenicola > Arenicola marina. Next base: position 32,613,825 of record OZ025259.1, read on the forward strand.
TAGTTCTGATATGCCGTCGATTTTTTTATCTGATCCACGTTGTTTCACTAAAGTTTGTCCCGCAAGGTGTATGTCAATGTTAATTGCTGTTAAGCTCTCCGAAGAGATAATACTTTCGTTCCCCGGTCCAATCGTAAACCTCATTCTTCGACGCCATCTCGCCCTGTTGGCCGCCAGGGGAAGCCGTCGGTGAGATTGCATTTGAGTTGGAGGACTGGGGAGACGCAGAACCGGTGGCGCCGCTCTGTGGCTGCATCGGAGGTTCAGCGATATATGAGTAATGGCTCTCCCCGTCGGGCGACAGCGGTGACGTCACCGCAAGTGACGTAATGCAATGGCCCCCTTCGCCAAAGGGAGGAGGTTGTTGGTGCTGTGGTTGGGGTGTAGTAGTAGGCGCGGCGGCGGCGGCGGCGGCGGTGGTTGTGGCGGGGCACCCCGCACCGCAGTGGTGATAGAGACAGGGTTGGGACGGGTGTACCATAGTAGGGTATTGACCGCGCTGGGCGTAACCGGGTTGCAACCCCATGACGCGCGACGTCGGCAATGTATTGACATAGGACCGGGGCAGGGTGACGACGTTATGATAGTCGTACGGAACGGATAAGGCGCGACAGAAGAGGGCCGGGTCGACGGGATGCTGACAGGGCCTGGCCCCCGCCGGCCCCGCCGCCCCCGCCGCCCCCGCCGCCCCCGTCGCCCCAGCCGTGGGATTCCCGCTGTAGATGCCCCTGGCGTGGGCGTAGCACGCCCCGGGGTAAGCCGTGGGTGCCTCGTCCAGGCACTGGTGCGGAGGCATCAACGTCTGACACGGTTCCCCTTGGTTAGCGGCGCTGAAATACACCCCTGCTGAGCTCGCGGCTAAGGCGTACGTCCCGGCAGTGTCCGCCGGGTCGCGGGAGTCAACCGCCTCTTGCTGCTTCCTGAAGGACATGAAATGTTCCGCATTTTAGGGCGGTCGTGTGTACATAAAGGCTAAACAGGGCAAAGAAACCTCCCGGGGCAATGCAGTCGGCTTCAATGAAACTTGCCCCAGATGCAGGCGCGAGAGCTCGGCACTCACGACATGCTGATCTACAGCTCCGCCTACTCACCAACTAGGCTAAGGAGAGCACCCAAATTTACTGGGCACCTGGCTTGATCTTGTCGTCGATGAGCATAACATAGTTGGCCCGGATTGCGTGTATCAGATATGGAAACTGCGGGTTAAAATGACATGAAAGAGTGCGCTTTGATAAACGAACAATTTGGACATGTTTTAAACAAACCAACTCGAGGATGAGAGCGCGGTATACATGCGGGACCATAAATTCATTTTCATTTCAATATTCCGTTACATATGTGGAAATAGATTACGCCCGTAGTCCAGATTTGTTTTGCTTTCTCTCGCTATTAGTAACAAACTCATCATAACGGTACCGTTTGAAGTGAAATAATCCGCCGCATAACAACACGGCCAGGAGGATAACGAGTCCGGCGAGACACGCCACCACGGCAATCGTGCCCACTGAAAATCATAACGTCACCATTCAAGGGCTGGATGAAACGCGCTCAATATGCACATAGATCGAAAGGCGCGATCATAGTTATGTTTTAGACCGTCGATCTGTGTGTACACCAGGGCTTAAACCAGGCCAATAAACCTCCCGCGACGATGAAGTTAAATAGAACATGAAACTTTCCCAAGATTATAATTCCCCAGACCGGGATTCGAACCTGGGACCTATTGGTCTGCGGTCAAGTGCGTCGGCTAACCACAGCACCAAGGATGATCCCGGGTGCGAACCCACGACCTGTTGATATACAGCTCAGCGTGTTAACCAACTGAGCTGGGGAGGACCTATGTAATATATCCATAATGGTATCCGCATTGCACCAATGTACAAGTGTCACATAAAAAGAGCAAATATGAACTCCCCGTTCTATCTGACGCCCCGACATCAACCAGTTACACAAGTTACTTTTTTGTTCATGGTATTAACATATCCTTTTTTTTAATGTTATATACAGACGCTAACCTGGCGAGAGTCCAGAATTCGGCAGGGCGGCCCCTTCTGGAATTACAGGATTTAGTAAAGCCATTAGAGCATTATATAACGATCTTCCGTGACCAATATCATTTTCCCAAAGAAGCTTAGCAATGTATTTATGACATGTTCATGACAGGCTCATGTGATTTTGTTTTTGGCTGAAATGACACCATTTGTTTCTTCCGCGTTCTGAAACACCCCCCCCCCCCCACCTCCCCTATAAAGGGGGTTATCATTGGGTGACATCCCCCTCCCCCATCCCCTACACGAAACCACCTCTTTATCATAGTATAGCGTCACCCCCTCACTACCCTCCCAACCGCTGCACCCCCCCCCCTCCCAATCCATGGCAAGGCATCCAGTAGCAAATACGATGGTGAAGCAATAACGTAGACCTCCAAATACAAGAAAAAAACACTCACCTCCCTTCGAACAGTTATCATAGTCACCCTGCCACTCGTTACCCACGCAGGTCAGCGTCCATTCGTTCTCATCATAAATGCAACTGATCTCAGATGTGTTTCCTCGTCTTTCATATCGGGCGTCGGCTGGTAGCTGATCAGCGCAGCCTACCACTACCGGCGTAAATGCAAACATGTGGAGAATACTGTTCAAAGTTTGCATACAGCAATAGTTGGCCATGTGGATATAAAGTATATTACGGAAGCAAACGGCAGGAACACAATGACTAATTACGTCTAGGCGGTCTCATGGTAATCATCCTCAGCTGCATACATATATACTGTAAACCCTGTTAACATCTGTTTGTTTCACATCTACATTTCCCATCATTAAGACTGTCAACAGTGATAACGTACTTTCGCTGCCCGGCAGTTATAAACCATATGATACAGTTAATCAGACAATACATTTACGCCACCAAATGTAAAAGCGGATCTCAGTGTAGCATGTGCCATTAACGAAATTTGACAAATACACTTACAATTACTTCTGTGCAGAATTGGGATGCGAAATGGCTTAGTTTAGTAGTTTAGCTGCCCATCCTTGAATTATATGTATGTGTCATTGTTATCAAGCCTTCATGTTCGCACAAAATATGGATAGTTTTGTGCCTCCTTATAACCCAAGGCATGAATGTAATTATCATGCAAGTACTAATATACAATGAATATATACTGAACGTGATTACTATAATTATTAATCATTGGCGATATCTGGTTTGCAACACATGGGTGTGTGTTTACCAAATGTCGGCAATTGTGAGTAATTAGTATAAATTTATGGCGAATAAAAAACTAAATTTATAAATGAATGCAAACTGTTCCCAAGCGTAACACTTACCCGTGTATTCCAATACAAAGTGTAGACCTTTTGTCTCCCGCAAATTCATCAAGTGGACTTCCACGACAGCAGACAGACTGGTCAGCAGAGGTTCGTGGCGAACCCTGGAGGCGCAGAGTGAGGTATTCTTACGGAGCGACGGCTCGATGGCGTATCCAATGACGTCACAATGGCCAAAGTCGTTTCCGCTTTGTATAGTCCAGTTGAAATTTGTCAGAGCCAAGCTGACGCGCTGGCCAGGTTTGCCTTCCACTCGCCAGGGGCTGTGGATGGAGCCACAGCCAGTTATGTCGACCACGTGACTTGACAGGACGCCATCTTGGCCAGTCACTACCAATGATTTTTCAGTTGGGCAATACTTCGTGCCAGTTGTTTGAACTATAAATCACAATGGGAAACAATATTAAACATATATTGGCCTTCAGCAAGTATCCGGGAATGTGTGCGTGGGACCCCTTATCGGCAGTTTTCAGCGAAAGGGAAATCACTAAATATCTGGGAATAGGCAGGAAATGCATTTTTGCTGCAAATGTGACCGTTAGAAGGAACGTTGACTACGTCACAGATTTATGCTCAGTTCAACGGTTCATTGCACCATTTTAGACGCAATACATTCTTGTGATCAAAATAAACAAATATTACGCTCATTAGGCCGCAGGCCAATTTCAGATCATGATTTTGGCCGGAAACAACGGCTTGTAGCAAACAAGTAGCAAATAAGTAGGAAACAAGTAGGAAACAAGTAGCAAATTGTGTAATAAAAACCTGCAATGCACTTGTATCGCAGTTCCAGGAATGATACGAGCTCGGGGCAGGGCGTTCCGACGGCTGCCTCCACCGTCCGCTTGGCGTTGGTCACGTTACAGGCGGGGCGTCCGGAGCACAAACCATCCGCCAGGCGAAGAGCGTCCACGGAGCAGTTGGTATCTCCACCCCTCACACATTTGCCATAGCTCGGCCGGCCATACGTGGCCGAGCTCATCTGGATCACATGCCCAGTGGGGCAGCTGAGACTTTCTGTGTCTCCGGAGCACACCTCCTCGGTCTTGATAGAGGCTTCGGGAATGAGGTAAAACAAATAACGATGTAGAAGCTGATGGCAATGTATGTAATTATTGCTGCTACGATTATTGCTGGCACCTCTGATAACGCAATTAATAACAGTTACAACTTAGTATCATATGATTGTCAGCATATTGAAAGTATAACATTGTGCAAGGGGAAGTTGTATAGGCGAATGCGAATAATTAAATCAAAGAATAACAATGCGTGAAATAATTCATAAACAATACGCGCAAATATAACCAGCAGTATATATATCAAAAAATATATTCAAAGATATTAATCAAGGGTATTAGCTAGAACAGACACTATACTAATAACTCTACTGTTGATAATTGATACAGGGTTCCCACACAAGTCGGGATCACAAAAAAGTCCTGATTTTTCGATAACAAAATTCTTGACCATGATTCATCAGCTGTAGCATGTATACATGAGTTAGCCACTCTAATGACAATAATATATCATTTACAGATTAATGTCAGAAAAACATTAGCATTAGCAAGATGGCCTCCTCATCCCCTCATAGACATCCGTTTCACCCATTTAAATTGTGTTTTTTTATAAATGGCACATAGGAATATGAAGACTACACACACAAGTGGCTTCGTAATTTTTAGTAACCAAGCTTGGGACACTAAGCCTACACTAAAACGACATATAATCAGTCATGGAAACGAGAGAGGGGCTTAAGATAGAACTTGTCAATGACGCTCTAACCCATTAAGCCTCCTTTTACGACGATTTGAACAATAACGATTTTCCATGAAATTCCATGTTGGCTTTTGTCAAATAGGTTCGGTGATTTTCAATGAGTATGGGAACCCTGTAAGAAGTGCATTACGTTTCCAAATACGTCCAGTACACAGATATTATGTATCACACATGATTACACAACCGGTAAGCATTATATGTACGGTCAATCCCGTTCATGATGTCCATACCTCGCTCCTCTGCCACTTGTCCAAGAACCATCCTCGCGATGAGCACATATATGACGGATTTGAAGAATATACAGACCACCATCCTGTGATAGCATGTATCTAGGCCCTGAAGACTGATGGTTGTCCCACAGGCACAGTCGATATGTCCAATTGCCAAACCACGAGGAAGTGGCGAAGGGTCAATTACCAACAACTGCAAACAAGCATCGCAGAATAGAGATACTTACAACACTACATCAAAAGACATATATAAATGACGGAACCATCGCAAGAAACGTATCATTTGCAACTTATCAGGGTCACTCAAAATGAAAGGGGTTAAGCTGAGCAGTCAAAATGTATCCTACTTGGCTGGCTTCGAGCAAGTTTAATCCTGATCGGAAAATATATGTACAGATCAGAAGCAAAGTGCGGAGACATATGTATACCACTCGATCCTCAATCATTCGTACCAACTAATTTATTCAGAAAACCAATGACACATATATGGTATGGGTGTGTGGGGATGGTGGTGGAAGAGGCGGACGGGGGTACAGTGGACAAGAGGAAGTTCATGAGATAATTAATATTATTGGACGAGAAATCTATCTCACAAATAATCTGTTTTTCACTGATGATGTGTACATACACATTGCACATGAGTGTAAACCAACAGTGAACCCCAGTCCCAAGCCCCACATCGAGACTGGATCGGTCGAACACGACGAACCGGATCTGTTGTGAACACTGATATGATGTATCGGGGAGGGAGGTGGGAGGGGGGGGGGTGGGGTGGAGGCATCCCGAAGACGGATCCATCGTTGTATACACATGTACAGCGCAGCTGATAGCTACACTTGACAATTGACAGCATGTGATGCGAATGTCAGTGTGAAAACACAATACGCCATGCTGGCAAGTCACAACACAACATAATTAAAGCAGCCTACTTACTTGCGCTATCTTAAATTTTTAACATTTTGAAATCAAGACTAACAGCATGTCAAAATTATGATGCATATATGTTTTATATATTTCGTTGCGTCTGTAAAATAACAATTTCAACATAAACTGCGCGGACTAGTTTTAATTATCGAACGCGGACGTCCTAGCGAGTCGCAGTCGACATCACACAGAATACGGAACAACGAACAGGCGCGCAGGAATTTAAAGCCGGCCACCAACTTCTGCTCCGGTGAACAAATTTGTTTTTTTCCGAATAGCCCACAGCGTTTCATGATTTAAATTTAAGACAGAATATACTTATTTGACATGGAAAGAAGAGATTGGTAATATAAAACTTACAGAACATATTGCTTTAAGGGGGTTGGAATAGATAGTGAACTAAGGAGATGTTATCTTGAACACAGGGTATTTACGGCCAGGTCGACTAGGAGTCAATCAGGAGTGGAAGGTGGGGTGGGGGTGGGGGGGGGGTGAAACAAAACGGCGTCATGCAATAAAGGATGAGTCTAAATATTGACAGCGATTGCTAGAGCGTCCAATTCGATACTTAATCGATCAAAACATAATCACACAAAACCAGTTCTACCTTCTCAACTTATGAGGGCGAATCTGATAGCGCGGCCGCTTTCCAGTCTTAATTTGTGCCGCGTGTCTACATGCAGACACCTAACTGAACTTGAAGACAAATCACGCGTTAACACGCATGGCGTGTTCTCGTTAAATACATATACATCATGTAAATTTAAAGCCTTTAAGTAACACCATGCCCAGAACACGATCATAAGTTAGATAATGCGAATAGAGGTATGGGATGGTGAGACATGGATCGCGAACTCAAAACGGTCGAGAAGGAGTAGTGGTCTCATGGTAGCCGTTTCGCCAAGCACTGGGCGAAGTCATGATAGAGCTACAATACCGATTCATGATACCACTGTAATAACAGAATACTGAGTCTCGAGCATAGACATGGTAGTTTAGTTGACATGCGTTCGCCCTGCGCGTACATCTATTTATACATGTTGGGTTGGATAGCCACTATTGTTCACAAGCCATACAGCACACTACCATGGCCTTCCATAATTGACTTGGGGTACTGTAGTAGCCGAGTTCGACTGACTTCATAACATACGACGATATATCCTTTACAAGCCACATATATATTGATATATATACGTATGTATATACAGATACATTTACTGAGAGCAGGAAAACTCCTCCCCAGACAACCTCCCCCCCCCCCCCCCCCCGACAATCCCCCCAGGACAAATCTGCCCCCCCCCCCCCAAGGAACGGGTGTAATAAACAGAACAGACAGCGCCACACTCATGTACACGCTCAACGCTGTTGTCAGTCAGGAGTGGGGGGTGGGTGGGGGGGGGCGGGGACTGACCAGGCGGTTGGAGTTGTCCCAGAAGAAACACATGTAATACCAGTGGTATTATATATTAATATCGATAATTCGTTGCCAACTCGCAGCGTTACTTACCCGAACTCCGTGATAATCCAATTCGTCCGCCAGTCGAGGTGGCCAGTGTTCATATCCGCACAACGCAAATCAGGCGATCGTGGCTAGGCAAGCTCATAGCTGCCCCCGCACCGAATGCTACACATCCGTGTACGCCAGTGGAGTCACAAACAGTCTATTAAGCTAATGCCATTTCCGTGTGCAAGATAACTGTATACATGGCAGTCAACATGACGTATTACACACACACGCTCATCACTTCCTCTTCATATCAGTCAATATCCCCAAAGTCTATGCGAAGCTTGGAAGCTGCCCATACAGAATGGGTTTCTCACCGAGAAGAATGATCTGGTTTTGGCATAAATACAATTTGGTATACATTGCGTAAAATTAACAGAAAAAAAGTACATTGTTCAATGCACATTTTTTACTAGACCGGGGCATCCCTTGTGAGAGAAAGTGTGGTGGTCTGGTGTATTTAACCAAGTTCTACCTTGCATCAACAGATGGAGACGATCAGTGGAACATTTGTCGAGCAATTATCGGGTTCAAAATACAACAGTGTTCACACAAGAGAGATGGATTTACAGAATTGAGAACCGCACATGTGAGGCTATGACAGTTTGAATTGTGACTACTGTTGGTTTGTTGTAGGCTGTATTTTAAGGACGCTTTAACCTATTCTGGTCATATCGCGTCAATAGGAAAAGGAAGGGAAGAGCGGAGACATGCCCCCGGGGCAACCCCCTGCTCTTTGAGACATGGGATCTATATCCTGCGACAACACAGACATGGCGACAGCGGGGCTCGAACCACCGATCCACGTGCCGTTAGGTTGGTTGGTTGTATATTCAGGACGCTTTAACCACGTTTGGTCATATCGCGTCACGGGGAAAAGGAAGGGAGAGTGGAGCCATGTGTCCCCTAGGGCAACCCCCTACTCTTTGCGAAGAAGAATATGGGATCTTTATCCTGCGACCACACAGACATGGCCACAGCGGGGCTCGAACCATCGATCCACGTACCGTTAGGCTCTCATGTGATCATATGGCCCCTGGACAACGCGTTAGGCGTGGCACTGTTCTTTCCGGTGTACCGATAGAGCTAAGTCATATGGCAATGAAATGCGCAGAACGGCCGCGTCCGGTGTATTTAGAGACACGGGAACCAGCCTAATCTATTAGTGGGCGCATTTCTTTGGGCCAGGACCGGTGGGCCGCCCGGTATACTCAAGCTCTCCCGGACCTACCGGTCGGGCTACGCCGAATGTCAATGAAATCACACCGGTCATGTCCGGTTCATTTAGGGGGGTTTTCGAACCAGCCTAGACAGTCATTTTTCAATCAGCCGCCATCTTCTCCCGAATGTCTCGTGCTGTTCATAACGGGGCACATCGGTATACCGACCCGGGTGAAAGAATGCAGCTGCGCAGATGTAGGGCTACGTCAAAAATAAAATACTACAGATTGGTGTTGGGGTCACACACCAAAACAATGAGCGTGTGGGGTAAGAAGAAAATATTGATGGTGGGATGCAAAAAATGCAATTAACCGAGGCAAAAATAGCTCGTGTTCCAAGAGAAGGAATTACTTGTCGTTATTCCTTGTTGAGGCGAACCATTGTTACAACATAGCTCACGTGTGACTCACAACTAACATTTGCTATAATAATCAATTGCGTGGGTTAACTCCAACATGGACGATGGATCGAATTGCTGCACTCGCTATAGAAAACTGATCATAATGCACCCCAGAGTGACGCTTCAACGCTTCAGTCACTCACCTAGCGGCGCCACCGTACAATACACATGCAGTGTAATGTATAATTACCGTATTGCTCCTCGGTAAACCCCACACTATTACAACGATACCTTCAAGCTACACTCACCGGCAGACACCACACCATTTAGCTGCGCATCATGTGTAGCCAGAATACGATAATATGATAATAGGATTAGGCGCTGACAATATATCTACTAAATTTTAAGACACGACAACTTATGTACATATCACATGGTGATAACCAGGCACTATAATAGCGCGTATTGAGACACACAGTCAGCGCATACAGTCAGAACGCGTTAATCTGATATCCGGTAGTCCGCAAAACCCGTAATCAGACACGATTTAACCTGTGATGAATTTTCCCAATGCTAATTGCCCTCTTGAAAACATACATTCAATTTTCGACAACGAGTGACCGACACGGCTTTGCTGCAACGAAACTAGAAATTTCTCTCGTTTATGTGTATATAATCTTTTTGACAGAACCATATCGAGGGTACTTAATTGGAACACATGTAGGTAAATCAGAATATGCATATTTAATACCAAAATGACAAATAAAAAAGCGTTGAAGATACGGGCAACATTTATTCGGACGAGTTAGCCTACGATCTTCTTTCTTGGTAATAAAGTAAGTGTGGCTGTTGAGGGGGGGACAGTCTTGTTTTATGAGAGAGTAAGAGACGGTACCGGTGTCATATAGAACAGATCTTATTTTGTACAAATCTTAATGACCTCATTTTATTAAGACCTTCATTACAATGTAAAAACTCAAGCATAATATTTGCATATATAGGAAGCTGGCAGCGTAAATACATGCATCAGTGGATATAAAAGCCGTGGCTATTCCGTGGGGAATGCAACCGTATGGCACCTATGTGTCTGGTGTTCCTTGTGTTCTGGCCATACGAGAATTGTTCATGAATGTTTGTATACGAAGTGGCCCGTAATGCGTAAAGCAAGAAACGTTGACTCATCAATATGTACAAATAATATGTACTTGTGCGATAAATTGAACAACTTGAAAATTAAAGTAAAAAAAAATGACGACTTCATACTTATGTAATGAACCAAACCTTTTTGAAGACACGCAACCATGTTCAGATGCAACCAACAATAACAGCATATTAATTACGTCTTAACAATCCCATCAACAAAAGTTAGTTATTTCTCCACTAAAATCCTACCAGGATGTAAAAAATGTAACCTTATATGGCCAGATTAATGACGATATATTCTTGTCCCTAACATCCATTGCCTGCACAGCGTCCCTAAAACTGTGCAAGAAACACAGTAGACTACACACAAGTCCGTGACGTAGCACACATTGCTTCCAACTAACGCTTTCAAGCAATAAATATACATATTGCCATAATTATCACTCCATTGGTAGCAAATGCTATGGCAAATATCATGGCCAATGTCACAACTCTGTTTAATGTGAGTCTCAATCTTTCATTGCAGCAAAATATGCATAAACGATTTAACGGGTGGGTAATATAACCATTGCCAGTTAATTAACAGCTGCAGTCCCATATTGTGGCTCGGGGTGTTTGTTCCGGACGGCCATGCAGACAACCAGCGAACACATATACTTCTCGTATCACAGACAATCACTTACCTGCACCAATGTGGTTCTATCTCTTAGTGGTGTTGTTCGTAAAGTAATGCTTTAGTTGGGTAACGTGGCCATGTGCTCATCCACACGGATGAACACATCTGAAGATCATCAGTGTACGTTCACTGTCCTCTGTACACTGTACACCACGGGACGGACTCCCATGCACATCATAATATAATCACACTATTCGCAGAACACATACCACATAATTGGTATAATTCCTAGGTTACAATCGCATGAGGCAAGACAATGCCATCATGAGGTCGATACGCGGATTCAGTCCATACCGCCACCAGTGCGCACATCATTCCAAACAATCACAACTAAATCCTCCCTTTGGGTTCCTTTATCGGTACATTCAAACAGACTGTAGCTAATCAGTGTCGGCCACAAATATCCGGAAGACACCACAAATAGTTCACTCATATCCGCCTTATCTACATACTCAATCCTGATTGATCGTCGTGCATAACTGCAGCAATTTGCTGCACATTGTCAATAACCGTACTGGCGTATTGCATACACTGTAAATATGGTCGCTTGCCCTGTTAGGGCGCGCCATTGCTTTACTATAATAGCTCACGTATTATTCGCGCCTAGCAGTCAATATATAGCCAATATATAGTCAATATATAACCAATATAGTCAATACATAGTCAATATATAGTCAATTTGCAGTCAATATATAGCCAATATATAGTAAATACATAGTCAATATATAGTCAATTGCGAGTTTGTATAGGTGATTGGCAGTCTTAACGTGAACATTTTGCTCATGGCATCAGACATCCGAGTCAGAGATCAACGCCTGATCCTTCTCCAGGACGTGGTACTTACGGGTTCCCTGCCAGTAATAATCGCTAGCGCTGGAATCACTGTCCTCTCCCCCCGGATCCCCATCCTCCTCCCCACTCAGGCGCCCCTCCTGGCTCAGCCGATCCATGTCCGTATTGTCGTCCGGATCAGCCGGGCGCACGCGCCAGGTCTCCTGGTCGTTCGGGGCGGGCAGGCAGTTGAGGGCGGCGTACTCACTCTCCACCGCCGCGGCGTCCCCTGGCGGCGGGGGCTCCCGGGCGTTCCCGACGGCCGGTTCCGTGGATGAGTACGGGTTGTCCGGATCCGGCAGCGGTCGCGCCTGGATCCGACACGAGGCCGGCGTCCCGGGCATCAACGGGGTGCCGGGGGTCCTGGGGGTGCTGGACGTGCCGGGGGCGCCGGAGGGTGGCGGAGGTCGCGCCTGCGGGGGTGGCATCACAGGGTGCCCCGGCCCGCACGTGCAATACGCCTGAGCCACCCGAGGCTGTCGCAGCGAATGACCCGGACCCGGACCTTGACCCTGACCCTGACCTTGACCTTGACCCTGGGGCACGTGGTAGTACAGGGTTTGCTGTGGGTTATAAGTAGAGGGAGCGCCGTGACGGGGTTGATACACAACCTGTCCCGGGTAGGGGTTTGAGCCCAGGGTGGAGGAGTTGGTCCCAAATTCGATGAGGTCCGCCTCGCTGCCGGGTCTGTACAGCGTCCGGGGGTCACAGATGCCGCCGCCCGCAGAGGCCACCACGTACTTGTTACTAGCGCTGGGTCGTCGCGGGGGGGTCCGGGGCGTCCTCCTGCCAGGGTTAAATGGGTCTCATCAACACAGTAGACCACATTGCATATCGCGGATACTAAAGGCACTGTGGATACTTCCTGCCAGGGTTAAATGGGTCTCATCAACACAGTAGACCACATAGCATATCGCGGATACTAAAGGCACTGTGGATACATCCTGCCAGGGTTAAATGGGTCTCATCAACACAGTAGACCACATTGCATATCGCGGATACTAAAGGCACTGTGGATATTTCCTGCCAGGGTTAAATGGGTCTCATCAACACAGTAGACCACATAGTCTATCGCGGATACTAAAGGCACTGTGGATACTTCCTGCCAGGGTTAAATGGGTCTCATCAACACAGTAGACCACATAGCATATCGCGGATATTAAAGGCACTGTGGATACATCCTGCCAGGGTTAAATGGGTCTCATCAACACAGTAGACCACATAGCCTATCGCGGATACTAAAGGCACTGTGGATACTTCCTGCCAGGGTTAAATGGGTCTCATCAACACAGTAGACCACATAGCATATCGCGGATACTAAAGACACTGTGGATACATCCTGCCAGGGTTAAATGGGTCTCATCAACACAGTAGACCACATAGCATATCGCGGATACTAAAGGCACTGTGGATACATCCTGCCAGGGTTAAATGGGTCTCATCAACACAGTAGACCACATAGCATATCGCGGATACTAAAGGCACTGTGGATATTTCCTGCCAGGGTTAAATGGGTCTCATCAACACAGTAGACCACATAGCATATCGCAGATACTAAAGGCACTGTGGATACTTCCTGCCAGGGTTAAATGGGTCTCATCAACACAGTAGACCACATAGCATATCGCAGATACTAAAGGCACTGTGGATACATCCTGCCAGGGTTAAATGGGTCTCATCAACACAGTAGACCACATAGCATATCGCGGATACTAAAGGCACTGTGGATACTTCCTGCCAGGGTTAAATGGGTCTCATCAACAGAGTAGACCACATAGCATATCGCGGATACTAAAGGCACTGTGGATACTTTAACACCGATACTTCAGGTCAGGGTTGAAGGAGTCCGTTTTGCGGATGCTCAAACAACCTGGTAGATACAAAAATCGGGTAAATAAGATAAGCCGACGGTCCTTCAAGCGTCACTTACTTTCTCATGCAGACGCATCCGACGATCAGAGCGATTATCAACAGCAGCGTGGCAAACGCCAGTCCGCCTATCAGCGAGACTATAACCACTGTAACGATAAAATCAGCAATCCTAAATTAGCGCGACGGTGACACAATATTCTGGGTCGTCCACACGGTGCAAACATGTTAGGGACATCTTTATCTGTGACTTTGAAACACCGACCAATATGTAGTTAACGCCATAATTACTTCAATGACACAATTTCGACCTCATTCCCATCAAGTTAGGGTCAGGTATATAACCAATTAATTAGCTCGAATATATTCAAGTCTCCGCTCGACAAAATTACTAAAACGAACCCACGGCTTGGAAAGGTAATATAATATCCTTACCTGGCGACAAATTAAACAGAGTTTCCGTGGAATCAGACTCAGATGCCACTGCAATTGAACAACGTATTATGGTAGAAATCACAGGATCAGAGAAACAAGTTTCAACATCCTAACCTTAGTGTAACTTTATGGGAAGATATCACAATAAAATTTGCTTCTTGCTGCTATTATTAAATACATATATATAAAAAAATATGTTTTATATATTTATTTAGATTTTCTGTAATTTTATGATTTGTTTACAACTAAAGCAAACGGTCACCTCGATATATACATATTGAAAGTGTACACATACCCCACTCGGAGCAGTTTCCCACAACGCCGTCCCATTTGTTGCCGGAGCAGACCAGGTTCCAAGAGTTGTGGTTCTCGTTGCAGCCAATCTCGATGGAGTTCGCCTCCCGTTTGTACCACGCGTTGGCGGGAGGTGTGATATCTGGGCAGCCAAGGACTGCAAGCCAGACAGGAACCAAACATCACAACATAACACAGGAAGCCGTACTAAAGTTGTGTTTATCGCCAATGGAACATATTATGTATATAGTATGCTGCAATGGAAGATTCAGATTCAGATTTAACAACACTGTATTAAGTATATCGTTCCTTGGCAGCGGACCGCTAGTTTGAAACTAGGTGTACTGCACCACTATTTCACGTGTTCTCCATTGTTTTATTGCAGTTTTACGGAGACGGTTCAAGCGCCAGAATAAATCAACAAATTAATCAGACCATATAATAAGACAGTTTTAGATCCGGACATGATTTTGGCGGGAAACCAATGAATAGCTTTGAATGATGTTTTAAACCGGATGCCTGAACTTCTGCAAATCTTGTGACGAAAACAGGATGGGGCAATATAAACAATGTATCCGGGAGTACCACCGAAAAAAGACATGCGCTCGCTATCCTGCAACAGCACCGTCCCTGCACAGGGGGAATTCGAACTACGCAAAGGCCGTTTGGGGAGACCCAGCAGAGCACTCGACATTAGGTAAAATGTCCGCATTAGAGGCAACTAATTATATTAAACGATAAACAGCTGCATTAGGGATAGTACATCAACAGGTAAGGCAATTTGTGTATCATGCTACAAGGGAAGGATACGCAAACTATACCAAAGTATATTGATTTTTTCAATAGCGCTGCGCTGGTATTCATCATGTGGATGCACTACACAAGTGGACAGCAATTAAGGTATGTTGCAATACCACACCAGATCATTATCACAAATAAGCACCCTTAAGTCAAGTGTAGGATATGTTCCGCAACGTACGTTTTAGGTCACAATAATGACAAAATAATTGTCATTGCATCCAGGGATTCGCAAAGGCACACGGATTGTTAAATCGTGTGTATATCAGATTTACCCAATGATCTATTCACCCTTAATCCAGGATCCAACAAACATAAGTATATTGAACACTTTGTCAGGCAAAATGCATGCAGGTATCATGCTATCTCAAGTGATCGGCCTTAAGTAACAAACATCACATGCGCATGAGGATCCAAATAGCATTGCAGCAAATGAACTCTTGTGATTCGAATCAGTAGGGTTGCCTTTTAACTGGTCAACTAGGGGGGGGGGAGCGCAACTTAAACCAAAAAACTAATTAAATAGGGTGTACACAAAGCAAATAGTGAAACAAATATGAAAACATGAAACTTGTAGTGAACAAGCAGGGATCACTCACAGCCCTGCAATACGCCTGGCGTGCCAACGATGGCGCAACCCGCTCACCGGTATAGGTAACGACGAAGTTGTTCTTCGCCTGACGTAGATCCACAGGAATCAGCCCGATCTCCACCGAACTGGACATGGAAGTATACAGGTGGCTGTGTTTAGTGGATCCCGCGCACAGCGTCCGGTTGATACCCAGAGACCTCTCGACAACGAAGCCGATGACGTCACAGCTTGTCGCGGGGGCGTCCTCGGCCGCTCCCCCTAGCGTCGACCAGTGGTAGTTTGTCAACGAGATGTTGACCCTCTGCCCCGCATGGGTATCAAATGACCAGGGGACCTGGGGGGTGCCGCAGCCATATTCATCCGCGACATAGCTGGACAACACCCCTCTCCCGACGTGAAGAGGCGGGTGGGTGGCGGGCGAGCACATCTGCCCCCCCGCAAAGTTAACTGAAATAAATAGACATACAAATATACAGGACATGTTATACATATATGTATATATATATATATATATTCAGCATAGACATTGTCATATGTAAGACTTGCTTTAATGAAGTTTTAAATTCATTCAATGATAAATATGGAATTTAATTTAATCGTTTTTATTTGGAATTGATTAAATAAAATGTATATAGAAGTTCATGGTCCCTTTTCAGCCGGATTAGTTCATAAAGGGCCATCGGATTTGCCATCACCGACTTGGTTCCACTTTTATACCTGGCATAAATACAAAGTGCAACTTGCGCTGTATGACAAGCACCGAGATCACATTGGGAACCGGTTTTTAGATCCATTTTACTCCCCCTTTCCTCTTTTCTCCATCAACCTTTCCCACGGGAGATATTTTACCGCAGTATGAGAATTAAGAGCGAATCTATTGCTTGTAACTTTTTTTTTTGATGGGTTGGTGGGTGGGCCGGTGTTTCGCGCGCCTCTGCATTTGCGCGCCATCGAAGTATACATCATACCATACATACCTTGTAAACATTCGTATCTGATGTCCAAGTACGTGACGAGTTCCTCGAAGCAGGGTGACCCCACTGCGGCTTCCATAACGGCCTTGGCGACCTGTTGGGTACATGTCTGCCGCCCTGAGCACCAGTCGTCTGCCAACCTCGTGACGTCAACAGAGCAACCCAGATAACCAAGGTCGGCGCGAACGCAAGCACCAAGTTGCATCCGGCCGTAGCGAGCTGATATCACCTGGATGACCTGGCCGACATCGCAGGAGATGTCCACGTTTTCTCCCAGGCATACCTCTTGGAATAATCCTGTGTGCAACATAAATTATGAAGGTCTATATTCGACTAAATGCAAGCTACATTTAAGTAAAATCATATTGTCGGTACATTTGAATGACGAAATTAATAAAGGCTATAAAAGAATGCACTTGCACTTGATTATCGTTTAGTCGCCCACAAACAATTGTTCATAAGTAAGGAAAGAGTGTTATTATTTTCACGTGAGGCGCCAATAGTTTTGCATCTTTACTATATTTTAGGGTATATGATGATGAAGGCATTCACATTATAAATATGCCTCATGTATACGACATAATACGCCTATGGACCACAGGCACAATATTTTGTTCATGCCTGTATCTAAATAGTAAAGTTCCATGCTGTGTTAAAGATTATTATCTGTAAGTGTTTAGTAGTTGGTACCATGTTTCAAAATTATCTGTCTTGGGGTTGATATATCCTTTGACATAGCCTTTATTTTCTTTATTTTATTGTTCTAGATTATACATTAATTTCGTTACTGCTTACAGAAATAATATCATGTTTACATGTGTTGGAGCTTATGGGTATATATCACGTTTTCTAGACTACATATTAAGTTCTTGCATTTTGAACAAAATTTAATTATGTTAACAAAGTAATGTATTCAGTCCTTTGTTATACAGCTATGTTGAAACGGCAATTATATATGTAAAAAAGTTCATAATATGAATATTCATATACATGTACCTGTAGGACTATATCCAAGTATGAAAGGTTTGGGATGCTATTGGAACTCATGTTTAAAAGAGGATGGCACCAATTATAGATTTGAAGTCCCTCAACCAACCCAACCACAGCTCGCTATGTGTGTCCCACTGACCTGATAGTATTATAACTTTAAAAAAAAAAATTTGATAAAAACTGGATTTTTACATATATAAGTATTATATTTTAAGTAAGTATTATATTTTACATATAATAGCAATAGTAAGTAAATTTTACATAATATATATTAAGACATGGACAAAATATCAGTTTGTAGCAGAACAAGTTGATTCCACTGTTTTCACACTACATTTAGTGATTCTGATAGGTATGGGTCCTGCGTTATTGGTCACACCAAAATTTAAAATGACGGATTTCATTGAGCCGTGAGGGGACATGGGGACGCATTATAAATATATAGTGATCAGACTACACAATATTTCAGTTAAATTAGAGTCCCATTATTTGTTGGATGTCCCATAATCTTCAGGAGCTCTGGGACACCGGGACCCACCCACTGGCATACCTATCAGAATCACTGTACATTGAAGATATTACCAGCACCATTAATTAGTTTGCAAAATGAAAATTGATTAAATTTATATGCATGTATTGATTTAAAAGTATTGGTCAGCTACTAATACATGTAGCATGATTAAAACACAGATTAGGCAAGTAAAGTGGTTTTAAAAGTCTTGTTCAGACCCACATTTATTGGGCAATGAATCTTATGTAATATAATACTGTTTTTGCATCATCTGAAGCTACCACCAGAAAACAGCCACAGGATATCTTACGATTTGGATATATTATCAAAAACATATTATGATTAACGTTATGATTATAATAAAGATTATAAACAGTTCCTTTGTCTCCATATTTATTAAGAACTATAAAATAGAATATAATTGAAGAGTTAAACACATCATAAATGCATAACGTGAGTAAAATCTCTTCATTATTACCGTGAAAACACCCCGACGATCGAGCGATTAACCAAATTATTCATCGCGCAGCAGCCCCTGCATAGAGCCCCATGCGAATGTTTTGACAGTCCTCCAAACGAACCCCCAAACGGAGCCCCCATGTTACCCACCAAACTTTTGCCAAGCGACCACTGTAACTACTGCACTAACCTGCGCAGCTCAGCGACTGGTGAAGCAGCCACACAGCGACCAGCGGGGTCCAGACTCCAGCGGCCCTCTCCCCCACCCCCATCTTATTTCTCCCCCGTCGGCTGGCTCCACGGCCACCCCCAACCTACGCACCCACCCCCGCACAGCCCAGACAGTGGCGGGGGTGGCGTACAGCGTGTCTAGCCTGTGCTGTGCAGCTTGGCTCCTCCCACACACAGCGGCCGCCAGCCAGATACAGTGGGTGCCTTCGCGAAGAGTGTCCCCGTAGGGCCACATCAATGGCTTTCACTGGCCCGGACCTTAGCCCAGAGGGGCGGGCTCGGTTAATAGATCTGACAAGTGGTGTCTCGTGGAGGGCTGGGAGACTTCAGCGACGAGATTTTGGCGCGAGAATGGTTAACGGTCGACCTTGTTGTCGCCTCGTCAGCTGGTAAGGTGTCCTGTAACGCCCGAAGCAACAGGAGGGATACAGTTCCCGCAAACAGTCCGCCTCTATTCAAAATAAAACAAACAACGTATTTAGACGAGCAAAAGTCGGAAAAAACAGTAGCTGTTATCATTAACGAACTATTGTAAAATAGAACCTGCACGCACAATGTAAACATCATCAGGGGGGGGGGGGTGAGGGGGTTGCAATCACCCCCCCCCCCCGCCCTTGGGAACTTGAGCGCAGTGTAAAATCGGGCTTTCAAACGAAATACACTGGAAAGAGACATTTTGTAGATGCAACCCAGAGGAAGATCCAGGGGGGTTGTTTAAGGGGATGTTAAGAACTGTTAAGGTGGAAAACTAGCCCCCCCCCCCTTCCTGGTTGTAAAAAAATTGGTGGACACCAGCGATCATATTCAATCGTACCTCCCCCCCCCCCCCACACTTTCCAAGATCTTACATCTGCCCCTGTATAACCATCTTGTCTGCAATTGCAAACTTAAAGGCATTATATATATATATAACATATATTGCCATTGACATACCAAGAACTTCTACAGTATTAACAACAATGGACCCCAAACAGTTCCTGCCTATAGGGGCTAAGCCTCTTATATTATAGGCAAGTGCGGCATTGTTATAGATCTATATATAAAGTTACCAATATTCGTACATTTTCCATCTAACGTTCTAGACAAATATATATATAGTTTACAAACCGTGATCCGTATATAGGGCAAACTGTTGTTGGTATCTATGTTATTTTTGCTCCCACACGCATCTGATACACACATAACAAACGCAGTCAACCTGCGCAACTCGTACGTCCACATACTTCCATACTCCTACGCTCCCAGACTTGTCATATTTGCACACACTGTCACAAGCTCTTAACCGCCTTCGAACATTGTCATGAGACATATATTGTCATCGTCATCGGTAGTCAAACTTAACGCCCACTATAACTTATAGTATAAGCCTAAAGGATGGGCGTTAACACTTTATGTGGGATGATCGAATGCGGATCTTACTCGATCGATCCACTTGCTGACTAGGCCTATATGTTTATCAGCAATATATATATATTACTTCATCTAAATCAACGCCACTTTAGCCCCTCCTGTAGCCAGCTCGCGTAGGTAGTCACCAACTCGATAGAAGGTAGTTCAGTCAGCAAGTAAGTAGACATCCAGCGCACATATCTGGGTATTCATACAGTCAGCGAACGTTTGTACATACGGGGATCTTCGCG
Source organism: Arenicola marina (assembly GCA_964019135.1). Classification (NCBI taxonomy): domain Eukaryota; kingdom Metazoa; phylum Annelida; class Polychaeta; family Arenicolidae; genus Arenicola; species Arenicola marina. The sequence goes on from OZ025259.1 coordinate 32,634,592, forward strand.
TCAAGGCAGTCATTTGAAAGTTTAAACTTTGGCGAAGTAACTTTGTCGATGTCACCCAAGCTAATTGAATCCACACCAGTTCTGTAGAGCTCTTACCAGCTTAACGTGATCCGATTTGGTCGATTCGGGCAAAAAAATCCGGTATGTACATACCTTTCTCGGTAGAAAACTGTGGTGGTGTGCCGTCTGTACAATCTCGCTGTCACCATTCCTGTCGCCCGCGGGTGGTTTGGGGGAGCGCTGCATGGCCCCGGCACTACCGTGGCGTAGGTTGTGTATGCTAACTAGCGGCTCTGGCTGACTGAGCGTGCGTATGTGCCGCCTCGCGGCTTGCACAGGTGCGACCCTTTATCGTGAAAGCCCACATACGTCACGACTGCGCGTAACAAATTCGGCCCCTAGTGGGTGGCAAGCCCGGGGATGACATTATAAGGCTTAGGATTACTGCAGTGGCCAGCACCCAATATACTGGTCAATACAAGAGTTAATTACATTTGCTTTGGTGTTACAAACCAAAGTGGATTGGCAGATGTGGTGTCGACGCGATATGGCTATAGCTGGAAATAAATTAACCCCATGTGGTTTATGCGGAAAGAGAGTCAATCAAAGATTGTCTTCAGACCCCGGAAAATCGTTATTGACATCGAATATATCTTGGCCTCTGACGCAGCTTTGGCGATTCATATAATACCCAAGTGTTTATCCTCCAAATTACAGAATTGTCCGTCCTGTCTGTAGCTCACTATGACGTTTAGAATTGACCGCCAGCCACGATTTCGCCGCTTAATCAGACAGCAGCCCTTTTTGGAGGTGTGTCCGCGATTGACCAATCAAGAGGCGATACTCTAATTATATTCCAACCGGAAATGACGCCTACTGTGTGAGCAAAACAAGAACGCGTGATCATCGCTAATGTAATTAACTCCAATCATAGCTTTCTAGTGGAGACATCCGTTGCATATCCGTTCCACGCGACAGCGACAATATGTCTTAGCGTGGGTCTCCTAGCCTGATAAGTTTTATGAATGTATTTATGTATGATCGAGTTGTTATTTTGGTTAAATAAAGGCAATTGAATCTGAATCTGAATCTGCAAGACGTATATCAATTTGTCTGGATGCTATTTTTCATGAAACGCTAAAATCCTGGTCTACTAGCTGCGCGGCTTGGAACTGTCGCAATTCTTCCGTAAATCGCGGCCCTGATTTCTCGTTTCACGCGTTTCTACTGAAGCCGGGTACTCCACTGTGAGGAGTTCCCTCCGCGAGGTAACTTCCAGTTATAACCTAAGGCGCCGATACATGAAGGGTCACAAGGACACGTCAGTTGCTCCGGCAAAATGGCACTGCTTGACATTACGGAGGGCGGGTTGCCTTAATTTTGTTTTCCAGACCAGTCGGCCGAAACGAAGCATTAACACTCGCCAATTTCATTTTAAGATGTACACACTCGGTGCAGATGGCAATTAGATTAGGTTTGACACCCGCTTTAAAATATCCCTTCGATGGGGGTGTTTTTTCATATATGTCCGCTCTATAGGGGTATCTTTCTCATCATAAATGTTCACTCTCTCATTCATCAATAGGAATCCGCGGAATGTTGTCGTTACGACAACATCAGAACATCTAGAACACATTGACTGAGTGTGAGTGTGTGTGTGGGGGGTGGGGGTGGGGGGGTTAAAGGTTATGAGGCAAACAGTCGTGGATCCGCCCATAACACGTACAGCTTGTCATTCGGCGTACGATGTCATTTCTCAATATTTTGGCTTCGGTTTTCAAAACAAAACAAGACAATTCAGTAGTCGACATTTACAGGTTTATTCCAAAGTAAAATTCTGCAGGATAGTGGTTGGTTATAAAAAATCTCAAACATATGCCATAATATCATATCGTTTAAAATGCGACCAATCTCATAAATAATGTTTAGTACTCTGTGTCCGTTTCGGCCTAAGATTGTCGTATAAAAAGGGGCTTAATTTAAGTTTTTTCGACGCAGGCCAGCTGCACCCATAATTTTACGAATTACAATATGTTAAATCTAAAGCACTATAAGATTAAATGGCCTATGGTCACTGCCGTCAGCTGTCACAGACGATATCTTCCGGTCGGAATGACTTCACGTCCCAGCCTATAGATTCCTTCGCAGTGACCGTGCCTTCACAGACTTCACAGCTTATCCGAGACGGGTCGTTCAGGAACGTGCAATATCGACAGGACCATGGCTGACCAACGCCGCTAGCCTCGTGTTCGTTGTTGGCGGTCACGTGGCATGCTGCGTTCGTTGTTGTTTGCCTCGCTCTCGTGATTCTTCTTTCGGCTTCCAACTCTCGGATACGTTGTTGTAGCGTTTCCACCTAAAATGGCATGAAGGGAAACGGTTATCATGTTGCTTTGAATGAGTATACGGCATTAGCGGATGCGGCCAGCGTGTGTGTGTGGGGGGGTGGGGGGGGGGGGGGGTCATGCGTACAAGTAACAACATGATGCAATTGTAATCCATGAGCGATCATCCGAGATTTCGAATGATTCTTAATTTATTAGTTATGTGAGCGTTTCACCCCAAAACACGCCCATGTATGTACTGTAACTGCTACTTATATATAAAGCCGGCGTGATTGGTTTTCCTTATTTCATGGCAAATTCAGTGGCGTATGTTACATCAAGCATTTAATCAATAACGAATCGATTACGTATGCCAGTCACATGCACATTAAAGCAGTGGAGCATAGGCGGCGAAACACAATATATAATGGGGGGTGTGGCGTGGAGGCGAACGTCCTTATATTGCACCGCACGTGTCCAGGAGCAGAAAGTGATGCTGTCCCCATCTTCATTCGAGCAATGAATTAAACCATCTAAATAGTATATCGTATCGACTTGATGATCTTCCATTTCTTTTGAATTAAAGCTGTGTTTTCAAGCATGATCGTTTCGCCGCCTTAATTAATCGCACATTTCTGTGTTTCGGTGGTTTTCAAGTAAGTTATAGGACGTTTCGGTGCTGTGGCGTCAATGTTAATTGAGACTCACCTGCAGTCGGAGTAATCGTATCTCTTCTTGGTCACACTGCCGCGCCTGCTCCATCCGCTCTATCGTGTTACATCCATCACCGTTTGTCGACCCGCAAGTCATATTCTAAACGTTGTATTAGCTAATATTCCGTACGTGTCGATGTCTGATAATCCCCGGCTCCACACACTGCGCTGTCACGTTGACCACTCCCGAAAGGCGGTATAAATTCCGTCTCACTACAACTGCGGTCTGTGAGGGTGGAAGGCTGGATTGTGAAGTCTCGGCAGTTAGCGCCTAGCTTCGATATATATATACACTGCATGACCCAGTCACGTGGTTATGAGTCACGCCTGGCGTCGCACCTTCCAGATGGTTCATAACCACTACACTTAACTATTGCTAACCATTATTTAGAAAGCGTAGGATGACTCTTCGGCTTAAGGGAACACAAGTAGGCGTACACGGCCTTAGATTTTGGTCAATTTAAGTACAGTATACCTTTTGTCAAGCCCCAGGACTGACTATAGCGTCGTAGCCTCCCGTGTAGTACTGAGCCTGGCCATGCAGTGAGGCTACAGCACTGGTTGTTTCACTGACACGTGTATATGACTGAACACGTGTTATATACTATCACTCAGCTTACTTTTGGATATGCGCGAGCCGGTTGTTTAGATATACATGTACTTTTATAATTTAAACATTTATCTGCACATTATTTATCAAATTACTGCACATTATTGATTGAATTACTGCACATTATTGATTGAATTACTGCACATTATTGATTAGATTACTGCACATTATTGATTAGATTACTGCACATTATTGATTAGATTACTGCACATTATTGATTAGATTACTGCACATTATTTATTAAATTACTGCACATTATTGATTAGATTACTGCACATTATTGATTAGATTACTGCACATTATTTATTAAATTACTGCACATTATTGATTAGATTACTGCACATTATTGATTAGATTACTGCACATTATTTATTAAATTACTGCACATTATTGATTAGATTACTGCACATTATTTATTAAATTACTGCACATTTGGTGTGCCATAGGCCTCCATGACCACGATCTTGGCTCATGCCACTCTGCATGCCTTCGAGTCACTGCGTAGCGCCAGCTTGGGCGTATGCTGTACACCCTATAACCACTCTCACAGTTTTGTATGGCCGGCCGGTGATTCAGTGCTCTGGATCTCCGCCTTGAGCAACTAAGGTTTTCCACAGGCGTCATACCACGCTCCACCCGCATGTGATATGGCTGAGTCAGCGTGAGACGCATTGCGGTTCGTCACACTGCCTATATTTGTCTCCAACACCACCCCCCCCCCCCTACGATACAAAGGTTTTAAATGTTATAGCCGCATGTCAACCCAATGTAATTGGAAGCGATTCAACTTGATTACAGTTGATTAATTGTACCATGCATGCTGACATGCGAGTAGCAGTACAGTAACAGTAATGACCAAGGTTTAGGGTTGGCACGGGGTATTTACGCTCCTCGGGAATGGGCTTTTTATTTCACCGTGAACCGGGAAAGAGGAAAGTAGTTCTTCGTAAACTGGGAAAGAGGAAAATAATTCTTCGTGAACTGGCAATGGGGTATTAGCCGACGCTCGTGATCAAGGATTTTCAGAAATCATGAACTGAGAATTTTAATGTCAAATAACCGTGAATCGGCAAATCGCCAGTTCTAACATGCATCCGCCCTTCCTTTGTATGCGGGGAGTTCTCTCTTTTAATTCATCGTGACCTGGGAATAAATAAATTAGTTCTTCGTGATCTGAGAACATGACTCCCCCCCCCCCCCTTGCGCGTCATGAATGAGCAAAGTTACGCAATTATGGACATTCAACCCATTATCTACTAGGTAAAGAACTGGCGTGTATCCGCCATAAGAAAGCACGTACGAGACTCGATAGCGGACGCATCACGCAAATGACGAAGCATGACTGACACTGACACAAGGTGTCCGTTCAATAAAATTTGATGTTATTATTAGATGGTGACAGGGTGTATATAGGTATATGTTATAGCTTAAGCAAGCCGATCTTAGTTTTGTTCGCCACGACACGTTATACTACGTCAGCCGTACGCTGCGCGTGATTCGCTTATCAAACATATGATACCACTTGAAAATAGACGCCACTTTGGCGGACTTCAATAGCAAACATTGCGGTTACACTGCTCAATATAAATTCAAGTAAATGGTTAAAGCTACATGTGGAGCTGACCGTTGCAACGGCTGTACCAAAATAAACATAAACAGGGAATGTTACCTTTGACTACAAGCAGTGTCAACGGGCGGCCACCGCCAAAGAAAAAGTGGCGGCGCTCCAGATGCCTCTATTGTCTCATATAATTTAGCGCTTGGGCCCCCTCTCGGTGGCACCGGTAAACGACTTGTGTACACACGTTGATGACGTTTCAAATCAGCACAAGTTTTCATTTTTGTGGCGGACAATTCATGAATTTGAAATGTTTTGCTGATTGGCAGATAATTGGTGAAGCGATATGGTAGGTGTTTATTGTCTGTTATGAACCTTAAGACCTTAGGTTTGTGTTCTTATACGCAAATTTGGAATTCAAAAACAGCGAAACAACTCCACATGCAACTTTAATTCCACGTGATACCATGACAGATACTGTAACTTCCTACATATATAATGGGGTCACCTCATGGCCTATAGTAGGCATCGCCTTCGGCTCCTGTCGAGTGTGTGGCACTGCTTGGCCAGCCCAAGCGGTCGGTCCTTGCTTCGAATCCCGCCTGTGCAAATGACCATGCTGGTTCAGGATAGAGAGCCCATATCCGAACACACGGTATCATTTCTGCTATGACCTTGCTGGACCCTACATAGTGTCCTGATATGATACACACAAAGTCAACCGTCCTTCTTCAGCAATCAATCAATAGCCGATATATTTCTACACCCACATAGACTGAATCGATTCAATACAATCGTTGTATTTATTACACAAATGAAGGCCGCAGTTAACACGGTGAGTACCTAATACATACTATACACATACGGGGGTTCGGTATACGCCTGAACATCACGATGAACAACTGTAAGACGAAGTGGTAAAATATAGTTAAACTGACACATATTTTCCGAGTCACTACTGATATAATGTATTCGAGGTTGAGACATTTCCCACGGTAAATTTGAACTTTGGTTGCGTTATTGATACTTGCGGGTTTAAATCCGTCGTGGGTTGCATAGAATTATGAAACCGCCATCAAGGTATCGATGCGACTCGGATGCGTGGGTGAGTCACACTCATAAGTTACGGACCAGTCCCTAGATCCGGGCCAAAGTACTGGAACTCCGATTCGGTATCCCAGTTGTAATCATTCTCGGCACTTAGCTCGCTCTCTCGGCCGGTGACTGCAGCGAACGGCTCGTAATCTGTGGAGGAGACGGTCTCCCGAGCCGTCCCCGTGCGACAGGGATCTCCCTCCGTGCTCATCTGCTGCCCGCTGGAGGTGGAGCGCGGCATTAATTGCACCGTGCTGCCCTCCAACGGACGAGGGCGGAATCACACCCCGCTGGTCCTTGGAGGGCGAGTTGATTACTAATTCATGTGGCCCTCTAACGGATAAGTTTGCTAGCGTTTCCCTAGCGGCGTCTTCGGGAGTCGCCTCCTGGTGCGTTATGATGGGTTGGCGTTGGCAGTGTCCTCTCCCATATGGGTCCGTCCGCCCCACCTCTAGCCGGGAACGGACCCCGGATGGCCGTGCCGCCCACGGGGGGCGGCGCTCTGACCCACGAGGACGGCGGGTATGAAGGTGTGGGTGGCGGGCGTCACTCGGGTTTTTTTCCGCACCTGCGAGTAGGTCGGCATCGCCGGTGACGTCATCGCCGGTGACGTCATCGCCCACAACCTGTCTTTGGACGGAACTGCAGTGCTGCCGCGTGGTGACTGTTTGCTGTAACAACAGTAACCACAATATCATGTACAATTTATACACAGTTTATTTAAACACGTCTGGTAGCGTTTTACTGGGCATGAAAACTATAGTTTTACCGGATTTCAATATATATGCAAGATATTCTTCTGAGGCAACGGTATCCGCATCCTATATATGAAGACCATAAGCATTACGACCAGCAAACCCACACCAGTGATGAGTCCCAGTGACAACACTGAATACATGGAGCATGAAACGTAAATCACTACGAGAGGAAACGAACGAAGAACTGAATAAACTGGAAATTACATGTGAAAGATCGCCCTCGCTCACTCAGTGTCGGATTCACGGATTCAAGGGGAAGAACTGTTGAAACTCCGCCCTTGTGTGTGTGTGGGGGGGGGGGGGGTCTTGTTCCCAAATCACGAAGAATAAATGTCTTTAGTCCAAGGTCACCATGAATTAAAAGCAGAACTCTCCGCATGCAATGGAAGGGCGGATACACGATACTATATAGACGATTTCCCGATTCACTCTTTCCTCTTGTACGGCACAGTCCATTTAGTAAATTTCCAAATTATCCCTATTATTAAAGCTACGCCATGGTTAAGACCACGCTTCAGAAGAACAGCTACCGTGCAGAATGTTCATTGCTGACTGTTGTGCCAGTACATGTGACACCACCGAAACAGAGGGCGGGGGGTAGAGGGGGGGGGGGCTAAAGGACTATCGGCAGAGATCAAGGTTATTGTGGTGCTGGACACAGCGCAAGCATAGCAATCTATTTCTCATTGCCAGCGAAAGATCAAAGTAGGATCGATATACAATCGGCTTCAGCTTACTTGCTTCCGAGCAGTTGCCGACCACGCCCACCCAGTTGTTGCCTTCGCACGTCAGTTGCCAGGACGTCTGGTTCCACTCACAGCCGTACTCCGCGGTGTGTCCCGTCCGTCTGTACCACGCATGCGGGGGGGGGGGGCATCTGGGCATCCGGTAAAGAAAATGTTGGGTTAGATCAGTTTTGTGCACATTGGCCTGGATCGGGGGAATGACAGTGGGGTAGAATCGAGTCAGATAATGCTGACTCCCCACTAACAGCATGTAGTCAGGTATGGAACAGCTGGGTTGGAGGCAAGGGATATAACGTGGCTCCATAACCCCCATCCCTCTCACCTTAGGATACATTTATTAATTGGATTAAGGGTGGGGAGGGGAGGGGGTCCAGTTTTGATTTTTTAAAATTCTCAGTCGAATGTCGATTTTTTGAAATTCTCAGTGTCGAATGTCCATTTTTCACGACGTATATTTAAGGACTCGGCCAACAGTGGGCAGACGTCCTGTATAACGGCACATGAACACATTGACCTAGACACTAGGCACAGTATCTCATTTATTTGTAACAATGACCTAACTGAAGTTTCGTGTGATGCATTACCGATACGGATGTCATACAGTAATGGTTTTGATTAATCCTTTGATGACTTTGGATTATAAATACGGTTTAAGACAATGCCGGACAAATCCGTTTGATAGACAACTTGATTTTAATGGATAGTGCCCAATGTTAATTGACAGAATAGCTTACCAACTGAGCAAAGTTTTATCAGCAACAGGGTGAAAAACGTCGAATACGTTACATCCATCATTGGGTAAAGGCGTTTCTTCTGAAACCAGATTAATATATCCAGTACTACCGCATGGCCCACTTCTACAATGCCAGTTTGTGAACGAGGTAGCGTAATGTTGTGCATATAACCTGCTATTTGTTTTCACATAAACATGTTGTAAAATGAAAAATAACAACGACGTTTTATATATGACTAAGTAAATGTTAAGTAAAAGTGCAGGATAACTTACCTTATTATCGCAATGCTGCAGTGTTTAGGCCAAAAACTTGTTTCCCGTCAACTTGATGGTTTTATGGATACTGAAAGCGGGGGCGGTTCTCACCCTGTCAGGTAACGAACAAAGGCCTCTCCTTCCGCCTCCCTCTCTCACTCCGAGTCTCCCACATTGCGTTGTGCGCGATGCGCCGACGCGCGCAATAACGCTTAGAGGCGCGAATGCGAAGCGCGCCTGGATTATCGATCGACGCGAGACGCGCTCCGCCCCGACAGACAGTTCGGTTACAGGGCGCAAAGTGGTTGCCATGGTTACTGCACTGTCGGGCCAGAAATGGGGAGCCATTAAGGAAAAAGAGGAGGCATCTTGCCGGGATGTCCTTATCCAGACACGCTGTACCTTTAGAATTTACTGTGCTACTGCATGGTACTGTACCGGACGAATTCATTCGATTTTGATTACTTAGACGTCATTTTTCTTTCGAACTATGGTCAAAGGCGTGAAGCGCTTTAAAATTTGATTCTCTGCCATTTCTGTCAAATTTTCGAATTTACAAGGTGGGGCAGAGGTGCGTGATGGGAAGATGGAGCGCCCTCTGCTGGCAGACTGGCTGCTGACATGACACTGGCAGCCTGAGTTGAATACTGTCACCGATCGTCGATTATTCTAGAACGTACATTTTGGGATTAGGACGTGAGCCTGAAACGAGTGCCGTTTCATTATTACTTGACATAGTAGATAACACGTTGGCTCTACAAGGCCAACCTAGGTGGCCGGTGCGTGGTTTGAATCCCACCTGTGCGAGTCCGTCTGATACCGTGATGCAAAGTGAAAAACTAAAAACACTGGAATCCATGTTTTTAGTTTTTCACTTTGTATCACGGTATCAGACGGACTCACACAGGTGGGATGTTTAGCTATGGTGTGTTCTGGTAAATCCGCCTAACCGATGCGTGATTCGAATCCGACCTTTGCACACGTCTGGTTGTGTAGCTTAAACATACCATGCATGTCTTTCTGCAAAAGATTAGCGGGTCACTTTCGAAAACATGGCTTCTCTCTACCATACCATTGACCAACAGAGGTTAAAGGGCCGGCCCGATAGCTCAGTGGGCCAGAGCGCTCGCCTTGAGTGCTCTGGCCACCTGAAAGCCTAACGGCACGTGGATCGGTTGTTCGAGCCCCGATGTGGCCATGTCTGTGCGGTCGCATGATACAGATCCCATGTCCTTATTCGCAAAGAGGGTTACCCCCGGGGACCTGGTTTCACTCTCTCAGCCTTCCTTCTCACATTGACACGATATGACCAGAATTGGTTAAATCGTCCTGAATATCCAACCAACCAACCAACAGAGGTTCAAACGGCCTACTTACAACAACCAACCAAATCCCATTAATACGATGCAGTTTTCAATATCAGTATATTATGCCTGAATCCACCGCCGGATTGTCGAAAAATGTTAAGTATTATCCTTTAATTAAAGAACAACCCATTGCCCCCTCCCCCCACAACAAAACTTGACAACAAAAATCCAACACAAATGCGCTACATGTGGTGACCCTATATAGGTAAGATACGGTAAAGATACATCCATTCCAATAACTTTCATTTATTGACACATTATGACACTTTTCATTTCGTAACCGGTTTTGACAACGTGCACAAGAACTGTGTGTATCATTCGAAAGCGAGAATGAACAAACACGAAATGTTTATTTGACGCCTGGGTTGGATATGGCATATATATATATATATATATACTTCTTCACTAGACCTTGTTGACATACTTATAGGACTGCCGACACAACCAACCAGGATCTACGCACTTACGTACTTACATAACGATATATTATATAAATTAACGAAATACAGTGGAAACAATATAAACAGAGCACAATGTACAAACCACACAATTAAATACATTAGCTTTAAGCTGACTAGAATGCTACACAATAATGATACAGGATGTACAATAAACACTCAGTATGTGTTCAGTCTTACAATAATGAACATAATTATCAATGTGCCAAAAGGGCGATTAATTTTGATTTGGCCGAGCCCTAACGATAGGAGACGATACACGCATTACGTAAGTGCATGTTATTACGTAAATATGGGAATACGTGATACCTATCATATGAATGGTACAAAACACAGTTATAATATAAATGACATACGGTCTAAAAATATTCGCCGTCTTGCGGTCATTTTCCTTGGTACTTTGCCATTGATTGGCAGTGATATAGACTGGTAAAACAGCCTCCTGTCAAAGCCAAGCACCAAGTGCACTGCCTACAGTTACAAAACCCGCACGCTTAAAAATATTAAATGAGCTACTGGCGAAGTATGAGACAGAAGCGTGCATATATTTCAGTGAAGACATTTTAGATACGTTGTTGCTAAGTTGGTCAGATAAAGGTTAATTTCCTTCAGGGCCGACTGCCGAGGTCGGGACCAAAGTACTGGAAGTTCGACTCTGCTTCCCAGTAGTCATCATTGACCTGGCTGTTCTCCTCCCCGAGCTCATCCCCTTTGGGGAATGGCTCGTAATCTGAAGAGGTCACGGTTTCCGGTGCCGGCCCAGTGCGACATGGAGTCAGATAATCCCCCTCAGTGCTCATCTGCTGCCCGCTGTTGATCAACGGCGGGGGCAAGGGTGGTGCCGGGCCTGCCGTGGGCGACTGGGCACCAGAGGTTGCCTGCTGCCCCCTGGCGGGTGACTGGGGAAGCACCGGCGGTTTGCCCCCGGTGGGTGACTGTGCAAGGGTTGCCTGTTGCCCTGTCGCGGTGAGCGGCGGCGGAAGCGTCGCCTGGCGCCCCGTATCGGCGTCCTCCCACGGTATATCCGGTTGCGTGATAATCGGTTGATACAGCGACTCCTGCTGCGCCCGCGCGGTCGGCTGTGGAAGCGTTCGCTCCCAAATGGGGCGGTGGGTGCCGTCCCTGGGTGGGGCCCGGGGACGGGGCGTCGGCGCGCCGCCCGAGGGAGGGGGTCCGCCGGCGGGGACAAACGTGTGCGTCGCGGAGGTGACCCTGGGCTTCTTCCTCACCTGGGAGTAGGTGGGGAAGGGCTCCACGGGGAGGACGCGCTGGGTCTCGTCGGGGGGTGGCAGGTCTGGTACAGCCGTCTTGCGTCTGAATAAACAAGGGCGGGGGGAGGGGGGGGGGCGGTTACAGAACGCTCGCAACTTATAAATAACACCATGATGTAGTAGCTCGACGTAACGATGTTCGATGTAGTAAGAAATGATGTATAGCTGGTAAGATCAAAATCATTCGATAACTCACATTTCACTATGAGATAACTGGCTATGAGATAATTCGCCACGAGATAACTTGCTGTGAGATAACTTGTTGTGAGATAACTTGCTGTGAGATAACTTGCTGTGAGATAACTTGCTGTGAGATAACAAGCTATGAGATAATTTGCTATGGAATAACTTGCTGTGAGATTCAATATGACGTAACTCACCAGCCTGAAATACATCATCACCAGTTATATCATTATACAACTCATTCATTGTTGGATAGCTGCTTATTTAATGACTTGCATGAAAATGGGTTTCATTATGAATGGATTAACCAGCATCGTGAATTACAATAATTATAGTTTATGATTTTGACGTCTTCCATACAACGGACTGACGCCTCCTATACAACGGACTGACGTCTTCCATACAACGGACTGACGTATTCCATGCAACGGACTGACGTCTTCCATACAATGGACTGACGTCTTCCATACAACCGACTGACGTCTTCCATACAATGGACTGACGTCTTCCATACAACCGACTGACGTCTTCCATACAATGGACTGACGTCTTCCATACAACCGACTGACGCCTTCCATACAACGGACTGACGCCTTCCATACAACCGACGGACGTCTTCCATATAACCGACTGACGTCTTCCATACAACCGACTGACGTCTTCCATACAACCGACTGACGTCTTCCATACAATGGACTGACGTCTTCCATACAACCGACTGACGCCTTCCATACAACGGACTGACGTCTTCCATACAACGGACTGACGTCTTCCATACAACTGACTGACCTTTTCAGGCAATAATAGCCGACCCCAATGACGACTAGAAGGACGACAGCCAGTGCGGCCAGCCCTATTACAATTCCCAGCGACATCACTGCAATAACAAATAAACAAGCAGTAAGCATATACTGTTATTTTATACATCATCATATGAGTGACATGAGATGCGAAAGGGAAGTATGCTTTAAATATTTGCTGGCCCAGGCGACAGCTATAATTGTATAGTTACACTAATTTAGCTACTTTTGCACATCTAAGTACATGCTAAAGATGCATGCATCACATATGAACACCTGGGATTGCCGTTAATTATCCGACCTTAACTCTGGGTTGACATATTTAACATTGCATTGAAGTTATGCAACATATTCACCGGAAACCTGGCAATATACGATATATATGGGGATTGGTGGACTTTGTTGTACTGTCTTCCAATCGCCAATAAATACTGGTCACGTAACACAAGGCCACGTGCAAGGAAACTACTATAGATACGCAGACAAATAAGCAGTTCTGGGTAATCAAACCTATCGTCTAACCACCTCAGTCCGGCCGTTGCAATTGTCAAAGAATCGTGACAGTTGCCGTTGGTCATATATATGCATTATTTACCTGCTGATAGCTGGAAAGCGCCTTTGGTGGATGGGGAGGCCACGGCTTCTGTGATACAAGATGTATATAATTAGCGACAAGCAATTAGCGACTCGAAATAGAAGTCGTGGTACAAGATATAAAATATGATGGCATGCACAGACCATTTTCTAAGCGGGTGTTTCATCACGTAAACTTGTATGTTTGTGTCATAATTACGCGGTATCACTGCCATGGGTATATTCACGAAACAGCGGTCATGTGTAATATATACCATCAATATGTTGACATGGCTGACACTTCGTATGATTTTAATGGACGATATCATACTATTATAAATATTATTATTTAAAACAAAATAGCTGCTTCGCTTGATTAAATTGCCAGAACACAAGCATTCATGGTCCAATATTACGTACGCGAATAAAAATCATAGATTGCGTTCGACAATAGACTGCATCAGTTGGTTAGGCCTAATATAATGTAATATAATGATGCATTGGAGCCGGTTAAACTGCATAGCGAAATGGGGTAAGACCGCGTGGGTGCTTGGTTGTATATTCAGGTGGCTTTAACCATTTTTGGTCATATCGCGTCAATGGGGGAAAAAAGGGAGAGTGGAGCCATTTCCACAGTAGCTACTCTTTGCGAAGAAGGACTTGGGATCTGTATCCTGCGACCACACAGACATGGCCACAGCGGGGTTCGAACCACCGATCCTCGTGCTGTCAGGCTATCATGTGGCCAGATATTCAAGGCAAGCGCTCTAACCCACTGATCTACCGGGCCGCCCCCCCCGCACGGTTGCAAAGCGTGGTCGGACAAACTTACCTCTCACAGAACAGTTTCCAACCACACCGACCCACACGTTGTCCTCACAGGTCAGTTGCCAGGATGTCTTACTCCACTCACAGCCAATTTCGGCCGTGTTTCCGGTCCGCTTGTACCACGCATGCGCAGGAGGTGTCGTATCGGGGCATCCGGTGACTGTAATGTGTTAATTCGGATGTATAGAACGGGGGTTGGTGTTGCGACCAAACTGTATTATTTGGAATGAAGCTACTTAGTGTAAATGACAACATTTGCTTTTTAGGTTATATCGAGATATGCATATATGTGTTAAGCATCATTAGACGCGTTTACTGAAAAGCGTTAGAAGCAACCGAACGTTGCAGAACTTATATATGACTAATTATCACTTTTGCAGTAGTATAAGACTATACACTACAATGGCATATTACCTTGATATTTTATCAAAAAAGTCCCATTGGATTTCCTAACTTTGGCGGCATTTAGCTGCAACTCCACCGTGTTGGACGTGGATGTGTACACGTGGCTCCACCTGTCGAGACCACCACAGACTGTTCTATTGATCCCGAGTTTCCGTTCCGCAATAAAGCCATAGGCCTCACAATGTGAAGCGATTGAATAGGATTTCTCCAGCGATTTTGAGATCCGGGGGGAGAAATCGAGCATCGTGATGTTGACCCTCTGTCCGGGGTGACTGGTGATGATCCAGGGAGACTGACCCGTTCCGCATCCGATCTCCTCCACCAGGATGCTGGGCAGGACTCCGCTCGATCCATGGATCCTCATGGAATCTGGACGCTGGCAATCGTGTCCATTGTTGTCAATCACTGTCCAATATAAGAATCACATATTGATTTATGAGGGCATCTTGTTCACTTAGATAAACAATATGTAAGTCATGATATATGGAAACTTGTTTAGGGGGCTGATATTGTTTAACTTAGGATCTATCGGAGGGGGCGGATCGCGAAAAATAAATGCAATGACAACCTGGGTTTTACCCATTTTAATACTATATAATATATCTGTTCGTATGACATATAGGCAGCATATACCAATTCGAGAACTATCGAACAATGCATGTAATTCTTAATTATTAGAACTTGGAACTACAAACGTAGCGTCTCCTGTCTATACCATTTACATTGTATTTCTACGTATTAACCACTTGCACTATTAAATATAGTTATCAAGAGAGGCAATTGTGCGACACATCTATTTTTGATTTTGTTTGTGTCAAGAGGGAAATTCAGGTATTAGATTTACATAATCGTTATCGCATTCTGAACGGTTAATAAATGTGTACCTTTGACACAGTCGTAATCAACTTCCAGATACAGGATATAATCCAAAGAACATTGGTTGACCTCCATGATATCCTGATTAGGAATCGCTACATCGCATCTCCGGCGTCCTGAACACCACTTGTCCGCTAGATGGCGTATGTCCGTCGCGCATCCCATATAACCAAGGTCTGACGTCACGCATCGTCCGACAGCCATCCGTCCAAACCAGGCTTGGTTGACCAGGATGACGGAGTCACGGCCACAGCTGATGTCCAGGGACTCGGCCATGTTAGGACACACCTCAATGATGTGCCCGTCTGGAAACAAAGCATCAGTGTAACGATTGAGAGCGACAGATCCGCATTTGAACAACCTCGATTATTTGCCCGTCTAGAAATTACAAAGCGACAGTTTCAGGATCGGATCCAGATATACTGGAGCATTGGGTGGGGTGGGGGGCGGTTTCGAGTAGTGGCCTAGCTTTTTGGCTTTCATACCTTAAACAGTATGTATTTCGTCCCTAAAAGGGGGGGGGGGGCGCCGCGGGAAACTGGGTCGGCCCGCTCCCCCTGGATCCGCACCTGAGTTCATCGATGGAGAGTGACATATCCGCATTTCGATGATTCTGATATCTACTAAGCATTATATAATAGCTACTGTCGGTTAGGAATTTAGTGGTTGCTCCTTGGGAGTATGTAGGTGTGTGTGTGGGGGGGTGGGGGGGTGGATGGGTGCAGAGGTGGAGCCATGGTTTTCAAAGGAGGTGGGTATAGGGTGGGGGTTAAATTTGAGTAGGTTCGAGATCAGGGGAGTGCACGGGGAGGGGGGGCAACAATTTTTCCACAAGAACATATACAAAATGAGTGTAAAAACCTGAGACGTAGGTGACCGTGGTGCACATAATTTGAAAGGGATATCGGGGGGGGGGGGGGGGGGAGGGGAGTAAGGTATATCTTAGGGTCTGAAAGTGAAGAAGGGCACATGCCCCCTGTGCCCTCCAGCCACACCGGCACAGAATTTGACCAAGTGGGGCCACATATGTATCTTAGGGTCTGAATGAGGGGGCGTGCCCCCTGTGCCCCCCCCCCCCCCCACCCTGGACACGCCCATGGGCTGATATATTAGACATCATATTATTTTGCAAGGAGACTGGCGTGAGCCGCAATTCGTTACTGAAGGTTTACTATTGGGCAAGCGACCACACTATGGTAATATTGTACATGTCTGAGTTTAATTAAAAAGGTGTAGTATGGTACTGACCTATGCACACCAAGAAGTGCACCATGACGCAACAGATGCCGGCGAAGGACGTCAACAACCAATCCATGTCAGACGTTGTTATCTGTCAAGTAATTAAACCATTACCCTTAAAAAATTACACAGCACTAAAGAACTTCTATTACATTATTCAATACGTACGGAACAGCAGTACACACGTGCAGCAACAAATCGATCAAGTTTGGCCAACAACTACTTTGCATGTACTGCAGAAAAGTCATAATCCTTATTTTAACTTAAACGCCCAGACAAAACTGCGGCCAGACAATACAGATGAATACGGAACGCCTATAGTGAAAACCATCTCAGTGACATGATGCCGGCAACGGGCCGTAATGCGATTATGCCTACTGTTTAGCCGCATGCCCAGCGCAGCCGGTCCCAATTCTAGTTTACTATTACAACACTATAGGTCTTCACTTTATCCGGCGACTATAGATTTAATGCGATACTTATTGCTTACCCTTTTTGATAATGGGAGTCAACTATTCCGTGAAATATCCAGCATGAGAGATGTTGTAATATTACGTCCTATGGGCAGACACGCAACGTTGCGAATACTGCCTTGCGGCAAACTGAGGATCGGTAAACTTAGCGGCCGGCCTGACCGGGTGAACAAAGACCTCCCTTTCTACCTCCCTCCCTCCCTCCCTCCTTCTCTCACTCCGCGTCGCCCACAGCGCTTTGTGCGCGATGAGTCACCGCTCGCGCAGTGACGCTCAGAGATGAGCGAACGCGCAGCGCGCCTGGATTATCGATCGATGCGAGACGCGCTCCGCCCCATGACACAGCGTGTAGGTCGCGGAATGGTTGCCATGGAAACCATGGGCTATAAATAGCGCACTGGCTGCAATTTTACGACGACTGCCCACGTGCCTGGGGGTGACTAGCCGTTCCCAGCGCACGATGACTTCACCGTTACCGCACGCACCATACATCGTACTGGGGGCTTCACACTGGGGCTCCAGCGAGTGAACTGTGGCCCGCCTGTTGATGGTTTCTATAGTGACGCTACAGGCAGCACACATTAGACAAGAGGCTCGTTTAAATTTAAATATCGTATGGATAACACCATTTAGATGAAACCTGATCTGTGTCATTATACGGTGTTTGGTTCAACGTTTCAACATGTAATAGGCACCGGGGTTATGATATCGGGGGGATCGAGGAATATTAAAGTTGGCAATTCGGCTATGCGTGTCATAAGTCAATACGACAATTCAACTGAGATAACCCCCCGGCAGTCAGAACGCCAAATGGGTCCGCCCAGGGCAGTAATAGGTGCAATAACGGCGGGTCGGGTGGGCAGCTGCAGACGTATGTTATAATTAACCCACGTTGGGGTAGTACTAGTACTCACCGCTTGGCGGCGCCACAACGATGTCGGGTTGCCCCGTTCGTAGATCACCTTGGCTTCTTGTTCTGTAAATTATTTCACAGTAGATGGTGTGTTATCTTTAGGCTATTGTCGAGTGTGTTCTTGTAGACCAGCTCAAGCGGCCGGTGCGTGGTTGGATTTCTGCTTGCACACTAAATATATTCGTTTCAGGAGGATGGTGATACTATGTCTTTGTCCGCAAAGAGCATGGCCTTACTCTCGGAGACATAGTTAATAGCTATTTAAGCCTTCCCATGGTCGCTATATGATTTACAGTGGGTAAGACGTCCGACGGAAACCAATCAAACATTCCGGCTTGTATAGGCGACCAGGCAAAACGAACCAACCTGATCGCCCGCCAATGAGGGTTTGGTCAGCTTCAAGTATACCTAAAGTTCAAGTATAACGTACTATACGTACAGGGCTCAGACCTCTTCAGACCCTCAGTTTTATTGCAATCTCAATCTTTCGAGGCCACATCGTCGAGGATCAATGGTTTTATATGCCTTGCTTTATTAATATTGGATGTAACTTGACTTGTAACAGCTGGTCGCTGCTGCAGAAACAACAGCAAAAACCAGTGAGCGAATTGAATACAGTTGTCACCACCAAACCAACATCGTTACCAATGCACAAGTCAAACTAACTGGCATATAAAGTAAAAGTAATGCTTAGCACTTGCTATACAGACACCTCATCACATGTTTATTTTACCCAATTTGATCATTGTGTTGTATTGATATTTGCCGAAAACATTTCAATTTGTAAGAATATGATCATGAAATAAAGATGATACGAAGACGCCCTCTGGCGAATGAGCTGCTATCGGTGGCGTCATCTAGCGATCAAAACAGAAACAATTGAAGCATCATGGTGCGCTCAGTGTAGGCACTAAGCGCGTGATGACGAGTGTCGCTGTTTGAAGAACAAAACACAGGCCTTGCTTCTTGGATGTAAAATCGCCTCGAATTCGTGTTGCAATATTGACTATTGACTGGCAAATAGGGCAGAGCAACATGGATAAACTACCACAACCCAAGATTCATATATTATTCTTGCGTTGAATTTCGTACGATATTAGCGTTATATTGCAGCAGTTGTGATAGATATATATATAACCAACGATATAAGTACACCAAGGTAGGTCAAACAGCGCGCTCCCATTGTAAAATGTGTAATGCGGCGAGTAGTGGCGCCGCTATGCGGCGAGCGCGTAACGTTGGGCTGCCACTGCGCTGATGCACTCTGCGTGACATGACCAGCGGCGCCCTGTCAACTACAAATAGGATATATCGCTATTAACCCAATTGATATAAATCTCTAGGTGACCTTTCATGCTTTCAGGTATATTTTATATTAAATAAATGTAATTCTGTATTGTTGATGCGGCAATGAGTAGGCTTAGCTGTTAGTGTCACCAAGGCTTTAAATATGCCGAAAACGTCAACTGTTTGGTTTCCCTAATTTGAAAATTTTGCTGCTTGAAACCCACAAATGTACCCTTGATCTACCTTGATACCTGTCAAGGTGTGTTGCTTAGGCATATATTCATGTTCAAGGTACGTTACCTATGTGAAGTACATGTATGCATTTTGTTAGAGGTCGTTAGAGTATACATTGTGGCTTTGACAATATGATCACAAAACTCTCTAAAGTTAGAACACACACAAAAGATACAAGTAGCGGCTATAAAGTATAGATGTTGGTCTTTTGAATCAGCATCTCACTGGGCGCCATGACAGCAACGCGAAAAACGGGGCAGGAGCTTCCACTTTCACAGAAGGTAGAACTCAGGACGAAGGAACGCGGGGGCAAGAGCAATCTAAACTGCTTGCTGATATTTTTGGCATCCAGAAACCAACAGTTCGTAACATGCAGAAAAGTGTCATCCTAGCTAAAGCAACCGCCAAGCAAGTTTTAATGAAAAAAATAGGAAAAAGTCACTACTTGTATATTGAATATCAGAGATACCCAAGAAAACCTATTATGAAAACATATTTTCTGGTCTAGAGTTTTTGCCACGAGTAAGGTATTGGTAGGAGTAAGGGTATGTTGATATTCTGTAACCCGATCATCTTCTTAAGTCGAGAACTCTTCTTAAGTAGAGAGAACACTATATGGCTGTACAGTTTCCGGTTTAGGTCTTTTGGGGACCAACAAACAAACACGTGCTCTTAGAACGAGCGCGCATCACGCCGGTGCCTTGCTACAGCTGCGTGCAGTGCACTCATTGTAGTACACGTTTGAGTGTTGGGAACCGGACGGCTGCGCGGATTGTGCGTGAAGGATCGAGTGGATATGAAACAATTTTTTGTTTGCTTTGGTCCAGGCATTCCTAAATATAAAATCATAACATAGTTAAAGATAAGACATTTATCTCAGCATAATGCATGTGATTCATTCGATGAGACTGTTAAAAGCGTTGTATTTTGAGGCATATCATCGATGTTTACATTTCTGGGACAAACCGAGCACCATTGTCTTCGTCTGGTCATTCCATATAAGGAACGTTGTTACGTAACCATAGATACCGCGCACAGACATACGAATGAAGATAATTATTACGTCATACGACATGGAAAACCCCGCGCAGCACATTAGATCGCCTGACACTGACAGTCACTCGTGAGACAACCGCATTCTGGTTTATCAACTGTCTAATCGCTCATCTATTACATGAATCTACTCGGATGGTTCTAATTCTGATATGCACAGAACTTCAGTGGTTAGTTGTGCATCCAAGGACAGCTTTAGCCGATGTTGTGTGTGAAGCGAGTGAAGGCAACCAACGGGAAGGTAGGCAGCACAGGCCGTTGATGCTAGGCACTGACGTAGATCATAAGTTTTCCTGTCTCGTGGGGTCTCGATAAGATCCCGTAGTGACTGTACAGCCCTGTTGAATAACATTTCAGCAAAGAAAGTATGTAGTGTGCATAACGTAGAATATATCGGTTTCCCTGGAAATAATTAAAAACTTATTTTTTGGCTGCAGCGATTCATCTCGAAGGTCGAGTTCAGGGCATGTATACAGACAGACATATGTGATCGAAATGCGAAAAAAAATAAAATACCGAAGGCACTAACATACGCATTTCCGCGTGCAATCACAGTGTTTTTGTCTTAAATAGTCATACAGTTTCTTGTCATTCCTGGTTGTTTTGTTTAAACGCGTTAAAACTATTCTAGAAACAAGTTTAAGTCTAATTTGGGTCAAACAATTTCACCCAAGCCCACAGTTCTCAACGGCGGCCATGATGCATCTCCCCCAGCTAAATATAGCACAGCCAACTGGAGCGTGTCCAGGAATTATTAAAGGGGGGGAGGGGCCTAATAAATGGTTCCACAAAAATATGAAAAAAGTGCACATACATGTCTGAAACGTAGTTGGCCGTGGAACACGGTACTTAATTACTATTTGTACACTTTATAAGCGTTGGTAAGATAAAGAAAGAACATAAACTACGAAGCTTGATGAATTGTAATATGTAAGTAGAGACCAAGGGGCACATAATCTTTAAATGGGGAGGGGGGTATACATATACACCGTTTAGGGTCTGAAACGGGGGGGTGGGGGAACGTGGCCCCTATATCCCCCTCTGGATACGTCAATGGCCATTGAGAATAATCGAACGCCGCATGGCGCGTTGACCAACCCCTGCCAAGCTTAGATTTGCCGTTTACAATTCGCGTGAAGAGTAGAGGTGAAGCTGGGGAAGAGGCTTCGTAACCGGGTGCAGTGTATTGACTTCCTGCCCGTGCGTGCCTTGCCGGTGGATCTGCCTGTCGTTCAATCTTCCATAATAGCACCCTTCATAGTTCATCTCCATACCGCGGGGAAGAAACACTCAACTATAATCATTAAGACGAAAATCTACGATGCGGAGTGGCCACGTAGGTAAAAGGTCAAGGTCACACAATTTTGCGAGATTTGCTTCACCATTAAAAGATTATAAAAAAATCGAGAATATCGCCAAACCGTTCCCAGTTTTCATTTAATGACGCTCAAAATTAGTTCTCTTATTGGGCATATAGGTGCATTGTATACTGAGGGTGTTTAAATTTTCCAATTCGCCCGAATAGTTCTTCTGCAAAAAATTCGCAAATTTTAACATCGGACCCTACAAGACCATTTTGACGGGAAAACGGTCTCCTCAGTTTTTCCCGTGAAGGGGGAAAGTCAGACAAACGACACTTTGCGTGAGATATAATAATGACATTTGGGCGCGATTGACTATATTTCTCAAGCTCATTCATCCAAGGTCAAAGTCACAGCACGGCACGATATTGACTATTTTTCTAGTAACCGGCCAATGAAATTTTAATGTCGCTAAAATTGTACAAAATTGCTATGACAACAACAATGTATGTAGATAAACCATATGTAGTGGTGTGTTGTACCAATGTTAGTGACAGCGTGTGTGCCAAATGACATCGAAATCGACCAAGTAGTTTGAACGAAAAACGATAATCACACTTCAACTTGCACACATCCCCCACCCTCTCCCCAATTTCAGTCTTCTTTCTCAAGCTATGCTTGATGCTGTCTCGGTCATGTATCTGCCATCTCTCGCACGGTCCCAGGTCTGCATGGTAATTTTCTTCGCCTGTTGCAG
Organism: Arenicola marina; assembly: GCA_964019135.1. NCBI lineage: Eukaryota > Metazoa > Annelida > Polychaeta > Arenicolidae > Arenicola > Arenicola marina. The sequence continues at coordinate 32,657,402 of OZ025259.1, forward strand.
AATATGTATAGTAAACTGTCATCAGCTGTATTAACACCAGAGGGAATCTCTGAATCATTTGATATGAAAGTAGGTACACGGCAAGGCTGCCAAGATAGCCCACTATTGTTTATTATATATGTAAATACATTGTTAGGTGATCTTGCAAAGTCTGGTACAAATGGTATCTTTATAAATGAGAACTTTGATAACTTGTCAGCCCTGTTCTATGCAGATGACTTTAAACGAGCTAAGTGACGCTGTAGGCCGCCTACAAAAACAAATAAATTTACTGTCAGTCTTCTGCAAAAAATGGGGGTTGAAAGTAAACTTGGATAAAACAAAAGTTATGGTATTTAGAAACGGGGGTCCACTGCGGCAAAATGAGAAATGGTATGGAGTCGAAATGGTATGAACTCGAAGCTACATCATATTATAAATATCTTGGGTTAATTATTTCTAGTCTTCTATGTTGGTCAATGTCACAGCGTACCCTAGCTGAACAAGCGAACAAAGCAGCTTTGTTTGTTTTGCAAACCGCAACACAACTTAAATTTATTGATGTCAAAATGCTGTGTAATTTATTTGATAAAATGGTGCTAACCATCTTAAAATATAGAAGTGAAATTTGGGGATGATGCTATTGAAAGAATTCAAACGAAATTTTGCAAATAAATGATGAAACTGCACAGCCACACTTCAAATTCAATTGTTCCAGGTGAATGTGGCAGGTACAAGATAGATATTGTATGTACGTTTAAGTTCTTGAAATTTTGGTGCACTTTATTGGGAATGGATGAGAGCCGGTTGCTGAAGGCTTGTTATAATATGTATAAGCATACATAACAAGATGTATAAACTCGATGGGATTGGCAGAATAACCTGGGCGACCGAGGTCAAAGACTGTTTAGGCTAGGATTCGGGTATTGTTGGATTGTGCAAGATGTAGGAAACACAGAAGTATTTTTAAGCGAAGCAAAGCAAAGACTCAGGGACATGGGCCAGCAAGAGTGGTACTCGGAAATGTGTTCAAATAGTAAGTTTCGAAGCACTGTATAATTTAAATCTGTTATTGAAATGGAATGTTACTTGGACTGTGTGAGTGCTGTAAAGCACAGAATCGCGTTGCCGAGATTTAGATGTAGTTTACATAAATCAGCGATTGAAGAAGGAAGGCATATAAATGTACCACCCGTTTTAAGGCTTTGTAAATATTGTGAAAAACACGGGGAATACCTAGTAGAAGTCGAATACCATTTTTTACTGATATGCCCACTATATCAATCTATGCGCCAGATATAGCTGCCTCATTTGGTCTTAGAAAATCCCAGCCAAGATAATTTTAGTATAACTATGGCTTCAACAGATAACAAAAGAATAAAGAAATTAGCAGCATTTATATATTTAGCATTCACTGTACGCGAAAAAACCTTGCAGCTTTAAATTAAATTTGATTATATGTGCAGCGTGTCGCAATCTATGACTATGAACGTATTTTGTATTGTCTTCGTTAAATTTTATCTATATTTTGCATGAATTGCTCATGTATCCTAGGCGTTGCGCCTACAGTTCTAAAAATAAACTTCATTCATTCATCCATCTCTCGCAGAACAAAAATCCATCCATGAAGCCATGCATGTAGGTAAACCATATGTAGTGGAGTGTTGTACCAATGTTAGTGACAACGTGTGTGCCAAATGATATCGAAATCGACCAAGTAGTTTGAATGCAAAACGATAATCACACTTCAACTTGCACATATGTTTGCGTAACCAACCTACTACACCATCACGGGCAACATCATTACTTATCAACCGAAGACAAACCAAACACACGGTCTGCCCCTATCAGATTTGACTGGGGCTTAACGGCACTTTTAGCATGTAAGGCTATATCGTGCCAGTCTGCCCCTAACAAGGCTATTTAAAGCTGCTTGTCGAGGTTTTCCCACCAAATAAGACCAGGCGACACATATATCACAATTTGCAGAAAACTCGATTCTTTCATTCTATAAGTTCAGAAACCTAATAACATCGCCGTTTCGGCTGTGATATGGCAAATGTGTCTATCCCTGGAAATCACAGATATAAAAAGGATCGCGATTGTGGTTAACTCATATTAGGGGCAAGGCTAAGAGAGCTAAATATAGACACAAGCAATTTTGGATGATTCAAGGACTGATTCTTGTTTGCATTTTGACCTCTTTAGTTTCGGTTGAAAAATCTCGATATGCAACTTTAAGGCTCTCTTCTCGTTGGCCTGTGATACATTCATGAGAATTTGTAAGCTCGCTGTATCCAACCACATAGTGTATGTATTCGCGTTACTGTATATTGTGTGTAATCGAGAGCAGTTAGTCAAGCACCTGTATGTGCTTACCGTTTGCCATTTACTCATTTATTTAACAATTGTCACCACATATGGTTATGGTTGCAATAGACCGTTCTAGTTACCCAGGCGGCATCTATTGTCAAAAATATAGAACCTTTTGCCGATTACCGTTTGCCATTTATTTATTTACTTAAGAGTTGTCACCACGCATGATTATGGTTGCAACAGACCGTTCTAGATACCCCAGGCGAGATCTATCGTCAAAAATATACATTGCGTGATGTCTCTATAAACTTTTGATGCAAGTATTATATTACATAATGGAATCACAGCCAATGTCTCACTAGATTAAGATCAGTTTAACTGTCCTCTGTTAGGCGCCCCGTTCGACATTCCTGATTGCTACGCAACAACGCCACTCGAGTGCACCCAGATTGGTATTAAAAGACAATGTATATTGGTCAATATCATCGCTTTATAGCGTTCTAATCAGTTATCATTATAGTTATAATCGGTACACATCTGGTACCAAGTTACGTATTCATTATTCATTATTCATTACGCCATTATAGTACCTTTTCCCCACTACTGTGTTAACAGCTAATGAATGGAACCCACATTCTCGTCACAACTACATGTATGTAACTGTTAGTTTCAGAAAGGCACACAGCTGTCAAAGCGTGCCGACGAATTATCGTGGAAGATACCAAAACGGACATTAGACGACATCCAACAAAAATGCCTGCTGAAGCCTAAAGTTAGTGTTAATGTGAATACATCGACTGCAGAATACAGATATGTAGCTGAAATAAATAATGCTCTAGAAGCTATATTTAGGTAAAGGTCAACCGTGAGTATAACAGTGCCGTTGCGAAATTTGTGGCGATAACGAACCCCCATTGCATCATCAACTGCAGCCTGAAAACCTATTTTCCCATATTGACTAAAACACTTACTTGTCAGTCGCAATTTTGAAATAGCAGATATGTTCCTTGATATAAATGGAAGCGTAGGGAGACGAGATTCGCATAAATCGACTTTTTCACCGTTTGGCGAAAAGCCTACTTGCGTGTCTCCATTATAGTAACCCAGGTTCATGATATCCACTATATTCGCTATATTAAGATTATATATAAAGATCCGGACATTCCCTAGATCAAGATTACATATAAAGATCCCTATATTCCCTATGTTAAGATTATACAACGACCCATATATTCCCTATAGTAAGATTATAAAAAAAGATCCCTATATTCCCAATATTAAGATCATATATAAAGATCCCTATATTATCTGTTAATAACAGGCGTAACGCATCATTCAAGACTATATACATCTATATGCCCTGTTATTTCAACCAAGAACGTCAGTCACCCCTATTATTCTAGACATGTAATCCATGGTCAGCCATCCAATTAATTAGCCCATGATTCCCTACTATTTTAGCCATTGATCGCAGTAACCCTGGTTATTCCAACCAAGGACCCCGGTAATCCTTGCCATTGAACTGCGGATTCCTCATATTATCGAACGTCTGTTGAATGGGTTCCACCATTGTGGCTTCGTACTAGGTCAGCATCTGCATGACGCCCTCGGGATGGAAGATATTCAGTTCGTGAAAAGCCTATTCGCGTGTCTCCACCCTAGTCACCCACGTTTATGACATCCACCCATAGTTAAGATCCCCTAATTAATAACAGGAGTAATGCTTCATTCAATCCAATACCTCAGTATTCCCGGTTATTTCAACCAAGAACGCCAGCAACCTATCTTAATCCAGAAGCAAAAGCCATGCTAAGCCACCCAATTTGCCCAGTACCCCCTGCATGTTTTAGCCAAGAACGCCAGTAATCCCATTATTCAAGCCTCGGGCTAAAATAAGCCCGGATATTGAAGCTAAGGACCTCGGCAATTCTTTTTATTCAAGGACCCCAATAATCCCCGTTATTCCAGCCAACAATCCCTGCAATTGTTTTATTCCAGCCAAGGACGACCGCAATGTCTTTTATTTCAGCGAAGGACCGCAGTAGTCCCTTTTGTTTATTACTCGAGCCAATGAACTTTAATAACCCCAGTTATTCCAGCCAGATACCTCAGTAATCCCTTCAGTCCAGCCAAGAAGCTTCAGTAATCCCTTTTATTCCAACCAAAGACTCCAGTAATCCCGTTATTTGAGTCAGATACCTCAGTAATCCCTTTTAGTCCACCCAAGGACCTCAGTAATCCCTTTTAGTCCACCCAAGGACCTCAGTAATCCCTTTTAGTCCACCCAAGGACCTCAGTAATCCCTTTTAGTCCACCCAAGGACCCCAGTAATCCTTGCCATTGAACTTCGGATTCCCCAAATTATCGAACGTCTGTGGAATGGGTTCCACCATTGTGGCTTCGTATTCGGCCAGCTTCTCCAGCATCAGCATCACGACCTCGGGATGGGAGTCCGAGAGGTCGTCCATCTCAGTCGGATCATTGGCGAGGTCAAACAGCCGGATGTTCTTTTCTGGATCGTCGGTGTCACTGGTGCAAGTGTGATTGAGGCTGGGGTGATCCGGAACTGGTGTCCAAATGCCCAGGACTGTCCGCATGTGCGCAAATGAGGAAAATAAGACGCAACATATAGCAAACCAACTGATCAACATGTCGTGGATTAGAACCGTGGGCACCTGCGTCTGAGGCAAGCATAATCCAACCATATTCATTGTCCCAGGAGGTTTCTTAGCCTCCATGTGAATAAAAGCGGCCTAAAACATTCAGTTCAAATATATAAGAACGCTTTGATAACCCGATTAGTTGAGTTAAAACTCCATATTTTGTGCTCTGTTTGGTTATTGCGACTTTGGACCCCTATCATAATGTAATATTCCTAACCTTCAGCGATAGTTTGATATGCTTCTTAAAATCTGCCAATTTTGCCACAATTACATTGATATGCTACGTTTTACCATGTGAAAAAGAACAATGCATGTATACATCACAATTTTAGCCCATGAAAATGAACATAGCTTTCGTTTTTTGATGAATATATTAAATATAACTGTGATAGATGATAAAGTTCTATTTGCTAAGTTTCCTATAAGTTACCTATGATTGAATATAATTGATTACGTATGTTATCCCCAGCTGTTGGTGATGTGAACTCAATGTTAATGTTACCACATATCGTTTTCTTCTTCTTTCTTTATGTTTTCTTTTTATTTGACGTACTTTGTTCGCCAGTCATCAGTTTCCAGTCACCGACCCTGATGGCCGCTAGTTGACGGTTATCAAAGGGCGAACCGGCCAACTTGGATCCCCACAGGTCGTTAAGCGGGTCGATAGTGTGAAGTATCTCCGTTCTGGGACTCGGCGTGCCTTCGCTGTTCAGTGGTATCACGGCCATGGGAGGAGAGGAAATATTGTGTTAGGGAACGTTTGCATTCATAATGGGACCAGTTCATGTTGCCTTATCGGCAATTTGTGCGACGTTGCTTACTAAAATGCATAAACATTTTAATTTGGTTTCAACTCGATTCGTTTGTGTCAACTCTACTGGGGTAAATGGTTTACAGCATGAAAACAATACTCAATCCCTCACCTGAGGGTCTGCCACATGTCATATCCATCTAATTTGTGTTCAGATGTTATGTCTCCCCCAGCCAGCTTCAGCAGTGTCGGGAACCAATCAGAAACGTGCATCAGGTCCTTGCTGGTGGCTCCCCCTCTCGGGAGAACGGGACCGGCCACGAAGCCAACTGCGCGAATACCGCCTTCAAACAGGGACACCTTCTCTCCTCGCAGGGGCCAATTGTTACCACCATAAAGAGGAATACCCCCGTTATCTGTCCGAAAATACACATTGAGAGACCTGGTGGATAGTCAGTACAATCGTTAGATAGTATCGATAGGGAGAAACAGTTCAAGCGATTAACAACTGGTGTTATCTTGCTGTCGGTTTTCTTCTTCCGGCCGAACTAGTGACAAGTCAATGTTTAAAATCATATATATATATACATGTATATACATGCAGCCTGAGCCGGTATATTTCGCTTACCAGAAGAAAAGACTAAAATGGTGTTTTCCCACATGCCAGTCTTCTTCAGTGTATGAACGATGTCGCCTACGGCATCATCAAGGGCGGCCATCATTCCTGTAATTAATGATAGTCACCAACACTGTTCATAAAAACATATTTACCTATTATACTGAATCACGCTGCATGTGCCGTCATAATTAGAAGCTACTATTTAATGCATAAATGCATGGGCCGATCCAGGATTTTGAGACTTGGTGTTTGTGTGTGGGTGGGGGGGGGGGGGCACTCTCCAAGGTTTGGAGGGAGTGGGTAGGGAATCCCCCCTCCCCATCCGATTGTCTTGATATCTGTTGTGTTTTATTCAACGATAAGATTCTTCATTATGATTCATAATCATTCAAACTATTTCATACTAATTCCCACTATTTCATAATCATTCACACTATTTCATAATCATTCACACTTTTCATAATCATATATAATAATTCGTAATCATTCATAGTCATTCATAATAATTCATGTCATACATAATTCAATAATATTGAACGCAGTAATAATAAACGTAATAATAATGAACGTAATAATAATAAGCGTAATAATAATGAACGTAGTAATAATAACGTAACAACGCAAGAACGTAATAACCTGCGAATACTCTGCGTCGTTCATCCCGAATAATGGATGCGTGACGCTCGATGAAGTGATCTGGAGCCTGCAGCGGGGCGTGCGCGGCTTGAAATGGGAGGTACAGGAACATGGGCTGAAATGCATAGCACACGCATTCAGCCGTTGCCTACTGCATCGCCATCTTGGATTTGTTTCTTGATTTGTCATCTTTTGACATAATGAACATCCCGATTTGAAGCTCTATGCTGGTGGGGGGCGGCCATGTGTGAGCCAGTTGTTCATTAGGTATGGCCGATGAAAGGAAATCATCACAGGAAAGACGAAAGAACCATTGCACGGAATATGCCTGAATACATATTAGATCGTGATACGTTATATATATATATACGCATTTAACTGCACCGGTCTAACAGAAGACGGCACTAAACCATCTGCGTTTAGTTCACGTATACCATAGTGTCGTCTTTAGGCAATATTGGCCTATTTCTTTAGGATGATTTTCGTTGAAATGTGTTTATATGAGCAGCTTTTGGGCGGACCTTTTGGCTGTTGTGCATGGAGTGGTCTTCCAACAGCTTAATTGCCCGATCCTTGAAGAGGGTCGTTGAATATCCCTCTTCGCCGTAGATAATTTGTTCATTGTCGTGAAATTCAACGTAGTCATCACGCATGTGCGTGAAGTGGTCTTCAAATGCGACGTAGTAACCTGCATTTTAGACACGGCAATAAGTCTTCATAACTCCACAAGCTCAATTCGAACCGTAGGGACTGTGTTTAAGTTGAATGTTGGCAAGTCGGTCAGTCGATTGGCTAGGTTTGGCCCGTCTGGGACGCGACGTGAAAAGGCGACTCCAATGCGAGGGGTGGGGACACAGAAGGAAGCACACATGATGACCTTGACACGGGTACGGAAACTGACTTGGAGGCATCCCCATCGGGACCCCCATGCCTAGGTCAAGTGGTGTGAAGCGTCACCCGATGTCACACGACCCACGCGCACTACGCTTTCTTCCGCCCTTTTCCCCCAAGAACTAAAGCAGCCTACTTACATGCGCCTTAGATTTTTTTTGCATTTTAGAATCAGGACAAAAAGTATCTCAAAATGATGATGCATATATTTCATATATCTCATTGAGTCTGTAAAACAACAATTTGCAACGTAAACCGGCGCGGACTAGTTTAACGTGCGGACGTCCTAGCGAGCCGCGGTCGATATCACACATAATCACCGAACAGCGAAAAGGCGCGCAGAGATATAAAGCCGGCCACCAACTTCTGCACCGCAGAACAAAGATGCTTTTCTCCGGATAGCCCACAGGTTTTAAGGGTTTAAATTTAAGACCGAATATACTTATTTAACGTAGAAAAGGGATTGATAATATAAAAATAAAGAACGTTATGCTTTAACGAACGAAACTGCGGGTCTTTGTCCTGGTCAGATGTCGCTACCCGGGTATCTTACCGTAATGGCTGTCAAAACCTCGACTGGTCGGGATGTACTTCTGGCTATAGAAACCTAAGTGCCACTTTCCCACGATGTGAGTAGCGTAGCCCTGTTTTCGTAGTTTGTCCGCCAGGGTCGGTACTTCAAGCGGCAGAGCACACGGGCACGTGGTAGGGAGGTTATTCGACTGGAGCCCGTAATGAATCTGGTGGATATTAGCAACATTTGTGACACACTGACCGCGGATAAATAGCGGGTAATTATCAGGCAGAAAAGATTCTTTATAACGAGCAAAAAAAGTCACGGTGTTTCCTTTTTCGTGTTTATTGTCTTTAAAGGTGGCAGATTAAGAGTGTACGAGCCGTACACACATTAATACCGTGTGCCCCACGCGACATTTTACTTCCCACATGTTACTTCCTGATTTATTGCACCATCTGGCGAATAGGAAGACGTCCTTTGGGGAGTCTTTATTTTCATATTAATTTGTTTGACTCGTTGTTAGTCCTGGTAACGGAGTTGACACTGACATAATGGGACAGCGATGTTTTTCTTTAACAGCGCTGCTTGAAAAAATGATACAACAATTAAGGGACTGTAGCAGACAATTCGCGAATTCAAACTTCAATGAAATAGGAAGAAACCATTTGTCATCATCCAATATGTTTTGTGTAAACAGTGATATATCGAACAAACCCTGCTGCTGGGACAATGCATTTTTTGTTATAATAGTGTGTTTGCGGGATGGAATTTCTACAATATAAACGGATATATCTCTTATCTAAACGTTTTTCCAACGGAAACTATATCAGTCGCACATACTAGCTGGCGCTAGTGAAAATATTTTAAATGAAATAAAATAATATAATTAGGATAATGACTCATTTGTAATATATAAAAGACAAATTAGTTTATGGTAAGATCAGTGATTTGATGGTCAAAACTCAAGTTTTAACATTAGTAGTAAGATACCCTTTTTTTCATCGATGTTTGTAGAATACGGAAATGTAGCTCAGCTTCCTCTCGTCCAGTTAGTGTATATTGAGGTAGACATTAAGCATGCCTCTTTACATGACAACTGGAAGACATGTTTAGGAAAATTTGTCACACAATGCACATATCCCACATGCGTAATATTGTAATGCGTGCATGGTACAATCCTAACCTGGTATCTACCGGTCAACAGCTGCCCTCGCGTTGGCGAACAGAGTGGTTGGACATAGTAGTTATCCAGCTTCACCCCGGACTTCGCCAGGGCGTCCAGGTTGGGCGTCTTAACCTCCGACCCGTGATAACCAATGTCATTCCAGCCGATATCGTCACCCAAAATGAAGACAATGTGTGGCTTCGTGCCTCCTACCGTCACAGTCAATGCCAACACTGTCAGTGTCCACAGAAGGCAAGTCCAGTTGCAAGCACGCACCATCTTACGTCGTTGGACGTTCACTCATTTACTATTCAAAGTAAAACGCAGACACAGACACATCATCGCTTGGGCGGGATTCAGAACTTACGGAGCGACCAACGGATTGCACGCAAGGTACTTACCTGTACGATAATAATTATATACCGTTACGAGCAAAACTGAACTATCCTTGGTTTTATTGATTTTATGACGACCGCAAAACCATTGATTTGTATTTTGATCCATGAGCATCGTGGTCCATTATCACCAAACACCTGCTTGTTCGACATTTCAATAAATTATAGCTCGACCACGCAGTTGGCATGCAGCAAACTGCACAGGACGCCGTTCGATTTTAAGTTCTCTGCATTGAAATGATCACGAACGCGCTGAGCAAATCATTTTAGTATACCCATTACTGACATTTCCTTAGGAAGAACCGGGGGTTACGCGTGCAACATATTCGGTCGTATAATGATATCCGTAAAAACAATTATTCCGGCGACTTGACGAAGGCAGATTAGACACAGGAAAAATTGACGTTACTTGTAGGCTACATAAAATAGATGTTCTCACATTACCAAATCAGGTGTACATATGCATACGTACACAAATTCCTTTCGAATAACACAACCCCACCATCCACCCTATTCTTATCCCGAGTAGTGTTGCTTTATGTATCTGGGCAAAACCCAATCTTTGAATTAGTATAATGCCGGATGAAATCATGCACGCCCGTGGGACTGTCTATGGGAATTCTTTTTAAGGAGTCCGAAAGGAACCGAAAGAGATGGTGTCCTGATGTCACTGAGCTCGTGGTAGTCTAACGCATCTTTCTCATTGTCTTTCTCTTTTCCTATCTCCCTGTCTGTCAGATGTAACATAGTAACCTATCCGGTCACACTTCTTTCATGCCACTAACCAGAACCCTAATGCTAACCCTCACCCTAACCCAAACCTTGGCCCTAACCTAATCCTAACCTTACCCTAAATATAAAATACATATGCTATTTTACATAACCCTATTCGCGGCGCATGCGCACACGTCAGCCGGAGACGTTATTACGCTGGACATGTTATCATGCTACACCTGTTCCAGCGTGGTAGCTAGTGTTGTGATGATACTAATGTATCCTATGACGATGACACTTTCATTGGAAGTCGTAATTTAGAAGGCGTAATTTACCCGACCTTGGCATTTGTAGTGCGTCGGAAGCTAATGTATCCCCTGATACATATTGATTATCTATGTGTGCAACAAATCAAAAAAAAAATCCGATATCATTGATCTGGTACGCGATATAGCTTCATCTGACATCATAGCTTACATAGAATGCACCATGGAATCAGAATCAGAATCCTACTTATTTGGTCAAGTAGTCAGAACAAAGAAACAAGAAAGGCACACTGTTGTAATGTCTAAACACGGGGTAAGAAGGAAGGGTTGCTTGACCGAGGATACTTACATTAAGAGTGCCCTGGCAGTCGCTAGCATGGAAGTGTGACACATTGTGCTCGTGGGGTGAGAGCGACAAACACACACTTGGTTGTTGCTGGGGAGGTCTTTATTAGCTGTAATGTCGAAGACCAGACATTAGTGCCGACGTGTTGCCGGCGCAATCCCCACACATAATCTGCCTAATTAAATAGATAATAATGCAATAATCCTCAAGTTATAAATACATTACGATATGAAATATACCATATATATGGACATTAAATAAGTACCATACATATACTGCTAGTGAGAATAACAAATACACAGATTTATAATAGTTACCTGCAATGTCGAAAACCAGACATTAGTGCCGACGTGTTGCCGGCGCAATCCCAATACATAATCTGCGCGGGATTGCTGGTCTCGCAAACAGACTAGCGGAAATTGACCAATGAAATGGGAGCTGAAACAATCGACCAATGAATGGAGAGGAATGATAAACAATATTGACTGCTCCCTAGCGAATATAGGGGTTGGTAGCGATGAAAATGAAGAATGTGGATATGACTAAAATACGGAATAAGAATGTGTTTGTAATTGGAGAATGACGAGTGAAAACTGCTATATTGCCCCCTGGGTTAAAATCATGTCGTCCCTTGACATGTTACAGGAAAGCAAACAATGCAGAGCATTTATGTTGATGTATGTACACTTGTCTCGTCGGAAGTTACGATACATACACACGTTAACTTCCAAAACATGAAACCCACACAAGTTAAAATATTCAATTAATTCATACCACTTCCGGCATTCACACAGCATCTGTAGCAATAAACAGCAATAAATCACATTTTCTGGCATCAGTAATGCCGGCAACACGATATTCGATACACACAAAGTAAATACGTACTGTAAAACATCAAACAAATATTTCCACAACGTGTGTGGACACATCCGAAGTATTCGGAGCAACACTGGCCGCTTGGGAGACAAAATTCCCTGAAGTAAACCAGGCTGGAGGACGGCGTTCGCGTCCTGACCGACGTGGCAACGTTTCGTCCTGCACCCTATCAGGCGGCACTGGTTCCTGGGAGTCTCCAGCAGCAGAAAATGTCGATGTACGACATTCGCGCACAGACTGACGCGGCAACACCTCGCCGCGCGCAATATCCGGTCGCACAGGTTCTTCGACGTCATGATGACGGTCTACCGCCGGTTCGAAAGGCTCGTCACTGTGGAAGGAACCAGACGCCTCCAAACTGGGGTTCTCATCGGGTATGCCGCCCGTGAGGTTGAGACGTGCATCATTTTGAAAAATGTTAGGATGAGACACATATCGAATACAGACATCACTATCATCCCCGGAGGAGTGTGTGTCGGCCATAATCGCATCTTTCGTGCTGGGTGTGACATATTGCGGTTGTTACGTCTGAGCTGAGGGTACATGGTATTCTGGACAATGCATCGGCATCAACATTAGTCTTTCCAGAACGATACTTTACGTCAAAGTCAAAGTTGGTGAGTTCCGCGAGCCAGCGATGACCTGTGGCATCAAGCCGGGCGGTGGTCAAGACATAAGTCAGTGGGGTGTTGTCTGTAAACACAGTAAAATGGCTGCCGTGAAGATAATCCCTACATTTATCACATACAGACCATTTCAACGCAAGAAACTCCAGTTTGTGAGCCGGATAATTACGCTCAGATGGTGAGAGACTTTAATCGTTCGGTAAAACGAGTTTGGTGTTTATCGTGCGTATGATTGACATATTCTTGTAGATGACTGATTGTTGATGTTGTATGACTGACGTCACCATTAGTTGCGCTGTCTTCATTATTGCCAAATTTGTATGTGATTGTGAAGTAGTTTTGCTTCTGTGATCGGGTTACTTGTGTATAACCCCTGTGTTTCAAAATGTCGCGAGATGGGTCTGAATTGCCAGACTAACAGGAGTTTGACTTGAAGGAACACTTAGCCACAATGCCACAAGGGGAAAGACTTTCGTTACTTAGGGAGTGTTTACCCTCCACAGACTTCGATAGGGGTGTGGAGATTGATCATAATGCTATTCTCGACAGTGACGCTGATGTTAATGAGGGAAATCATCAACGTCATTTAGGACAAGCATCTCTTGTGTCCACTCTGGTCTTGACCCCAGTCAGGGATATTCGTTTACCAATATTCTCTGGGGATGGAGGGAAGGGGGAGTTGTCGTATTTCGAATGGAAATATGAGGTTCGTTGTCTCTTTGTTCAGAATCATCCCCAAACCATGGTATTGCAGGCCATACGTCGATCGTTGCGGGGCACTGCAGCCAAAATACTCCGGTACTTGGGCGAGTCAGTTACAACCAAAGCTATCTTTGCCAAGTTTGACTCTGTATTTGGCGTTGTTCTAACAACAGAACAATTATTTGAGGAATTCTATGCTTCTAAACAGCGGCCAGGTGAGAGTGTCTCCGCCTGGGGATGTAGACTCGACGAGTTACTTGCGCAAATCAGAGACGAAGGAGACTTGTCAGATGATGGAAGTGAACCCATGTTGAGAACTAAATTTTGAATGGGGTTAAAAGTTCAGCATGTTAAAGAAGCCACTAGACATTATTTTGATGGGAAATACAAGTATGACAATCTGTTTAAACAAGTTAGACAAGTAGAGCATGAATTCCAAATGTCTACGCAGTCTAAAGCGCGTGTTAACCAGCAGAGAGTGTCAAATGATGAGCTTTTGCGCAAAATGGAATTGCTTATGCAAAAGGTTGATGACATGGGTCAAAGACTTCAGTCTTTAGAAGTGGGAAAACAGTGTCCTGCAACTCCAAAATGCTCCAGCCCGAGAAGAAAGCCTCCTTCAGTACGGTGTAAACGATGTGCTCGTTTTGGTCACCCAGAGGATAAATGCCGAGCCCGCTTTCACGTTGATGGCATTTAAACGAGAATTCACCCTCTCACAGGGGCGAGGTCGAGGGTGTTCCAGTAGCAGCCTCACAGTTTTGAAGTTCAGACCCAAAGCTAATTTAGTTGGTATGGCTAACGAGGTCCCAATGAGAGTGTCTGGCAAGGATTGCACTGGGTTGATTGACACAGGATCACAGATAACCACTGTGGCAACAGGGTTTCTTAAAAACCACTTTCCTGACATAGAAATTTAATCGATTTCGTCCTTGTTAAATGTGGAAAGTGCTGGTGGTCATCAGCTTGGCTTTCAAGGTGTGGTGGAATTGGATTTGCAGTTTACGGGGCTAGAACAATCGGTGACAATTCCTACGCCTGTACTGGTTGTCGGAGACACCATGTACAATCGTTCTGTGCCGGTCATTATCGGAACAAACATCTTGCAATGTGTATCTGAATCGGATCTTGATTTAGCAGACATTGAAGATTTAACCAGTCGTTCATGGAAAGTGGCGACTCGTGCACTGCAGAATCGAAAATGCCTGGATACTCCTGAGTCCACTGTTGGGGAAGTTAAGTGCTGTAGACAAGTACTTGTCCTGGGTAATTGCCAAGTAACTATCCATGGCATTGTTCGCGCTGGAGAAATCGGAAAGGTTCTCACGTTAAATGAACAAGGGGATTACCAGTCACTTCCCAATGGTTTTATCTTGGTTCCATCTATGCAACACGTTGAATCTTACTCAAAAGCGTCCACCCGCGTTCCCATTCGAGTGCATAACCTGACAGGGCAGGACATAACGATTCCTGCTAAATCTCAATTGTGTCAATTATCGCCTGTTGGCATGGTAAGTCAGCGGTGTAAGTCTGTGTCAGCACAGATGCAGACGACGACCACTGATATAAATCAGGATGCGCCCACACCCGCCTCTTTTCTATCCAGATTTGACTTGGCTACAATAGATCAGGAACATAGAGAGAAACTATCGGACCTACTTGCGAAATGCAAGGACGTATTTACCCTGTTCATGACGCCATTGTGACAGATTGTGCTCGTGGGGTGAGAGAGACAAACACACACTTGTTTGTTGCTGGGGAGGTCTTTATTAGCTGTAATGTCGAAGACCAGACATTAGTGCCGACGTGTTGCCGGCGCAATCCCCACACATAATCTGCCTAATTAAATAGATAATAATGCAATAATCCTCAAGTTATAAATACATTACGATATAAAATATACCATATATATGGACATTAAATAAGTACCATACATATACTGGTAGTGAGAATAACAAATACACAGGTTTATAATAGTTACCTGTAATGTCGAAGACCAGACATTAGTGCCGACGTGTTGACGGAGCAATCCCAACACATAATCTGCGCGGGATTGCTGGTCTCGACCTCAAAAAAGGCAACAACAGCAAAAACACAAATAAACATCGCGCCATCTGGTGAATATGTCAAAGCACTCCAAGTTCAAGGTCAAAGGAGGACAACATTGCCTGGCCGGGGCCCGCGCCATGTTCACCGCGCAACAAACACGGCAGAAGCGGCTGGCAATCGGTTATATATGCATTACACACACGAACACACCCGCACATGAATCGACGATAGGCCTATAGGCCTCATGGCGTGGGTCCACCCACAAGTAAATCACATATCGGCCCGAAATCGGCTGCTTGTCGACACGTCGGATTGTCGCTTGCTGCGCAAAAGTCGATGTCTGGCCAACGTCGGATGGCAATCGTTCGCCCGTTGTCGGCAGGGACGTCGGTCGGTGAATGACCCAGGCCCGCCATCGGGTATTAATCGTGCGCCGACATTTCGGGGTGACGTCAGTGACCGACTGCGACATTTCGGGACGGCGTCAGTGAATTACTCAGGCCGGACGTCGGGCATTCACCGTGCGCCGATATATCGGGACGGCGTCAGTAAGCTGCACAAACCCTGAAGGTTAACAATACCATTGCAATAAATCAACGGATACGTTTTGTGTTTTTAATTTGATTGCTTTGTTTGCAAGTCTACATGCCACGATATATATGTTTTATACATGGTGGGGCCTGGACGTCATGTTGGAAATCCTCGTGATCTTCCTCTGAGTGGAGTCTATCGGACCAAAATCTCCGAGTTCGGTATAAATGCACCCGGCAGAGTTCGACTTCTACTATCGAATACCTAAACTCATCTCATTAGCCGACCCCGACTGACCTGGAAGAGAATATTGATTACCACACCCCTGTTACTTAATTCACAACATTCGATCAGTCTCAATCGTACATGCTTCGCCAGCGTGGCGAGATTTCACTATTGCTTTGGCGATCTTAACTTGCTGTTGGTCAGTGGCCTTCTTCCATTGGTAAGCGTGTTCCAAGCTAGGGAAAGACTTCCCGAAAGCTTCAAATTTGAATCCAATCCTAAAATTAAGTTCTATGGCTACTTTTATCTCATTCAACTCTCGATGTGAGCTAGTGTGTTAGCCCAGAAACATATGATGCTTTGACTGATATGGGTTCGAATAACATCTCTGCTGCACAGAATGAAATTGTCGATCTTCTAAAAGGCATAATTGTAAAGCAATCCCGTGTTCCTTATGGGATTAGCCCATGAATGTAACGCAAAGCCTTCTCTATTGGAGCCCCTAATGACATTGCTTAATTAATGTCCACAAAACTGCAGGCTGTTTCGTTTGCGGATGCAACCGATATCCCCATATTTTAAAAAATGTAGTAGAAGCTTAGTCGACAACTATAGGCCAGGGCTATATATTCAGTTGAACAGGGAAGTTCTTCGATGGAGTTATATTCAAACATACGGTTACCTATCTGCATGACAATAAAATCTTTTCTAGGCTTTAATCTGGGTTTATACCAGGCGATAACACAGTTAATGAGCTTGTTCGTATATATGTATCATATGTCATATAGTGCAGATTTAACGTAAGGTCGTCCGTGTTGGTTTTTGCGACATATCTAAGGCATTTGACCTTCTTGACCGGGTTAAAACTACCTCGATGGCAGGTATCATAGTGCGATGACTGAAGGTGCAGCGTGACATATGGCTCATATTCAAGCCTAGGTCCCACATGGGTCAGTTCTGGGTCCACCGTTATTTTTACTTGATATAAATGATATTGTCGACGGGAATCAGAATTCAGATTACATGAATAAGGTCTGTGTAAAAATCTGAATATCATCAGAGTATTTTATTAGCACACCGAGTGGGCCAAATCTTCATGGTGTTCTATTGCTGTTACTGTTCCTGTCTGTGTATGTGTGGGTGGGGGTGGGGGGGGCGGGGCGGGGGTAAGCTAATCTGGATTAATAGTGGTATCGGCCAATGTTGTTTTCGAAGGACGGCTTTTGCTATAAAAGGAAAATAAGTTGGATTGTTTTGGTCATTGGCAGATAATTGGTGCTGGATATGGTAGGTGTTCATAGCTTGTTGTGCACCTTACGTGTGTGTTCCTATACGCAAAATCGACATTCACAAATAGCAAAACAGCTCGATATGCAACTCTAATGTCATCATCGGCCAAAATGTTCTCCATCATGCATTTAACTTGACTGATCAATATATCGATCAAGTGGCGTTTCAAAAACATTTCAAGAGACTTATCGATCATAAAAAACACCGCCAGCGCACTTGCATTTACATTTACAACAAGGGTTCGCAACATTCCTAACATTAAATAGACCGAAGAGTGGCCAAGATAAAAAAAGGATGACATAGGACGTGTAAGGTAATTTATGACGTAGACAAATGCTACACATGAAAACACAAAATGCTAAAAAATAATGTGTGAACGTCAGTGACGCAATGCAGATACTGACTAACCGACATTCTCACAACGCGTACATGAAATCCGCTACATTTTTCCCCATCAGCAGGTGGGGATATAACACTTCGGGATTTGATCGAGACTTGAACGCGGAGAATATCTCAATCAGGAGTAGCTGGGCGTGGTGGGCGGGAAAGTTTGGCAAAAAATGCGTATTACCTGGATCATGTAGGCTGACAGAGAGAGATAAACCGAAAGCGAAACCCCATTAGCAACCGAGTTGCACGTACTCGCGCAGGATTCGCAGTCTGGTACTCGTGCAAGAGAAGAGGGCCAGGTAAACCCACCGGAAGATTTGCCGTCCCGTCATAATGTACTCGTGTAACAGACAATGATCAGAAAAGACACAGCTTGGCCAAGTGAGCCGTACATAAGTTACATAATTAATACGCAGTAGTCTGATTCAGTGCAATGTCAAATAGATTGTTAAATCGATGGGCATGTAGCCCGACATAATCTGCTGCGCATGTCTTGCTCTCACTGACGAATAAATGCTGACACTATTACAAAAGTGGATGAATTGCATACATGTATACATAAAGCAGTTGCCTCCCCCAAAGTCCATTCCCACCCCAGCCGCCGAGGAAAACTAACCGGCCTATGTATCAATTGAGTGACATGTAGGTGTGGCAACTTGAAGACGATGGCTGCTTTATGACACTGGCAAATTCTGTCATCGCTCAATGTTTTTTTAACATAAGTTTAACAGTCGGCGTCCCGATCGGGCGAGCCCGGCGCACACGTTATATATTGATCTATTTATTAGTCGATGGGATGTAAACATATCATTATATAGTCAAATGCAACGTCATTGAACGTCAACATCGACGTCACCAAGAATTCGATAGCGGCATCACTCCGACGTCCATAGCGGCATCACCCCGACGTCGATAGCGGCATCACTCCGACGTCCATAGCGGCATCACTCTGACGTTGATAGCAGCGCATTACTCCGACGTCCATAGCGGCATCACTCCGACGTCCATAGCGGCATCACTCTGACGTTGATAGCGGCGCATTACTCCGACGTCCATAGCGGCGTCACCCCGACGTCGACGGCGCCATCACTAGGGCCCGGTTTCAGCTGAGGAGAGAGCGAACCAAGTGCCGAGAGTGATTACAACTGGGATATCGAATCGGACTTCCCGTACTGGTCAGGATCTAGGGGATTGTCCGTGATGCATGTCATCTAGACATATTATATTTTATGTCTTGGTGGTATTTGTGTGTGTAGTCGCTTTGTTACTAAATGCATGAATGTGAACCATACATGACACGTTTAACATAATAAATCTAGACATAATTATGGTGACATGACATTTAATTTAAATAGCAGCGAACAAGTCGAGAGTGCTATTTGTTATTGTTGGAAGGGCAATGGCAAGCAGCAAGCGGTTTAATACGTCTGTCTGATGGAATGTACAACTTTGACAGATGAAATATGAATTTTAATGAAAACGAACATTTGTCCTGGGTAGATTATTCAGTTATGACATTTGATGCTGCTATGTTTAGTTTTTAAGCCTGTTGAATATATACAATCACCCTCTGCTAGTCAAACATTTCAGTTGGCCAATGGCGGTCTCTAATAAGTTAAATAGTCTAATGCGCATACAGATCTATGGGCACCATGGTCTAGAACCATGTTTCCATTGGATGGATGGCTGAGTTCCACTATCGTACTCCGATGTTTAACTTGTATATCAATTGACATGCTCAGTGTGCGACAAGAGCTATATCTTATCGGTGGCTATGTATTACGCGTTCATAGTGAAGCAATTATATATACCATGATAAACATAAATAATGTTTAATGTGTTTATGGTCAATTGAATGTGAGCATGAAACTTTGTATAAAAGGTGCATAAATAAACACGATTCCACGTAGCCGGTTCATTTTGCGGTCGTTCTCCGTATAAGGCGTGTGTTAAGAGCGTTAACCTGAACATAGAAATAATAAAGCAGTAGTGTCACCAATAACTACCATGGCTACCACTACACGCGGTGTCTCTTCATTGCCGTTCGCTAGATGGCGCCACCGCTCACCGCTCATCGCATTATTTATGCCAGCTGCGCGTGACGCTATCCATATTACACCACCTTGGTCGCCCAGTGAGTCACCGCGCACACAGCGTCTGCCGATCTCCTGGCCGACGGATGTTCTTTGTGTTGACTTGTAAAACACATGGATAAGGCAATACTCCGGACTTAATACTGATCTTGAAATAGTTGTCCTTTGCTTCACCAGATATAAGCTGAGGTGGGTATTCATATATTGTTATCATCGGAACGCTATGTGGTCTCTTGTGGGTATCAGTTCATGGGTGGTTGGTGCTTTTGACTGATATCGATTTGCAGGAGTATCCTTCTTCCTGCTCGAATACGCGTGTTTGGATTACCTATATCATACCGTGGCAGGTGACTTATAGTTGTGTGTATTTGTCTGTGTGGGTCATACCATGTTGGTTATTACTTGTATTGCGGATTACTAGGGCGGGATATTTCGGTTATTTTGGCTGTAGACGTCGGCAGATAATTATCATAATATTTGCATCTATCATGATGCACCCGTGCACATCATAACGTGCAGATGTGCGATATTTGGGCAAAGGATTTGTTCATTGTTGCCGTGCGCGTGTGCTTAATGAGATGCATTGTCATGACTAGTGCACAGTATTATGATGCCAAAGTAATTACAATAACATCAATCAGGGCATGATTAAGCTCAGCATTGTACTTTCAAATGCCAAGTCATAGCGCGGGTTGCACCATTCCACTGCTTAGCCTTTGAAAAAGAACTACAATTTGCACTTTCACTTTAGTCAACATCGTTTTTATGTAGCATCTTGCAATGTTGTCTAGGTCGTGATAATTACGTTTATCAAATATGAATTCATTTGCTTATGGTATGTATACTACTCCTCACGCTGTTCCAGAATCCGAGCATCATGGGACGCATGAGCCTCTTGTCCTTATTCTGGATAGGTGCTATACATTACGCACGTAAGACGGTCTTCGTTATTATTATAATATTTACATTTGGTGTGTCTTTATTGCTTTAAGCCTGATACATACTTGTTTGAAGTAGCGTCGCTCGAACTTGTTTGAATACATATATTGCGATATGTACGTTTAATGGCTCAAAAGTGTAGAAAAACGTTATACCAAATATATTTCTGTACGATAGTTATCTAACAAAATAGCCTGTGATGACATCGGATAGGCGAAATATATGACATAGTGTAAAAGTAAATATGCATACGCCAAAATAAGTCATTTTGCTCCAGGCGCCCTGGTCAAGGATGTGTGTATCAGTGAAGCCGAAGACCTGACCATCGAGTGTGGCAGGGATGAAATAATTGTGGCCAACAGCGCTCATTATGGGCGAATGCAGCGTGGACGCTGTGTGGATGGAGATTACCAGATTGGCTGCGGGGCCGACGTCCTCGCCCTCCTGGACAAGTGGTGTTCCGGGAGGAATAAGTGTGACGTCGACGTCCCCAACAGGGATCTGGTTGCAGCCAATGAGTGTCCCAGGGGACTGGTGACGTATCTGGATGTGGATTACAACTGTCAGCCTGGTGAGTTCAACAGTACATTTAAGATCAGCACGTAATTTAATTTTTTTTAATTTTTACAGATATATCGATATAAACCAAATCATGCTACTGTTTACTCCTTCTCCGGGATTCGAGCATTATTAGACCATTTTGATTGCTTGTGTATTTTGTGCAATTCCGCTAAAACACCCGGCCACAGCTAGGGCTTCACCGACGTGGGTCCATTTAATGCGGCGGTAAAAAGAAGGAATACTATGTTTTTATAACCGGAATAAATATTTTGATGACGTAATGTGCCTTTATCCACCTTAACAGTTTCTTTAGGTATAAACACATGGCTCCACCCTTTTCATATATAGCTGCACCAACTGGAGTGTCATTGCGAAGCTGTAATGCAGGCAGATCGATTCCATTGCCGCCATCCCATAATGCCATAGCCAGTATAACGGTGGACGAACACAGGTGTGGTGTCAAAGACGCCCCCTGGACCATAGAGGGCGCTCCAGGACAGAGAGTCAACATCTCCATACTGGACTTTGCCTACACACCAACCAGCTCTGGGGCCAAGGCGTCCACATTAACATGTGAGCCATACGGCTACATTGTGGAGAGGAAGCTGGGCATCAACAGGACGGTGTGCGGCGGGTTCGCTAGGCGGAGCCACGTGTATATGTCGGCATCTAGTGCCGTGGAAATTGTCCTTGCACAGAACAGGAGATCGGGCAACACATTTGTTTTAAGCTACTCAGGTAAAGAAGAACAAATCACCTCAAAGCACGTTGTTAGGTACTTGCCGTCAAAGCCCCAAATAGAAAGATACACCATACCATAACCTGAAACTCGACGAAATAGTCCGATTAGACGATTTTAATGGAAATAGCGCCATTAACAGTAAGTCCATGGTTATCCAACAAGATATTTAATTACACCATTCTTGGTATCATGCATAATTCTGCATTATATGCTTGATAATGACATTAGTTAGCCTAACACGTTGAACGACATTAGATATGGCCGTAACATTAATGTGTATACATATGTAGTCATCGGCTGTCCTGACGCCCGACCTCCTGAGCATGCGTGGTACAAACGGACAGGAGATACCGCGGAGATGGGCTGCGAGTGGAGCGACCTCTCGTGGCAGATTAAATGCGTGGGCAGCCGCTGGATCGGGGCGATCGGCAACTGCTCCAAAGAACGTATGTAGAAATTAATGGTGTAGTGGGGTGTGTACGATATCTTCAGGCATTACTCTACGAGTGCACTATCAAGACAATTCTTGTCTGTGATTTCCTTCTTCATGGACATAATGTCTAAAAAAATTGCACATTCTGGCAAAATCATCATATTGATCTTAATCGTCAGTTCTTTCTTTTTATGTCTTAAATATTTCTCTTACATACGCGTGGAGAGATGAAACCGTTATTATTTTCAAATATTACGGTACCTGTATCATGATTTTATTTGGTTATATAGACGTATCATGACTGTATGTGATTATTTAGAGGTATTAAGTATGTTTTTACATGTTGATTAATCCCATTGGTCTACTGAATGTCCTAATTTCAGGGACAGCTGCAGTATCTTCCAGCCAGGAATCATTCGAGATTCACCCAGGTATTTTATTAAATACGGCGGCAGTGTCGCGTTAATCACCATTTTACTTTACGTACGTTTTAACGACCACCAGCACGACCCTAATATGGAATAACTGATGATCGCAGAAGCGTTACACTATGTAAACTGCTATGGAGAGTATTAATCCTTTCATAATAATACTAGCATGTTGTCCTTTTCCAGTATTGTCTCTGGGTCTGATCATCGGTCTGGCCGCCTTCATTGCTCTGCTGATTCTCATCATCGTAGTCGGCTTCTTCTGTGCTCGAAGGTTTGCAGTTCATTTCTCCTCTGTCCTAGATATTGCGCAATAACACACATTAAATCACGTGCTCATAATGTATTATGATTTGATTTATGGAACTATAACTATAACGGTCTAACTATAACTGATTAATTGGTTGTATTTGGAATGACGACTAAAGTGCCTGGCTTGAAATTATAATCAAAAAGTTAATATTCCAATAGTTGTGTTACCTGTTGCATGTTGAAATATGTCTTACGGTGCGCATTATCCCTAAAGACCTTATGACTTCAAAATTTTCAGAAAAGGCCCTCCCAGCCAAAACGATAACCTCACGCCATCCAACATGCAACAAGGTACTCTTCTTCCGGCTACAATGCCAAAGGGCACTGGCTACGTACTTCACGCTACCGGTCAACGACCCACCCACACCATGCATAAGTACATCCCAGGGACGGCAGGGGGCACCACCAACAGTGATCTGCTGCACGGATTGGGCACCGCCACCGTCAACAGAGGTCAGCCCCACAGCGGCGAGAGTGCATACCTGGCGCCATGTCTCACCGGAAGCTACCTGGCTGAGAAATACGGCGCCCCGATCTATGACACGGTGGGAACCAAGAATGGCCCTGGAGAGAGGAACAGCTCGGCTGGCGACGGCGACTGGGTCCAGGAGGCCAACTTCCAATTCGTTACGCCTAATGTTTAATTCGTGATGCCTGATGATTGGCTAGGCGTATGAATCAAGTGTCAAATCTGACATCTTTTTCAGTAGTGTCGTCGATTGTTGCCATCCATGTTATTTTACCCCTTGCTGTAGCTTAGAATAATTTTGCAAATAATGAGCAAATGGCTTTGTCCGAAATAAAGACATGTTAAGTGTTTAGAACAAACTGTAGCTGTTACATTTTCTTGCTTGTATTGTGAGACGACATTCGACTATGCATATCACGCGTGTTATCCTGTCCCGGGTCCAGATACGAACCCTTGATATCGAATTCCGGTTTGCCACTAAGCTCATGCGTTGTATAATTTTATGCAGGATGGCGGTGGGGGGAGGGGGGAAGGGGGCGGCACAGTATGTAATTTCAATCGCTGAATAAAATGGCAGATCCAAACAAATGACCAACCTACGCCTCGCAGTGCCACAGACAACCAGTTGGAGAAGGGGGGGGGGCGCTGACAGGTACCGACAAGAGGGTTTGAGCCAGAACGTTTGTGTTGCAGGAAATTCATAGGCAAACTAAAACATGATAGTCTAAATGGAATGGCAAACCCTGAAAACAGTGACACAGCCTAAAGTAGCATTCGATGGAAACTAGTCATGGTACTAGAGTTACAACTGTAATTTGTTCTCGAACAAATAACATATATATTTAGCCGTCAAATACACATACACCATTTGACCGGTTAGATATTACTGATAAACGTCGTGTTGTATTAGTACATATGGTAGTATTCTAATACTTGTGATCGGCGCTGCAATTAACTAATCGCGCGTTATTTTATAATTTCCACCTTATACTGCATTAGTAGCTTTTTCTGTTGTATTTGATCTGAGTCAGTATGCGAAATGTTTGGATCCAACTTAATGAATTGGTAAATTGCACACATTTGAACCAACCCCAACACGATCGCTGCGCCATCTACTGAATGGATGGTGAGCGGTGGCGCCATCTACCGACCAGGAAACCAATGACAGTGTGATGTATGTAATGAAGGAGCGCATGATGACGGATTGGGAACTGCGAATTCACCGCATCAGTGCCAAACAAACATGGTTAGAGCATTACCTTTATGCGTGTGAGCGTCTATGCATGCTTACCATAAATGAACAAAAATCAGAAACAAGAGTGAAGTTTCTGAGCGGGGCTTATTCCTAATCGATGTGCCAAATGGACTGTGCAATGTCAAACGTTTGCGTTACTAACGTCGTGCGAACCTAAGACCTCTGAGATATGATATTACGTAGCTAGAGATAATTTAACGATTAAAACCTCGTTATGAGAAAGCCACCAGATGCACATGGTTGTCGATTTATAACGCCAAAACATCTGGTAATTCATGCCCAAAGAACAGGGCCAATTCCATGATTATTTTAACTCCCCGCCGACCACCCCCACCGCCTCCCGATATACTGCCATGCTCATACAGAAACGAATGCGTCTCCACAATATCCAGCTCCATTAGAATATTACTACTGATAAATGTGAAATGTTACCGTGTTGTTTCGCTTATGCGTGCCTGCTTAAATAAGTATCTACCCATTCGCTAGTATTGTCAGCCCATGCTTCAGCAATATTACCCGGGCATGAAGAACGAGCAAGTTAACCACCACACAATGAATGAAGCTCGGTTTGTTGAACAGCACAAAGAGGGCACGCGTCGACCCCTGGGAGGGAACATCCAGGCACGCGGCCCATTTAAAGACTCAATTTGGGTAAGCATCATGTACCCTGGCCTGGGAGGGTGCGGTTACCATGGTGACAGTTGGGTGACCTGCGCGTTATATCGCCTATCGAGGCGGAGCTCGTCTTCTCATCGATCGATATCCAGGGACGTTGCGCGTTCGCGCCTCTAAGCGTCACTGCGCGAGCTGTGACTAATCGCGCACAAAGCGCTGTGGGCGTCGCGGAGTGAGAGAGGGAAGGAGGGAGCAGGGGAGGTCTTTGTTCACCTGGTCAGGCCGCCAGTCTGGGAGTAGGACGGGACGGGGTCACATCGCTTTCCGCACTGCACGTACGTGTTTCACCTTCACATGGATTAATAGGACTATTTGGATATACATATGTGAGACACCACTAAGGCAACTGCGCATGCGTAATCGGTAAGTCCGGTATTACATTGAATGTGGCGCTTGACATGGTATTATTAAAGATATCATCGGTCAATGCGCATAAAAGCTGTTTTAGTCTATGAAGTAAACTAAGCTAAGTAAGCTAGACTATGTAACAACATATATACTTCATCAAAAGGGCGCATTACATGATAAGCAGCACTTCTGCAGCACAATTATACGAAATGATATTACTAAGGGACTCGAGTTGCATGACATACAAGTTGACAACATATACTTGCAGAGAGATATGGCAAGAACTGCAGTGATTTTAGCCTTCACTGCCACTCTGTTGATTTCATATACAGGTATGTATTATGAAGCATGCCAATTTACCTTTGGCGTTTCATGTCATTCATTGTAGTGTGATCCGTCGTGAAATATATAACAGAACATGTCACAGAGATTCAACTCAAACCAAGCGTGGAAATTATGTTGTTACGGGATTTCATGGCGTGACGTTCGTCTCTGTCATTGATTGCAAGATTCGACTGATTAGATCCGTGGCATAAAACGCGATCTTTGTGTTGGCCATTAAACGTACAGAGCGTGTTACATGTTCTGTTCTAATGCAAACGTGTTGATACCCACGCCATTGTTACCTTACATGCCCATCACCTATAGTCGTATTGTGCATCTTACAACGTTCAGTTACATAACGAATACATATGACATGTGGAATTACAGAGTATGTACTGAGTTTGTTAGTCGCTGGAGCCCTCTTTGCACAATTTAAAATCAAACGTGTTGCAATATATATGTTTCAGCTTAATTTATACCGTTTTGGTATGGGTTCTTCGTTTAGGTGCTACGGTCGTTGAAGTATGTCCAAACCTGGCTGAGAGTCTACATCTATCATGCGGCCAATCCGAGGTGATTGTAATGAAAGAAGCGTGGTTCGGTCGCATGAGGTTGGGGCGATGTGTGACGTCAGACCTCGGCTACCTTGGCTGCGCGACGGATGTGCTCCACCTGGCGGACAGATGGTGCTCTGGGAGACAAACCTGTCAGGCTCTCATCCCGAATAAAGAACTTGTCGAAGTTACAGAATGCTCCACCGACTACTCATTATATCTCGAAGTGGATTATGAGTGCATCAAAGGTATCATTCCCGCCGCTACACGAGGTCATTTAAAGATGAGGTCATTAAAAATATTTAACGTCAATCACAGGCAAAACGCATTGCAACATTGGAGGAATTTTGATCAACTATGCATAGTTGCTGAGGATATGTCGCAATACATGTTTTAAGCGTATAATCGGACAGAGCGCGCTTCATATTGCACAAGAATCGTTCAAATTGCAATTATCTACTCTTTAAACATCAATACGCCACTAATCATTTGCAGGAACCAGTATGTCTTCCCGGACGTGTGACGGGGTGAGGCAGATGCGTTTATCTGGGGATGACGGCTTCATTCCGAGTCTGATAACAGACCAAAGCGGATGCGGCTCCACACAATCTCCCTGGATTATAGAGGGCGCTCCTGGTCAGCGGATCAATATAACCATGATGGACTTTTCATCACATGATAGTAGTCAGCAAGCGACGATTGCACATCGTTGCAATCCGTTTGGATTCATTGTCGAGCGGAAACTTGGAATCAACAAAACAGTGTGTGGTGGAGTCGCCAGGCGGAGCCATGTGTACACATCCGCATCTAATAGCATTGAATTGCACGTCCTCAAAACGAGGTCGAATAATGCTCACTTCCTGATGCGATATGAGGGTAAGCCGAGATTTTGCCGTCGTACATATGGCGCATATGTTCAAAAAACTCCATCCTATATCATAATGTACACTATATTTGAATCAGTGTAGCCATATGATATGCATAGTTTATATGAGCAGTAACTGTATGTAACCAATGTAGCGATATCAGGATAATGATAGGATACCATCAGCGAAAGTAATATGCAAATCCAAGCGTGTTTTCTTACTCTTACGTGTCAACTCTTCCACTTGAGGCTGTAGCTTAGTCTCATTGATAGACCGTACTTTCATGAATATTAGAGGCTCAATCATCTTTAACAAAAAGAGGATATGCTATTATTGATGGGGCAGGATATTGTCTCTCCATGCACTACTTTCTTCATTGCAGTGACTGGCTGTCCAGATGCAACACCTCCTGCACATGCGTGGTACAAGCGTACGGGAAACATGGCGGAGATCGGTTGTGAATGGAGCAAGACATCATGGGAGCTGAAGTGTGAAGGAAACTCATGGGTTGGCGTGGTGGGCAACTGTTCTGCTAAAGGTACGAACATTGAATAAAGACATTACAACTCATATCTCTGAGCGATTGTTGCATTTGACTTCGAACATTTCATAACACTTAACGATTTTAATGCAGAGGTAGGCACCAAATGTGTTTTATTGCTCATACCTATCCATGCACGTTTGCTAATTTTATGTTTTGGTCACCATTGATATATTTTTTAATGGCGCGACATCGTATTTAATTTTTATATATATGTAGAGATATATATGTAATACTTTGAATCATACATTGTATCACTTCCAGCTCTGACCGAAGTAGAATCGAAAGAAACGTTATTCAGTATATCACCAGGTGAGTGTGATACAACGAGTTCCCATTTAGAACCATACAGTTCATTCGGCAATTAATCTCAATATTACGAGTAATGCCTGCATAAAAAAATATTACGTATGAATTTAGTATTGATAACCGTACATCTATCTAACTGTCATCTGTGTTCCCATTGCAGTTATTTCCGTCGGTGTCATGATCGCTCTCGCCGTTGTTGCTTTCATACTGGTGGTTATTATTAGCTGTGGTTACCGCTGCATGAAGAAGTAAGTACCATGTTTGAATTTGTAACGATGTAATATGTATGATTTTATACAGCCCAAAATACCTATTTGCTGTTTTGAAATGTTGTTCATATTATTTAATTATAATAGGAAGCAAATACTTTGTACATATTGCACTTAATCCCTACATATCGTCCTATCCAAAATGCTTATCGAATCTATTTTGCAGACGCTCGCCAGCAGAGGGCAGCCCTACTCTGCCTCATTCTGACATCCACAAGGCGATAAAGTCGCCGGCGATGACGTCACCGGCGATGCCGACCTACTCGCAGGTGCGGAAGAAGCCTCGAGTGACGTCCGCCACCCACGCCTTCGTACCCGCCGGGGGACCCCCGCCCTTCTCGAGGGTCAGGACGCCGCCCCCCGTGGGCGGCACGGCCATCCGTGGTCCGCTCCCGGCCAGGAGTGGGGCGGACCGACCCATATGGGAGAGGACACTGCCAACGCCGGCCCCTAGAGGGCAGCACGAGTCGCTCTATCAACCCATCATAACGCACCAGGAGGACACGACTCTCGATGACGCCACTTGGGAGCAGCACGACTCCACAAACCCTTCATTGAGTCTCCAGAACACTCTTCCCGGTCCGTCCAGCACTGTGATTCCGGCCTCGTCCGTCGGAGGGCAGGACGGTGCAATGCCGCGCTCCACCTCCAGCGGGCAGCAGATGAGCACGGAGGGAGATTACCTGACTCCCTGTCGCACGGGGACGGCTCGGGAGACCGTCTCCTCCACAGATTACGAGCCGTTCGCTGCAGTCACCGGCCGAGAGAGCGAGCCAAGTGCCGGGAATGACTACAACTGGGATACCGAATCGGACTTCCAGTACTTTGGTCCAGATCTTGGCTATCGCCCATAATGACTTCAAACTCAATCTTAGTTGTTTCCAATTTGTGTACGTCGTGCCAATCCGCATCAAAGTGTTCATGACGATAAAGTGCGCGTCACACGTTCAAGAACCGGCATCGTTATCGTTTAGAATAACCGTAATAGCTTTTATTACGGCACAGATATTTCAGCATAACGCCCCTCGAATTATGTTTTAATATATTTTGTATTACGTAATTGTATATGAGGCATCGCCTATATCAACTCCCTTTTCTTGTAAAAACATCTGGAATTGCCGTCCGTTACATATCTTAATGCTCACAGCTCATCTCCACGCATCGCTTTGGAAGCTCTACCTGACGGATTAACGATCTGATAAATATCGATGACAATATATATTAAGTGTTTATTATTATATCAATGTTCATCGTGTCATTAAAGTGTAATGTCGTAGTAATATTTGTGTGATGTATGTCTCATGTTCAGTTATAATCAGATTATCATGCTTCGAATTAAACGATTGATGAATAATATTATCTGCCCTTTTGTTTTTGCTGGTATTGCCACTGATTAATACAGCCAGTCGCGAGAATACCGTGTTAAATGACTACAACTGGGATACCGAATCGAATAAAAGATCAGTTATAGATACATCCCGATATATCTCGAAATAAATCTGTGTACAACGAGTGCCGCTATGCGTCTCGAGTCAATAATTACAATACAAACAAACGTAGATGCAAAGACAAATGCGTACAGTATGTTTTCCGCTAGAAAGGGACGGGTTAAAATACGAAAAAAACAATGCGACTGGATTAGGCTTCTTACATCCAACAAAATGCGTTCATTCATCTTGGTGGCCGTTCGCTAGATGGCGCCACCGCTCACACGGCATTATTTATGCCAGATGCGCGTGACGCTATCCATATTACACCTCCTTGCTCGCCCAGTGAGTCACCGCTCACACAGCGTCTGCCGGTACTGCTTGGCTGGCCGGGCAATATTCTTTGTGCCAGTTTACGAACCACACGGATTAGCTGCAGATAGAGAGGTGCTATTGCCGCTTAACAAGTCACTGCAATCACCTACGGTAAGTTTGATTTTCTCATTAAGGATGGCACAGATCTGGCCTAGGGTTTCATAGAAGCTATAATAGGCTGATAGGGCAATTTATCGCGCCACTCATATTGATTTTGAGGTTGTGAGATGCTGCCCCATGCGTTCTTCGATGGACGGGCATGCCATGTTTGGTTTCATTGGATTAGATTGCGCGTGATTGTGTCTACTTTATATTCCTGAATAACGCTACTTGGTGACAGTTATGACAGGACTTGAAGTGACACAAATCGGTCTGATGTGTTGGACACAATAACATATATTATGATAATGTATTTCGTCATAAAGTACCCATTCGCTCGGAGTGCTAGATGGATCACTAGCAAACTCCTACGTCATTTCTACTACGCCAATGTTAAATTGTAATATTTAATCCTCCAAGTCACGTGAATCATGCGGTCTGAATTGACCATCGATCCGTTAAAGATTGTATTTCATAACATATGCGGTGGTACATCTTGACGACAGCTCCAATTGATTTTCACTCCATATTTAACATGTGTAGTTCTTTGTGTAATACTATGCCATGGCGATCCGTGGCTTGTGTCTTATTTATTTTCAATATCCCCAGATCATATTAGCATGATGAACTCATTTCATTTAAGTGGAATGAGCGGAATGTAATTTGCCGCTACTTGTTGCAGATTCTACCGAAATGACGCACTTGGGTGCAGCGTCCGTATTATTGCTGTTAATGACGAGTTATTCAGGTCAGGGGCATTTTTCAACGTGCCGTTTTATATGGATCCACTTCAATCCCGAAAGAACGTCTTAGCAGGGCTAGTATCACAATCTAAACAAATTAAACCCCTGTGTGAAATGTAGATCCAGGCAAGCGATAGCGCTTACAACACTCGCACAATATGCGCATACATGTCAATCGTCGAATATCATATGGAAATGTGCAGTTATTTACTGTATAAATAAGCGGATATTATATTTCAAGGGCAAAGTAAATCACATACACAGGGAAATAAATGAAACAGGGGCGTTTAAGCATTAATTTATATTTAAGCTCTCACACACGTATGATATTAATTTATGACCAATAATGCCTTCCATTTTACAGATGCTTTTGTGAAGGATGTCTGCATCAATGAGGCTGAAGACCTGGTCCTCGAATGTGGCCGAGACGAAATAATTGTTGCAAACAGCGCTCACTACGGACGAATGCAGCGTGGTCGCTGTCTGGATGTAGATTTTCAGCTTGGCTGTGGTACCGACATTCTATTCCTAGCGGACAGGAGTGGTTCTGGAAAAAACAAATGTCACATTGATGTGCCAAACAAGGAGCTTGTCACAGCCAATCAATGCCCAAAGGGACTGCTGATGTATCTGGAAGTCGAGTATGACTGTAAACCAGGTGAACATTGGCATTGGATTGCCACTTCTCATTATATATATATATCTCCACGGTCGTTTTTCGCGAATAGTTTTAGCCAGACGATCATTAACAATAGCCATGTTCACCTTTATACAAGTACTAAGCATACACCATGATAGCATACAATGAAAACATCATGAAAGAAATTTCATCAAGAATGCCGGCGCATTTTGAAGCAGTAATAACCCATGAGCAGAAATGTAGGGATTAATAGTCGGCAAGTTTCCTTTCCATATTTATTACGCTACAATACGTCATTACAATACATTCACTATGCTTGTTAATGCATATTGCATGGATGCATACTATATTGTTAAGGAACGTATCCAACTACTCAAAGACATATATCATGTATATCAATGGGTTTATTTACAGCTGTACCGAATGGGGTGTCCCTGAGAAGCTGTAATACAGGCCGGTCGATTGCATTGCCGACACCCCATAACTCATTGGCAAGCATAACAGCGGACGATCACGGCTGTGGGACCAGAAGTGCCCCCTGGGCTATCGATGGTGCTCCAGGACAGAGAGTCAACATATCCATGCTGGACTTTGCCTACACACCAACCAGCTCTGGGTCCAAGGCGTCCACCATGACATGTGAGCCGTACGGCTATATCGTGGAGAGGAAGCTGGGCATCAACAGGACGGTGTGCGGTGGGGTCGCCAGGCGGAGCCACGTGTACATGTCTGCCACAAGTTCGGTTGAAATTATTCTGACACGGAGCAGAAAGTCAGGAAACGCATTCGTGCTTAATTACTCTGGTATGTTAACACCATATCGATGAATACCCTTGATTTACAACTAATTACATAAAAATGCTAGCTGGATTATTAATTGCACCTCTATGTCCTACCGGGAAACTAAAGCTAGCATATATCTATATATATAATCGGCTGCAGTAACGAAACTGTTGTTAGTGTTAATGTTCCATAACTATTCTATACGCAGTTATCGGCTGTCCCGATGCCAGGCCTCCGGAACACGCGTGGTACAAACGGACAGGAGACACCGCCGAGATGGGCTGCGAGTGGAGCGACCTCTCGTGGCAGATGCAATGTGTAGACAGCCGCTGGATTGGCACGATGGGAAACTGCTCCAAAGAAAGTATGTGAATACGTTAAATATACACTGTCTTTGTGCATTTGTCGGTGACAGTTAAGGATGTCACGACTCTTCTTAAATAATTACATAATACAGCAAAGCGAACACATTGCCTGCTGAGAGCATTGTGAATTGCATGGATATCTCAATGGTATCGATATCGGATAAATATTCTGATACAATGATGCAAGGCGCGTTTTATCATCGTTTGTTATTCAGGGACAGCAGAAGTTGTTTCAAGCCAGGACCCATTCGAAATTCATCCCGGTAAGCACTTCTACATTTTCCTGGCTACTCAAGCGTTTGCCAATGTGCTATTTATAACGTTGAAACGAAAGTTGGACCATCATCTTTTATTGTACGAGCGTTCATTAAGAATGACCGAAATATGTTGGTTATGATAGTATATACATCTGCAGATTTATGTCCAGCAAACAGCTTCTTTAACCGTGAGACAACGTACCCATATTTAACTGGGTACTGCTTTCACGCATCCATGCCTATGTTGTGATAGAGGGCGTTATAATGCGCCCAAAACACCCATGCTAGCCTGGACCAAAACATTCCCCGCCGTCGCCCATCATCAACCGGTGCCGTTTGCAGAATCGGGTGCTTCAGCAACGATTTTCTATATTCGTATATCTGTTTCAGTCTTGTCGCTGGGTCTCATCATCGGATTAGCCGCCTTCATCGGATTACTCATCCTCATCATCGCCATCGGCTTCGTGTGTGTCAGAAGGTTTGCACAGTTAATCATTCTGAAAGCGACTGTATCCCACGATCATTGTGCGAATTATAGCAAATGGAAACAAACTAGTTATGGAAAAATGATGTTGCAACGACACCCGCAAAAACTCCACTGTAGACCAATGTTTATGACTCAATGCACCCAAAGGTATGTTTGTCATTACGATGGGATGATATGCACATAAAACTGGTTTGAAGGCGAGCTGGCTTTATGCCAGCCTAAATTGTCATGTGCATTTCCGTGAAAATCTTGGCCAACGCTCACCCCCGCTTGTTTCCGAAAATGGCCAATTGCAAGGTGCCTGGTGCTACAAGAGTGTGTGAGGGATAAATATTTCATTTTAACTTTGCAGGAAACGTAGTTCAAACGATACGAGAGCTTTGGCACCATCCAGCAAGCAGCACGGGACACTCGTTCCGAGTACCATGCCTAAAGGTCAGGGATACGTTCTTCACACCATTGGCCGGAGGACGACCAACCACATGCAACAATACATCCCAGGGACGGCGGAGGGTACCACCAACAGCGATCTGCTCCGCGGATTGGGCACAGCCACCATCAAAAGGGGTCAGCCCAACAGCGGCGAGAGTGAATACCTGGCGCCATGTCTCACCGGAAGTTATCTGGCTGAGAAATACGGCGCCCCGATCTATGACACGGTGGGAACCAGGAATGGCACGGGAGAGAGGAACAGCTCGGCTGGCGACGGCGACTGGGTCCAAGAGGGCAGCTTTCAATTCGTGACGCCTAATGTTTAGTTAGTTAAAGTTACTTAACGCGCTCTTTCCCGCCAAAACTAAACAGGTCAAACTACAAACAAGAATCCGGTCCCGAAACATCTAAAGTTTCTTTTATCTATATTTCCCTCATGCCGGATTCCCCAAATGAGTATCTTGGGCTTGCCCGTGATATCAAACGACCACAGGTTTTGTACTTCATCCGTTTTGGCGCTTCTCGAAGCTTTGAAATAAGTAGCAGTGGCAGGAGTTTTGCGTTGTCGCGGGATAGACACGTTTATCATATCACAGCCAAAACGGCGATGCTTAGTAAGTCCTGGATTGATAGTTTTTTGCATGTTCTGAAATATATGTCGCCTGGGCTTAGTTTTTTAGCGGGAAAATCTCGGAAAGCAGCTTTAAGGTTTATTTAGTTAAGGTTGTAAGTATTTAAGTGTGTTAATGTAATATCTATTATAAAGTCGCAAACCGTGCCGTGTGGCAACACACACTAATGGTTGGACCTGGCAAGTGTGTCCTATGTTTATTGGTGTTTGTTCACAAAATATCAATTGTACGTGTAATACTATAATGTCTCCAATGTAGTAATATTTGATAGTAATAAAAAAACAGCTATGCACTTCATGGTTTAATTTGACAAACCAACTGAGCCTCATTCATAGCCACATTGGTATTAAAACGCATGTGTCGACGTTATGTCATAACAAACCTTCTTCATGAAGTTAGAATGCACGGGTTAACATATATGCACAGACAGTTGTGACTTCATCCCTATCACGGGTGCCACTGAAACACTTCGTAATATCGCGCCGTCGTACGTAATCGTTCATTTATTATACCCGATCGACAGGACTGATATTACAAAATGGCAAAGTAAACGAATATGTGAAACGCTATTGTCAGGCCTCAAGGATTTCAGGGATCCACATTAAGTGTTTAACATACATTTCCATGAGATAAGTACTAAATATGTTCTGCCTCACCGCCAGCCAACCTAAAATTAAATATTGGTGTGGAGGCGCCGTCCCTAACACCAACGTGTCATGTTCTACGCGTAATTCAAGCAATTCGCTTATACCAATTAAATGCGAAATGGCAGAAATTGAGCTTCTGAAAGATATGTGTGCTCTGACGACTGCAATAACGCGATCAATCAAGACGTCGAAGCATAACGTACTCGCGCAATGTCCACCATTTTTGTTTTCGTATTCACTAGAGGGCGCCACCACTCGATGTCGCATTATTTATGCCAGATGCGCGTGACGCTATCCATATTACACCACCTTGCTCGCCCGGTGAGTCACCGCTCACACAGCGTCTGCCGATCTGACAGCGAGAGGGATACTGTCTTTGTTCACCGCTTTGTGGATAACTAATATGAGGATTTCCGTACGCAATCTAAGGTGATCTTTTTGTATAAATTGTTAAAGATGTGATTTAAGTTCACGGCATCACCTCACTAGCATTTACTTGGATGTGTTTGCCGTTAGAAGGGCTTTGTGTTGCATTTCTTTGTCGAAATATCCAGTATTGATCCATGCGCTGTCGGCTTTAATGCGGTGACTTGCACCCCGTTCGCGTAGAAATGGGAGATTCGTATGGGCGAGTGATGTCGACTGTGTCGTTCAAGGTTACGTATCTCACGGCTATATGTTTACTTTGTCTTGCTGGTCATCCTCTCGGCACTGATGAGAAGATAAATAACTATGAGAAGGAATCTGACCATTTGTATTATGTTAATGACATGTCTATCATCATAACGTTATCGCTATTCCTGCTGCGCTTGCGTTCTGCGTGGTGCAAATCTGAGTTGTAGGACACCCTAAACATACGAGGGGAAATAGACTAACTAAATGTTTTATCATCCTGCTCTGGATCGCACGTCGGGTTTAGATAGCGTATATGGCACTTGCCGAGCACGCCAGGCTGTTGGGCAGGATCACGTGTCTGTGTTTATTCGCAAAGAATACCGGGTTGGACATAACCCTGATATTATTTGGCGATATTACCTACACATGTTCAATAACCCCACTTAAAACAAACAAAGAACTGAATGACTACCCCCAACATTGGCATCTAGGTTTAATGATAACACAATATGAGGGCAATTATTTTGGTACGATGCTCTGAAGATGGCAACAACCGTTTGAACAAGCAGTGGTATATCATGAAAATGTGGGGTATAGGGCATTAAATAGATTTCTCTTTAATAAGTCATGCCACTGTTCTTCCAGACGGACATCTGCGAATGCCACCACGATGACCTTACTGGGACTTGTGATAGCAATTGCTGCACTAACATCGCCCGTCGGTAAGTCTTCAATCAGTGCAGCGGGACATCAATAATGTGCGATGACACCGGAGAGACATATCAGCCTGAGCAGGTGCAAATTTATGTACGATATGTTCGGGTGTGTACGACCTCACATGATGCATTCACTAAATAAACTAATATATACATTACAATATGTGTCCACACGTTGTTTTTATATCCCGAGTAATTACCTATTACCAAGAGGATACACAATTCATCCTTTGTTTGATGTTACAGGCGCGTTGTTGCAAGACGTATGTATCCTTGAGGCAGAAGACCTCTTGTTGGAATGTAGCAAGAATGAAATGATTGTGGCTACAAAGGCAACCTATGGGAGGATGAGACTTGGTCGCTGCTTGGTGGACGACTACAGACTGGGATGTGGCACTGATGTGCTCTTCTTGGTGGATAGATGGTGTTCTGGTAAACGCTTATGTCAAGTGGATATACCCAATAAAGACCTCGTGCAAGCCAGCGAATGTCCCAGAGGGTTAATGGTGTACTTAGAAGTGGAATACGACTGCTTGCCAGGTACGTGTCCACAGCTAGCGCTATTTTGTACAGTACAGAGGATATGTTTCACCATTCCACGATAATGAGACAATTTCTTAGGCTACGAATATGTCCATATGTATAACTGAGATTTTAATCGCGTTCATGTTTGTTTCGTTTACTTTTTTAGACCCGTGCACTGTTATAACCATCTCCACATCTATAACGAGTGGTTCAAACATGATCGCTCTACAAACACCACAGCTGACCTCAGTTCATTCCAACCTCCCCCGTGCATCCCTCAATGCCCCCCCCCCCCGTATGAAAGTATGAAATACTCGATTGCCGTCATTTCGTTTAAGCTCGCCCAAGGGGATCGACAATTCCTAACTGCTTCTCGCCAAATCCTGTTCGGCTGAGTTCCACATCGGACAGTTTGTCAAGCCTCCTAACTGATGAAACCGGATGCGGCTCAGCAAGTGCGCCTTGGATCATAGAGGGCGCCCCAGGTCAGAGAGTGAACATCTCCATGCTGGACTTTGCCTACACGCCAACCAGCTCTGGGGCCAAGTCCTCCACCATGACATGTGAACCGTACGGCTACATCGTGGAGAGGAAGCTGGGCATCAACAGGACGGTGTGCGGCGGGGTCGCCAGGCGGAGCCACGTGTACATGTCGGCGACGAGTGCGGTGGAAATCATTCTGTCCCAAAACCGAAAATCAGAAAAGTCATTTGTTTTAAGCTATTCAGGTATGTAAGCATGTATGTTCCGTAGTATATCTGGGTTGAATTAACAACCTGGTTGTGATTTATGTGTAAGAATAGAAAGTTAAGTGCAGTTTTAACGCACTTAATGTGAATATTTGTGCGATAATGTGTGAATATATGGTAATATATACTTCCATATACGTTATATATGTTGTGAACAAACCGGTGTTTAATACACTGGCGATGATTTCCTTTTCGATCATCCTGATAATACATTGACATTGCCATTATCATGCAGTTATCGGCTGTCCCGATGCCCGGCCTCCGGATCATGCCTGGTACAGGCGGACAGGAGACACGGCGGAGATGGGCTGCGAGTGGAGCGACCTCTCGTGGCAGGTTAAATGTGTGGAGAACCGCTGGATCGGCACCACAGGGAACTGCTCCAAGGAACGTACGTATGATCATTTTGATCGTAGTTTATAATGATCACGTCCATTTAAGAATGCGAAAGGGACCAGCACCACATTCAGATATTATAAGTGCATTGTTATGTATTTACTCGAATTGAACGAGCCCATTATCAATGATTAAATTATCAATGATTATTCATTTCGCTTGATAGTTGATACCATATTTATTGACTGCATTTAACTTCGTATTGATGTGCTGCACGTTGCTTCCAGGAACAGCAGAGGTCGCATCAAGCGATGATACATTTGAGATTCACCCTGGCAAGTAGTTACATGCAGCTATAATAATTTGATAACATTTGCATTCACTTCAATGCTTATTCATTCACATGTTGCGAGTCATTTTAAATATAATACAAACTATACAGGTAAAGTCGTAATGACGATTTACTCGACACCCTGATTGATGCCTGACATTTACTATTATAATCCTGTACCACTTGGCATGTTTGTGGAAGTCTACTAAAACTCATATATACTGCATTTTAACCCCTACAAATGTTTCTTTTAGTCCTGTCTTTAGGTCTGATCATCGGTCTGGCTGCGCTCATAGCTCTACTAATTCTTGCCATCGTCATCGGATTCGTGTGTGTGCGAAGGTATATACCTATATTTGCGACATAAAGGGTGTGTCATTCCATCATTTATCATCATGATGACAATTTGGCATCGTGCAACGTTATCTCGATTCGTAAGTTTTCTACATCAAGCGAATACCCAATAAAGCATAAATAGCGCCATGTATGTTTTGATTTTATAAACTTGTTTATCTGCATTTGATACATCCTGCCCTTTTATAGAAAGAACAACGGGGGCGACGCGAACAACCCAGTACCGCCAGGTATGCAACAAGGAACCCTTCTTCCGGTCACAATGCCAAAGGGCACTGGCTACGTTCTTCACGCTACTGGACAACGACCCACTCACACCATGCATAAGTACATCCCAGGGACGGCAGAGGACACCACCAACAGTGATCTGCTCCACGGATTGGGCACCGCCACCGCCACCGCCAACAGGGGTCAGCCCAACAGCGGCGAGAGTGAATACCTGGCGCCATGTCTCACCGGGAGTTACCTGGCTGAGAAATACGGCGCCCCGATCTATGACACGGTGGGAACCAGGAACGGCACGGGAGAGAGGAACAGCTCGGCTGGCGACGGGGACTGGGTCCAGGAGGCCAACTTTCAGTTCGTGACTCCTGGTGTATAGTTACTAACATGTGATAAGATGATGCATGGTTATCTACATGTGCCAGATCATAGACAGACATTGGCGCGCGGAGGATGAGTCAGTCTCTGAAGCGGACATGTTCGTCAATTTAATAACTTTGCTATATCTGATGCCTTGTCATCTGCATCTGGTCCCACCGTCTGTACTTTGCATGGCTCTGCCATCGCTTTAGGTGGCAAAACAGTAACTTACATAGCCCGTTTGTAGCCAACTAGATTAAGGCTTGTGCGGATCCAGTATATAGAACTATATCCATTTATGTATGCATTTATATTATTGCAATCACGCTCCGTAGTTGTACTAGTATAACCAGACGGTCATATTGGGAAAGAAGCAAGAGTAGGTAAAGTGTGCGAGCGTTTTTTGGGGGAAGAGGTGGGGGGGGGGGGGGAGGGGGGGAGGGGAGGTAGGGGTGAGCTGATTAGAATGAACTCAGGTAATCGGGGTTCTACATTTAAACGTGAAATGCTTGAAATGAATACCATCATGGTCCACGTGAATGCAAAATTGGACAAATAAACCAATGAGAATACTGATACTTGGCGGAACGAAACCAGATGTGCGGTTTTCTGCTCAGTAGTGTTGTATAAATGGCGCACGATTGGTCGGATATGAACCCTTTTCATATTTTTTGTTATCCCAAATATAACTTGTGGGAGCCAAAGTCACATTGGATTAGGGTTTTGTCCAATTGTTTAATACTTGAAGTAATTTATTTGGATATTTTTGGTACGTTGTGGTCAGGCGGGAACTTGCGTTTACACCAACACGACACGCTGAACTGTAGTCGACCTATTTAATGTGTTAGTATGTCTGTAGGATAAATTCGTATGCATTCGTAGTACATTGGGACAATGACAATAATTTATTATGTGGTTATGTTAAAACGGGTGTCCAACCTAATTTAATCGCGATCTGCACCGAAAGTTTGCATCTTAAAATTAAATTGGCGAGTGTTAACGGCCGACTGGTAAGGATACAACAATTAAGGTAACCCGCCCCCTGGAACCTCACGCAGAGCGCCATTTTGCCGGAAGCAGTGACGCATATTGTGACTATTCATATGGCGCCGCCTTACGTTATAACTCGCGGAGAGAGAGATCAGGGCTGCAATTTACAGATGATCAGCGGTAGTTCGAAGCCTCGCAGTAGCCCAAGATCTTAGTGTTTTATGGAGAGGTATCGTCCAAACAAATTGATGCACGTCTTGCGACGATTGACTCTGCAACAATGCCATGATTGGTGTTAGAATCGCAGCTATTTATATTAGCGATTATCAAGCGCTCTTGATTTGCTCCCACAATAGGCGCAATTTCCGGTTTGAATAAATTAGAGTATCGCCTCCTGATTGGTCAATCGCGGACATGCCTCAAAAAAGGGCTGCCGCCTGGGTAGGCGGCGAAATCGTGCCTGGTGGTCACTTCTAAATTTTATTGTGAGCTACAGATAGAAGGAAAAATTCTATAATTTGGAGGATGGACAATTGGGTATCATATGAATCGGTAATGCAGCTTTAGAGGCCAGGCTGGCGGTTCCCTTTAATTGGCAAATAAGGCGGTGCATTCTATCAATAACATTGTCCGCATTGGTGTGCAGAGTGATGTTTGCTCATGTGTACTGCTTGTTTATCTAAATATATATCTGGAACCAAACGAATGTTTGTGGTGTGTGTTCCAATTGCGATAAATAATAAATTGAAAAAAGCATGTAGACGTAGAGCTCACGGAATGTGTCATTGAACTGTTGGACTAAAACATGTGTATGATAGTCTACCTTATTGGGATGTTATGGTGTCTCGTCCGTTTGTCCGTTGTATGACGACGCACGGGACAAAACAATCGCAGACGAAGAAAACGAAGATGTCTTACATGACAAATATGATCAGATGTGAATGAGTCCACACATTGGCACAGTTGCTGATTGAAATTATGTCAAACGAAAGTTGAACCATTATACCTACGCATTTGCATACGGATTATTGTATGGTGGTATATCTAGCAGAAGCACTAGTCAAGACTCGTGTCAAAGACGACGAACGAACCACGTTCATAAGAATCCAAAGGGGTCCAGAACTCCATGTGTTAGATTACGACACGATATTACG
The DNA here is from genome assembly GCA_964019135.1 of Arenicola marina. Classification (NCBI taxonomy): domain Eukaryota; kingdom Metazoa; phylum Annelida; class Polychaeta; family Arenicolidae; genus Arenicola; species Arenicola marina. Next base: position 32,699,706 of record OZ025259.1, read on the forward strand.
ATACGTATATTACTCTGCCACAGCTTAACTTCGTCAAGCCAGAACAACGAAAGCGTATTGTTACAACTGTTACAACTGACTCTAGCAATTCTTGCATAACGCATTCGGTGATTTGTCGTTGCTACTCGCTAGATGGCGCCACCACTCAATACCGCATTATTTATGCCAGATGCGCGTGACGCTATCCGTATTACACCACCTTGCTCGCCCAGTGAGTCACCGCTCACACAGCGTCGGTCGATCTGCTGGCGAGTGGGTTGCGGTCTTTGTTCAAAGAGAAGGTGGATATTTTCTTCAGTGACAAGGATATTTACATTACTCGAAGGTATGATGCGAATATATCTTCGCAGTGATACTGACTAAATATCTTCATAACTAAATGGCATCGCTCAGGACCATTTTAGCGGTATTATAAGTGGGTTGTTGTTAATGGTGATGCTTTGTTTGGTCATGGTCTCCTATATCGATCTTAGCTTCGGTAGGACTACGGGTTAGGTTATTCCTTGCGTGGGGCATTTGCGGGCTTAAATAGATATGAGACTTATTATACATTTTAAAATGTCATTCATACCCAACATGCCGCCGTGGCTGATAACGATTTTGAAATGCCGGCACACAATTAAACATTCTATTGCGATGATTAACAAAAACAGAACCTTTGCATTACATTATGTTAATGGTAGACTTGTATCATAATGTACCCCGATGTGTTGACCGTACGCGCGATCCTTATCGGGCTACATATTTCAGATACAATCCTCAGTTAATTCATTGCGCACCGATTAAATTATTTTCAAGTTTGAAGTTAGACGATACACCATATATATACCAAAAATGGCGTCTTATGGTGGCGTATGATCCCTCGTTCAGTGCAATATATACCAATGGCGGCGTAAACTTATTTGGGCAAGCAATCAATACATTTTACAAGAAGCAGGGCATATATTGCCATGTTACTATCAAGCTATATGATCAATATTCTTTGATCGAACGATTCGTAATTTAATATTCTTTTCAGGGTAATCTGAAGCATCCGGTTGCTACCACCATGACACGTGTCATTCTGAATGTGATATTCGCTGCAACTTTGATATCTGCAACAGGTATTTATTTTGCACGTCCGAGTTGCATCACCATGATTCACGTGATGTATTTACTATACTGATTTAACTGTCGCCAATGATTTCGGGTTAACGAGGCGGTAATACTGAAGGCATTCGATATGTCATGTAATCACAAACGTTAAGGTGCCTAAATAAAGCTTTAAATATATGATCATATTCGATCGCATGTTATGTACCCTTTTAGTCACTCGTCATTGAAATGATATAAACACATTGACCAGTTTGAATGATTGTGACACATTAATGATAAGTTAAATTTGCTTTGATTTACTATCCCTGCAGAAGCTATTGTCAGAGACGTTTGCATCAGTGAAGCGGAAGATCTAAACCTGGAATGCGGAAGAGATGAAATGATTATCGCCAAACGAGCCTCCTTCGGGCGGATGAGCCTCGGTCGATGCATTGTAGAAGATTATAAAATAGGATGTGGCACAGATGTGCTTTTCTTGGTGGATAGATGGTGTTCTGGCAGACGGATGTGTCATGTGGATGTTCCCAATAAGGACCTCGTGCAAGCCAATGATTGTTCCAAGGGGCTGCTAATGTATTTGGAGGTGGAGTATGACTGCATGCCAGGTATGTAATGTTTGTAAGCGCCATTCGTCTAAACCTACATTACGTGTACATGGATGTTCCCGGCATAAGACTGTAATTTATCAAATCCACTGTGTAATTATGAGAGACGCCTTTTATACATTTACAGTTATTGCAAAATTGGAAAAATGCCTGTAATAACAATTTAGGCATGTTGTGTCCTTTTTTAATTTTAGCTCGCCCATCCGGATCGAGGATTTCAAATTGTTTCACGCCGAATGTTGTTCAGTTGAGACCTACATCCGATAGCCTATCAAGCCTTGTAACTGATGAGACAGGATGCGGCTCATCAAGAGCGCCTTGGATCATAGAGGGCTTTCCAGGGCAGAGAGTGAACATCTCCTTGTTGGACTTTGCCTACACACCAATCAGCTCTGGAGCCAAAGCTTCCACCATGACATGTGAGCCATACGGCTACATCGTGGAGAGGAAGCTGGGCATCAACAGGACGGTGTGCGGCGGGGTCGCCAGGCGGAGCCACGTGTATATGTCCGCGACGAGTTTGCTGGAAATCATTCTGTCCCAGGACCGAAAACCCGAAAGTTCATTTGTGTTAAGCTATTCAGGTATATAGAGCTGTAGCATGACTGGATAAACGTGTACTAAAGTCAAAGTCATAAACGCCGTAGCGTGTCGTTTCGGCCCATATTTTCCATGAATTTGTCGCGATCGCTCTAAAAATCACTGACGTGAGAAAGCAACACCGTGCCATTTTAATAATACCAAACCTACGTGAGTACTGCGATGTTATCTTTTTTTAAGACACAAACAATATTTCTCCATGCTGACACTCCATTGGCAGCAAACGCAGTTCCGCAAATATACTAAAGCACACGTCATAAGATGACGTAGTTGCCATGGCGCCGAACGTGCTCTGAACAATAGATGCTCTATATTTGTACCAGCCACGCGCGCCATGGCAACTATGCTATAGAGCATTTCATTTTCTGTGATTTAGTCTATTTGCGACAAAAAATTATTTGTGTCACGCTGCGGCGTTTATGACTTTGACTTTAGGCTTGGCCGTGAATAGCTGTTTCACGGCAACTAATGGGATGCTTATGCATGTTAAAATAAATGACGCGTGGATGTATTGTCGAAATCTACTAAATCGACTTAGAACAACGTTCTAAACAAATAGATGCGTATTTGGATGACCATTATGATCCTTTGACCTTGTGTATAATGCCTTGCTGATATTAATGTGATGCAGTTATTGGCTGTCCCGACGCTCGACCGCCGGATCATGCCTGGTACAGGCGTACGGGAGACACGGCGGAAATGGGCTGCGAGTGGAGCGACCTCTCGTGGCAGGTTAAGTGTGTGGAGAACCGCTGGATTGGCACAATAGGGAACTGTTCCAAAGAACGTACGTGTGCTCATTTTGATTGTAGTCCATAACGTGCACGTCAAATTAAAAATGGACCAGCTCTACATTACAACATTGTTTTCGCATTATTATATATTTACTCGAATTGAACGAGCCCATTATGAATTCTTAAATTCAGCATTTTGCCAGATAGTGGATATCATATTTATTGTTTGTATTTAACATTGTATTTATATGCCAAACGTTGTTTACAGGAACGGCCGAGGTGGCATCAAGTGATGACACATTTGAGATTCACCCCGGCAAGTATTTACAAACAATTATAACAACTGGCAAACATTTACATTCTCTTCTATGTTTATTCATTTGTACGGCAATGAGCGTATGAGTCTTTTCAAATACAATACAAACACTAAAGGCACAGTCACAATGACGATTTACGTAACAACCGGGTTGATGCCTGACATTTAGTATTATAATCATGTACAACTTCGCCTATGAAATTCATATCGACTGCATCTTAACCCCTCCAAATGTTTCTTTCAGTCTTGTCTTGGAGTCTGATCATCGGTCTGGCTGCGCTCATAGCTCTACTGATTCTTGCCATCGTCATCGGTTTCGTGTGTTTTCGAAGGTATATACGTATATTTTTCGGCATAAGGGGTACACCATTCAATCATTTATGGTCATGATGGTCATTTGAAATCGTCGTGGCACAAAATGTATTTTTATCGGTATCTTTCGTTAGGTACGTAAACTGGATACCTAATAAAGGATCAATTGCTCCGTATTTGTTTAATTTTATATAATTGTTTATTTCCATTTGTTATATCCTTCCCTTTACAGAAAGAACAACCGGGGGGACGCGAATAACCCAACAAACCCAAATATGCAACAAGGGACCCTTCTTCCGGCCACAATGCCAAAGGGCACTGGATACGTTCTCCACACTACTGGACAAAGACCCACTCACACCATGCATAAGTACATCCCAGGGACGACAGAGGGCACCACCAACAGTGATCTGCTCCACGGATTGGGCACCGCCACCGTCAACAGAGGTCAGCCCAACAACGGCGAGAGTGAATACCTGGCGCCATGTCTTACCGGAAGTTACCTGGCTGAGAAATACGGTGCCCCGATCTATGACACGGTGGGGACCAGGAATGGCACGGGAGAGAGAAACAGCTCGGCTGGCGACGGCGACTGGGTCCAGGAGGGAAGCTTCCAATTCGTAACGCCTAATGTTTAGTTAGACGTGTGAATTAAATGTCAACATCCCGCCTCTTTTTCAGTGGTGCCCTCTATTGTGGCCATTTTTATGCTCTTTAACCGCTTGCTGTAGCTTAGAATAATATTCCATTGAATAATTAGCAAATTGCTTTGTTCGAAATAAAGATATGTTCAATGTTTACAAGAAGCCGTAGCGGTTTTATTTTCTTGCTTGTACTGTGAGACGACACCCGACTATGCATGTCACGCATATCATCCCGTCCCGGCTCAAGAGACTAACCCTTGATATCGATTTCTCGTTTGCCACCTGAGCTCATACGTTGTATAATTTCATGCAGGATGGGGTTGGGAGAAGGGGGCGGGGGACACCACAGTATGTAATTTTAATCGCTGAACAAAGGCGCAAATCTAAACAAAGGACCAACTTTTTGGGTTGCAGCAAATTCATTGAAAATCGAAAACAGGATAGGCTAAATGGGATGGCAAGCACTATGAACATTGACACACCCTAGGGTAGCATTCGATAAGAAATAGTCATGGCACTAGAGTTACAATTGTAATTTCATTCCCGAAGAATAACATTATATATAGTTAGCCGTCAAATATGACATTCGACCGGTTAGATGTTATAAATGTATTGTTGTATTAGTGCATATGGTATTATTCTAATCCTTGTGACAGGTGCTGTAATTAACTAATCGCGTTTTATTTCACAATTTCCCCCGATGGTGCATTAGTAGCTTTTTCTGTTGAATTTGATCTGAGTGAATATGCGAAATGTTTAAGTCCAACTTGATGAATTGGTAAACTGCACACATTTGAACCAACACCAACGCGATCGCTGCGCCATCTACTGAATGGATGGTGAGCGGTGGTGCCATCTACCGGTCAGGAAACCAATGACAGTGTGATGTATGCAATGCAGGAACGCATGATGACGGATTGGGGACTGCAAATTCACTGCATCAGGGCCAAACAAACATGGTTAGAGCATTACCTTCATGAGTGAGAGCATCTATGCACGCTTAACATAAATGAACAAAACTAAGAAACAATGATGAGTTATAAAGTTTCTAAACGGGGCTTAGTCCTAAAGGAAGTGGCAAATGAACTGTGCAGTGTCAAATTTGTGCGTTACCAACGTCGTGAGATCCTAAGATGTCTGAGATATGGTATTAAGTAGCGAGGGAGAATTTAACGGTTCAAACCTCGTTATGCAAAAGCCGCTAGATGCAAATGGTTCCCGATATATAGCGCCAAACTATCGGGTAATTCATGCCCAGCGAACAGGACCGATTCCTGATTATGTTCGCCCCCCGCAGACCGCCCCTACCCCCTCCCGATACACTGCCTTGTTGATATAGAAACGATGCGTCACTACAATTTCGGGCGCCATAAGAATATTACCACGGTTTAATGTAAATGTTACCGTGTTGTTTCGCTTGTGCGTTCCTGCTTAAACTAGTATCTACCCATTCGCTATTATGGTCAGTCCATGCTCAAGCAATATTACCGAAACATGAAGAATTAGCAAGAAAACAACCCCACAATGATTGAAGCTCCGTTTGTTAAACTGCACAAAGAGCGTACGCGTCGACCCCTGGGAGAGAATATCCAGGCACGCGACCCCCGTAAAGACTCTACTTGGGAAAGCATCATGAACCCTGGCATGGGAGGGTGCGGTTACCATGGTGACAATTGGGTGACCTGCGCGTTATACCGGCTATCGGGGCGGAGCGCGTCTTCGCTTCGATCGAAATCCAGGGACGCTGCGCGTTCGCTCCTCTAAGCGTCACTGCGCGAGCTGTGACTAATCGCGCACAAAGCGTTGTGGGCGTCGCGGAGTGAGAGAGGAAAGGAGGAAGCAGGGGAGGCCTTTGTTCACCTGGTCAGGCCGCCAGTCTGAGAGTAGGACGGGACGGGGTCACATCGCTTTCCGCACTGCACGCACGCGTTTTACCCTCACATGGACCAGTAGGGCTATTCAGATGATATATATATGTGCGACACAACTAAGGCAACTGCGCGTGTGTAATCGGTAAGTCCGGTATTACATTGAATGTGGCGCTTGACATGGCATTATTAAAGTTATCATCAGTGTGGGCGCATACAAGTTATTTTAGTCCATTAAGTAAACAAAACTTAGTAAGCTAAACTATGTAACTACTTATATATCGCTTCATCAAAAGAGCGCATTACATAATAAGTTGCACTTCTGCAACGCAATTACATGGAATGTTATTATTAAGTGATTTGAGTAGCATGACATACAAGTTGACAACATATGATTGCAGAGTCTCAGAGAAATGGCAAGAACAGCAGTGATCCTAGTCTTTACTGCCATTCTGTGGATTTCATGTTCAGGTATGTATTATGAAGCGTGCCAAGTTACCTTTGGTGTTTCATGGGACTCATTGTAATGTTTTCCGCCGTCAAATATCTGACAACATGTCACAAAGATTCAACTCAAACCAAGGGTAGGAATTTTGTTGTAACGTGATTTCATGGCGTGATGTCCGTCTCTGTCATTCATTGCGAGATTCGACAGATTTGATCCTCGGTTTAGCGAAGTACGTGTTTGTTCAATAATCTACACAGTCGACATGATCGGTTTAATGCACACGTGTTGATACCCACATCATTGTTAGCTTACCTGACCATCACCTCTGATCGTATTGTGCATCATAAAACGTTCAGTTACATAACACATATATATGACACGTGGCATTGTCGGTAGGGACTGGTTAGCTACTCACTGGAGCCAAGTTGACTAATTTAAAATCAATCTTATGGGTTCTTTGCTTAGGTGCTACGGTCGTTGAAGTATGTCCAAGCCTGGCAGAGAGTCTACATCTATCATGCGGTCAATCCGAGGTCATTGTGATGAAAGAAGCGTGGTTCGGCCGCATGAGGCTGGGGCGATGTGTAACGTCAGACTTGGGCTATATGGGCTGCGCAACGAATGTGCTTCACCTGGCGGACGGATGGTGCTCTGGGTGACAAACCTGTAAAGTGTTAATTCCTAATAGAGAAGTTGTTGAAGTCAGCGAATGTTCCAAGGAGTACGCCGTATACCTTGAAGTGGAATACCAATGCATAAAAGGTGAGCCATACATTTACTATAATTGATATGAAACCATCAGTGTTGCATTAATTATACATTTTAACGTATCAGGAATAATACATTTTGAGTAGTTATGACGTAATTTTATGACGTAATCTCGGAACATTCTATTTATGCGGGTTATGTGTGCTGACGTAACTACACAAATGTGTGTGTGCCCGCCCGTCCCATGTTTTCGATTCCGTTGAAATTGTAACTTTAAAGTTGCATGTCGAGCTCTTTCCCGCCAAAACTAATGAGGTCAAAATACATATAAGAATCAGTCCTTGAATCATTCTAAACTTCTTTTATCTATACTCCACCCATACCAGACTGCCAAATAGTGTCTCTTAGCCTTGTCCGTGATATCAATTTACCACAAGTTTTCATTTTAGTGGTAAACGTCATCAGTTTGTGTGCTTCGCGATGCTTTGATATAAGTAGCAGTGCCGCGACCGAGTTCTGTGGTGTCCCGGGATAGACCCGTTTGCCACACCACAGCCGAAACGGCGATGTTTATCAGGTTTCTGAATTTATAGAATGAAACAATCGAGTTTTCTGCAAATTTTGATATAAATTTCGCCTAGGCTTAGTTTTGGCGGGAAAGAACTCCACATGCAACTTTAAGTAAACAACACATTATTTCACAATTGTATGATTGTGAAATAATCGTTTAACCTTTGCAGGAGCCAGTACGTCTGTCCGGACGTGTGACGGGGTGAGGCAGATGCGTTTATCTGGTGATGACGGCTTCATTCCGAGTCTGATAACAGACCAAAGTGGATGCGGCTCCACACAATCTCCCTGGATTATAGAGGGCGCTCCTGGTCAGCGGATCAATATAACCATGATGGACTTTTCATCACATGACATTATTCAGAAAGCGGCGATAGCACACCGTTGCAATCCGTTTGGATTCGTTGTCAAGCGGAAGCTTGGAATCAACAAAACAGTGTGTGGTGGAGTCGCCAGGCGGAGCCATGTGTACACATCCGCATCTAGTAGCATTGAATTGCACGTCCTCAAAGCGAGGCCGAATGATGCTCACTTCCTGATGCGATATGAGGGTGAGCCGAGATTTTGATATATGATACATATCTTCATGCAACTCCTTCCTATATCATAATGTACACTATATTTGAATCTGGGTATCCATACGGTATGTATAGCTTATATGAGCAGCATCTGTATGTAACCAATATAGCCATTGCCGGATAATTACAGGATGCCATGAATGAACGTAACGTAAAATTAGCAGGCAAACACAAACGTGTTTTCTTACTCATACGAGCCAACTCTTTCATTCGAGGCGGTAGCTCAGTCGTAATGATAGACAGTCCTTTCATAAATATCAGAGGGGCTATCATCTTTAATAATAACGAGGATTGTCCATTATTGATAGGCATAATATTATCTCTCCGTGCACGTGCGTTATTCATTGCAGTGACTGGCTGTCCAGATGCAAAACCGCCTGCGCATGCGTGGTACAAGCGTACGGGGAATATGGCGGAGATCGGTTGTGAATGGAGTAAGACATCTTGGGAGCTGAAGTGTGAAGGAAACTCATGGGCTGGCGTGGTGGGCAACTGTTCTGCTAAAGGTACGAACATTGAATAAAGACTCTTTCGCTAAACATCGAAACTCTTATTTGCGATTGTTGCATTTTGCTTCGATTTTTTCATTAAAACTTTAATGTATCGCTGTAGAGGTATGCACCAAATGTTTTTTATTCCTCAAACCTCTTAATGCGCGTTTGCTAATTTTATATTCTGGTCACCATTTATATTTTGTAATGGCGCAACATCCTTGTTACATGTATACATCATATATATCACGATATGAGCTTGTAGTGATTCGAATCTTACATTCTATCACTTCCAGGTCTGACGGAAGTGGAATCGAAGGAAACGTTATTCAGTATATCACCAGGTGAGTGTGATACAACGACTTCCCATTTATCAACATACAGTTCATTCGGCAATTAATCTCAATATTGTAACTTACGAATATTGCCTGCGTAAAAAATATTACGTATGAATTTAGTATTGATATCTAACGGTCGCCTGTGTTTCCATTGCAGTTATTTCCGTCGGTGTTATGATCGCTCTCGCTGCTGTTGCTCTCATGCTGCTGGTTATTATTAGCTGTGGTTACCGCTGCATGAAAAAGTAAGTACCATGTTTGAATTTTTAACGATGTAACATGAATATGTATGATTTTATATAGCAAAAAATGCATATTTGCTGTTTCGAAATGTTGTTCATATTCAAATCATAATATGAAGCAAATACTTTGTACATATCGTCCTATAGAAGACGCTTATCGAATCTATTTTGCAGACGCTCGCCAGCAGAGGGCAGCCCTAATCTGCCTCGCTCTGACATCCACGAGGCGATAAAGTCACCGGCGATGACGTCACCGGCAATGCCTACCTACTCGCAGGTGCGGAAGAAGCCTCGAGTGACGTCCGCCACCCACGCCTTCGTACCTGCCGGGGGACCCCCGCCCGCCTCGGGGGTCAGGTCGCCGCCCCCCGTGGGTGTCACGGCCATCCGTGGTTCGCTCCCGGCCAGGGGTCGGGCGGACCGACCCATATGGGAGAGGACACTGCCAACGCCGGCCCCTAGAGGGCAGCACGAGTCGCTCTATCAACCCATCATAACGCACCAGGAGGACACGACTCCCGAAGACGCCACTTGGGGGCAGCACGACTCACCCACAAACCCTCCATTGAGTCTCCAGAACACTCTTCCCGGTCCGTCCAGCACTGTGATTCCGGCCTCGTCCGTTGGAGGGCAGCACAGTGCAATGCCGCGCTCCACCTCCAGCGGGCAGCAGATGAGCACGGAGGGAGATTACCTGACTCCCTGTCGCACGGGGATGGCTCGGGAGACAGTATCCTCCCAAGATTACGAGCGGTTCGCTGCAGTCACCAGCCGAGAGAGCGAGCCAAGTGCTGAGAATGACTACAACTGGGATTCTGAATCGGACTTTCAGTACTTTGGTCCAGATCTCGGCTATCACCCATAATGACTTCACGCTCATTCTTAGCTTTTTTCCAATTCTTGTACGTCGTGAAATCCATATCAAATTGTTACCACATTACGATAAACTGCGCGCCACACGTTCAAGAACCGGCATCCTTATGGTTTAGAATAAACATAAAAGCTTTTATTACGGCACAGATGTGTCAGCATTTCGCCACTCGAATTAATTGATGTTTTAATATATTTTTATTACGCAATTGGATATAAGGCATCTCCAATATAAACTCTCTTTTCTTGTAAACCCCTCTGGAATTGCCGTCCATTACATATCTTAATGCTCACAGTTCTTCTAGATGCATGGCTTGGAAAATTCCACATGACGGGTAACGATCTGATAAATATCGATGATAATATATATTAAATGTTTATTATTATATCACTGTTCCTCGTGTCATTAAAGTGTAATGTCGTAGCAATATTTGTGTGATGTATGTCTCATGTTCAGTTATAATTAGATAATCATGCTTCGAATTAAACGATTTTTGAATCAAGGATTATCGGCCCTTTTGGTCTTGATGGTATTGCCACTGATTAATACAGCCAGTAACGAGAATACCGAGTTAAGTATGTGTCAAGAACCACGAATAAAAGATCAGTCTAGATACATGTCGTTATATCTCGCAATAAATCTTTGCATAAAGAGTGCCGCTATGCGTCGCGAGCCAATAATTTCAATACAAACAATCGTAGATGCAAACACAAATGCGTACAGTATGCTTACCGATAGAGAGGGAGGGGTTAAAATACGAAAAAATGGGCTGGATTAGGCTTCTTACATCAAACAAAATGCGTTCGTTCATCTTTGCGGCCGTTCGCTAGATGGCGCCACCGCTCACATCGCATTATAAATGCCAGCTGCGCGTGACGCTATCCATATTACACCACCTTGCGCGCCTAGTGAGTCACCGCTCACACAGCGTCTGCCGGTACCGACTTGGCTGGCCGGGGGACGTTCTTTGTGTCGATTTGTGAAATACATGGATTAACCTGTGCTCGATGCACATTATTGTCCGTTTAGCCCGACATTGGAGTAACCCAGTTGCCGAAGGTATGTAGGATTTTTTATTCTGGGAGCGTGCAGATGCCTGTCCGCAGATATTATAACAGTTACACGAAAAGTTGATGGTGCTATTGCGCTGCTGATATTGATTTCCTAGGCCATTTTAATTAGGGCATTTCGGTGGTGGTTTGGCTTCATCACACAATGAAGTGTGATCATTATTATTAGGAGTCTAGAATTGTACGGCGGAATATCGTTACTTGGTATCAGTTAGATGACTTCGTGTGTTATGGCACCAATCGACCGCAGGTAACAGAAGCGACGACATATAATTATGATAATGACATTTTGTCATCATGCACCCAGTCACCCTGATCGTCTCAGAACTGCAATGATTGCTTTAGCTTGCGTGGTTTAGGATAGGAATGCACCAAAGAAATATAGCGGCGTTTCGTCCTTCAAGTCATATCCGCCAGACGTCAGACGTCAAAATTCTGATGATTCTCTTTCATGAATGAATACTGGTCATAGCGTATTATGCATCCAAGGTAAAGCCATGTTTGCCTGATTTGTCATAGCTGGATGCGTATCATGTATGTCACAACTATGCCACTTAAATTACTGCTTGATAGGTTTAATTCATTGGTTATATTAAATGCTAACCATATGTTCCAGATACAAGCGGCATGACGCACGTGTTAGGGGCTATCTTGGCGCTATTGGCAGGTCTTACACGCTATTCAGGTAAAAACACTTCTGTGAATGGCCAACATTAATATTTGATTCCTAGGTATGCAATTAATTTGATAAGGTTGCCATCAAATTAATGTAAATCCAAATATATGTCCGTAGCCTAACAACAAGTTTCAATTCATTTCCTTCATGAATACTAAAACCTAATCATGTTATAATATTGGATGAATGCCGAAATAAATCAAGCACTGTTAAAAATGTATGGAAATGTACAATTCGCGCAAGTTTCCATTATATGATTGGCGGAATTATTGTAGGGGCTTATAGTTGCCTTTTAATATTCAACACTTATTGCCTATATGGACTTAATATATTCTCAAGTTGAACCATTTTGTGTCTTTAATAGATGCCGTAGTGCAGGATGTTTGCATCAGTGAAGCTGAAGACCTGGTCCTTGAGTGTGGCAGAAATGAAATTATTATTGCTAACCACGCTCATTATGGAAGAATGAAGCGGGGACGTTGTCTGGATGTAGACTTCCAGATGGGCTGTGGGGCCGACATTTTGTTCCTGGTAGATAGTTGGTGTTCCGGGAAAAATAAATGTCACATGCATGTCCCGAACAAGGAACTAGTCGCCGCCAATGAATGCCCCAAGGGACTGATGACATATCTGGAAGTGGATTTTGTCTGTCAACTTGGTGAGATATTTTCTTTGTGCCTCAGGATCGCAAATATATATTTTTCTATGCAAAACGTTGGTTATTCACCCACCAATAGCATAATCACAGGTGTCATCAAGCTGTATATATTGCAATGACATTGTCTTGGCATGTTCAGTGAAGATTTTATGTTTCCTGAGACATTGCGTGCGTAATTTATATTCGTTACAGGATTAACTGTTACATGTGGGGTCACCTGAAAAGTAAGATGTAACATACATTGGGCTTATATCAACGTTGAAATTTCCAGCTGCACCACACGGGGTATCTTTGCGAAGCTGTAATGCAGGTAGGCCGATTCCATTGCCGACATCCCATATTAACGCCATAGCAAGTATAACAGCGGACGAACACGGATGTGGGACAAGAGGCGCCCCCTGGACTGTAGAGGGCGCCCCAGGACAGAGAGTTAACATCTCCATGCTGGACTTTGCATATACGCCAGCCAGCTCTGGGGCCAAGCCATCCACCATGACATGTGAGCCGTACGGCTACATCGTGGAGAGGAAGCTGGGCATCAACAGGACGGTGTGCGGCGGGGTCGCCAGGCGGAGCCACGTGTACATGTCGGCAACAAGTTCAGTTGAAATTATACTGACACGCTCCAGGAAATTAGGAAACACATTCCTGCTCAACTACGCGGGTATGTTGACAATATGTGTGGGCACCATTGATTATCGACAATCATACCTTTATTTCTTGACCTGTTAATTGCAGCCCCATTATTAATTGTGTTTTTAAACTGCACCAGCCTTGTGCAAAATTGAAATTCATATATATATATATTGCCTGCTTCAGTAATGATACTATTTTTAGCTTCGGAGCTAGAAAATGTTTTTTATTTCATCATAAATATATGAGCAGTTATCGGCTGTCCCGACGCCCGTCCCCCTGAACACGCGTGGTACAAACGAACAGGAGACACGGCGGAGATGGGCTGCGAATGGAGCGATCTCTCGTGGCAGATGAAGTGTGTGGAGAGTCGCTGGATTGGCCGGATGGGGAACTGCTCCAAAGAACGTATGTGAACGTATGAAATATACACTCGATTTGTGAATTAATCCATGATAGTTAATGCTATTACGAAACTCCTTAAACCAATAAATAAATAAAACAGGGTGAACCCATTGGTAACAAAACATATAATTAGTATGAATATGCGATTTACCAGCCTTTGTCATTCAGGGACAGCAGAAGTTGTTTCAAGCCAGGACTCCTTTGAAATCCATCCCGGTAAGCACATCTACATTTTCCTGACTACCAGACTCGGTGAACAAATTATAGCACTGCAACGAATGTCGAGCCATCGTTTTTAATCGTAAGCTTGTTAATTACGAATGGTCAACACCATTTAGTTACGGTATAATACACATCTATAGATGTATCTCCAGCGAGCGGATTCTGTAGACATACGTATCCATATAATTAACTGAGTAATGTGTTGACACCCACATCTATTTCATGCCAGATGTCGTCATAATGCGGACAAAGGTCCCATGCGCCCGGCGACAAAAATACCCCACACGCACCCATGAGCAACCGCTGCAGAGTGCATCATCTGGTGCTTCAGAAAAGGAATTCGGGTTTATTTTCATATTCGACTGACTATAGACACGATTTGTTTCAGTCTTATCGCTGGGTCTCATCATCGGACTAGCCGCCCTTATAGGATTACTCATTCTCATCATCGCCATCGGCTTCGTGTGTGTCAGAAGGTTTGTACTATTTAATCAGTCTGAAAGTAGCTGCATTCTATGATCATTGTGTGAATGAATTATCATAGCAAATAGAGACAAACTAGAAATGCAAAAATTATGTTCCAACGACACCCGCAATAACTCCACTTTAGAGACTACACTAGAGTGGGAGATGGGTTTATACCAGCATAATTTGTGACACGCATTTTCGTGCAGACCTCGGTCACTCCCGGAGGTAAAGAGCAAGCTTGTTTTCAAAAATTCCCAATCGCAGGGTGCCGGCTGGGTTTATCCAACATCTGATGTCACAAGGGATGTCAAGGGATAACTGCTGTATCTTAACTTTGCAGGAAACGTAGTCCAAACGATGCGAGTGATTTGGCACCACCCAACATGCAGCACGGGACACTCGTTCCGAGTACCATGCCTAAAGGTCAGGGATACGTTCTTCACACCACGGGCCGCCGGCCGACCAACCACGTGCAACAGTACATCCCAGGGACGGCAGAGGGCACCACCAACAGCGATCTTCTCCGCGGCTTGGGCACGGCCACCGGCAACAGGGGTCAGCCCCGCAGCTGTGAGAGTGAATACCTGGCACCATGTCTCACCGGGAGTTACCTGGCTGAGAAATACGGCGCCCCGATCTATGACACGGTGGGAACCAGGAATGGCACGGGAGAGAGGAACAGCTCGGCTGGCGACGGCGACTGGGTCCAGGAAGGCAGCTTCCAATTCGTGACACCTAATGTTTAGCTAGTTAAACTTACATATCGAGCTCTTTCCCACCAAAACTAGTTAACATACCAATAAGAATCAGTTGTTGAATCATCGAAAATGTGTTTTAGCTATCTTTCGCGCATGCCAAAACTTCCAAATGGAGTCTCTTAGCCTTGCCCCTGATATCAATTAATCACAGCGTTCTTTTACTTAGCAAACGTCATCAGTTTTGGCGCGTCGCGATGCCTTGAAATAAGTAGCAGTGCTGCGAGTTGTGCGGTGTGCCGGGATAGACACGTTTGCCATATGACAGCCGAAACTGCGATGTTTATTTTAAGTTTCTGAATTTACAGAATGACACAATCGAGATTTAGGCAAGTTGTGGTATATATGTCGCCTGGGCTTAGATTTGGCCTGAAAAGCTCGGAAAGCAGCTTTAAAGTGTATTTGGTTAAGGTTTTGAGTATTTAAGTGTCTTCATGTAACATATTTATTATAACGTCGCAAGCCTTACCGTGTGGCAACACACACTAATGGTTGGACGTGGCAAATGTGTCCGATATATCTAGTTGGTTGTTCACGAAATATAAACTGTGCGTGTAGTAATGTAGTGTCTCCATTGTAGTAGCATTTGATACTAATAAAACAACAGCTATGCACTTCGCGGTTTAATTTGTTCAAACGAACTAAGCCTCATACATAGCCACATTGGTATTAAAACTCATGTGTCGACGTTTTCTAATAACAAGCCTTCTTCATGAAGCTAGAATGCACGGGTTAACATATATGCACAGACAGTTGTGACTTCATCCCAATCATGGCAGCCATAGGAACACTTCGTAATATCGCGCAGTCGTGCGTAATCGTTCATTTATCGACATGACTGAGATTACAAAATGGCAAATTAAACGAATATGTGAAAAGCTATTGTCAGGCCTCAAGAATTTCAGGGATCCACATTAAGTGCTTAACAAACCTTTCCATGAGATAAGTACTAAATATGTTCACCGCCCGCCAACCTCAAATTAGATATTGGGGCGGGGTAGCCGTCCCTAACACCAATCTATAACGTCCTACGACTCATGTAAACATAATCAGTCCTATCAATCAATTGCGGAATGAGAGAAATTGATCTTCTGAAGCGTGTGTGTGCTCTGACGACTTCAATACCGTGGTCAATCAAGATGTCGAAGCATAACGTACTCACGCAATGTCCACCATTTTCGTTTTCGTATTCACTAGATGGCGCCACCGCTCGATATCGCATTATTTATGCCAGATGCGCGTGACGCTATCCATATTACACCACCTTGCTCGCCCGGTGAGTCACCGCTCACACAGCGTCTGCCGATCTGACAGCAAGAGGGATACTGTCTTTGTTCACCGCTTTGTGGATAACTTGCTTTTAATATGAGGATTTCCGTACGCAATCTAAGGTGACTTTTCTGTATACATTGTTGGAGATGTGATTTAGCTTTACCACATCACCGCACTAGCATTCATTTGGATGCGTTTGTCGTTAGAAAGCTGTGTGTTGCATTTCGTCGAGGAAATATCCAGTATTGATCCATGCGCTGCTGGCTTTTGTGTTGTGACTGGTGCCTTGTTGGCGTAGAAATGGGAGACTCGTATGGTCGAATGTTTGTATAACTGTATCGTTCAAGGCTTCGTATCTCACTGCTATATATGCAATGTATTTTGCTGATCATCCTCACATTTACCGATGAGAAGTTAACAAACTATGAGGCGGAATCTGACAATTTGCATTATGCTAATGACATGTTTACCATCATAACGTTATCGATATTCCTGCTGCACTTGCGTTCGGCGTTGTGCGAATCTGTCCCACGTTTATATTATGGCAAATGCGATAGAGTTGTAGGACACGTTCACCGTTCTGTTATCCGTATAACACAAAATGCGAAAAAAATAGGCAAAATACATGTTTTATAATATCTCGCTGGATCGCACGTCGGGGTTAGGGAGCCCTTGGTTACTGCCGAGTGCCCCCGACTAGGACAGCTCGTTCGAGGCTCAGCTATGCAATGTATCAACGTGGGCAGGATCAAGATTTCATGTGTTTCCTCGCAAAGAATACCGGGTTACACTTAACCGTGGCATTTTTTTGCGATATGACCTATGCATGTCCAATAACCCCGAGCTTATTAAAACTAAACGACCAAAATAATGCCAAGTGCCCAACTAAATAACAAACATTGACATCTAGCTTTAACGATAATACAATTAGGGGACAACTATTTTGCTACGATTCTTAGAAAAAGACAACGACTACTGTTTGAACAATCAGTTGTAAAGCATGGCAATCTGACGTATGATGTCAATTAGGCTTTAAATCGATTTCTCTTTCATAAGTCATGCCACTGTTCTTCCAGAATTACACCTTCGATATACACCATGATGTATGTACTGGGCCTGGTGATGGCCATCGCTACACTGACATCGCCCGTCGGTAAGTCTTCATTCAGTATAGTGGGACATCAAAAATGGTGTAGGACGCCGGAGTGATCGTAGCAGTCTCAACACGTGCGCATCTAGGTTCGATATGCACGGGGTGTTTAAGACCTTAAAACATGCATTCTCTAAATATGCTGTAATACACTATAATATGTATTCAAACATTGTACATGTCCCAAGTAGATACCTATCGCCAAGTTAATATATCGTTCCTTCTATGTTTGGTGTTACAGGTGCGTTGTTGCAAGATGTCTGTCTCGTTGAGGCGGAAGACCTCTCATTGGAATGCAGCAAGAATGAGATGATCGTTGCCACAAAGGCAACCTATGGAAGGATGCGACTGGGTCGCTGCTTGGTAGACGACTACAGACTGGGATGTGGCACTGATGTGCTTTTCCTGGTGGATAAATGGTGTTCTGGCAGACGGTCATGTCATGTGGATATTCCCAATAAAGACCTTGTTCAAGCCAGCGAATGTCCCAGAGGCCTGATGGTGTACTTAGAAGTGGAATACGACTGCTTGCCAGGTACGTGTCCATGGCTGGTGTTATTTCGTATAGCGCAGAGGGTAAATTTCAACATTCTAAGATAATGAGATAATCTCTTAGGCTAAGAATACGCACATATTTATAATTGAGATTTCCACTGCATAGGACGCTTATATCATTAATCACGTTCATTTTCGTTTTGGTTACTTGGTTAGATATGTAAATAGGTATACCAATCTCCACATCTTTGCCAGGTGATTCTAAGCTTGTGCGATCGCTATATCTTATCCGAATAATCAGTGTCACAACTCACACCACAAGGTGACCTCAGTGCATTCCCACCTCCCCAATGCATTCCTTAACGCCTCATTCCCTCCCGACTAAAAAATGAATTACTCAATTGCCGTCATTTCATTTAAGCTCGCCCAAGGGGATCGACAATCCCTAATTGTTTCTCGCCAAATCCTGTCCGCCTGAGTTCCACATCCGATAGTTTGTCAAGTCTCGTAACTGATGAAACCGGATGCGGCTCAGCAAGAGCGCCTTGGGTCATAGAGGGCGCTCCGGGACAGAGAGTGAACATCTCCATGCTGGACTTCGCCTACACACCAACCAGCTCTGGAGCCAAGGCGTCCACCATGACATGTGAGCCGTACGGCTACATCGTGGAGAGGAAGCTGGGCATCAACAAGACGGTGTGCGGCGGGGTCGCCAGGCGGAGCCACGTGTACATGTCAGCGACGAGTTTGGTGGAAATCATTCTGTCCCAAAACCGAAAATCCGAAGGTTCATTTGTTTTAAGCTATTCAGGTATGTAAGAATGTATGTTCCGTAATATATCTGGGCTGAATTAACAACCTGGGTGATTTATGTTTAGGCACAGGAAGTTAACTGCGGTTTTAACGCACTCCATGTGACCATTTATGATATGCGATAATGTGTGGATATATGATGAAATATACTTCCATACACGTTATACATGTTTTGAACAAACCGGTGTTTAATACATTGGCCATGATTACACTTTGATCATCCTGATAATATATTGACAATACCATTATGATGCAGTTATCGGCTGTCCCGATGCCCGACCTCCCGATCATGCCTGGTACAGGCGGACGGGAGACATGGCGGAGATGGGCTGCGAGTGGAGCGACCTCTCGTGGCAGGTTAAATGTGTGGAAAGCCGCTGGATCGGCCCAATAGGGAATTGTTCCAAAGAACGTACGTGTGCTCATTTTGATTGTAGTCCATAACGTGCACGTCCATTTAAAATGGACCAACTCTAAATTCCAAAATAGTTTTCCCATTATTATATATTTACTCGAAATGAACGAGCCCATTATCAATTATTAAATTGAGGATTTCGCTTGATAGTGGATACCATATTTATTGTTTGTATTTAACATTGTATTTATATGCCAAACGTTGTTTACAGGAACGGCCGAGGTGGCATCAAGTGATGACACATTTGAGATTCACCCCGGCAAGTATTTACAAACAATTATAATAACTGCCAAACATTTCTCTCCTATGTTTATTCATTTGTACGGCAATGAGCGTATGTGTCTTTTCAAATACAATACAAACACTACAGGCACAGTGACAATGACGATTTACGTGACAAACGGATTGATGCTGGACATTTAGTATTATAATCATGTACTACTTGGCCTATAAAGTTCATATCGTCTGCATTTTAACTCCTCCAAATGTTTCTTTCAGTCCTGTCTTGGGGTCTGATCATCGGTCTGGCTGCGCTCATAGCTCTACTGATTCTTGCTATCGTCGTCGGCTTCGTGTGTGTCCGAAGGTATATACGTATATTTTTCGGCATAAGAGGTACACCATTCAATCATTTATCGTCATGATGGTCATTTGACATCGTCGTGATACAAAATGTATTTGGATCGGTAACTTTCTTTAGGCACGTAAAATAGATACCCAATAAAGGATCAATTGCTCCGTATTTTTTCATTTTATAAAATTGTTTGTCTCCATTTGTTATATCCTGCCCTTTACAGAAAGAACAACCGGGCGGACGCGAATAACCCAACAGACCCAAGTATGCAACAAGGGACCCTTCTTGCGGCCACAATGCCAAAGGGCACTGGCTACGTTCTTCATGCTACTGGACAGCGGCCCACTCACACCATGCATAAGTACATCCCAGGGACGGCAGATGGCACCACCAACAGTGATCTGCTCCACGGATTGGGCACCGCCACCGTCAACAGGGGTCAGCCCAACAGCGGTGAGAGTGAATACCTGGCACCATGTCTCACGGGAAGTTACCTGGCTGAGAAATACGGCGCCCCGATCTACGACACGGTGGGAACCAAGAATGGCACGGGAGAGAGGAACAGCTCGGCTGGCGACGGCGACTGGGTCCAGGAGGGCAGCTTTCAATTCGTGACACCTAATGTATAATTCGTGGTTCCGGATGATGGGCTAGGCATGTAAATTAAATGTCAAATCCCTCTTCTTTTTGGTTGTGCCGTCTGTTGTGGTCCCTATGTTATTTACCAGCTTGCTGTAGGTTGTCTCTTAAAATAGTTTTCCTATAATTTTGAAATGACTCGCGTTTGTTCGAAATGTTTATATGTTCAGTGTTAAGCTTGTATCAATATTATCTTTAGTCGCACGTAGCATAAAAGCATATATACCTACACAGTGGGTCCATACATACACATGTCCAAAGTGACGTATTCAAGATGTATAAAGATAATTAAGGTCATCAGTTGACATAGGACCATGACAGAGTCTCGACCATAAGCCATATCTACTTAGTTGAGAGTGGCTCTAACACGCGCATTACATGTTCTCTTGAAATGGTTGGCGTTAGACACAATATAGTTAAGAATTATCTTATACGTTGCCAAACTATGCCTGATGTCAGATGAGAATGTGGACGCGCCACTGCCTACATCAATTGTGAAGAAGAAATTGTAGCGTTTTATTCTCACTGTTGTGCTCTACATGAGCAAATTTTACGAGTGATATGTGTCTGATATCTAGGTTCCACAAGTAGCATCCATATAACGTAGTACAGTATGACTTATACATAATGTCGTGCGCAGTCCTGAGAAGAATTCTTGAGGCCGATATGGTTTTTATATAAATATCAGTGAAATGATATGCTTATGCGTCGCCTGATTTCATTTAGTGATGGAGGAGGGGGGACGCCTCTATATACCTATCTAATTGCAATCGCCGAACCGGCAAAGGCGCATATCCAAATAAATGACCAACCTAAGTCTCTCAGGGCCAAACCATACTCTAACAGAGAAGGAGAGTGAGGAGGACGGGGGGGGGGGGGTAGGGTAGGCAGGCCAAATCCCTCGGAAAACTAAAACATAATAACCCATCGACCACCCACGTGACTGCTAATATAACTTCATGCGGTTAGTTTTGCTCGAGAAACAATGGTAATTGTCAAATAAAGAAAACATGGACACATATTAACGAAACAGGCAATGGACAATTGTCACGCCCGAACAATTGTAATGTTATTTCTGATAGTCAGATTTTATTTATCCGTCATATGCTTCAGTTGACGGTTAGAGAAGTTATAAAGGTATTGTCATATTAGACCATGTGGTGTCAAAGTAATACTTAAGACTACGTACTATGAACAACTAATGACCCATTATTATATACCTTCACCAGATATGTCGTGAGTGCCATTTTCTGTTAAATTTGATTATAGCGAATATGCGAAATGTTAGTTCCAACTTGATGAATTGGTAAACAGCATGCAATTTGAACCATCATGGACGCGACCACTGCGCCATCTGCTGAATGGACGATCAGCGGTGGCGCCATCTAGCGATCAGAAAACCAATGAGAGTGCGAAGGATGTAATCAAGGAGCGCATGATGACGGATGGCGAATTCATCACCGCATCATTGCCAAAAAAGCATGATTGAAGCATGAACTTTCATATGTGAGAGCGTCTATGCACGATTACCATAACTTAATTAACAACAGCCAATGACGATTGATCAATGGTAAAGTTTCTCACCGGGACTTATCTTAAATGAACCGGCAAATGGACGGTGCAGTGATATGTGAAATTGGCGCGTTGTCAACGTCAGGCGAATCTAAGACCTCTGAGATATGGTATTACGTAGCGATGGAGAATTTAACGGTTACACCCAGTTATTCAAAAGCTAGAAGATGTATATGGTTTCAGACATTTCACATCAGAAATCGTATCATTTATGCCCAGCGCGCAGGTCCAATTCTTGGTTTTACGCCCCCACCATATCCCCCCACACGCACGTCTGTGAGAACCCAAAACGTCCGACTGCCCAAAACGAGCCAGGATCATGACTTTCACACCTACAACAGAATGCACAGTTAGACGCCGATTTTTGTCCAAGAACAACACGATAACCAAAGAATAAATATGCCCCCAGATTTGTTTCATACCCTCCTAATATCGCAATAAATATTGTTTCCATAGGTATATCTGGGTCCGAAGGGTGCGACAAGACCCATAACGGCCGAAGAGGCTGTAAAGGATGCTGACGACCTTTCCGTGCTTTGTTAGGCACCGTTCCCATACTGAAGCTTCGCGTCCGCCCCCCTCCCCCCCCCCCAACCCAGCTTCTCATGAAACCTCAATGTTATTCGTATAACTAAGAGCTACACAACGACCGTACATACAAAAACACATCTGATCAATGTGAAATGTTACCGTGTTGTTTCGCTTATGCGTTCCTACTTAAATTGGAACCTACTCAGTCGCTAGTATTGTAAGCCCATCCTGCAGCAATATTACCGGGGGCCTGAAGAACGAGTAAGCAAACCAACACACAATGAATGAAGCTTGGTTAGTTAATCGAGACAAAGAGGGTGCGCGTTGGCCCCTGGGAGGGAACATCCAGGCACGCGGCCCATTTACAGACTCAATTTGGGTAAGCATCATGTACCCTGGCCTGGGAGGGTGCGGTTACCATGGTGACAGTTGGGTGACCTGCGCGTTATATCGCCTATCGGGGCGGAGCGCGTCTTCGCATCGATCGATATCCAGGGACGCTGCGCGTTTGCTCCTCTAAGCGTCACTACGCGAGCTGTGACTAATCGCGCACAAAGCATTGTGGGCGTCGCGGAGTGAGAGAGAGAAGGAGGGAACAGGGGAGGCCTTTGTTCACCTGGTCAGGCCGCCAGTCTGGGAGTAGGACGGGGCGGGGACACATCGCTTTCCGCACTCCACGCACGTGTTTCACCCTCACATGGACTAGTAGGGCTATTGGGATATACATATGTGCGACACAACTACTGCAACTGCGCACGCGTAATCGGTAAGTCCTGTATTACGCTGACTGTGGCGTTTGACATGGTATTATTAAAGATATAATTAGTCTATACGCATAAAAGTTGTTTTAGTCTATAAGGTAAACTAAACTAAGCAAGCTATACTATGTAATTACTTATATATCGTTTCATCTAAATGATAAGTTGCACTTCTGCAAAACAGTTACATCAAATGTTATTATTTAAATGATTCGAGTAGCATGACGTACAGGCTGATAACATACGATTGCAGATAAAAATGGCGAGAACAGCAATGATCTTAGCCTTGACTGCCATTCTGTGGATTTCATATACAGGTATGTATTATGAAGCATGCCAATTTACCATTTGTGTTTCATGGTACTCATTGTAATGTTATCCGCTGTCAAATATACAACAGAACGTGTCATAGAGATTAAACTCAAACCAAGCTTCGAAATTATGTTGTTGCATGGCTTGATGTGCTCCTCTGCCATTCATTGCGAGATTGGACAGATTTGACCCGCGGTGTCTGGAAAACGAAGTACGTGTTTGTTCAGTAAACCTACACAGTCGACATGATCTTTTTTGATTTCTACAATACTGTTACTTTACATAGTCATTGTCATGGTCGTATTGTACGCAATACAGCGTTTCAGATTCATTACCAATACTGATGACATGTGGAATTTCAGAGTGGGGACTGATTTTGACTGACTAGTCATTTGAGCTTAGTCGTATATATAGCAGGACATGTACGTAGCTCAAAATGTTTTCTTTAACTATAATTGTATTTCAATTAAATTTTGTTACATTTTGTCTTCTTCGGTTAGATGCTGCGGTTCTTGAAGTGTGTGCAAGTCTGGTCGAGAGTCTAGAGATCAAATGCGGCCAATCCGAGGTGATTGTGATGAAAGAAGCGTGGTTTGGCCGCATGAGGCTGGGGCGATGCGTGACGTCAGACTTGGGCTACATGGGCTGTGCAACGAATGTGCTCCACCTGGCGGACAGATGGTGCTCTGGGAGACAAACTTGTGAAGTGTCAATTCCTAATAAGGAAGTTATCGAAGTCAGCGAATGTTCCAAGGAATACACCGCGTACCTTGAAGTGGAATATGAATGCATAAAAGGTGAGCCATACATTTAATATAATTAATATGAAACCATCAGTGTTTTATTAATTATACATTTTAGCGTATGAGGAATAACACATTTTGAGTAGTTATGACGTAATTGGAACCTAATTATTAGTTATACGGCTTTATGTATTACATGATTAAAGTCCCTATTTCAACTAATTTGGTGGAAGAGGGCTCCATTGGATCGGATGGAGGGCCTTTCGCGGTTGACATATCTGTAAACACTGTGGAACTCTTTAGCAAGGAAGCGCTACATACGGTAAATATGCGGCGAGTGCGAAGTTGTTGAACCCTGACGTCACTACACAATGATGTGTGTTCCTGCTCGTCCAATGTTTTTACTTTTTGTTGAAATAGTAACTTTAAGTAAATAAAACAAAACATTTCGCACCAATTGTATGATTGTGAAATAAGCGTTGAACGGTTGCAGCGACCAGTATGTCTTCGCGGACGTGTGACGGGGTGAGGCAGATGCGTTTATCTGGTGATGACGGCTTCATTCCAAGTCTGATGACAGACCAAAGCGGATGCGGCTCCACACAATCTCCCTGGCTTATAGAGGGCGCTCCGGGTCAGCGGATCAATATAACCATGATGGACTTTTCATCACATGATAGTAGTCAGCAGGTGACGATAGCACACCGCTGCAATCCGTTTGGATTCATTGTCGAGCGGAAGCTAGGAATAAACAGAACAGTGTGTGGTGGAGTCGCCAGGCGGAGCCATGTGTACACGTCCGCATCTAATAGCATTGAGTTGCACGTCCTCAAAGCGAGGCCGAATGATGCTCACTTCCTGATGCGATATGAGGGTAAGCCGAGATTTTGCAGTTGTATATATGACACATATGTTCAAACAACTCCATCCTATATCATAATGTACACTATATTTTAATCAGGGTATTCACACGGTGTGGATAATGTATATGAGCAGTAGTGTCTATATGTAACCAACATAGCCATTTCCTGATAATCATTGAATGCTAGCAAAATTTTTATGCAAACACAAGCGTGTTTTCTTACTCTTACGAGCCAACTGTTTCATTTAAGGTACTAGCTTGGTCGTAATGGTAGACCGTAGTTTCACAAATACTAGAGGCTGTATCATCTTCAATAAAAAGATGATATTTTATCATTGATGGGCAGGATATTATATCTTCATGCACGTGCCTTCGTTATTGCAGTGACTGGCTGCCCAGATGCAACACCGCCTGCGCATGCGTGGTACAAGCGTACAGGAGACATGGCTGAGATCGGTTGTGAATGGAGTAAGACATCTTGGGAGCTGAAGTGTGAAGGAAATTCATGGGTTGGCGTGGTGGGCAACTGTTCTGTTAAAGGTACGAACATTAAATAAAGCTTCTTTTGCTGAGCATCGCAACGCGAGTGTTGCATTTTGCTTCGATTTTTTCATTAACACTTAACGACTTTAATGCATCTCTGCAGAGGTATGCACCAAATGTGTTGTTTTCCTCATACATATCCATGCACGTTTGCTAGTATTATATTCTGGTCACCATTTATATTTTTAATGGCGCAACATCCTCGTTACATATATAGTATATATCATGATATGAGCTTGTAGTGATTCGAATCATACATTCTATAACTTCCAGGTCTGACCGAAGTGGACTCGAAAGAAACGTTATTCAGTATATCACCAGGTGAGTGTGATACAAGGACTTCCTATTTAGAAACATACAGTTCATTCGGCAATTTATCTCAATATTGTAACTTAAGAGTATTGCCTGCGTCAAAAATATTACGTATGAATTTTGTATTGATAACCGTACATCTATTTAACTGTCGTCTGTGTTTCATATTGCAGTTATTTCCGTCGGTGTTATGATCGCTCTCGCTGCTGTTGCTCTCGTACTGGTGGTTATTATTAGCTGTGGTTACCGCTGCATGAAGAAGTAAGTGCCATGTGTGAATTTGTAACGATGTAACATGAATATTTATAATTTTATGTAGCAAAAAATACATATTTGCTGTTTCGAAATGTTGTTCATACTTAAATTAAAATATGAGGCAAATACTTTGTACATATTGCGGATATTCGCTACATGTCATTCTATCCAAAACGCTTATCAAATTTATTTCGCAGACGCTCGCCAGCAATGGGTAGCCCTACTCTGCCTCGTTCTGACATCCACGAGGCGATAAAGTCACCGGCGATGACGTCACCGGCAATGCCGACCTACTCACAGGTGCGGAAGAAGCCTCGAGTGACATCCGCCACCCACGCCTTCGTACCCGCCGGGGGTCCCCCGCCCTCCTCGGGGGTCAGGGCGCCGACCCCCGTTGGCGGCACGGCCATCCGGGGTCCACTCCCGGCCAGGGTTGGGGAGGCCCGCCCCATATGGGAGAGGACACTGCCAACGCCGGCCCCTAGAGGGCAGCACGAGTCGCTCTATCAACCCATCATAACGCACCAGGAGGAGACTCCCGAAGACGCCGCTTGGGGGCAGCACAGCTCACTTACAAAGCCTCCATTGAGTTCCCAGAACACTCTTCCCGGTCCATCCAGCACTGTGATTCCGGCCTCGTCCGTCGGAGGACAGCACGGTGCAATGCCGCGCTCCACCTCCAGCGGGCAGCAGATGAGCACGGAGGGAGATTACCTGACTCCCTGTCGCACGGGGACGGCTCTGGAAACCGTCTCCTCCACAGATTACGAGCCGTTCGCTGCAGTCACCGGCCGAGAGAGCGCGCCAAGGGTTGAGAATGACTACAACAGGGATACCGAATCGGACTTTCAGTACTTTGGTCCGGATCTTGGCTATCCTCCACAATGACTTCACACTTATTCTAACATTTTCCAATTCTTGTACGTCGGGACATTCGATCGTTCATTGCCGGTATCGCTTTAGTTTAGAATAACCGTAAACGCTTTTATTACGGCACAGATATTTCAACGTATCGCCCCTCGATATAGCTATATTTAGATGTATTTGTATTACGCAATTGCAAAGCACGGGACATCGCCTATATAAATTCCATTCGGAAATTTCCACTCAGGAATTGCCGTCCATTATATGGTCATCTTCACGGATCGCTTGGCAAGCTCTACATGACGAATTAACGATCTGATAAATATTGATGTCAATATATATTGTGTTTGTTGTTATGTCACTGCTCATCGTATCATCACCGGATGTATTGACCCGTCGGAATAGTTCGAGAAGTGTGTTTCTTGCTGTTATTACTTGTGTGATGCATGTCTCATGTTCAGTCATAGTTAGATTATAATGCTTCGAATTAAACGATTTATAAATAAAGTATTATCCACCCCTTTGTTTTCAATTGATTGCCACTGATTAACACAGTCAGTAATGTGAATACCATGTTAAATATATGTCAAAAACCACGAATAAAAGAACAGTTGTAGATACATCCCGAAAGATCTCGAAAAAATATTTTTGTATAAAGATTGCCACTATGCGTCTCGAGCCATTATTTACAGTACAAAGAATCCGTTTATACCCGATCAAACGGACTGATATTACAAACTGGCAAAGTAAACGAATATGTGAAAAGCTATTGTCAGGCCTCAAGTATTTCACGGATCTAAATTAAGTGTTTAACATACCTTTCCATGAGAAAAGTACTAAATAAGTTTTACTTCACCGCCAGCCGACCGCAAATTGAATATTGGTGTGGAGGCGACGTCCCTAACACCGTGTCTCGTCCTACGCATAATGTAAACAATTCACTCATGCTAAATCAAATGCCAAATGACAGAAATTGAGCTTCTGAAGCACGTGTGTGCTCTGACGACTTCAATACCGCGGCCAATCAAGACGTCGAAGCATAACGTACTCGAGCAAAGTCCACCATTTTCGTTTTCGTATTCACTAGATGGCGCCACCGCTCGATATCGCATTATTTATGCCAGATGCGCGTGACGCTATCCATATTACACCACCTTGCTCGCCCGGTGAGTCACCGCTCACACAGCGTCTGCCGATCTGACAGCGAGAGAGATACTGTCTTTGTTCACGGATTTGTGGATAACTTGCTCTTAATATGAGGATTTCGGTACACAATCTAAGGTGAGTTTTCTGCATACATTGTTGGAGATGTGATTAAAGTTCACCGCATCACCGCACTAGCATTCATTTGGACGGGTTTTCCGTTAGAAAGGCTTTGTGATGCATCTCTTTGAGTATTGATCCATGCGTTGCTGGCTTTACTGCGGTGACTAATGTCCCGTTAGCGTGGAAATGGGATATTTATATGGTCGAATGATTTGAAATAACTGTATCGTTCTTGTCTATGTATGTCACCGCCATATAGTTACTTTGTTTTGCTGATCATCCTCACAAACACCAATGAGAAGATAACTAATTTGAGACGGAATCTGACAATTTGTATTATGCTAATGACATGTTTGCCATCATAACGTTACCGATATCCCTGCTGCACTTGCGTCGGCGTCGTTCGCATCTATCCTATGTTTATAATATGGCAAATGCGATAGAGCTGGAGGAAAATTTCACGGGTCTCGGACTCGGTCCCCAACAACTCAACATGCGAGCGAAAATAAACGAAATAAATGTCTTTAAAGTATAGCGCTGGATCGCACATAGGTGTAAGACAGTCCTTGGCTATTGCCGAGAGCGCCCGGCTGGGACAGCTCGTTCGAGCATGAACTGCGCAATGTATATGTTTGGACAGGACCAAGATTCCATGAGTTTCTTCGCAAAGACCGCCGAGTTGCCCTGGACCCATGCAAATTACTACTATTTTGGTACGATGTTCTGAAGATGTCAAGGACAACCGTTGGAACAATGAGTTGTATATCATGGAAATGTGACTTGTAATAGTAATCAGGTATTAAGTCGATTTCTTTTTCATAAGCCATGCCACTTTTACTCCAGACTGACATCTGTGAAGGCCACCATGATGCCTGTACTGGGACTGGTGATAGCCATCTTTACACTGACATCGCCGGTCGGTAAGTTTTCAATGAGTATAGTGGGATATCAATAATGTGTGATGACGCCGGAGACATCATAGCAGTCTCAACTTGGGCACGGCTAGGTACGATATGTACGGGGTGTGTACGACCTCACATCATACATTCTCTAAATATACAATAATACATTACAATATATATCCAAGCGTTGTGTATATCCCGAGTAGATAGCCAAGTGAATATATCTTTCCTTCTATGTTCGATGTTACAGGAGCGCTGCTGCAAGATGTCTGTCTCGTTGAGGCGGAAGACCTTTCATTGGAATGTAACAAGAATGAGATGATCGTTGCCACGAAGGCATCCTACGGGAGAATGAGACTAGGTCGGTGCTTGGTGGACGACTACAGACTGGGATGTGGCACCGACGTGCTCTTCTTGGTAGATAGATGGTGTTCTGGCAGACGGTCATGTCAAGTGGATATACCCAATAAAGACCTTGTGCAAGCCAGCGAATGTCCCAAGGGGCTGCTGATGTACTTGGAAGTGGAGTACGACTGCTTACCAGGTACGTTTCCATAGTTGGTGTTATTTCGTATAATGTAGAAGACGCATATCAGCATTCTAAGATAATGAAACAATTACTCAGGCTAATAATATGTCCATATGCATAACTGAGATTTCCATTGCATAGGACGCTTATAGCATTCATTGATCCTGCTCATTTTGTTTCGTTTACTTGTTTAGATCCGTACACAGGTATAACCATTTCTATATCTATACCGAGTGGTTCAAACATGTTAGCTATACCATTACCACAGCTGACCTAAGTTCATTCCAACCTCTCTTGTGCATCCATCAACACCCCCTTCCCTCTCGTGTGAAATTATGAAATAGGCCATCGCCGTCATTTCATTTCAGCTCGCCCAAGCGGATCGACCGTTCCAAACTGTTTCTCACCAAATCCTGTCCGGCTGACTTCCACCTCCGACAGTTTGTCAAGCCTTGTAACTGATGAGACCGGATGCGGCTCAGCAAGGGCGCCTTGGATCATAGAGGGCGCCCCAGGTCAGAGAGTGAATATCTCCATGCTGGACTTCGCCTACACACAAACCAACTCTGGACCCAAGGCGTCCACCATGACATGTGAGCCGTACGGCTACATCGTGGAGAGGAAGCTGGGCATCAACAGGACGGTGTGCGGCGGGGTCGCCAGGCGGAGCCACGTGTACATGTCGGCGACGAGTTCGATGGAAATCATTCTGTCCCGAAACCGCAAATCGGAAAGTTCATTTGTTTTAAGCTATTCAGGTATGTAAGAATGCATGTTAAATAATACATATGGGTTGAATTAACAACCTTTGTGACTTATGTTTAAGCGCAGGAACCATATATATGTTGTGAAGAAACCGGTGTGTACACTGGCCATGATTACCCTTTGATCGTCTTCATAGTATATTGACAAAACCATCATACAGTTATCGGCTGTCCCGATGCCCGGCCTCCGGATCATGCCTGGTACAGGCGTACGGGAGACACGGCGGAGATGGGCTGTGAGTGGAGTGACCTCTCGTGGCAGGTTAAGTGTGTGGAAAACCGCTGGATCGGCACCATGGGAAACTGCTCAAAGGAACGTACGTATGCTCATATTGATTGTCGTGTATACCGATCATGCTCATTTAAAAATGCGATAGGGACCAGCACCACATAGTGTTCCTTTTATTACGTATTTACCAGAATTGAACGATCACATAATCAATTATTTAAGTTTGAATTTTGCTTGTTAGTAGATACCATATTTATTTTTTTGTATTTAGCATAGTATTTATGCGCCATACGTTGATTGCAGGAACGGCCGAGGTGGCATCAAGCGATGATACATTTGTGATTCACCCTGGTAAGTAGTTACAAACAGCTATAATAAGTTGATAACTTTTGTGTTCACTTCGATGTGTATTTACTTACATATGACGAGTCATTTTAAATATAAGTTAAACACTACAGGCCGTTGCATTTGATGAGATACGTGGCATCCAGATTGATGCCTGACACTTATTACTATAATCCTGTACCACTTGGCCCATTTGGGGAAATCGATTAAAATTAATATCGACTGCATACTAACCATACCAAATGTTTCTTTCAGTCCTGTCTTGGGGACTGATCATCGGTCTGGCCGCGCTCATAGGTCTACTGATTCTGATCATTGTCATCGGCTTCGTGTGTGTTCGAAGGTATTTACGTATGTTTTTCGACATAAGGTGTACACAATTCAATCATTTATCGTCATGATGGTCATTTGACATCGTGATACAAAAGATATTTTGATCGCTAACTTTTGTTACGTAAAGTTGATACCCAATCAATTGTCAATTGTTGAGTATATTTTTTCTTTTTATACATTTCCATTTATTATATCCCGCCCTTTACAGAAAGAACATCGAGAGCGACGCGAATAACACACTACCGCCAGGTATGCAACAAGGGACCCTTCTTCCGGCCACAATGCCAAAAGGCACTGGCTACGTTCTTCATACTACTGGACAGCGACCCACTCACACCATGCATAAGTACATCCCAGGGACGGCAGAGGGCACCACCAACAGTGATCAGATCCAAGGATTGGGCACCGCCACCGTCAACAGGGGTCAGCCCAACAGCGGCGAGAGTGAATACCTGGCGCCATATCTCACCGGAAGTTACCTGGCTGAAAAATACGGCGCCCCGATCTATGACACGGTGGGAACCAGAAATGGAACGGGAGAGAGGAACAGCTCGGCTGGCGACGGCGACTGGGTCCAGGAGGGCAGCTTTCAATTTGTGACGCCTAATGTATAATTTCTTTAAATCTTTTTATTCATCGCTGTAAATTCCGTAAATCGAGCACGTTGAAACTATTAAGCACATAAACAAGGTCGGTCCATGCCGGCAGGATTAAATGGTGAATGTAGTATAGTAGAATTATAGGGCATGCAATGAATCTTCAAATGGCGGCTTAACTGAACATGTTGAAGGTTACTCATAGTGGTTTTACCCCAGACCATGAACGCCTTTCCGGACAGATAGGAGGCAAGGAAGGCGGGGGTAGGGGGGGGGGGGCGGTCGTAGCGTCAAGACCTCTACGAAGCTAATAATGCCTTTAAGTAGAACTAAACTCCAGTTGTCTTTATGTGGGGTCGCAGTTAAAAATCATTGAAGAGGTCTAAGATTGCATGTATATACTTTACGCAGGTGTTCACGTGTAAGGATGGCAAGCAGGGGTGCATACTATTAGCAATCTCTAGACGCCGTAAATAAATACAAGATGGAGGTAACCTAGAAAAGAAGAATGAAATCAGTTGCCTGCGAGACAGGAGGATTGCTAGTGCTACTAATTATAAGCGAAAGAATACATCGACTTTAAATATATATTGTTTAGGGACCATCTAAACTGAAGGGGATGTCGTCTCTTGAGGTCAAAACAACCTAAAAATTTGCGTTCTTTAATGCTGGAATGAACAGCGTTTAGGAAGAGAGTCCTACAAGCAGCTCTTTCCCTATCTGGAAAGGATGGTTAAGTGTCTAAACGGAGACAAGGGAGTTTACACTTCTGAACCTGAAGGAAAGGTTGAAGCGATTTAGAGGCTGCCTGAGGCCAGTAAGGCGTTTACAGAGCGGATGGAGGCGCTAAGAATTATCATCACAGACCCACGCTGGGTAAAGGAGACCTCATCGGGGCAAACTTTACAATTACGGGAGTATAATATTTTACACTGTTGGAGATACTTTTCCGTGGGGAGACACATGTGAACGTATTTGAATTTGAAATCGGGCAGTTTACGACATTAGGTCTTATCATATATAGGTTGTGTAATTCATTGTGCTATATGTGTTGATGGAATATTTATTACGGTTATCAGTGCACCTGTCGCCAGTGGCTCGGCCTGGCGTCTAACGCCTTTAGCTTGTACTGGATACACGTGTTCGCTGTATTGTGTTGATTGTTTCCATAATAACAAGCGGACGTTTAAAATTGTATTAGATCTCCAAAGTAGTAGCTTTTGATACTAATAAACTAACTATGTACATCATGATTTTATTTGTTTGAAAAAATTGAGCGTTAGTCAATGATATGAATGATATGAACACTGACACCATGGTGTGGCACACTTCCAGAAATAACGTTGTGTTGTACAGTTTTATTAAACATAGTATTTCTTTATGCACAGACGGTTGTGACCACAGAATGAGTCCCACTGGAACGCTCAGTTGCATATCTCCATCCTTTGTAATCTCTCTTGAAGTTACTATCAGGGTTCCCGAAGTGACTATTTAGCATACATGTCCATGCGACAAGTAGTAACTATGTTCATATTCGCCATCAACCCGCACATTAATGGTGGGTATGATGAGACTCTCTCTAACTCGTCTTCATAAACCTATATTATCATACCCATTCAGAACACAGCAAACAAATCAGACATCACGCAAATGGAGGTTCAGAGAACCAAGCTTGCGCTGAAGACGTCGCCACTGTGAAAGTCTCACATCTTCACTGTTACATTCACTAGATGGCGCCACCGCTTGAAATCGCATTATTTATGTCAGATGCGCGTGACGCTATCCATATTACACCACCTTGCTCGCCCAGTGAGTCACCGCGCACACAGCGTCTGCTGATCTGTCAGCGAGAGGGATAGTGCCTTTGTTCACCGCTGTGTGGATAACTTGCTCTAAATATGAGGATTTTGGTACACAACCTAAGGTGAGTTTTCTGTATACAATGTGATAGATGAGATGGCAGGGAGATGCGCTTAAACTAAACCGCATCAACACACAAGCATTCGTTTAGATGCGTTTGCCCTCAACTGGTTGTGTGTTACATTTCTTCGCCGAAATATCCAGTATTGATTGATGCGTTGTCGTCTTTAATGCGGTGACTAGTCCCCCCTTGGCATTGACTCGGGTAACTAATTCATTTAAAGCGATGAGAAATAACTGTATCGTTCAAGGCTGCTTGTCCCAGTTATATAATTAGTTTACT
Source organism: Arenicola marina (assembly GCA_964019135.1). Taxonomy (NCBI): domain Eukaryota; kingdom Metazoa; phylum Annelida; class Polychaeta; family Arenicolidae; genus Arenicola; species Arenicola marina. The sequence goes on from OZ025259.1 coordinate 32,734,290, forward strand.
TTGATCATCAGATATATTAATGACAAGATCATAAATGAGACGGAATATGGCGAGTTGTATTATGTTAATGAAATGTTTACCATCATAACGTTACCGATGTCTTTTGTGTCGTTGCGTTCGGCGTTGTGTCGTTAGCTATTTTTGAGTGGGCCCGGCTAGGACAGCTAGTTCGAGTCCCAGATGTGCAATGCATATGTTTGGCTTGGATAGAAATGATATGTGTAAATGACCCTACTTAACCAAACGACAAACATAACGACTGTCTTCAAGTATTGCCGGAATCGCTTCACAATATTATTATAATGGGATAACTATTTCTGTAATATGCGATGAAATTGGCAGCGACAGCCATTTGAACAATCAATTACATAGCATGAAGACGTAAAGTCTAATCTAACAGACATTCAGCCGTGTTTTTTTATAATTAATCACTGCCATTCTTCTTACAGAATGACATGTTCGAGAGCCACCATGATTTGTCTAATGGGAGTTTCAATCGCCGTCGCCGCGCTGACATCTCCCGTGGGTAAGTTTGTGATCAGTATTGTTGAATATAATTTTTTTTAATCACAGCCGTCTGAATATGTACCCGTTGTAGTAAACTATGATTTTGGAAGATGTTTACGATCTCCCATCATTTATTTTCAACATGTAATTAAATACATTAAAATGTGTCTCCGAACGCTGTTGATTTCCCGATTAAGTATCTGTCTCCAAGTGAATATATCCTTCCTTATTCGTTTAATGTTGCAGGTGCCTTGCTGCAAGATGTCTGTCCCGCTGAAGCAGAGGACCTATCTTTAGAATGCAGCAAGAATGAAATGATCGTTGCCACCAAGGCAACCTACGGAAGGATGCGACTTGGTCGCTGCTTGGTGGACGACTACAGAATGGGATGTGGCACTGATGTGCTCTTTTTGGTTGATAGATGGTGTTCGGGCAGACGGTCATGTCATGTTGTCATTCCTAATAAGGATCTGGTGCAAGCCAACGAATGTCCGAAGGGGTTGCTGATGTACTTAGAAGTGGAGTACGACTGCTTGCAAGGTGCGTATCTATAGTTAAATGTTTAGTTATCTTTAAAGGCGTTGAAGACGTATTTCATAATTTAAAGATAGTGAGAACACTTCCTGGGCTAAAAGTGCGTTAACTTTACAGACGATCTTTACCCCATGTAAAGCCCCCACCTGGGTTTTAAGATGGGAAAGGGCTGCCCATATTATTTTGGACCCGGAACTTAAGTTCGACAACGTTGATAAAATATATGTAGATTGCCGACTCGCTGTGTGTCTATGTCAACTATGCCAGCAAATGCTCACTATGAACAAATATGTAAACCAATGCAGAATCATAACTAGTTCTGACTGCCCCTTTGGGGACGACTCGTCGAGACAATATGATGCTGTTTCACCAGGTGCCAGGAATTTAGTCAGACATAAGTGTTCATTAGAATATTCTTTAATACATTATTCGGGACTAGAAATGCCATGAAATCCTTTGCGTTATGCTTTGAATGTTGTTACAGAGAACATGCGTTACCCCCCCCCCCCCCCCCCCCAAACAAAAAACATATTTTCACATTTTAGGCATGAAAGTTAAGGCGGACATGTTTTAGCGCTCGCAATACCGCTTAGGTATAAGCAATACCGCTTAGCAGTAAATAGGAGTCGGAAGAAGGTTTTATGTGAATTAGACGCGAATTTCAACACCATTAAACTTGCTTCAGAGATAGCGCACGACATGAAGTCAACATGGAGTCCCCATGCCCCCTCGCCCCCCTCCCCCCCATCACTAAGTATCATCCAAGCTCCACTATGCCCCTCTGTTATAATACATGCACATATGGATTCTCCATTGATCGTGTTGTGTTCAATTGCAGGTATACTGATTAGCGGCTATATGTTTATTACTCAATGTAATGCACTGTATTGGCATCTACATGTATTCAGTTTACACACTTGTTATATGTTGTGATGTACTGTTGTTATGTAAAGCTATAAACTGAAATGTCCATTGCATAGCAACTTAGATATGTACGCTGATGCACAAACATATCTCATCCTCGGCCGGGTGGTTCAAACTATGCATTGGACGATATATCTTGCAGAAATGCATCTCCACATACCAAAATAAACCCCTTCACTCCCACCCCACCCCTAGCTTACATGCAAGCACGGAATATTTATTTGCCTGTATTGTATTTTAGCTCGTCCGAGGGGATCGCAGATTCCTAACTGTTTCTCGCCAAATCCCGTTCGGCTGAGTTCCACATCGGACAGTTTGTCAAGCCTCGTAACTGATGAGACCGGATGCGGCTCAACAAGAGCGCCTTGGATCATAGAGGGTGCTCCAGGGCAGCGAGTTAACATCTCCATGCTGGACTTTGCCTACACACCAACCAGCTCTGGAGCCAAGGCGTCCACCATGACATGTGAGCCGTACGGCTACATCATGGAGAGGAAGCTGGGCATCAATAGGACGGTGTGCGGCGGTGTCTCCAGGCGGAGCCACGTGTATATGTCGGCGACGAGTGCGGTGGAAATAATTCTGTCGCAAAACCGAAAATCTGAAAGTTCATTTGTTTTAAGCTATTCAGGTATGGAAGAATGTATGTTCCATAATATATCTAGGTTGATTTAACATTCGGAGTGTGATTTATGTATGCAAGTTGGAAGTTAACAGTGGTTTTATCGCACTTAATGTGATTACTTTTTAATATTGTGTGGATATATGATGGAAATATACTTCCATATAATTTATATATGTGTCGAAGAAACAAGTGTATCCACTGGCCATGACAACCCTTTGATCGCAATGATAATACATTGACAATACCATTATGATGCAGTTATCGGCTGTCCCGATGCCCGACCTCCGGATCATGCCTGGTACAGGCGGACGGCAGACATGGCGGAGATGGGCTGTGAGTGGAGCGACCTCTCTTGGCGGGTTAAATGTGTGGAAAACCGCTGGATCGGCCCTATGGGGAACTGCTCGAAGGAACGTACGTGTGCTTATATTGATTGTACTGTATAACGTCCGGATGCATTGAAAAATGCAAGAGGGACCAGGTCTACATTCATCGTTTCCGTATTATTATGTATTTACCCAAGTTCAACAATCCCATAATCAATTGTTAAATTTTGCATTTCGCTTGATAGTGGATACCATATTTATTGACTGCATTTAACCACGTATTAATGTGCTACTCGTTGTTGCAGGAACAGCCGATGTCGCATCAAGCGATGATGCATTTGAGATTCACCCTGGTAAGTAGTTACATGCAGCTATAATAATTTGATAACATTTGCATTCACTTCAGTGCTTATTCATTAACATGTGGTGAGTCATTTTAAATATAATACAAACTTTACATGCAAAATCGCAATGACGATTTAGGCGACAACCAGATTAATGCCTGACATTTAGTACTAGAATCCTGTACCACTAATTGTGGAAATCGACTAAAACTTATATATACTGCATACCCCTACAAATGTTTCTTTCAGTCCTCTCTTGGGGTTTGATCATCGGTCTGGCTGCGCTCATAGCTCTACTGATTCTTGCCATCGTCATCGGCTTCGTGTGTGTTCGAAGGTATATATCTATATTTTTCGACATAAAGGGCGTGTCATTCCATCATTGATGGTCATGATGACAATTTGGCATCGTGCAACGATATTTCGATTCGTAAGTTTTGTACATCCATTGAATACCCAATAAAGCATGAATAACGCCGTATATGTTTTGGTGTTATAAACTTGTTTCTCTTCATTTGTTACATCCTGCCCTTTTATAGAAAGAACAACCGGGGCAACGCGAACAACACAGTACCGCCAGATATGCAACAAGGGACCCTTCTGCCGGCCACAATGCCAAAGGGCACTGGCTACGTTCTCCACACTACTGGACAGCGACCCACTCACACCATGCATAAGTACATCCCAGGGACGGTAGATGGTACCAACAACAGTGATCTGCTCCACGGATTGGGCACCGCCACCGTAAACAGGGGTCAGCCCCACAGCAGTGAGAGTGAATACCTTGCACCATGTCTCACCGGGAGTTACCTGGCTGAGAAATACGGCGCCCCGATCTATGACACGGTGGGAACCAGGAATGGCACGGGAGAGAGAAACAGCTCGGCTGGCGACGGCGATTGGGTTCAGGAGGGCAGTTTCCAATTCGTGACTCCTGGCGTGTAGTTGTCAACATGTCATGTCGATCATGCATTATGATCTACATATTCCATGTCCGTAGCTTGACTTCGGCACGTGGATTTGGCGTCAGTCGGACTTTCTTGTAATAACTTCGGTTTCTCTGATGCCATGTACCCATCGTATGTTTTTTGCTTGGCTCTGGCACCGTTTTGTGGTGATATTCGCTAACATACAAAACAACCTTGTATGTTGTCTGTTTATAGCAAGCAGCTTTAAAGCTGAAACGGATCTTGTACGTGCAGCTATATACACATACTCACATAGTTATTTTTGCCAATCACGCCAGGTGCGTTAGGATAGGACGCATTCATCGGCTTGCACGTCCACCATGGAAAAAAAACGATATTATGCAACGAGGGTGTCTGGTTTGGAGGGATGTGGCCACTAATGAGGACGAGCAAACCGGGGTCTGGAGTTTAAGATGAAATGCTGGAATTTAAGACCACCAATTCACATAGAGACTACAGTGGGCCTGGAATCTTTTAATACATAAAACAAGCCCGGATATGCCGCTTTGTGCTATAATACTGCACAGAAACTGGATAGTGTCAAAGATAGGTCGCACCGAATGCGGTCAGGGTAATCGTAATCTACCAGCAAGGGAGGTAGATGGGGGAGTGGGGGGTAGAGGGGGGGGGGGGCGGGAGGCAATTGTAATTCGTTTTTGTTTAATCATTTTTAATTATTTTTGTAATTACCTTTAAAACATTATTCGACTCCGAGTGGATGGATCGGTCAGGCGGGGCTGTGCATTAGTACCCATAATATCCTGGGCTGTAGTTGGTGTATGTAATGTGTTAATAAATCGAGAGAAAGTCCATGAAATAAGTCTATGGCAGGAAATATAACTGCTGGTTCTGGCGGTATATTCTGCATTGTCTGCATTGTTGCGTAGATAGTTGCTCGTGTCCACTGCTTGATTATTAAAATAAATAAGTATACAAACGTGTGTACCTGTTTCGAATTCCAATATGTCAAAAGAATGTCCTTGTTGATTATCAGGCCGAGGCGAGGTCATGGGATGCGTCGATGGGTTGTTTGAGTTTAAATCAGGACATGATTTTGCAATGTAGATTCCACCTTTTCGTGAGAATGTTATTATGTTGTCTCATCATGTTATGGATTCACCGATTGAAACGACTTCAAAGGTTAAGCTTATGATCACGCCAGGGAGGCTTATGATCACGCAAACGAGGAAAAACCAACATGTGTAAGCTATCTACATCCCAACAGTTAACATAACAAATGTGTGGCAGAGAAAAAAAACGCGTTGGACCAAGGTATATCGTTCTATCGCATCTTCAACTCTGAAAGTCAGGATAACGAATGGTACGCACTCAGTGATAGACGTCGTCGCCAGTCGCTAGATGGCGCCACCGCTCGATCTCACATTATTTATGCCAGATGCGCGTGACGCTATCCATATTACACCACCTTGCTCGCCCGGTGAGTCACCGCTCACACAGCGTCTGCCGATCTGACAGCGAGAGGGATACTCTCTTTGTTCACAGCACTTTGGATAACTGGCCTATAATACAAGGATTTTCGTACACAACATCAGGTGAGTTTGCTGTAGACAATGTTTAAGATGTGACTTCGCCTAACCTCGTCATTGCGATTGCGTTCACGTGGATGTAAAATCGGTTAAAAGAGATGTGTGTTGCAGTTATCGTGGATCGCGGCGATGTCTGGTATTGATCGATGCCGTTGTGGCCTCAATGAGGAGGCTAGTACCTGGTTTGTGCATAAGCGGGATATTCACAAGAAATAAATGTATCGTTCACTGCGGCATATCACATCGAGATGTATCTTCTTTTTTTTATTTTGATCAACATCCTTAGAAATATTAACGAAACGATAACTAAAGGAGACAGAGTCTTGCCATTTGTGTTATGTTAATTGACACGTTTGGCATCATAACGTTACCAATATTTATGTTGCACTCGCATTTGACGATGCGCGCAACTGACCCACGTTTAAAAATCGCAGATGCTGTAGACTCTAAATTAGCTGCACAACATTCGTCATCTCATGACAAATAATACGAACAGACAATGCTTATGTAATGGCGCTTTGTAGAACGTCTATCTTGGTCAGGCAGCCTGTGCGGTTGTAGTTGTTGTTGAGTACGCACTGCTAGGCCAGACCAAGGAACTTGTGTGTGGTTGGAATCCCACCTCTGCACATGTTGATCTTTGCTACGGGATTAAAATGTTATGCTTTTTTTCGCTAATGGTGTATGTGGGGGGGGGGGGGGATGTATACAGGAAGGCATGATTCCTCTCAGCCTCAACAGTTGCCATTTTCACAGGTTAGAGGGACGTAAACCAACCAAACGTCTGTCTCCGCCAAAATTTCCTTCTATGTGTTACGTTTATATAATTATTGAGAAAAATTCGGTACCATAATATAATTATAGCATCAGCATGTATTTTTATAATCGTTTTTTATGTTTTATACGTCATTTATTATTATTGATTTTTTCATAATTATTACAGGATGACTTTCTCGAAGGCCACGGTGACGCCTGTTATGGGGCTTGTGATATTGCTTGTTGCACTGATAGGACTCGCCGGTAAGTCTTCAAACAGCCTGGGGTGAGATATGTACTGTTTCTAACTAACTAACACGCCAGCCATGCATAAATGCTGGGACAATATTGTGTTGGTGGGTCCGTACGACCTCATAGCATACAGTTTTCAAATATAATTCACTTACTTTTTAAAACGTATGTGGCGTGTAAGGGTTACCGAAAGAGAAATACTCCATCTTAATCCGTGATCCAGCGATTAATCCCAAGATTTCTTATGATGATCACGCCTAAGCGCATTTACGTTCGCATGGTAAAGTTTGTATCCAAATTACTGTTTATTTTCCGATTCATTTGATGTTGCCATGTTACTACAGCCGTCCTTCGTCGTTTTATTTTGTAGGTGCGTTGTTGAAGGATGTCTGCCCGGCGGAAGCGGAAGACTTATCTTTGGAATGTAGGAAGGGTGAGATGATTGTGGCCACCAAGGCAACCTATGGCAGGATGAGACTAGGTCGGTGTGTCCAAGACGACTACCGTCTGGGATGTGGAACAGATGTGCTCTTCTTGGTCGATAGATGGTGTTCCGGACAACGTTCTTGCCATGTTGATATGCCCAATAAGGACATTGTGCAAGCCAGCGAATGTCCCAAGAGCCTGCTCATGTACATGGAAGTGGAGTATGAGTGCTTGCCAGGTACGCTTACATTGCAGTTGATATTATCTTCATATTGTAGAATACATAACAAATCATTCTAAGATACCGAAAAGACATTCGCGGCCTAAGAATACATTCATACGTATAACGGGAATTGTTATTGCCTTTCTTCCTGAAGACATTAATCCAGTATTCATGTTAATTTTGGTTTCTCGGTTACATATGCAAACCGACGTGCGAGCATCTCTGCATCAAACCACCCATTCTTCGCTATGCATTTTTTTCGAACATATTGAGCTTTCAATATTATAACTAATACCGCAGCTGACTTCAATTCATTAACACATATCCACTGCTGCACCCTCACCCCATCATGAATGTATGAACTCATCATGTTCCTGCAATTCATTTAAGCTCGCCCAAGGGGATCGATCATTCCTAACTGTTTCTCGCCAAACCCTGTCCGGCTGAGTTCCACATCCGACAGTTTGTCAAGTCTTGTAACTGATGAGACAGGATGCGGTTCATCAAGAGCGCCTTGGATCATAGAGGGCGCCCCAGGTCAGAGAGTCAACATCTCCATATTGGACTTTGCATACACACCAACCAGCTCTGGAGCCAAAGCGTCCACCATGACATGTGAGCCGTACGGCTACATCGTGGAGAAGAAGCTGGGCATCAACAGGACGGTGTGCGGCGGGGTCGCCAGGCGGAGCCACGTGTACATGTCGGCTACCAGTGCAGTGGAAATCATTATATCGCAAAACCGACAATCAGAAAGTGCTTTTGTCTTAAGCTATTCGGGTATGTTAGAATGCTATTTCCGTCTGGCATATCTCGGTAAACGTGCGATGTGAACGTCGACTGTGTTTTGAAATTACCCGTTGGTCCGGATTTGAACGTAAGAAGGATGATTTAATACAGAAATATTCAATAACTGTAACGACGCATGGTAGAATTATAGTCTCATTTGCGAGGATCTATGATTGAAATATATTTTCTTACCCATTGACAAGAATGGGGATCCGCCTGATCGTTATGTTGGGTTGTTATTGCATATTACATTTTGATGGCGATAATAATTTCAAAGTTTCAATCATATGTGCATCATGCAGTTATCGGCTGTCCCGACGCCCGACCTCCGGATAATGCCTGGTACAGGCGGACGGGAGACACGGCGGAGATCGGCTGCGAGTGGAGCGATCTATCGTGGAAGGTTAAATGTGTGGAGAATCGCTGGATCGGCACCATGGGGAACTGCTCCAAGGAGCGTACGTATGCAAAGACTAAGGTTGTAGTGACATGCGTTTACCGCTGTTCGTGCTCGTTAAGCTTTCGCGAAAAGAAAAGAGATTCACGGGCTTTTAATATTGTTTAAACTCAGTTCTGTATTTCGCTTGATAATGGGTATCAAATTCATTGATTGCATTTAACCTCGTATATATGGAATATATGTTGGTTGCAGGAACGGCCGAGGTAGCCTCAAGCAAAGACACATTTGAGATTCACCCTGGCAAGTTGTTACAAACAATTGTGACAAATGGAACAAATTTGCGTTCGCGTCGATGTTTATTTATTTGCATATGACATTGAGCCTACGAGTAACATCGCATAAAATAATAAACTACAGACTGTGTGACACCGATCGTATGTGTGACATAAGGATTAATGCCTGATACTTAGTGCTATAATGTTGTAGCTCTTGGCATATTTGTGTCAATTTAAATCGACTAAAATTCACATGGACTGCATGTTAACTCCACCAAATGTTTCTTTCAGTCCTGTCTTGGGGTCTGATCATCGGTCTGGCTGCGCTCATAGCTCTACTGATTCTGGTCATCGTGATCGGCTTCGTGTGTGTTCGAAGGTATATACTTATATTTTTAGAAATAAGACGAAAGCCAGTTAATCCTGTTTCATCATAATGTAGCTTTTGCCGGCTCATAAATTTGTCCTGTTTTTTTATACTACTGATTCTTATCATCGTGATCGGGTTCGTCTCTGTTCAAAGTTATATACGTATGTTTTCGACATAAGGGGAACATCATTCAATCAGTTGCCGTCAAGATGATCATTTGACATCCTGGTGCAAATTATATTTTAATCGGTAACTTTTGTTACGCGAACTGGATATCCAGTAAATTGTCAATTGTTGAGTATATTTTTTCATTTGATTAAATTGTTTCCATTTGCTGTATCCTGCCCTTTGCAGAAAGAACAACCGGGGCGACGCGAATAATCCGGTACCGCCAGGTATGCAACAAGGGACCCTTCTTCCGGCCACAATGCCAAAGGGCACTGGCTACGTTCTTCACGCTACCAGACAGCGGCCCACTCACACCATGCATAAATGCATCCCAGCGACGACAGCGGGCACCACCAACAGTGATCTGCTCACGAGATTGGGCACCGCCACCGTCAACAGAGGTCATCCCAACAGCAGTGAGAGTGAATACCTGGCACCATGTCTCACCGGAAGTTACCTGGCTGAGAAATACGGTGCCCCAATCTATGACACGGTGGGAACCAGGAATGGCACGGGAGAGAGGAACAGCTCGGCTGGCGACGGCGACTGGGTCCAGGAGGGAAACTTCCAGTTCGTGACACCTAATGTTTAATTCAAGATGCCTGATGATTAGCTAGCCGTGTAAATTAAATGTCAAATCCCGCATTTTTTTCAGTAGTGCCGTCTATTGTGGCCCACATGTTATTTACCTAGCTGTAGCTTGCCTCTTAAAATAATATTCCTATATTTTTGCGTTTGTTCAAAATGAATATATGTTCAGTGCTAAGCTTGTTTTAATATTGTCTTTAGTCGCACGTAGTGAAAAAGAAATCGTAGCGTTCTATTCTCACTGTTGTGCTCTCCATGAGCAAATTGTACTATTTGGGTGGCAATCTGGTCCTCTATTGGCAGACACTCGGCAATGACGAGAATGAGTTTTCGTGCTTTAAAAGTGTGTCCTTATGCACAGTGTCGATACGATGAAAAAAATATGTCTGGCATGTAGGTTCCACCAGTGGCATCCATAGAAAGTAGTACAGTATGACTCATACATAATGTCGTGCGCAGTCCCGAGAAGAATTCTTGAGGCCGAATTCTGGTTTGTAAATAAACATCAGTGAAATGATATGCTGATGCGTGGCCTGATTTCTTGTAGTGATGGAGGGGGGGGGGGCGTGCCTCTATACATGTCTATAATTGGAATTACCGAACCGGCAAAGTCGCATATCCAACTAAATGACCAACCTACTTCTCTCAGGGCCAAGCCACACTCTACCGGAGCAGGGGAGTGTGGCGGAGAGGGGAGGTGGGGAAGGTGGGGGTGGGGGGGTGGGGGGTGTTATGATAGGTACGGACCAACGGGTTGGATCTGGAACGCTTGGTTTACGGCAAATCCCTCGGAAAACTGAAACATAATAAGCATAAGCCATCGACCACCCACGCGACTGCTGATATAATTTCAGGCGGTAAATTTTGCACGAGAAACAATTGTCAAACACATAAAACATGGACACATATTAACGCAGCAGGCAATGGAAAATTGTTACGCCCCAAGTGTTGTGCACAACTTAAATTTTATTTCCGAGAGTAATATTTTATTTATCCATCATATGCTTCAATTTACGGTTAGAGAAGTAATAATATAGGTATTGTCATACTAGACCATGTGGTGTCAAAGTAATAATTAAGACTATGTACTATGAACAACTAATGACCTATTATTATATACTGTCAACAATTATGCCATGAGTACCATTTTCTGTTTAATTTGATTATAGCGAATATGTGAAATGTTTAGTTCCAACTTGATGAATTAGTAAACAGCATACAATTTGAACCATCACCGACGTGACCACTGCGCCATCTGCTGAATGGATAATGAGCGGTGGCGCCATCTAGCGATCAGAAAACCAATGACAGTACGATCGGTTCTAAGCAAGGAGCGCATGATGACGGATTCGGAATTCCTCGCCGCATTATTGCCCAAAGGGAATGCAAAAGCTATTAGATGTAAATGGCTTCAGATATTTCACATCAGAAATCATATAATTTATGCCCAACGCACAGGTCGAATTCCTGTTTTACGGCCCCTTCCCCCTGCCCCCACCCCCATCCCCCATGCCCGTCCATGCAGTCATGGAAATGCATGCACCACTACAACGGGGAGCGCCGTAATTCCCTACAAAAACACATCTGATCAATGTGAAATGTTACAGTATTGTTTCGCTTATGAGCGAACGCTTGACTTAGTATCTACTCAATTTGCAAGTACTGTCAGCCCGTGCTCCAGCAATATTACCGGAGCATGAAGAACGAGTAAGCAAACCACCAAACAATTAATGAAGCTCGGTTTGTTAAACTGCACAAAGAGGGTACGCGTCGACCCCTGGGAGGAAACATCCAGGCACGCGGCCCCCGTAAAGACTCTACTTAGGTAAGCATCATGTACCCTGGCCTGGGAGGGTGCGGTTACCATGGTGACAGTTGGGTGACCTGCGCGTTATATCGCCTATCGGGGCGGAGCGCGTCTTCGCATCGATCGATATCCAGGGACGCTGCGCGTTCGTGGTTCTAAGCGTCACTGCGCGAACTGTGACTAATCGCGCACAAAGCGTTGTGGGCATCGCGGAGCGAGAGAGGAAAGGAGGAAGCAGGGGAGGCCTTTGTTCACCTGGTCAGGACGCCAGTCTGGCAGTAGGACGGGACGGGGGCACATCGCTTTCCGCACTGCACGTACGTGTTTGACCCTCACATGGACTAGTAGGGCTATTATGATGCACAACTAAAGCAACTGCGCATGCGTAATCGGTAAGTCCGGTATTAGATTGAATCTGGCGCTTGTTACATAGTTTTAGTTAAGACATCCTCAGACTCGGAATGGATTTGAAGCTTTGGGTCCATGCATCCTAATACCACGTGCGTGGTTTTCTCTCGTAACAAAGTCACTATCATAAATTCATAGTATTCAAATGTCGTATTTATCGCATACAGTAAACTACATGTTCTTTTATCTAAACGGCGCTGTCGCTTTCGACATAACCGCGTTTTGCAGTTCTTCAAAAAAATTACTCGGAATGCTATTATCAAGTGATTCGAATAGCATGATATGTTGGCAACCTATGATTGCAGAGAGAAATGGCAAGAAAAGAATTGATCTTCGCTTACATTGCCTTCCTGTGGATTTCACATACAGGTATGTATTATAAGCGTAAGCATTTTTTCTTGATGTTTCATGGTACTGACAGTCGACATATGTAGGTTATAACAAATACATATGACATGTGGAACTGCAGAATAGTGATTGATCTTGCTGCTCATGAGTCTGGTCCCATATATCGCAATTAGAGCAGCTCGAAAATCAAAGGGTTTGCAATCATTATGTTTCAATTCAAGTTATACTATGTTATATGTTCTTCGTTTAGATGCTGTGGTTTTGGAGGTGTGTGCAAGTCTGGCCGAGAGTCTAGAGATCCAATGCGGCCAATCCGAGGTGATTGTGATGAAAGACGCGTGGTTCGGCCGCATGAGGCTGGGGCGATGTGTGACGTCAGACTTGGGCTATATGGGCTGCGCGACGAATGTGCTCCATCTGGCGGACAGATGGTGCTCTGGGAGACATGGTTGTGAAGTGTCAATTCCTAATAAGGAAGTTATTGAAGTTAGCCAATGTTCCAAGGAATACACCGCATATCTTGAGGTGGAATATGAATGCATAAAAGGTGAGCCATACATGTTATATGCTTAGTATAAAACCATCGTTGTATATTAATTGTGCGACGTAACGTGTCTCAAATAACACATTTTGGTTTGATTATAACGTAGTATAACAGCTTCATCTATTAACTCATTAAAGTTAATGTTAAATAACGTGGTATAATAGCTTCATCTATTAAGTAAACTCATTAAAGTTAATATTTAATGAGTTAAGTTAATATTTCCACAAATTCGCCGAGAGGGGGCTCCTCAGATCTGAGAGAGGGGCCTCCGCTGTGAAATTATTTAGCCTTCTCTCCTGAACATTCTTTTCATACGGGTTATGCCAGTGTGCTGACGCCACTACACAAGTATGTGCGTGCCCGCTCGTCCAGTGTTTTTACTTTTTGTTGATATAGAAACTTTAAGTAAACAAAACATTATATGCCAAGTGTATGATTGTGAAATCAGCGTTTATACCTTTGCAGGAACCAGTATGTCTTCGCGGACGTGTGACGGGGTAAGGCAGATGCGCTTATCCGGTGATGACGGCTTCATTCCGAGTCTGATAACAGACCAAAGCGGATGCGGCTCCACACAATCTCCCTGGATTATAGAGGGCGCTCCTGGTCAGCGGATCAATATAACCATGATGGACTTTTCATCACATGATAGTAGTCAGCAGGCGACGATAACACATCGTTGCAATCCGTTTGGATTCATTGTCGAGCGGAAGCTTGGAATCAACAGAACAGTGTGTGGTGGAGTCGCCAGGCGGAGCCATGTGTACACATCCGCATCTAATAGCATTGAGTTGCACGTTCTCAAAGCGAGGTCGAACGATGCTCACTTCCTAATGCGATATGAGGGTAAGCCGAGATTTTGCAGTTGTATATATGACGCATATGTATGTATGTTCTAACAACTCCATCGTATATCACAATGTACATTTTACTGGACGAAAGGTAGCCATACGGTATGTAGAGTTTATAGGATCAGTATCTATATGTAACCAATATAAGAATTTCTGCCGTCAGCGAAATTAATATGCTAACACAAGTGTGTTTTCGTACTCTTACGAGCCAACTTTTTGATTTAAGGCGCTAGCTCAATCATAATGGTAGACAGTACTTTCATAAATATTGAAGGCTCTATCACATTTAATAAGCGAGGATATTTCATATTGATGGGCAGGATATTTTCTCTTCATGCACGTTTCTTCTTCATTGCAGTGACTGGCTGTCCAGATGCATCGCCGCCTGCGCATGCGTGGTACAAGCGTACAGGAAACATGGCCGAGATCGGTTGTGAATGGAGTAAGACTTCTTGGGAGCTGAAATGTGAAGGAAACTCATGGGTTGGCGTAGTGGGCAACTGTTCTGCTAAAGGTACGAACATTGAATAAAGACTCTTTCGCTAAACATTACAGCTCTAATGTCTCTGAACGATTGTTACACTTGACTTCGATTGTTTCATAACACTTTAATGCATCACCGCAGAGGTATGCACCGAAGGTGCTTTATTCCTCATAATTATCCATGCACGTTTGCTATATTATATTCTGGTCGCCATTTATATTTTGTAATGGCGCAACATCCTCGTTACATATATAGTATATATCACGATATGAGCTTGTAGTGATTCGAATCATACATTCTATCGCTTCCAGGTCTGACGGAAGTGGAATCGAAAGAAACGTTATTCAGTATATCACCAGGTGAGTGTGATACAAGGACTTCCCATTTATCAACATACAGTTCATTCGGCAATTACTCTCAATATTGTAACTTACGAATATTGCCTGCGTAAAAAATATTACACATAAATTTAGTATTGATATCTAACTGTCATCTGTGTTCACTTTGCAGTTATTTCCGTCGGTGTTATGGTCGCTCTCGCTGCTGTTGCTCTCATACTGGTGGTTATTATTAGCTGTGGTTACCGCTGCATGAAGAAGTAAGTACCATGTGTAAATTTGTAACGATGTAACTTGAATATGTATGATTTTATATAGGAAAAAATACATATTTGCCGTTTTGAAATGTTGTTAATATTCAAATTATAATACGAAGTAAATAGTTTGGACATATCACATTTAATCGCTTCATATCGTCCTAAAGAAGACGCTTATCTCATATATTTTGCAGACGCTCTCCAGCAGAGGGCAGCTCTACTCGGCCTCGTTCTGACATCCACGAGGCGATGAAGTCACCGGCGATGACGTCACTGGCGATGCCGACCTACTCGCAGGTGCGGAAGAAGCCTCGAGTGACGTCCGCCACCCACGCCTTCGTACCCGCCGGGGGACCCCCGCCCTCCTCGGGGGTCAGGGCGCCGAACCCCGTGAGCGGCACGGCCATCCGTGGTCCGCTCCCGGCCAGGAGTGGGGCGGACCGACCCATATGGGAGAGGACACTGCCAACGCCGACCCCTAGAGGGCAGCACGAGTCACTCTATCAACCCATCATAACGCACCAGGTGGACACGACTCCCGAAGACCCTAATTGGGGGCAGCACGACTCACCCATAAACCCTCCATTGAGTCTCCAGAACACTCTTCCCGGTCCGTCCAGCACTGTGATTCCGGCCTCGTCCGTTGGAGCGCAGCACGGTGCAATATCACTCTCCAGCTCCAGCGGGCAGCAGATGAGCACGGAGGGAGATTACCTGACTCCCTGTCGCACGGGGACGGCTCGGGAGACCGTATCCTCCACAGATTACGAGCCGTTCGCTGCAGTCAGTGGGAGAGAGAGCGAGCCAAGTGCCGAGAATGACTACAACTGGGACACCGAATCGGACTTCCAGTACTTTGGTCCAGATCTTGGCTATCACCCATAATGATTTCACACTCAATCTTAGTTTTTCCAGTTCTTGTACGTTGTAAATTATGCATCAAAGTGTTACCCCATGCACGCCAGACGTTCAAGAACAGGCATCGCTATTATTCAGAATAACCGATTTTTTTTTATTACGGCGCGTATATTTCAGCACATCACCGCTCGAATTACGTTATATGTTTTTTACGCAAGCCTCGCCTGTATAAATTCCCGTTGCTTGTAAAAACCTATGCAATTGCCGCCCGTTGCATCTCCTAATGTTCACAGGTAATCTTCGGGCACCGCTTGGCAAGCTCTACATGACGGATTAACGATCTGATAAATATCGATGCCAATATATATTAAATGTTTATTTTTAAGTCACTTCTCATCGTATCAACACCGGATGTATTGACCCGTCGGAATAGTTCGAGAAGTGTAATGTCTCATTCGTCAAAATGTGTTTCTTTGTGTTAATACTTGTGTGATGCATGTCTCATGTTCAGTGATAATTAGATTATCATGCTTCGAATTAAACGATTTATGAATAAATATTATCCACAGCTTTGTTTTGTTTTCAATGGATGGCCACTGATTAATGCAGCCAGTAACGAGGATACCATGTTAAATATGTGTCAAGAACCATGACTAAAAGAACAGCTGTAGATACATCCCGATATATCTCGAAAAAAATCGTTGCATAAAGATTACCGCTATGCGAATTTTACGTATATGTGAAAAACTATTGTCAGGCCTCAAGTGTATCAGAGATCGACACGCTTACCGTACCTTTCCATGAGATAAGCACTATATAGGTTTGCTTCACCTCAAATTGAATATTGGTATGGGAGCACCGTCTCTAACCCCAACGTGTCACGTCCTACGCCTAATGTAAACAAATCACCCATACCAATTAAATGCGAAATGACAGACATTCTGAAAAGTATGTGTGCTCTGACGACTGCAATAACGCGATCAATCAAGATGTCAAAGCATAACGTAATCGCACAATGTCCACCATTTCCGTTTTCGTACTCACTAGATGGCGCCACCGCTCGATATCGCATTATTTATGCCAGATGCGCGTGACGCTATCCATATTACACCACCTTGCTCGCCCGGTGAGTCACCGCTCACACAGCGTCTGTCGACCTGACAGCGAGAGAGAGACTGTCTTTGTTCACCGCTTTGTGGCTAATTTGCTCTTAATATGAGGATTTCCGTACTCAACCTAAGGTGAGTTTTTTTGCATACATTGTTGGAGATGTGATTTAACTTTACCACATCACCTCACTATCATTCATTTGGATGTGTTGGCCATTAAAAGGGCTTTGTGTTGCATTTCTTTGAGGAAATATCCAGTATTGATCCATGCGTTGCTGGCTTTAATGCGGTGACTAGTATCCAGTAAGCGTAGAAATGGGATATTCATATGGTCGAATAATTTGGAATAACTGTATCGTTCTTGTCTACGTATCTCACCGCTATATATTTACTTCATTTTGCTGATTATCCTCACATACACCGATGAAAAGATAACGAATTTGAGACGGATTCTGACAATTTATGTTATGCTAATGACATGTCTACCATCATAACGTTACCGATATTCCTGCTGTACTTGTGTTCGACGGTGTGCGCATCTGTCCTACGTTGATAATTTTGTAAATGCGATAGAGCTGATGGAAAATTGTACGGGTATCGCACTCGTCTCGGTCTTCTACAACTCAACATGCGAGAGAAAATAGACTAGACTTATAGTACCGCGCTGGATCGGCAATCGGTGTAAGATAGTCCTTGGTTACTGCCGATTGCGCCCGGCTGGGGCAGCCCGTTTGATTTGCAGCTGTGTAATGTATATATTTGGGCAGGATCAAGATTCCATGTGTTTCTCCGCCAAGAATACCGGGTTGCCCTATACCCCTGTATTTATGTGATATGATCTATGATTGTCCAATAACCCCAAATTCAATAAAACTAAGCGACAAAAATTAAACCAAACGTACAAAATAAGACTAAACGACCAACTAAATAACGAACATTGACATCTAGTTTTAACGATAATACAATTGGTGGACAACTATTTTGGTACGATGCTCTGAAAATGCCAACGACAACCGTTTGAACAAGGAGTTGTATATCATGGAAATGTGAGGTATAGGGCCGATAAAATCGATTTATTTTTAATAAGGCATGTTATTGTTCTTCCAGATTGACATCGTCCAGGGCCGCCATGTTGACTGTACTGGAACTTGTGATAGCCATCGCCATACTTGCATCGCCCGTCGGTAAGTTTTCAATCAGTATAGTGAGACATTAATAATATGCGATGATTCTGGAGAGACGTAACAGTCTCGACATGTGCCCATTTAGGTACCTTATGTACGGGGTGCGTACGACCTGACATCATACATTCTCTTCATATACTTAAATACATTACAATATGCATTGAAACAAGTGCATACAACGTTCCTTCTTTGTTTGACGTTACAGATGCGTTGTTGCAAGACGTATGTATCGTTGAGGCAGAAGACCTCTCGTTGGAATGTAGCAATAATGAAATGATCGTTGCCACAAAGGCAACATATGGGAGAATGAGACTCGGTCGTTGCTTGGTAGACGACGACAGGCTGGGATGTGGCACTGATGTGCTTTTCCTGGTGGATAAATGGTGTTCTGGGAGGCGGTCATGTCAAGTGGATATACCAAATAAAGACCTCGTGCAAGCCAGCGAATGTCCCAGAGGGTTGATGGTGTACTTAGAAGTGGAATACGACTGCTTGCCAGGTAAGCTGTCACAACTAGTAGCTGGTGTATAGTGTGCAAGACATATCTCATCATTCTAAGATGAAACTATTTTCTAGGATAAGAATATGTCCATATGCATAACTGAGATTTCCATTTCATAGGATGCTATTAATAAGTAGCACTGATCGCGTTCATGTTTGTTTCGTTTACTTGTTTAGATCCGTACAAAGGTATAGCCATCTCTAGATCATTACCGAGTAGTTCAAACGCCGCTATACCAGCAGCACAGCTGACCTCAGTTCATTCCAGCCTCCCCAGTGCATCGGCGCCCCCTCGCCTCCCATGTGAAAGTATGAAATACTCAATTGCCGTCATTTCATTTAAGCTCGCCCAAGGGGATCGACAGTTTCCAATTGTTTCTCGTCAAATCCTCTCCGGCTGGGTTCCACATCCGACAGTTTGTCAAGTCTTGTAACTGATGAGACCGGATGCGGCTCAGCAAGGGCGCCTTGGATCATAGAGGGCTCTCCAGGTCAGAGAGTGAACATCTCCATTTTGGACTTTGCCTACACGCCAACTAACACAGGGACCAAGGCGTCCACAATGACATGTGAGCCGTACGGCTACATCGTGGAGAGGAAGCTGGGCATCAACAGGACGGTGTGCGGTGGGGTCGCCAGGCGGAGCCACGTGTACATGTCCGCATCCAGTGCCGTGGAAATCGTTCTGTCCCAAAACCGAAAATCAGAAAGTTCATTTGTTTTAAGCTATTCAGGTATGTGCGAATGTATGTTAAATAATATATTTGGGTTGAATTGACAACCTGCGTGTGATTTATGTATGAGCGCAGGAAGTTAACTGCGGTGTTAACGCATTTGATGTGATTATGCATCATGATTATTTTGATATGCAATAATGTGTCGATATATGATGGAAATATGCTTCAACGAACTTTATATATGTTTTGAAGAAAACGGTGTTTAATACACTGACCATTTTTACCCTTTGATCGTCTTCATAATATGTTGACAATATTATTATGATGCAGTTATCGGCTGTCCCGATGTCCGACCTCCGGATCATGCCTGGTACAGGCGCACGGGAGACATGGCGGAGATGGGCTGCGAGTGGAGCGACCTCTCGTGGCAGGTTAAATGTGTGGAAAATCGCTGGATCGGCACCATGGGCAACTGCTCCAATGAACGTAGTATGTTTATTTTAATTGTAGTGTATATCGATCGTGCTCGTTTAAAAATGCGATATGGACCAGTACCACCTTGTTTTCCCATTACTACGTATTTACCTGAATTTAACGATCACATAATCAATTATTTAATTTTGAATTTCGCTTGTTAGTCCTTACCATATTTATGTTTTGTATTTAGCATAGTATTTATGCGCCATACGTTGATTGCAGGAACGGCCGAGGTGGCATCAAGCGATGATACATTTGTGATTCACCCTGGTAAGTAGTTACAAACAGCTATAATAAGTTGATAACTTTTGTGTTCACTTCGATGTGTATTTACTTACATATAACGAGTCATTTTAAATATAAGTTAAACACTACAGGCAACGTTGCATTTGATGAGATACGTGGCATCCAGATTGATGCCTGACACTTATTACTATAATCCTGTACCGCTTGGACTATTAAACTTCATATCGACTACATACTGACCATACCAAAATTTTTCTTTCAGTCCTGTCTTGGGGTTTGATCATCGGTCTGGCCGCGCTCATAGCTCTACTGATTCTGGTCATTGTCATCGGCTTCGTGTGTGTTCGAAGGTATATACGTATGTATTTCGACATAAGGTGTACACCATTCAATCATTTATCGTCATGATGGTCATTTGACATCGTAATACAATACAGGATATTTCGATCGCTATCTCTTGCTACGCAAAGTGGATACTCAATCAATTATCAATTGTTGAGTTATATTCTTTTATTTTATTAAATTGATTGTTTCCATTTGTTATATCTTGCCCTTTACAGAAAGAACACCGCGAACGATGCGAATAACCCAGGACCGCCAGGTATGCAACAAGGGACCCTTCTTCCGGCCACAATGCCAAAGGGCACTGGCTACGTTCTTCACACTACTGGACAGCGACCCACTCACACCATGCATAAGTACATCCTAGGGACATCAGGCGGCACCACCAACAGTGATCTGCTCCACGGATTGGGCACCGCTACCGTCAACAAAGGTCAGCCCCACAGCGGCGAGAGTGCATACCTGGCGCCATGTCTCACCGGAAGCTACCTGGCTAAGAAATACGGCGCCCCGATCTATGACACGGTGGGAACCAAGAATGGCCCTGGAGAGAGGAACAGCTCGGCTGGCGACGGCGACTGGGTCCAGGAGGGCAGCTTTCAATTCGTGACGCCTAATTCCGCAAATTGAGCACGTTGAAACAATTGAGCACATAAACAAGGTCGGTTTAAGGAATATATGGTGAATGTAGTGTAGTAGGATTATAGTGCACACAATAAATCCTAAATGGCGGCTGAACTAAAAATGTTCGAGGTTACCCATACTGGGTCTACCCCACACCATGAAGCGAGAGATGGAACGCAAGAGGGGTGGGGGGGGGGGGGTGGAGGGGCCATCAATACCTCTTTGAAGCTAATAATGCCTTTAAGTAAAACTAGACTCCAGTTGCCTTTATGTTATGCCTGAAAGAGAGGATGATGGCCACTAAATCCGAGCGGAAGAATACAGCGAAGTTAAATATCTGGAAAACAAGGTTAACTGTCTAAACGGAGACAAGGGACTTTACACTTCTGAACCCGAAGGAAAGGTTGAATCGATTTAGAGGCTGCCTGAAGTCAGTCAGGTGTGTAAAGACGGAATGAAGGCGCGAAGAATCACCCACACATCCTCGGGGCAAACTTTACAATTACGGGAGTATAATATTTTACACTGTTGGAGATACTTCTCCGTGGGGAGACACATGTGAACATTTTTGAATTGGAAATTGGACAATTTACGCCATTAGGTCTTATCATATATAGTTAGTGTAATGCATTGTGTTATATATGTTCATGGAATATTTATTACGGTTATCGCTGCACCTTGCGCCAATGGATCGGCTTGGCGACTAACGCTTGTATTGGATGTATTGGATGGACGTGTTTGATGTGTTGTGCTGATTGTTCCCGAAATAACAAGCTGCCGTGTAAAATTGTAATATGTCGCCAATGTAGTAGCTTTTGACAATAATAAAACAACTATGCACATCACGATTTAAATTGAGCTTTATTCAATGCTAGAATGTTATGAACACTGCCACCATGTTGTGAAACACTTCCAGAACAGCGTTGTGTTTTCAAGTTGGATTACACAGGGTAAAGCTATGTGCATAGCCGGTTGTGACGCTATCTCCAGATTGTGTCCCAATTGTTGTGTATCACCAATCCTTAGTTGTATGCCACCATCGTTCGTAATCGCAACGTTTACACATTTGATCCGATTACCTGGAATGTTATCTACGGAAGGGCGACAGACAAATTATGTACGAAATTCTCAGGGTTCTGTATTATCTGATTAGCGCTCAAGTTCGTGAAACAGGTAGTGGATATGTTCTTATTTCCCTGGAACCCGCACATGTATTGTCGGTATGATGGGCTCTCCCTAACCCCGCTTCCCACACCTATATTATGATACCCATTCGAGACACAGCAATACAGTCAGACATCACCGAAATGAAACTTCTGAGAGGCAAGCTTGCGCTGAAGACGTCACTACTGTGAAAGTTAAGATACCTAGACATAACGTATTCAAGCGAAGTCTCGCATCTTCGCTGTTACAGTCACTAGATGGCGCCACCGCTCGAAATCGCATTATTTATGCCAGAAGCGCGTGACGCTATCCACATTACACCACCTTGCTCGCCCGGTGAGTCACCGCTCACACAGCGTCTGCCGATCTGACAGCGAGAGGGATACTCTCTTTGTTCACAGCTTTGTGGATAACTGGCTCTAAATACGAGGATTTTTATACACAACCTAAGGTGGGTTTTCTGTATACAATATCGAAGATGCGATTTAACTGAACCGCATCATCACACTAGCATTCGTTTGGATGTGTTTGCGGTTAAAAGGGCTGTGTGTTGCATTTCTTCTCGGAAATATCCAGTATTGATCGATGCGTTGTCGGCTTTATACTGCGGTGACTAGTCGATCCCTCGTTGGCGTTCACATGGTTAACTCATTCATTTAAAACGATTGGAAATAATTGTCGTCTAAGGCCGCTTGTCTCATAGCTGTATAATTAGTCAATTTTGATAGTAATTACCAGAGATACTAATGACAATATAATCAACGAGACGAAATTTGGCGATTTTTATTATGTTAATGAAATGTTTACCATCATAACGTTACCGATGTCTCTTGTGCAGTTGCGTTCTGGGTTATGTGCATCTGTCCTAGATAGCGTCATTAGCTATTGTTGAGTGCGCCCGGCTAGGACAGCCAGTTCGAGTCTCAGATGTGCATTGCATATGTTTGGGTTGAATAGAGAGTACATGTATCAATGACCCTACTTAACCAAACGACCGACATAACGACTGTGGTCAGGCATTGCCATATAGGCTTCACAATATCATAATTGTGGCATAACTATTTCTGTAATATGCGACGAAAAAAAATGATTACCATTTGAACAATCAATTATATAGCTTGAAAACGTATAGTATAATATAACTCAGACATTCAGTTGTGTTTTTTATGATTAATCATTGCTATTGTTATTGCAGAATGACATGTTCGAGTGCCACCATGATTTATGTAATGGGCGTTTCAATAGTCATCGCTGCACTGACATCTCCCGTGGGTAAGTTTGTGATTAGCATGGTTGCAACACACGGGATAATCAAAGCCGTCTGAATATGTACGTGTTGTAGTAAACTGTGATGTGTACGACATCGCATGATACATTCTAAAATCTAATTAAATACTTTAAAATATGTATCCAAACGCTGTAGATTTCCTGATTAATTATTTGTCTCCAAGTGAATATATCCTTCCTTATTCGTTTAATGTTACAGGTGCCTTGCTGCAAGATGTCTGTCCCGCTGAAGCAGAGGACCTATCTTTAGAATGCAGCAAGAATGAAATGATCGTTGCCACCAAGGCAACCTACGGAAAGATGCGACTTGGTCGCTGCGTGGTGGACGATTACAGACTGGGATGTGGGACCGATGTGCTTTTTTTGGTTGATAAGTGGTGCTCTGGCAGACGGTCATGTCATGTTGTCATTCCTAATAAGGATATTGTGCAAGCCAACGAATGTCCCAAGGGTCTGCTGATGTACTTAGAAGTGGAGTACGACTGCTTGCCAGGTGCGTATCTGTAGTTAATGTTATTCTTTCAAGGCGTTGAAGAGTTATTTCATAATTCAAAGATAGTGAGAATATTTCCTGGGGTAAGAGCAGGTTCAGTTTACAAACGATCTTTACTCCTGGTGAAGTCCCCACCATGGTTTTAATATGGGAAAGGGGTGTCCATATTATTTTGGACCCGAATCTTAAGTTCGACAACGCTGATAAAATATCTATAACGCTCACTATGAACAAATATGTAAATCAATGCAGAATCATAACTAGCTCTGACTGCCGCTTTTGGGACGACTCGTTCGAGACAATATGGTACTGTTTCGCCAGGTGCCATCATTTTACTTAGACGGAAGTGTTCATTAGAAAATTCTATAATACATATTTCAGGACTAGAAATGCCCTGAAATCCTTTGCGTTATGCTTCGGATGTTTTACAGAAAACATGCGATACCCCTTCTCCGCAAACAAAGTTTATTTTTGACAACACTTTGAGCATGAAAAGTAAGAAGGACTTTTCTTATGGCACGCAATACCGCCTCGGCACGAGCAGCTTTTGGGAGTGAATAGGAGAACTTTGTATGTGAATTAGGCGGGAATACCAACACCATTAAACTTTCTTCAGAGATAGCATACGACATAAAGTCAACATGGAGTCCCCATACCCTCCATACTCCACTAAGCCCTTCTGTTATAATACACGCATGTATGGATTCCCCATTAATCGTGTTGTGTTTACGCGGCTATATGTTTATTACCCAAATTAATGTACCGTATTTGCATCTACATGTATTCGTTTTACATTTGTTATATGTTGTTATGTACTGTTATGTTATAAATTGAAATGCCCATTGCATAGCACGCTTAGATATGTATGCTGATGCACACACATGTCTTCGGCTCGGCCTGGGGATTTACATACCCCCTCCCTCCCATGCAAGCAGGAAATATAGATTTGCCTGTATTGTTTTTCAGCTCGCCCGAAGGGATCGAACAATCCTAACTGTTTCTCGTCAAATCCTGTCCGGCTGAGTTCCACATCCGACAGTTTATCAAGTCTCGTAACTGATGAGACAGGATGCGGCTCAACAAGAGCGCCTTGGATAATAGAGGGCGCTCCAGGGCAGAGAGTGAACATCTCCATGCTGGACTTTGCCTACACACCAACCAGCTTTGGCGCCAAGGCGTCCACCATGACATGTGAGCCATACGGCTACATCGTGGAGAGAAAGCTGGGCATCAACAGGACGGTGTGCGGCGGGGTCGCCAGGCGGAGCCACGTGTATATGTCGGCTACGAGTGCGGTGGAAATTATTCTGTCACAGAACCGAAAATCAGAAAGTTCATTTGTTTTAAATTATTCAGGTATGTACGAATGTATGTTCCATATTTCATCAGGGTTAAATTAACATTCTAAGAGTGATTTATGTATGAAAGTAGGAAGTTAACGGCAGTTTTATCGCACTTAATGTGATTACTTTTGATATCCAATATTGTGTGGATATATGATGGAAATATACTGCCATATACATTATATATGTGTTGAAGAAACCGGTGTATTATACAATGGCCATGATAACCCTTTGATCGTATTGATAATACATTGACAATGCTATTATCATGCAGTTAACGGTTGTCCCGATGCCCAACCTCCGAATAATGCCTGGTACAGGCGCACGGGAGACATGGCGGAGATGGGCTGCGAGTGGAACGACCTCTCGTGGCAGGTTAAATGTGTAGGGAACCGCTGGATCGGCCCTATGGGAAACTGCTCCAAGGAACGTATGTATGCTTATTTTGGTTTTAGTGTATAACGCCCGCGTGCATCTAAACATGCAAGACGGACCAGCTCTACATTCATTGTCTCCGTATTATTATGTATTTACCTAAGTTGAACAATCCCATAATCACTTGTTAGATTTTTCATTTCGCTTGGTAGTGGATACCGTATTTATTGACTGCATTTAACCTCGTATTGATGTCCTACGCGTTGCTTCCAGGAACAGCCGAGGTCGCATCAAGCGATGATACATTTGAGATTCACCCTGGCAAGTAGTTACATGCAGCTATACTAATTTGATAACATTTGCATTCACTTCAATGCTTATTCATTAACATGTGGCGAGTCATTTAAAATTTTATAGAAACTCTACAGGCAAAGACGCAATGACGATTTACGCGACACCCGGATTAATGCCTGACATTTAGTACTATAATCCTGTACCACTATTTGTGGAAATCGACTAAAACTTATATATACTGCGTTTTAACCCCTGCAAATGTTTTTTTCAGTCTTGTCTTGGGGTTTGATCATCGGTCTGGCTGCGCTCATAGCTCTACTGATTATTGTCATCGTCATCGGATTTGTGTGTGTTCGAAGGTATATATTTATATTTGCCACATAAAGGGTGTGCCATTCCATCATTTATCGTCATGATGTCAATTTAGCAACCTGCAACGATATTTTGATACGTAAGTTTTGTACATCAATAGCCAATAAAGCATACCCAATAAAGCATACCCAATAAAGCATACCCAATAAAGCATACCCAATAAAGCATCAATAGTGCCGTATATGTTTTAATTTTATAAACTTGTTTATCTTGGTTTGTTACATACTGCCCTTGATAGAAAGAACAACCGGGGCGATGCGAATCACCCATCAGAACCAAGGATACAACAAGGTACTCTTCTTCCGGCTACAATGCCAAAAGGCACTGGCTACGTCCTTCACGCTACTGGACAGCGACCCACTCACACCATGCATAAGTATATCCCAGGGACGGCAGAGGTCACCACCAACAGTGATCTGCTCCACGGATTGGGCACCGCGACCGTCAACAGGCGTCAGCCCCGCAGCGGCGAGAGTGAATACCTGGCACCATGTCTCACCGGGAGCTACCTGGCTGAGAAATACGGCGCCCCAATCTATGACACGGTGGGAACCAGGAACGGCACAGGAGAGCGGAACAGCTCGGCTGGCGACGGCGACTGGGTCCAGGAGGGCAGCTTTCAGTTCGTGACCCCTGGAGTATAGTTGTTAACATGTCATATCGATCATGCAGGATGATCTACATGTTTCATGCCCGTAGCTTGACTTCGGCACGTGGATTGGGCGTCAGTCAGCAGAGCGGACCTTCTTGTAATAACTTTGGTTTCTCTGATGCCATTTACCCATCGCATGTTTCTTCCTTGGCGCTGGCACCGTTTTGGCTGTGATAGTCCCTAATATACAAAACAACGTGGTACGTCGTCTGTTTATAGCAAGCAGCTTTAAAGCCGAAACGGATCTTGTACACGCGACTATATACACATAGTCACATAGGTATGTATTGTCAATCACGCCAGGTGTGTTGGGATAGGCCGCATTCATCGGGATCGTATGTCCACCGTGGGACAAAGGCGATATTTGGCAACGAGGGTGTCTGGTTTTGAGGGATGGGGTCACTAATAAGGACGAGCAAACCGGAATCTGGGTTTTAAAATGAAATACTGGAATTTTAGACCACCACTTCACATAAAGACTACAGTGGGCCAGGAATATTTGAATAAATACAAGCCCGGATATGTCGCTTTGTGCTATAGCACTACACAGGAAGTAGTTAATATCACATATAGGTATTGTGGGGTTCTAGTTAGGGGACGGGGGACGGGGGACGGGGCACCGAATGCGGTCAGGATAATCGAAATCTACCAGCAAGGCATTTTCTTTGGTGGGCGGGGGGGGGGGGGGTATTTTTAATTCGTTTTAGTTTAATTATGTTTAATTATTTTGTAAATATTTTGAAAATATTTGGTGACCGCGAGTGGCTGGAGCGGTCAGACGTGGCTGTGCATTAGTACCCACAATATCCTGGACTGTAGTCAGTGTGTGTAATGTGTTAATGTGTAGCATATTTCTTAATAAGACGAGAGAAAGTCCATGAAATAAGTCTATGGCAGGAAATATAACTGCTGGTTCTGGCGATATATTCTTTTCAATAACATAGTCCACATTGTTGCGTAGATGTTTGTTCGTATGCACTGCTTGATTATTAAAATGAATAAGTATAGAAACGTGTGTGCCTGTTGCGAATTCCAATATGTTAAAAGAATGTCCTTGCTGATTATCATGCCGGGGTCACGGGATGCGTCGATGGGTTGTTTTGAGTTTAAATGGGGACATGATTTTGCAATGTAGATTCCACCTTCTCGTGACAATGTTATTATGTTGTTTCATCATTTTAAACCGTGTTATGAATTCACCGATTGAAACGACTTCAAATGTCAAGCTTATGATCACGCCCAGGACATGGCCTACACAAACGGGGAAAAACAAACACGTGTTAAGCTATCTACATCCTAACAGTTAACATAATTCAGAAAGCCAGGAAAACGAAAAGTAATCCTGGAAGGGTTGATATAGGTGTTTAGCAGTTGACACACTGGACGCAGCATAATGCACTCAGTGATAAACGTCGTCGCCACTCGCTAGATGGCGCCACCGCTCGATATCGCATTATGTATGCCAGATGCGCGTGACGCTATCCATATTACACCACCTTGGTCGACCAGTGAGTCACCGCCCACACAGCGTCTGCCGATCTGACAGCGAGAGGAATACTCCCTTTGTTCACAGTATTTTGGATAACTGGCCCGTAACACAAGGATTTTCGTACACAACATCATGTGAGTTTCCCGTAAAAAGTGTTCAAGATGTGAGTTTGCCTAACCGCATCATCGCCATTGCGTTTATGTGGATGTAAAAGCGGATTAATGAGTTGTGTGTTGCAGTTACCGTGGATCGCGGAGATGTCCGGTATTGATCGATGCTCTGGTGGCTTCAATGCGGAGGCTAGTAACTCGCTTGTGCATGAACGGAAGATTAATTAAGTTAAACATTTCGAAATAAATCTAACGTTCACTGCCCCTGATCACATGGGCATGTATCTTGTTTATTTTGGTCATCGTCCTTAGAAATATTGAGACGAATTGATAACGATAGGAGACAGAGTCTTAACATTTGTGTGATGTTAATGACATGTTTGGCATCATAACGTTACCGATATTTATGCTGCAAACGCGTTTGGCGCTGCGCGCGTCTGTCCCAGGTTCAGAAAATGGCAAAGATAATAGAAATTAAACGATTTTGGTACCATCATATGATAATAGTCCCGACATCCGGTTTTATAATCATTTGTATGCCATGTCTTGTCATTATTCTTATAGAATGATCTTTGCGAATGCCACGATGATTTTTGCAATGGGACTTGTGATGCTCCTTTCTGCAATGACATCGCTCGTCGGTAAGCTTCCAATCAGTACGTGATGCTACATATAATGTTTGTAAGACACCAATTAGCCACCGATGCACAACCTTGGGAGCCGGTTCTCGTCTAGACACAATATGGTGTTCCTTACGACCTCATAACGTAAGCGAGAAGCACAGTGAAACGTCACCTGTCAGTGTGCAGACTGGATAGCTCCATAGCAATGGACTTTTGATCATGGGGTTGTACGTTGAATTTACCAATAATTACTTGTATTTACCGGTGGTAACCACACATTTGAAAAGTATGGTCCTGTCATTTTTTTTCTGGCGGCATCGACGGTCTCTAATTTGCATGTTAGTGACATAGTGCCTTAAAATGTGATGGCACCGATATCCGAATTATTGTTTATTTCCCTAGTCATATGATACTGTCACGTTACTGCAACCTTCTCTCTTCGTTTGACTTCACAGGTGCGTTGTTGCAAGATGTCTGTCCCGCGCAGGCCGAAGACCTTTCTTTGGAATGTAGGAAGGGTGAGATGATTGTGGCCATCAAGGCAACCTACGGAAGGATGAGACTAGGTCGGTGTGTCGAGGACGACTACAGACTGGGATGCGGCACTGATGTGCTCTTCCTAGTGGATAGATGGTGTTCCGGAAAACGTTCTTGCAACGTCGATATTCCCAATAAGGACATTGTGCAGGCCATCGATTGTCCCATGACCCTGCTCATGTACCTAGAAGTGGAGTACGACTGCTTGCCAGGTACGTATCTATAGTTAGTAGCCATTGTAGTGTTATTCAGTAAAGTGTAGAATATATACTTCATCAATCAACAGCAATGCTTGGACTTAGGATACGTTCATAAGCATAACTAAACTGTCCAATGCGTATTACCTTTAAATCTGTAATGAAAATTTGTTTCTTCTACGTAGTAAGATATGTAAAGTGAGGTATAGAAATCTGTATATCTTTACTAACCATGCAATAGTCGCTATATTGGATTTGAATAAACATAGTTTGTTCCCACATAACCAACGCACCCGCTCCAACTTTCTCCGCCTGTGAGTTTAAATATTAATTTGCCTTTATTTTATTTCAGCTTTCCCGAGAGGATCAAAAGTTCCCAAATGCTTCTCGCAAAATCCTATCCGACTAAGTTCCACAACTGACAGTTTGTCAAGTCTCGTAACTGATGAGACTGGATGCGGCTCAGCAAGGGCGCCTTGGATCATAGAGGGCGCCCCAGGGCAGAGAGTGAACATCTCCATGCTGGACTTTGCCTACACACCAACCAGCTCTGGGGCCAAGGCGTCCACCATGGCATGTGAGCCGTACGGCTACATCGTAGAAAGGAAGCTGGGCATCAACAGGACGGTGTGCGGTGGGGCGGCCAGGCGGAGCCACGTGTACACGTCAGCAACGAGTTCGGTGGAAATCATTCTGTCACAAAACCGAAAATCAGAAAGTTCATTTATTTTAAGCTATTCAGGTATGTAATAATGGTATATCTATACAGCATGTCTGGGTAAGCGTTGACGTTTAATGCGCATAGGAGTTGACCGCCTGCTTCGTTTTAAACTCACTTATATAAATATTACATAAGCGTATTTTATTAAACCTATGGTAGAATATATTCTCTTTTGGATTGATCAGATAAATATTTTATCATGGCCACTAGTAAGAACGGTGAACGACTTAATAAGGCTGGGGTTATGTTATTGAAATGTATTTCAATGGCGATCACTGTTTCAAAGTTTTAAGCAAGGGTATATATGGCAGTTGTCGGCTGTCCCGATGCCCGGCCTCCGGATCATGCCTGGTACAGGCGGACGGAAGACATGGCGGAGATGGGCTGCGAGTGGAGCGACCTCTCGTGGCAGGTCAAATGTGTGGAGAATCGCTGGATCGGCACCATAGGGAACTGCTCCAAGGAACGTACGTATGTGAAGCTGATATTGTGGTGTAAGGCTATCACCGCTATGCGTGCGCTTTTTCAAGCTTGTTTCTAATATCACATATTCAGCAGGATTTCCTCAGACTTTAATATTGTGCCATAATACTTAATTTCGCATTTCGTTGGATATTTAATAATATCATGTATTGATTGGCAATACTTATTATTGGCATCGTAGTTATGTGGTATACGTTCCTCGCAGGAACGGCCGAGGCAGCATCAAGCGAAGATACATTTGAGCTTCATCCTGGTAAGTAGTTAAAATACGGTGTTTTAATTTAAATTTAGATTTGCGTTTCAATCGCTTTTGTTTGTCACGATGATGGTCTGAATAGTGTGGACGAAAATGCTGGCTCAGTTACAATTATTCTTGATCTGATGCTCGCAAATATGTCTGACATGTTTTCTCATTGTGTTTTATGGATATCGTATTTATTTATTGCTATCGATTGCATCTTTGCTTGATCAAAAGTTTTTTTTTGCAGTCCTGTCTTGGGGTCTGATCATCGGTCTGGCTGCACTCATAGCTCTACTGATTCTGATCATCGTCATCGGCTTCGTGTGCATTCGAAGGTATATATGTGTATATTTTATCAAAAAGGGTTTAGCGTCATTTATCGTCATAATGACCAACTGACATCATGGACAGACACAGTAAAGTGGATGCCCAATAAATCATCAATTACTTTGAAAATGATTGAGTCACGAGTTTATAAAATGTTTCCCTGTATTTGTTCCATGCTCGTATTTTGCAGAAAGAACACCCGGAGCGACGGGAATGACCCAGTACCGCCAGGTATGCAACAAGGGACCCTTCTTCCAGCCACCATGCCAAAGGGCACTGGTTATGTTCTTCACACTACTGGACAGCGACCCACTCACACCATGCATAAGTACACCCCAGGGACGGCAGAGGGCACCACCAACAGTGACTTGCTCAAGAGATTGGGCACCGCCACCATCAAAAGGGGTCAGCCCAACAGCGGCGAGAGTGAATACCTGGCGCCATGTCTCACCGGGAGCTACCTAGCTGAGAAATACGGCGCTCCGATCTATGACACGGTGGGAACCAGGAATGGCACAGGAGACAGGAACAGCTCGGCTGGCGACGGCGACTGGGTCCAGGAGGGCAGCTTCCAATTTGTGACTCCTGGCGTGTAGTTGTCAACATGTCATGTCGATCATGCATGATGATCTACATATTCCATGTCCGTAGCTTGACTTCGGCACGTGGATTTGGCGTCAGTCGGCAGAGCGGACTTTCTTGTAATAACTTGGGTTTCTCTGATGCCATGTACCAATCGTATGTTTATTGCTTGGCTCTGGCACCGTTTTGTCTTGATATTCCCAAACATACAAAGCAACCTGGTACGTCGTATGTTCATAGCAAGCAGCTTTAAAGCTGAAACGGATCCTATAGTTATTTATTATTACTCGACATATAGTTCTTTCTTGTCAATCACGCCAGGTGTGTCAGGATAGGCCGCATTCATCGGCTCGCATGTCCACCGTGAGACAAAGGCGATATTAGGCAACGAGTGTGTCTGGTTTTTAGGGATGGGGTCACTAATGAGGACGAGCAAACCGGGATCTGGGTTTTCAAATGAATTGCTGGAATATAGAGCACCACTTCACAAAGACTACAGTAAGCCAGGAATATTTTAAGGAATGAAACAAACCCGGATTTGTCGCTTTGTGCTATAACACTACACGGGGCACCGAAGACCGTCAAGATAATCGTAATCTACCAGCAAGGAAGGTGGATGGCGGAGGGGGGAGGGGGATTTGTATTTAGTTTTTGTTTAATTATTTTTTATTGTCTTTTAATCACTTTTAAACCATTTTTCGACCGTGAGCGGTCCGGCAGGACTGTGCGTTAGTACTCACAATATCCTCGACTGTAGTCGGTGTATGTAATGTGTTAGTGCGTAGCATATTTTTAATAAAGCGAGAGAAAGTCCCTGAAATATGTCTATGGCAGGAAATATAACTGCTGGTTCTGGCCGACGCGGGGTCACGGGATGCGTCGATGGGTTGTTTGAGTTTAAATGGGGACATAATTTTGCAATGTAGATTCCACCTTCTCGTGACAATGTTATAATGTTGTTTCATCATTTTAAACCGTGTTATGAATTCCCCGATTGAAACGACTTCAAAGGTTAAGATTATGATTACACCAGGGACATGGCCTACACAAACGAGGAAAAACCCACATGAGTTAAGCTATCTACATCCCAACAGTTAACATAACTCAGAAAGTCAGGAAACCGAAAAGTAATCCTGGAAAGGTTGATATAGTTATTTAGCAGTTGATACACTGGACGCAGCATAACGCAATCAGTGATAAGCGACGTCGCGACTCGCTAGATGGCGCCACCTTTGGTTATCGCATTACTTATGGCAGATGCGCGTGACGCTATCCATATTACACCACCTTGCTCGCCCAGTGAGTCACCGCGCACACAGCGTCGGTCGATCTGCTGGCGAGTGGGTTTGCGGTCTTTGTTCAAGGACTAGGTGGATATTTTCTTCAGTGACACGGATATTTACATTGCGCGAAGGTATGATGCGACTATCTCTGCATAATGATACTGACTGCATATCTGCATGACTAAATGGTATCGATAAGGACAATTATAGCGACATTAGAAGCGGGTTGTTGATAATGGTGGTGCTTCGTTTGGTCATGGCCTCCCATATCGATCTTGGCTTCGGTAGGGCTACGGCACAGGCTATTCCTTGCGTGGCGCATTGCGGGCTTAAATAGATACCAGACTCATTATGCATTTTGAAATATCATTCCTGCCTAACATGCTAGCCCTGGTGATTATCATTTTGAAATGGCAGCTCACATATAATAATGAGAGGACGACGATTAATAGAAACAAGACCTATACATAACATTATGTTAATGGTGGTCTCGCATCATAACGTCTCCCGCACATGTTTTGCCGTACGAGCGATCTTTTTTAACAACCCTCAGCTACATTGATGATTATCAATTGATTTCTTGTCAATATTGGCGATAACGACGTCGACGTGTCGAAAATGCCGCACATGGCGTCTTTTGGTAGCGTAGGGTTTATTATGCAGCTCAATATATATCCTCAGCGTAAAATTCAATGGATAAGAAATCAATTATCCTTTACGAAGGGCAAATGTCGCCATGATAGTAGCGTAATATATAATGAACAATCCTTAGTCTTGTGCTTCATTTTAAAATTTTCTTTCAGGGTATTCTACAGCCTTTGGTTGCCACAATGATACTCATCATTCTGACTGTGATGTTCACTGCAACTTTGATATCTTCATCAGGTATTTATTATGCACAATTGTAACGCATTAGTGTGATTGTCGTGAGGTACTTACTTGATTGGTTTATCTATTACAGTTGATATTTGATTGGCAATGTAGTCATATTACGGATGTGGAATTCGGTTTGCAATATGCACTCACAAATCATTATTGCGTCTCAATAAATGCTGAGATATGAGAGTCAATGCTTTCGTATGCTATGTATTGCTTGCGCCGCTCAATTAATCGTCATTCAAATGGTGGAAACACATTGATTTTTGGGTTTTACGGTTTCGACATATTCATGGCAAGCATAAATATAGTTTTTCTACCCCACAGACGCGCTGGTCAAAGACGTCTGTATCAGTGAAGCGGAAGATCTAAACCTGGAATGCGGGAGGGATGAAATGATCATCGCCAAGCGAGCCTCATTCGGGAGAATGAGAGTCGGTCGATGCCTTGCAGAGGATTACAAAATAGGATGTGGCACTGACGTACTTTTCCTATTGGATAGATGGTGTTCTGGCATACGCTCGTGTTATGTTGTCATTCCTAATAAGGACATTGTGCAAGCCAGCGAATGTCCTAAGGGTCTGCTGATGTACTTAGAAGTGGAGTACGATTGCATGCCCGGTGCGTATTCATAATCCGCAAAAAGTTCTTATTGTTGTATATGATGCAGACAACTTATCTCCTCATTCTAAGATAGTGAGAATATTGTTTGAGTATATTATGCGTTCACATGCAGAATTACAGTAACTGTAATAACCATTGCATCACGATATTTTAATATACGACTGGATACATGTTCATAGAAATATTTCACTCATTTGGTTTTTCGTCATTTCAGCTCGCCCTAGGGGATCAAACATTCCCAAGTGTTTCGCGTCAAACCCTGTACGTTTGATATCTACATCCGATAGTTTGTCAAGCCTTGTAACTGATGAGACCGGATGCGGGTCAGCAAGAGCTCCTTGGATCATAGACGGCGCACCAGGTCAGAGAGTCAACATCTCCATGCTGGACTTTGCCTACACACCAAGCAGCTCTGACGCCAAGGCGTCCACCATGACATGTCAGCCGTACGGCTACATCGTGGAGAGGAAGCTGGGCATCAACAGGACGGTGTGTGGCGGGGTCGCCAGACGGAGCCACGTGTACATGTCGGCGACGAGTGCGGTGGAAATCATTCTGTCTCAAAACCGAAAATCCGAGAGTTCGTTTGTTTTAAGTTATTCAGGTATGTAAGAATAATATATCTCTCTAGCCTGTCTCGGTTAACATCAATGTTTTATACGTACTACAGTTCGTCGTGATATTCATTTTAAGCCTACTTATATAATTATTCAATACCCGTATGCTATCAAACGTATTGTAGAATATATTCGCTTGTGCGTGGATGTATCCTATGGCTATATGTATAATATGTGTTATCATACACACTAGTAAAAACGGTTAACGGGATGATCAGGCTGAGAATTTGTTCTCGATCCAAATCGAAATTTATGGCGATCCAAATACATTTGGCGGTTGTTTCCAAGTTTCAGACATGGCTTTATTATTCAGTTATCGGCTGTCCCGATGCCCGACCTCCGGATCATGCCTGGTACAGGCGGACGGGAGACATGGCGGAGATCGGCTGCGAGTGGAGCGACCTCTCATGGCAGATTAAATGTGTAGAGAACCGCTGGATCGGCACCATAGGGAACTGCTCGAAGGAACGTACGTATACTTTTGCTTAGTTTGTATTGTGAAACGACCACCGATTGTCGTGCATTGTAAAATGCCAGAGGGCCCAGCACTATATTTTTACATAGTTGCGAAAAACTACTTTTTGCCTGAGCTGTACGATCGCATATTGAATTGTTCAATTAACACTTCAGTGGATAACAGCTGTGAGTTAAATGTTGTTCGTTGCTTCCAGGGACGGCCGAGGTGGCATCAAGCGAAGATACATTTGAGCTTCATCCTGGTTAGTAGTTATGATTACAATAATTGCTATGATCTAATTCAAAATTTGCGTTTTTTGTCACGTGTTATCAAGATGTTCTATGGATGTCGTATTTATTTATTGTAATTTAATATCGATTGCATTCTTACTCCGCCAAATATATTTTCAGTCCTGTCTTGGGGTCTGATCATCGGTCTAGCAGCACTCATAGCTCTACTGATTCTGATCATCGTCATCGGCTTCGTGTGCATTCGAAGGTATGAACATGTATTTGCATATTGCACCATAAGGGTTTAGCGTCATTCAGCATCGTCATTCGTCATTCACATATATATTTCCACCCGTAGGTGTCGTTAGGTAATGTGGATACCCAATAAAGCATCAATTTCTCAGAAAATGATTGAGTCATAATTTAAAGGTAATAATGTTAAAGGTTTCCTGCATTTGTTCTATGGTCTCGTTTTACAGGAAGAGCAACCGAGGCGACGCAAATAGCCCAGCGCCGCCAGATATGCAACAAGGAACCCTTCTTTCAGCCACAATGTCAAAGGGCACTGGCTACGTTCTCCACACTACTGGACAGCGACCCACTCACACCATGCATAAGTACATCCCAGGGACAGCAGAGGGCACCACCAACAGTGATCTGCTTCACGGATTGGGCACCGCCACCATCAACAAGGGTCAGCCCCACAGCAGTGAGAGTGAATACCTGGCGCCATGTCTCACCGGGAGTTACCTGGCTGAGAAGTACGGCGCCCCGATCTATGACACGGTGGGAACCAGGAATGGCACGGGAGAGAGGAACAGCTCGGCTGGTGATGGCGATTGGGTCCAGGAAGGGAGCTTTCAATTCGTGACTCCTGGCGTGTAACATTTTTCCTGAATGTTGCGTGATAGCCCCGTCCCCTCTCGCCATCTTCGTCCCTCATATATCTCACGCATATTTGCAAGATTTGATTGTCAGCGTATATTCTTGGCAATATACATGTCGCCTTTTACATTTAAGCGATATCCATGATGAACCATTTTTGATGGCTTCGGAGGCTTTCTATGTTGGAGGGAAAGGTTGGGAAAGGGGAGGGGGCGGATATGACGCCAAAGTACCGAAACTGGTTCAAGGGCGAATCCAGGGGGAGCGAAAGAT
Organism: Arenicola marina; assembly: GCA_964019135.1. NCBI lineage: Eukaryota > Metazoa > Annelida > Polychaeta > Arenicolidae > Arenicola > Arenicola marina. The sequence goes on from OZ025259.1 coordinate 32,771,902, forward strand.
GGGTTACAGGGAGTCCTGACCCCCCCCCCCCTTTTTGAAGAAGAATGCCGCTTTTCACTGCACAGTTTAGGCCATCTGAGGCGTGGACACCCTCTTCCCCTCTTTTGAGGAAAAAAGCTATTTGAGGCGGCATGTAACCCCGTCCCCGGTCTCGGTGGCAAATCTGGACCCCCGTTTTCAATTTGTTGGATTCGCTCCTGTCAGGTTCCACAACTGAGGCATGAGAAGTGTGATGTTGATTGGGGGATTGATTTATGTGGCACGCTTTAACCTCAAAGGTCATATCGCGACGATGGGAACGATTAACTTAGAAAGTATCTATGTATCTAATAATATCATGCTTCTTTTTGCGAGGAAAGAGAAATTCTGGAATGCGCACAGTATCGTGAATGGACATTGCACATGTGACCGAACCAATCAACGCCCGCTTGGATCGGTCTGACTTGGTCCTCTCGACAATAGCTGAACACGCTACCTGCACTAGGTCACGAACTGACCACTGAGAAGTATGAAGAGGCAATGGTGTGGTGGTTCCCGTCGATGACCTGGCTGGTGAAAGGTGGAAGGACTGGGGAAGGGGGTGGGTGGAGGAGGGGGGCTGAGTTCTCCTGGGGATGATCGGACAATTATTGCAGGGCGAGAGGGTGAGGTGCATGTTGTGCCCCTCGGCATCCTCCCAGTATTATGCCAATTTTGTTAGCGATAGAAAAGATTTGGCGGCAGGCGATTGTTCCCCAACAGGTCTGTATTTCAGCATTTTTTACTAATATGTATTTTTTTTGTCTGGGATATTAAATCGCTTTTTATGTATGTATAGTATGGTCTTTGTTGATATAATAACAACTGACAAAAACACATGTGCCTTTTGAGGGTCCCAGTCGAGGGAACGACGGGTTTTAATGCATCCTGCTAATACACCGAGCGAGTAGAATAATTTCATTCTAATGGTAATACGATGGTGCATAAGTTACGGTTTGTTTTCATTTAAACATGTTCATGAAGAGGTCGTCACCAATGCTGTTGCGTTTGTTTGGCCGCCAAATTGAATTAGAATGCGATCATACTTACACGGATACAGACGCATTGCACGAAATTACCAGAAGGCGATGCATTTTCCTACACATTATGAACATAATCATTTCATCGTGGAAAACTGTTTGCATGAGTAAAAAGACAATTATGTAGGGACAAATAATTGGGCAATATAATACAAGAAACGTTTATTTCATACCATTCAGGCGATGGGCCCATGGTATCAGTTCCGTGCAAAGTGCAGTACATATGAGTGTGCTGGTACATTGCGCAATAGTAATCGCACCGTCCTACAACCGAGGCCATGGGGGCTTCACGTGTTCTGTGGTAATGCCGTTGCTCTTCCATAGACACCGCCGCAAAGAGACACATTTCATAGTTCAAAAACAATGTTGCCAGTTATTTAAATGCAAACTGACCGGTTGCCCATATGTATTATGCAGTTCGAGGCCGCGTGAAATACATTGGCATAACGCGCTCAGACATAACCCAGTGGCCATTCGCTAGATGGCGCCACCACGCGCATCATATTATTAATGCCAGCTGCGCGTGACGCTATCCATATTACACCACCTTGCTCGCTCAGTGAGTCACCGCTCAGTCACCGCTCAGACAGCGTCTGTGCAACTGTTGGTGGGAGCTTGGCGGTCTTTGTTCTCGGACTGGGCGGATATTCTGTCTAAACCAGGGATACTTGCCTGTGCAAAAGGTAAGATTTTTCGAAAATATCATCAAGATGAATATCTTATTATGCTGCACCATGGTATGACCGATATTTGGAGCAGGGCGGCGGAACTAGAAGCCTGTGGAGGCGATTGTGCTTGGTTCGGCCATCGTCTATTTTATTGATCCTGCTGGCACCGGTGACGCTGACGGGCGTGGGTTATAATGTCGCGCTGTTCGCTTACATGTCTATGTACCTTCTTTCCGCTCAGTAATATGTGGATATAACGGTCAGGTCCATTGTGCTTCTGTTCAATGGATGCATCAAACAGTCACAATTAAAACCTATTAGGAAATAAACAACAGACTTTGCATCGCATTATGTTAATCGATGTCTCACATCATAACGTTACCAAATATGTTTGATCGTGGTGCATAATTCCACTGCCTGTGTCAGATGTATTGATTTTTGTTGTTGCATTGTCTTAAAACCGATATGCATATTCCATGTATGCTCCATATTTATCACATGACTGTTTTAACCAATGAAGTTCAGTTAATTTATCGCCAGCGAATCACGAGATATGATATCGCTTCCATATTCGTACACAGAAAAATATCCATGCAAGTTTAAGCTCACTTTGAAAAACGGGCAAAGCGGACACAAAGTCAACAAAGGGATATTTGACTTCAATGATAAATTGGCATCAATATGTTTTAAAAATCCTTTTATTTTTCAGATCTGGATCTGAACAATCAATTCGCTACCATGGTCCTGCTCGGATTGGTAATCCTGTTGATTATTTCTTTCATGCCGACATCAGGTACGTATGTGCGCATGGTATATATGTCAACATTAATGTGGTAATTTAGTTATAAAAATATGTTCTCTCAATGTTGTCTCAATATGCAGATTACAATAGCTAGTAACCACAGGCCCGGGTTCTATTGTTTATTTATAGACGCTGCATATGCCTGTAGAATCATATCACATATATGTTGCATTATTGGCTGAATACGACCGCGCAAACGATGATCTTTCATAGAAATAAACTTGCTATTTGGTAATATACATTGACAATATTCGTGACATGGTATATCGGTTACGTGGATATTTACACAGGCCAGAATATAGTGTTTGTCGGTTTTTAACTGTTGCAGCAACTTTGATGAAAGACGTGTGCGTTGGTCAGGCGGAGGATTTGTCATTAGAATGCAATAGAGACGAAATGATAGTCGCTAAAAAGGCATCGTACGGACGGATGGAACAAGGTCGGTGCTTGGTAGACGATTACCGACTCGGATGTGGCACGGACGTTCTCTTCCTCGTCGACCGATGGTGTTCAGGCAAACGGACGTGTCAAGTGGATATACCCAATAAAGACCTTGTTCAAGCCAACGAATGTTCCAATGGTCTGCTGATGTACTTGGAAGTTGAGTACGATTGTTTGCCAGGTATGTGTACGCAAGCATCCTTATTCAAAACGAATAAATGTCATCGGTAACTGGCTAGCGTCGCACCGTTGTCTGGATCACTCTGTAACATTTAGATGCGATAATCGTACTAAATCACTTTTTACAATTTTAACAGCCACTGTGCGATATGGTCCGTACGATAATAGTTAAATTATCAACCTCGGCGCGCGGTTAGTATGTTAAAGAAATATGCCACAATGAGCGATTTATTTTCTGCTTCGTTTGGGATGTTGAAGCAAATGCATGATACTCTGCAGCGAAGTCACAAATATGGCCGTATGGTATGCATTCCATACGCTTTGGCCTAGAATGGAGCAATAATTATTTGAATTTTGCTCCAGCTCGTCCGACCGGTTCCAAGATTCCGAAATGTTTCTCGGCGGATGCGGCGCGACTGACGTCCACGTCTGACAGTTTGTCAAGTCTGATGACGGCTGAAACAGGATGCGGTTCGACAAGAGCGCCTTGGCTCATAGAGGGCGCCCCAGGCCAGAGAGTCAACATCTCCATGCTGGACTTTGCCTACACACCAACTAGTTCTGGGGCCAAACCGTCCACCATGACATGTGAGCCGTACGGCTACATCGTGGAGAGGAAGCTGGGCATCAACAGGACAGTGTGCGGCGGGTTAGCCAGGCGGAGCCACGTTTATATGTCTGCAACAAGTTCTGTGGAAATCGTGCTGTCACAACAGAGAAATTCAGACGGCGCTTTTGTTTTGAATTATGCAGGTATGTAGGTGCAATCTCTAATAACTGATTTTATAGTGACAAAAGACATAGACGTACGTTAATTTCGAGATATGACGAGTATGCGTCTGAATAATGTGATACTCCTGAATACATTAAAGTCTTACTGAGATGAGCTAGAACTTGTTAGTCGGAAATTGCATGATACAGGTATATGGTATATAATAATACGACCCATTCATTATGCGACTTCTTCCGTAATGAACTGAACGCTTTTACGTGTTAGAGCACATTTAAGCAAACCCTTCAATGACGCTACTCACGACAGCAGGTCCAATCATGGGTCTCCTGATGAAGTTTAACATTATATCTTTGCTATATTGCTATGCAGTTATCGGTTGCCCTGATGCTCGTCCCCCTGAACACGCGTGGTACAAACGGACCGGAGATACGGCAGAGATGGGCTGCGAGTGGAGCGACCTCGCGTGGCAGATGAAGTGTGTGGACAATCGCTGGATTGGCACGATGGGGAACTGCTCCAAAGAAAGTATGTTTACGATCACCATGTTGTGATTTCCCTGTTAGATTCCTTCCGATATAGGCATGCACCAGTGAGTGTGGATCACATCATACGTTTTAATACTGATTTGATAATCCTTTACTGAACATTGTAATTTATTGATTAGTTTGTAAACATCTGAATGATGTGTAGTGGCAAATCTCAAAGACGTTTCGAATTGATCATTGATTATATTACATCTTGAATCCAGGAACTGCCGAAGTGTCATCAAACAAAGAAACTTTCGAACTTCACCCTGGTAAGCTGCTCGACTGATATTTTATTGCCCCAAGTGTGAGAACAACCATGATAGTCTTCCACATTGCTTATCACTGTTCGTTATGCTTGTTAATCATGCTTGTGTGTCACGATTTTGTCCGTAGAGTGGCCAGTGATGAAACATATTCAGTGTACAAGCCTATCACATATTTACAAATGCGCCGACGGCGATGGTTAAACGTGTTTTAATGTTATGAAATATAGTATCTCTACTGTTATAATGAGGTATATATATACAAGACAAGAACTATGTCTTGGGATGACTGCATTGAATTAGTTATTTAACTGAACACTTGCTTGCAGTGCTTTCTCTGGGTCTCATCATCGGACTGGCTGCATTCATTGGGTTGCTGATTCTCATCATTGTGATTGGATTTGTATGTGTTCGAAGGTATGTGCATGTACCCATTACCAGGGCATAATTTGTTTCCTGCGTCCCTCTTTGCGGGTTATTCATTGAGAATCGTCGGACTTTCGGCACAGTTAACTAATTAATTATTGATCTCCTTGCGTGTAAATAGGTGTTTCCCACATATAAAAAGCTAATATTGTTTTGCTTCATTATGTCCCACTTGCAGAAAGCGCAACTCAAGCGAAGCCAACAATCTGACACCTGAAACTATTCAACAAGGCACCCTTCTTCCGGCTACAATGCCAAAGGGCACTGGCTACGTTCTTCACGCTACCGGGCAGCGACCCACTCACACCATGCATAAGTACATCCCAGGAACGGCAGAAGGCACCACCAACAGCGATCTGCTCCGCGGATTGGGCACCGCCACCGTCAGCAGGGGTCAACCCCGCAGCGGCGAGAGTGAATACCTGGCGCCATGTCTCACCGGGAGTTATCTGGCTGAGAAGTACGGCGCCCCGATCTATGACACGGTGGGAACCAGAAATGGCACGGGAGAGAGGAACAGCGCGGCTGGTGACGGCGACTGGGTCCAGGAGGGCAGCTTCCAATTCGTAACGCCCGGCGTCTAGGCATGTTTGCTTATTGAATAATACCTTTACGTCCCTTTCGTCATGACGATGTTGAGAAGGACTGTTTTTACATTGATTGATTATTTCTGGCCTTATTGCCGAGTCAACGCCATTCTTCTGAATGAACTTGTCACACGACGTTTAACAATGTGTTATAGTACATGTAACATGATAACCACCGTGATTGTAGTGTGTATTCATATGTCTTCAGCGGTGTGTTTCGCATGTGTAAACAATTGATTGTATGTTCTTTATATTTTATTTGTATTGTTTAATAAAATGTCCGCTTGTATATAGTTCTCCTTTCTTACGTGCTATGGAAGTGTGCGTGTGCCGAATATTAGCAACCGGAGTTCGAGTCTGGTTGCGAGTGTTCGGAATGTCATCACAATTTTTGCCATTTCTCATATGAATAACAGAAAACCTCAGTAACTGTTAGATTATCATTATAATATTGAACGAAAGATGTGGATGCTTTTTCACATGCAACACGATATTGTTTACAAAGAAACATTAAAAAAGCGAATGCCCGCAATTTTCCCCGTGTTTCCCGTGTTTCTTCATAGCTCTTCCTTGTTTTGACCATCATCTTTGGACCCGTAGCTTTCGATTCATTTCGAGTTGATCTTAGCCACGAGGTCTCGTGATTGACTAGGTTGAATATATGTTTTACCTAAAAGCTTAATCGCGGAACTATGCTATTGTAATGTCAATACGAACACATTTAAAAACAACAGGCAAGACATGCCTGAGCTGGACATGGCTGGTTGGATGGAAATACACTGGCATAACGCCCTCAGTGTGTGCGTCGCCGCTCTGCGCTAGATGGCGACACCGCTCACATCGCATTATTTATGCCAGATGCGCGTGACGCTATCCATATTACACCACCTTGCACGCCCAGTGAGTCACCGCTCACACAGCGTCAGTCGATCCCCAAGCGAGTGGCGTGCTTCTTTGTTCCGACACGCGGTGGATATTCTGGTCAAATCCAGGACTATCTGTACGTAAGAAAGGTGAGATATGCACGTATTGCCGTTATGCTGATGATATTAGTTGTTGATTAGTTGAATGGAACATATTTGCTGGGTATAATGGCAGCATTAGAGGTCTAACGGCGTCGATCGTGTCTTTTGTAGCCACAGTCTCCATATCGATCCTGGCTGCCGCAGCGATTATGCGTGTACTGGTCAGTACATCGCCCCTTTATATTATTTGGGGCTTCCGAACCGTTAATGAACTTGGTAAAATGGCTCCACGCCCTGATCAAACCACCAGACATACTAATCAAGTCACGAGATTCAAAGATAAATGCATACAAATTTGCTGGATATCAGCATTTCATTATGTTAATCGGGGCTACCTATCATAACGCACCCGCCATATTCGATGCGCGCTATATTACGTTAAGCAACCGCATCACCCACATGCACTGGCATCGTCCATTCTTCATGAGTTCATGACAATCAGTGGCCTATTTGTACGGATGTCTTTCAGGACGCGATAAATACCAATGTTCGTAGCTAGTTATATTGTATGAAACCTTATACAATGTCGACACCTATTTCCCAAACGCATGGCACGAAACTACAATTGCATCTGTATTGAGCATGGCAGACTGTCAACTTTTCGCACGAACGAAGGGGGCGGGGGGAGATTAAGCCTTTCTTTCCTACTGATTGGCACCGACTGCAATTATATTACGGCTAGAATCAAGTTGATACAACAAGGGTATCGACATCCTTGTCAAGATATGAAACACACATAGCACCACTATGGTAAAGCGTAACGTATATGTTATAAATTAAACACGGCGATATTTGACGCCATAATTATTGCAGTTATAACGTATGTTGAACGGTATATTTCAGCTTGGTCATCCCACCTATCATAATGAGATGTCCCATGTTTATGCCTCTGCTCATTGCTGCATTCGCAAGAATTTCTGGTAGGTACTTTGGCTTTGGCACCAGGGGTATCGCACAAAAGGTTGAGCACCATATGCACTTTTTATTTCCACGGTAGCATTTAAGTAATTGTAGGATCTATTGGGCAGATATGTTCGCCAGCCCTATATGCATTGCAGCCCAAGTAATTTTCGGTTTGTCAAGCCTTTGTTTCGCGGAAGTATACAAATCGACGAATGTGATGAAGTTACGGAAGTGTAATTTTTTCATAATGTGCCCAGGGAGCCTACATAGGTTAGTTTCCCAAGCACGCTGGGCTGTAGAGCAACAGGCCGTGAATTCAAACCCTGGTTCCGGCATCTGGGGATAGTTTCATCCAATTCAATGGCATTGTTTCCTGATGTTTCTTTGCCTAATTTAATCCAAATGTGCCATAAACGGCATAAAACAACATTTCATTTTTCTATATAGCACAAAGTCACATATGTATACATGCACTGGATGTCAACTTCACAGACGCTTTGATAAAAGACGTATGCGGTGGCCAGGCAGAAGATCTAACGTTGGAATGCGGCGGGGACGAAATGATCATCACAACAAAAGCGACGTATGGTCGAATGGGACTCGGTCGGTGCCTGGTTGACGACTACAGACTGGGATGTGGAACAGATGTGCTTCACCTGGTTGACAGATGGTGCTCTGGCAGACAATCATGCCACGTTGATATTCCGAACAAGGATCTAGTTGACGCCAGCGAGTGTCCAATGGGTCTCCTTATGTATCTGGAAGTGGAGTATGATTGCTTACCATGTATGTTGATGACATTATTACCTTCCAATATCCATTGTCAATTATTAGGATTGGGCAACACATGGTTGTTTAATGCATCAATAGTCTATATGCGCTACTGCCTTAAAAGTCTGAATGAATTGACCCGGTATTGAGATCACATATGTAAACGGAATTGTGCTCTGACTTTTGATACAATGTTGCAATCGCATACAATACGTTATCTTCAAGCTGTGCTATCCCCGCCTAAACTTATCTATAATAAATGTTTCGGCTTCAGCTCGACCGTCAGGAACCAAGTTGCAGAAATGTTATTCTCCGGATCCAGTCCGGTTGACGGCTTCGACTGACACGTTGTCAAGTTTGATAACCGATGAGACCGGATGTGGATCCAGAGCGCCTTGGATTATAGAGGGATCTCCAGGGCAGAGAGTGAACGTCTCCATGCTGGACTTTGCCTACACACCAACCAGCTCTGGCGCCAAGGCGTCCACCATGACATGTGAGCCGTACGGCTACATCGTGGAGAGAAAGCTGGGCATCAACAGGACGGTGTGCGGCGGCGTTGCCAGGCGGAGCCACGTGTACATGTCGGCAACGAGCGCAGTTGAAATTATTCTCAGACGGCAGCGAAAATCAGATGGCGCCTTCGTTTTGAACTACTCAGGTAAGCTGTTAGCGTATATGTGGTATTGGTGAGGTTACAAAACAAGGCAAGTATGAAACGTGTGGCTGTCAATTAGTGTTTGGCTGTCAATTACTTTTCTTATGTAAAAGAAAACGAAGATGTATAAATTACATCGGATTACACATTGATAAATGTACAGACGATGTGCATTCCTGACTTCCTTTATATTTACAATCGATAATGCTAGTGAAAGTTATCAGCTCGGATTTCAAAAACCAATGAAATAGCTCACGTTGACGTTACTGCTCTGTAGTTATCGGCTGCCCCGACGCTCGACCTCCTGAGCATGCGTGGTACAAACGGAGAGGAGACACCGCGGAGATGGGCTGCGAGTGGAGCGACCTCTCGTGGCAGATTAAATGTGTGGATAATCGTTGGATCGGCACCATAGGAAACTGCTCCGAAGAAAGTACGTTGATATTGTGAAAATATTTAAATGTATTTTTTTGCCAACCTACGTTGATTCTTGCTACCAACCTAACCTTGATATCGCCTAAACGGTACTGGGTAATTAGTGTGTTGTATTTTATTAGTCGTTCTTTATTTTAGGGACTGCCGAAGTTTCATCAAATGAAGAATCGTTCGAACTTCACCCTGGTAAGCAATTTCAAACTGCATTCAAACTCAACTCATGTTTCAAAGGTACACTTGATCATCCTACCGTTGATCTAACATAAATATATCACTCACGGACCTTAATAAATCAGCGATAAATAAGAGTACAAATATGGTTAAGCACAAATGCGTCCACGCTGACATACATGTGTTTTGCGCCATAGCTCTACATTTTACATACTAGAGAGCGATGTTCACTCCAATAACATGTTACTATGCATAAATATTCTTATATGGCGTATTTTCTCTGATGCAGTCCTTTCTCTCGGTCTCATCATCGGACTGGCCGGCCTCATTGCTGTATTGATTCTTCTCATCGTCATTGGCTTCGTCTGTGCTCGTCGGTATGTCCAGCACATGTCCTGTAATGTCCAGACACACACATAAATGGATATTAGAAATTATATATTAGAAGTAATTATGTTAATGTGTCAGCGTATGTGTCTTAACCCATATTTACACCACGCAAATGTAACTGTTTAATTAACCGCCGTCTGAGGGTGTAAATGTTAAAGTTACTTATCGAGCGCTATCCCGCTAAAACTAAGGTCTTTGAATCATAAAACAATTGTTTTCGTCTATATTCCGCACATGCCAGACTGTCAAATAGAGTATCTTAGCCTTGCCCGTGATATCAACTAACCGCAAGTTTTGCACCTAGTGGAAAACTTGATAAGTTTATGCGTTTCGGTATGCTTTGTAATAAGTAGCAGTGCCGCTTTAGAGTTCCGCGGTTTCCCGGGTTAGTCACGTTTGCCATATCACAACGGAATCTGGGTTCATTTGAAGCAACAATCGATTTTTTTGCAAGTTGTGACATAGAAAATCGCCTGAGCTTATATATGGCGCGAAAAGCCCAGAAGGCAGTTTTAACAATGAATCCATATATCCCAATTCGGCTGTTGTTTTTGCAGGAAGAATCGCCTTGATGAACCCAATAATGAGACACAGCCAGGGGAGCAACACGGTACCCTTATCCGTACTACGATGCCCAAAGTCCCTGGCTATGTTCTGCATGCCACTGGACAGAGGCCCACTCATACCATGCTCAAGTACATCCCAGGAACGGCAGAGGGCACCACCAACAGCGATCTGCTTCACGGATTGGGCACCGCCACCGTCAACAGGGGTCATCCCAACAGCGGCGAGAGTGAATACCTGGCGCCATGTCTCACCGGAAGTTACCTGGCTGAGAAATACGGCGCCCCGATCTATGACACGGTGGGAATCACGAATGGCACGGGAGAGAGGAACAGCTCGGCTGGCGACGGCGACTGGGTCCAGGAGGGCAACTTCCAATTCATCACACCTCAACTCTAGTAACACGAAGCTAAGAAGGGCAAATATTGTTCAGTGAGTCAGACAGTTTAAAGAATTGAGTGGAAGTGAATGACGGCCTGCGCCCATGACTGCCCCACAAAATGTTTAATTTTACCATTGGCAGTCCTCTTCAGTATATGCATTGACTAGATGTGCTAACTGGAATTAATAAGATGGTTAGTGGAGCATGTGATATCCAGACATAAATATATTTGTTCTTCTCCTAGCATTGAACATACTGTTTCTGTGTCATGTCTTTGTGCTCCCTTGCACGACGCCTCGCCCCAACCGCATAACTGTCATCGCAAAGAAACGTTGAGAGATTCCGACAAGGGTTATAACGGGCGATGCAATTCGTAATGGCGCAGTACGATTGACGCGCGCGCATAGTTTCGCATTGTTCTTATCAAATGTTTAGTTGAACCTAGTCGTGTTTGATAAATAAATTATCTCCATATATATTTGCATATTTATTATTTGACGATTTAAGTGGTCAGCTATACTGATTCATGTTAATAAAATGAAGATTGACGCTATGACGATATGGGGATCTCCTGACGCAGTCATCGCAAAAGTCCGCCACTAAATGAAATCGTGATATACCCAATTTATTAATGTTGCAACGGTACTGCTTAACTCTCATTCTATGATACACATTACAAGGCAAAATATCAATATTGAATACCCTACAGGTGCACAACAATCAATAGCTCCCATGCACTTATTTTTCAATTAAAATAATAAATTATTTGGCAATTTACCAATGAAAACACATAGTTCGCCAGCGAAACTGTTTTATATTAACCCGGTCAATATGCACACAGACATATACAGTGCAGTGGCACCATCAGTTACTTAATGTAATCAAATATATATAATTGTGCTTGCCTGGTTCTGCGTTATATTCGCAAAAAATTATACAGTTCGGCTGATGCAAAAATCTGATTTTAGCTACATCATCATAACGTTCCGCAAATGCATTTGAGATACTTCGCTAGATGGCGCCATCACTCATCTGGCGCATTATTATTACCAGCTGCGCGTGACGCTATCAATATTACACCACCTTGATCGCCCGGTGAGTCACCGCTCACACAGCGTCAGCCTCTGTCAGACTGCGCCTGCCTTTGTACGGGAGAGGCCGCATTCCCGTGATACTTCATACCGCCGCCAGCGTTTATCTGGCGATTCTGGATACTCGAGTCGAAGGAAACCTACGATTAGTCGAGGTGAGTCTGCGATGAATGATTATTTGTATTATGTTACAATGCAGACAAATGTAGGGTAAGACAAGGATATTTTGTAGATGTTAGTCTTGTAGCCCGTATCGATCGCGCCATTCGGGGAGCCAGGCATAATGAGCTTCACAGTATCACACACTGGTGCCGCCATGGAGTCCATAGTGATTCAGGCTTCTAGGCTATTATTTGGTTTAAATACATTTGCTGATCTTATCTTAGATGTTGTAGGTGTAATTGGAACCTATTTAAGATTCGTGCCGCTGCAGTGTTGCGAATTCTTTGGCTTGATAGATTTATCTCCGACCAAACAAGACATATGATTATTGGTCATAACGCACTCATTGGACTGTTTAGACGGACGATGGATATTATCCTTTTGGACAGAGAATCGGAGAATTGGCGAATTCAAGGCATACGCTTATTGGGTAATAATGTGTAAACATAAGCGGGGCATTCTATATGGCAGATCCAGTTACGTGAACAAAAGTAAAATTTCATATATTGCTGGAAATAATATTTATGTATGATATGCACAGTATCATGTTATCGTCATCGCGTCGCATAAGACATAACTCGGATTTTACATGTTAAGTCATTCTGACCCTACGGGCGACGCAATCTTGTTTTAATTCTCGTTCTGACGTGTTATGGTTATTTTAATATATGGGGGACATCAGGCGTGCTTACGAATAACACAATGTTCTTTATCAGGTTATACTGATGCCGATGGATTCCAATGTGATAGGATGGCTGGCCGCCTTCTTTGTTCAAACCGCAGGTCGGTAAATGCAGCGTGTAGAATATAGTAGATGAAATGCGTGTTCCGTCATTTTCGTAAACCCGTTAAATAACACTATTGTATTAAATTGTTTCTACCTTCGTAGCTATGTATATGTTTAGAATACTAGCTTCGAATGTAACTGCATTTGCATAATAACACACGCCACACAAACCCTTCACATCGTGTATGCAACAAAATGATATGATACCCGCCGATGGGAAACAAAATTAATTTACAAGCGCTAGTTTTGAAATTAGTTTTTTTTCTTTACAGTTGCTCTTGTAACAGATGTATGCATCAATAAAGCCGAAGATCTCGATATCGAATGCGGCAATGACGAGATCATTGTGGCAAACAGAGCACACTTCGGCCGCATGGAACTCGGGCGATGCCTAACTACAGACTACCAAATTGGCTGTGGAACTGACGTTCTTTTCCTGGTGGACCGCTGGTGCTCAGGACGTAAACAATGCAATGTTCACATCCCAAATAAGGACCTTATACAGAGCAATATCTGCGCTCAAGATCTCTTGATGTTTCTCCAAGTAGAATACGACTGCTCTAAGGGTAACTTGTGTTTGTGCTTTCTAGATATGTGGCTACCAAAATATAGTTGTTACTCATTCTGCGAAAGGCGCGTCTGCCTTAAGTTCACCTTGAGCGATTTCTTTCATAGACAAGATAATACTCAGCCGTTAGCTTTGGAAATGGTTTAATATAGTTCTGAAGAACCCGACGCAGGAAACGGTGTGTCAGTCGCATTAGGTAGCGTAGTGCATACCGTCATGCAAAGATAATCCGTTCGAAATTTTGATAAATAATATAGTAGGCAACATAAATGGAGAAGCAATATTATTTCATCCACATAACCGAGGTTTTCCCATTGTTACTTCTGACACGAATAAGCCAACTTTCATATATTATGATGTATGGTATTCCAATGCTATTATCTGATTAACCGTTGATTTATGTTTTTAGTTCACCGACCAAGACAATCCTGTTTCGGAGATCCAGTCAGACTAGCTACCAAAGCCGGGTCATTGCCAAGCATAGTATCCGATGAGACGGGGTGTGGCTCAAGCGGGGCTCCCTGGCTCATAGAGGGCGCTCCGGGACAGAGAGTCAACATCTCCATGCTGGACTTTGCTTACACACCGACCAGCTCTGGAGCCAAGGCCTCCACCATGACATGTGAGCCGTACGGCTACATCGTGGAGAGGAAGCTGGGCATCAACAGAACGGTGTGCGGCGGGGTCGCCAGGCGGAGCAACGTGTATATGTCAGCATCCAGCTCAGTTGAAATCTACTTAAAGAAAACGCCTGCCCGAAGCCCGGATACATCGTTTATTATTGAATACAAAGGTATTTACTGTTCGATTTCAACCACGTTTGTCGCCGCTGAACAGTAATGCCAATACAACTGTTTCATCATAAGGTATGCTGTTTTGTCGCGTAATAAGTAATCTTATATTTGATGCGTATGGGTATGTATAGGCCGCTCGAGTGAACCGCGTGGTCTAGTAGCTATCGCGTTTGGTTATTGTTGTGTGTGCTCAGTCCCAACGGCCAGTACGTGGTTCGAATCCCACATTTGCACGTGTCTATGTTTTTGAAGAATAAGGTTCATTGTATTTTGCCTTTGCATGGGGTCGCGGTCTGTATCGGAAACACGGATCCTCTTTATCTTGATATATGACCCACGGAGGTTCAAGGGTGATACATTTTCTTGGAATATTTGAAACATTTTCTTGCAGTAATCGGCTGTCCTGACGCCCGACCTCCTGAACATGCGTGGTACAAGCGGGCAGGAGACACCGCGGAGATGGGCTGCGAGTGGAGCGACCTCTCGTGGCAAGTTAAATGTATCGGAACTGGCTGGATCGGTTCGATGGGAAATTGCTCAGTTACAAGTAAGAATTTCTGTCGAAACGTAGGAATAACGAGACGCCATATGCATATTATTTAGTGATCGTTTTATTATCCACGCTGTTCGTGAAATTCGTGTTAA
This sequence comes from Arenicola marina, assembly GCA_964019135.1. Lineage (NCBI taxonomy): Eukaryota > Metazoa > Annelida > Polychaeta > Arenicolidae > Arenicola > Arenicola marina. Next base: position 32,786,933 of record OZ025259.1, read on the forward strand.
TGCGTGGTATTTTACATTAAATTAAATTAGGCGGATATGAAGCTGGGGGTGGAGGGTCGTGTTCTTAGGCCATCTGACATATGTGGGGAGGATTCCATCAATCCTGACCCCTCCCCCGCCATCGTACGCTATCCTAACCCCCACCGACCGACACACGTTAAACAAATTGACCACCTCGTGCGTGCCTTGCAACATCCTCTGAATAATAAATCCCCAAGATCTTATGTTTGGTTCCCTTGCTCATTTATTTCTTTATGTACGGCGTGTGTTATGACGCCCGGACTAATTGGGCGATACTATTGTAACATTATAGTTCCACATATATATGTTCTTTAGTAATGGTTCTATTTACTGTGCAGGAGTTGCCGAGGCCTCAGAGGAAAATGATTCAATGGAGATTCACCCAGGTAATAATGCAGTTTACTATTTGTTCAACTAAATGCTAAAATGGAATTTAAATCAGTATCCATTTTTAATATATTCCTTCCTTGAAGCTGGTGGGAATATCATACATAATTCAACCAATATCATTTATTTTTTGGATCAAATCACTGCTTATGATAATTATAAGCGGATTGTCCTTTTATCAAGTCTTGACGTGCATATTTTTTCAGTCCTTTCAATGGGTCTCATCATTGGCTTGGCTGCCCTGATAGCGGTCCTTCTCTTCATCATCGGCTTCGGCTTTTATTGCATGAAAAGGTAATGCATCCTTAATGCAAGGCTACGCTTAATTTTACACGTTATCTCCTTTCTCTATAGAGCTTAATACCATATACTAACTAATATTTTTGTATCATAATTACAACTACTACCTCACAATGACTGTGGCTTAGACGAATATTATATTATAATATTGCAGTCAAATATTCGAAGTTTCTTAAAACTGTTATCGGTATTGTTCATCTAAGGTTTCTGCGTGTATCAGATGGATATAAAAGGTGCTATGATTTCCTTCGACAGGAAGAATAGCAAGAGCCAGACAGCCCTGACTGTAGCAGACGAATCCGTTTCAAATCAGCCAGAACAGCAGGCAACCATGCATAGGGTGGCTTATCCATCACAACCGGGTGATCCATGCATGCTTTCTACAAACAGGCGAGCACAGAGGTACATTCCAGGGAACAGAGAAGAGGCACCTAACAGCACTCTGCTGCCTGGTTGGGGCGCCACCACTGTCAAGCGAGGGCAGCATGGCGAGAGTGAATACCTGGCGCCATGTCTCACCGGAAGTTACCTGGCTGAGAAATACGGCGCCCCGGTCTATGACACGGTTGGAACCAGGAATGGGACGGGAGAGAGAAACAGCTCTGCCGGCGACGGCGATTGGGTCCAAGAGGCCAACTTTCAATTTGTCACCCCTCAAATTTGAACTGTTGGTAGTTTATTGCATGAATTCGCCAGAAACGACAAGCTATGTTAATCGCGTCGCGTGTGCTTATAGCTTATAGCTATGACCAGCTTTCAATTCTAGACGCCAGAAGCTTAATGCAGTATCACACCTAACCCTTAGGATACCTTAGAGATGTGATCTTTTATTGCTAGGTGAAAACCTTAATATAATTGTCTGCTGCCCCTCTTTATATTGTTCAGTATGGTGCACGCAATATGTGTGTCGGGAGCACGACGAAAATGTAGCACCCTATAAGATATATATGTGATCACATCATCGTACGAGCATCTGTTTGTTTCACGAACATATATTATTTTTATGTCGTAGTATGCAACATAGTAATCATTGCCATAATATATATATATATATTTAGTTGGTGTTGTAGCGTGTCTTATGTAAGACGAATTAAGCCGCATACGCAAGAATGTATTTCGCATAGTATTTCGGCTGTTTTCATTAAGGAGAAGTATTGCCCAGGTCTGTTTGTATCAAGAACATATATATCATGTGGTTTTGCAGTAGTACGTAACATAGTAATCATTGCCATAATATATACATACATAGTTGGTGTTGTAGCGTGCCTCTTGCAAAACGAATTATGCCGCCTACGCAATAAAGCTTCCTTTTTCTATTTGGACTTTTTCATTAAGAGGAAGTATTGATTAAAGGTTAATTTTTCTGTGGCCAAGAAACATGTTAGTACCATGTGGCTGTCCAATGGCTATCACACCCACAATAGCCGGACACTACAACAATACGATTTCACCATTGATCTTGCTCCTTGTTCGCTAGATGGCGCCACCACTCAAAATCGCATTATTAATGCCAGCTGCGCGTGACGCTATCCATATTACACCACCTTGCTCGCCCAGTGAGTCACCGCTCACACAACGTCAGCCACAGACCAGCCAGTCAGCGAGCCAGCGAGCCTGCCAGCCGGTCATATACGCGTCTTTGTGTAGTGTAAGGTAATGGATTTGATCGGGACAAACGGATTTACACGTCTCATTGCTGTATAACGGTAAGTGAATACATAGTGTGGCTAATGGAGGATGTAGATTGTAAAGTATGTTGTTAGTGTACGGTCACATCAGTATCGAAATGAGACACTTTGGAGCGATCGCGTTGTTCGTTATTGATCTGGCAGCAAGGGGGATGCTGCATAATGAGACGACATGTTGTCTCTCGCCCCACGGCGGGCAACATCGACAATACACCGAACAATGCAGTAGACGATGAAGTCGAAAGTGCTTGTAATAATAATCAAACGTATCCCTATATGGATTCCAAGCATTTACGCTACCGTAGCACACGCTTGCGGCCTCTTATTTTGGCAATAGAGACGTGCCGCGAAGTGGTAAACATGAATTTATTATCAGCATCTAACGCATTGGTGCATCATAACGCACCCCATGTGGTTCGTGAGTGTACGTACGGCATGTGTCAGTGGTCAATATAGAATCATTCTATCGTTGTACGATTTAGAGACAAATCAACAAATTGATGATACGCGGGTGTATTGCACTTGCATTTACACGAAATAACCCAATAATAATAAAACTAAGCGTAAGAATTGTTTACTACTATGGTTTAAATGCCCCGCTTTAAGTAAGAGCGTTGATGCTGTTTGACGGATCTGGGAAAATCTAGTTTCATACATAGAAGAACATCACACCGTATAATTTTATCGTTTCGACAATAACTAGACAAATTCAGTATTTTAAGCATTGTCGTTTTGAGGCTTTTGGCCCGAGGTATGACGGTTTGTACTTGATAGGAGCTCTAAATTGTACAAATTGGCCAACAACTAGGGCCAAGTCCAGGGTCTGCCTCGGTTTGTGTATTTCGGTAATACGATGTCATATTTGTTATTATATAGAGCTTTATGTTTGTATGGGGCCTTTAATTTAGATATAGAATTGAATTTGAAGCCGTAAGTATATGTGTGATACTATCTTTGTGCTGAACATATCAACCATCGCAACAATGCGACTTGTCTCTCCGTCCGCATTGGAGCTGTTGTGCTTAATATAGATAAAAAAGGTAACTCACATAAGTAATAAATATATCATTGAAGAATATATGCATATGTCTGAATAAAGGAATATGGTAATTTTGTGGCTTCAAAATAGTTCTTTCTTTTCAGCCACGACCGATATGAAAACCGTACGAAAACCGAGCAGCAGCATTTTCTTCATGGTGATATGTATATTCTCGGCGCACCCGCTAGCAGGTTGGTCCGATACTCACATATAGCATTCGATTATGCAACTTTCGCCAATTTTGAACACGTCCGCAGACTGTATAAACGTACTTGCTGCGGCTGTTCTTTCTACTGGTTATTTCAAACAATTGGTGCAACGGGCATGATGTTGCATTTAATATATGGTGGTTGCAAATGCCCTTCCGATTTATATAATATGTATGCGGAGAGCATCGATACGTCCATAAAAACCAAAAATAGTCAGTCTAGCTTTCAAATTACTGTACCAATGTTCTCAATACTAATACATGCCAAGGTAAATTGTGTTACTTTTAGCAGATATCATGACATGAATAACTCGAATTGAACGAAGACTAAATATCGACACAGTTGTATCTAATTGCATGAGATGCTTACGCATTTATTTAATATATTGCTATCCGACAGTTCTTGGGTTTTATTGCAATATGTGTGAATTATGTGATATATCAATTACAGAATCCAAGTATCACGACGTATGTATCCAAGAGGCAGAGGCTGTCAACCTGCGCTGTGGCCCGGGGCAGATTATTCAGGTTAATTCAGCCAAGTATGGCAGGATGCGTACTGGACGGTGCATCCAGAGGGACAATGACATGGGTTGTGACACCGACATTTTGTTTCTATTGGACCGTTGGTGCTCAGGAAAGAAAGACTGTCACATGGCCGTACCAAATAAGGAGTTGGTTGACGCTAACCAGTGCCCAAACGACATGCTGATGTATTTGGAGTATGACGCAGATTGCGTCGCAGGTATGTAAGAAGCTCGATGTTTGATGATATTGCCCTGTGGATACCACACCATGCACGGGAAAAAATTAATCCGGGATCAGGTGATCATATCTGTAACTCAAAATTCAGGTGGAATCATATCCAGACACACGACAATTGTTTTGATTTTTTCCCCAAGTATGACGGTGAGTCACTTTGTGGGCCCTAGCACTGACGATTTTGATTCAACTTGATTTGAATCAAGTGTTGCGTATCATCTGCTTTGACCTATGCGGTTCGAAATTCATACTGATTTTTATTTTAGTTGCTGAGGCCGATGGAAGCGAATGTCGTAGCGAAAGGAAATATAAGGCTGCTACCAATGAGGGGACACTGGCGAGCCTGACCGTGGACCAGACTGGGTGCGGCTCCACTTCAAGCCCATGGACAATCGAAGGCGCCCCTGGGCAGAGAGTAAACATCTCCATGCTGGACTTCGCCTACGCACCAACCAGCTCTGGGGCCAAGGCCTCCACCATGATATGTGAGCCGTACGGCTACATCGTGGAGAGGAAGCTTGGCATCAACAGGACGGTGTGCGGCGGGGTTGCCAGGAGGAGCCACGTGTACATGTCGGCATCCAGCGCGGTTGAAATCTACATCAACGCCGCCGGTATGAGAACTGCAAGCAGTTCCTTCATCCTGAATTATGCCGGTACGGTTCATGGCAGCTTGATATTTACGGGAAATTAGTTATTCCCATTGACCTGATAACATGGGGTGAGGTTCAAATTTCTTGAGCTGTTTTTCTTCGTTACTTGTGTTATAAGTATTACCTCATATACATTGGTATCTTGATAACATATTCTTAGGTGTCGATAGTATACTAGTCATATCGAGTGCTACTTCATATCTCAGAAAGAGCAATGTTTCTGAACTGTTATACATCAAATGCGTATCATAAGTAGACGTTTATACACATTCGATCCAGTTGGTGTTTGCATGGCATACGGTACTTTAATTTATCATTCTTGGACGGAACTACCGCCGTCCTGTTGCGAGTTGATTTTTAAGTTGACAATTGCTATCTTATAGTAATCGGCTGTCCTGACGCCCGACCTCCGGATCACGCGTGGTACAAACGGACAGGCGACACCGCGGAGATGGGCTGCGAGTGGAGCGACCTCTCGTGGAAGATGATATGTTCCGGAAACCGTTGGATCGGCTCGATGGGGAACTGTTCAGTTGCCAGTAGGAAAATATTTTACACTTTAATGAACGTTTTTGCGTATTAACTGCTAAACTCACCATCGTCGATGAAATTGACTGCCGATATTGCTGAATAATTCCAACGCAAGTAATACCGGAGCGCATTATTGGAAGTAGCAACCACTTAAGAGGTTAAGATAGAAATAACGAACACAACTGTATGGGCACATGTTTAAGTTGACAAATGTTTACATCTGAGCCGATGGAATGGCTCTCGTGCACGTGTAATTTGCTATAATATGTTTATCCGATGCATCCAAAGTGTGCAGATTGCACCTTCACGGATTCTAGCGCACCACAATTGAGAAAGACGTAGGGTAATACGCAGACACATATATACTGATAACCCATCTTACCTAAATTAGATATGCGTGTATCATGTATCAGTTAATTCATTCACCCGATGTCTTGCGTTAATGAAGTTTTATTCCCCCATAGGGTCGGCGGAAGTTGCAGCGAAGAAAGAGGACTTCAATATCCATCCAGGTCAGACCATATTTATTCTGAATTAAAGTCGCGTTAGCTGCACTTAAATATCTCGACGACAGCATGAACTATCAGTTATCGACTCATGTACACGTTGTAGGTTAAATTTATTTGTTGCAACATAACAGGATGTGTGCTTAATGTTCGTGTATTTCTTGTGACTCATTTCAGTATTGTCTATGGGGCTCATTATCGGATTGGCCGCTCTGATCCTCATCCTAGTTTGTGTTATTGGCTTCGGGTTCTACTGCATGAAAAAGTAAGTATGGCAAAGGCTTACTCACTTACGTCGATCATCGTTTAACGACCCATCCATTACAGAAGTTAAATATAATTTCATAGTGTTAAACACTCACTCTATTTGATGGTCATATTTGCAGGCGAGAGGCAGCTCCCGATGTGACCAACACGACGTTGATGAGACAACCTGAGCATTTCCAGCAATGCACTACATTGCGAAATGCAGCCCAAAGTTTCCCAACCAACCCTCGACAAACGATGCTTACTGGTCGTCCCCATCAGTATGTTCCAGGGAAGACAGATGGCGCCACAAGCCACGACTTGCTGCATGGGTGGGACACCAAAACCGCGAACAGGGGGCAGCACGGCACCAAAGAAGGTGAATACCTGGCGCCATGTCTCACAGGAAGTTACCTGGCTGAGAAATACGGCGCCCCGATCTATGACACGGTGGGAACCAGGAATGGCACGGGAGAGAGGAACAGCTCGGCTGGCGACGGCGACTGGGTCCAGGAGGCCAACTTTCAATTTCTCACACCACAAGTTTAAAGTTGAGTGTGCATTCTTGTTGAGCCTCGAACTATGTCAGCATGGGTGATTTTGTATCTGCTTCTGTAGTTATAAATGTGCGTGCGGTAGCAACGGACAGTGATTCCATTATATATGCAACCGTCAATGCCTATCGCATCAATCATATGTTCAGTCGAGCTTTATGTGGTGTCGTGTAGCCGTTCATTCATGGTGCATCAATATATATTGAGGAGCCTCATCTTGCAGTTTTATTATATATGAATAGCCGTAAATGAACCGATGTCATTCATCGGACGTTTATGGGCTTTGAATCTACTGAAATGTGAAATCAACCATGATTACACTCCATACCAAATATGTGTCTAATCTACGACGGGGGCAGGGGCCTGTGCAACGTGACGTTCAATATTTGAAGGTCACGCGTGTCTATCATTTTATTATATTTAGGACAGTTACAACAATGGTTCTCCCAACATATGAACACGTGCACAACCCCATGCACGTTCTGGAATCAATGTTTTTGTGTGCTTTGTGCTTTGTATGTTGTAAGTAATCTCCCCAACCCAAAACTGTGTTATTTGTGTGGCAAGATGTGCCCATCTTCAAACTATTGTGTCCTTATGAAGGCGTTATTTGAAAAAAAAGCATTTATTGTTATGAAAACTATTTGCTTTTTGACATGATACTTTCCCGCCCTATATTAATGTTACTATCAACTTTTTAGACCATGCATCTGGTCCAATGTTAGAATGATCCTAGTTTTGAATAAATTTGCTTGCCAACATATTTAAATTTGCCTGAGTGTGTTGTTTATAATGAATTCAAGATAATACGGGGACAATGTTAGATCGTCACTAATTGGGTTACGTGTGTATGTGGGTCCCAGGTCACAAAGATGAGAATCATGGATGCTGTTAAGAAGGGACGAGGGCCGGGGCTGCAGAGGAAGCATACTCGTCTCCCGATCGCCAATTCTTGCAACCGTTTTTTCTTTGTGTGGCTAGAACGCACTGGATCGACAATAAAAGACAAAAACAATTCACTCGACGCGATGTGCGAGTCGGCAATTGGACATATGCAGTAACCGCCGCTATAACAATAAGACACAGTTTTACCGACGCAGTGTAATTATGGATGCCTCTCATGTTATCGTTAATTAGAACTCATTGACTTATGTAGCCCTGAAGGTTCTTCAGGGCTATGACTTATGGTGTTTACCCTCGTTTTAAGTCAAGTGACAACTGACACTATAATGGATTTTCCAATCCTTCTGGGGTAAGACACTGAGCAATACAGATGTGTCATTTTTATAACTCTTATCTTTGTGCCTTTCATACACGTGTACAACAGAGCACCATGAAGACATTTCGGGGATTATAGACCAGATTTACCGATAACATAAATCCGACATTGCCGGTAGCACTATTTGGCTCGGTGAACGTCCGATGTACGCTTCCACGGAAGGGTATCATCGCGGTACCAGCTAGACCGCTGCGCAACACCGCACCGCATGGTCCGCCCTACGACGACATATCTGGCATATAGAGACAAACGAAGGGTAAACGTCGCGAATGTCGCGAATGCAACCTCGGACATTGTATGATCATGCGATTTACAAATTTTAAATTGCCACATGCTTAGTAATATGCATTACAGGGATATGGGAATATAACCATTATGAACATTACTATGAATAAAATGCCGGCGTGTCGCGCTGGGTCGGAACAGTCGCTGATTTTTTTGTTCTCACGCCGTTCCACGCTAGCGCCAGGCGGGCCCGTATCACGCTTTCTGTGCGACCGCGTTACTATATCTTCAATCGCGAAGGAATCAGTTCTTCACGATTACGTAACATTAAGAGGTCAATACGGTCCACACGATGCAAGTAGTGCATGCTCGCGCTATGTCGGCATCCATACACGCATTAAATTATGATCTGTTAACGTAAAACTCAGAACGTGAACAAAATAGGCGATGAGCAGATAAGCATTGACATCCATGCACGGACCCACATGAGCAGAAATAGACGATCATAAGGCGCCCTTTGAAGCAGCAGGTTTTTCTTTCTTAGTCGGAAGATGGCGCCACCACTCACATCGCATTGTCAATGCCGGCTGCGCGTGACGCTATCCATATTACACCACCTTGCTCGTCCAGTGAGTCACCGCTCACGCAGCGTCTGCGCCTCTGCCGAAGCTGGAGGGACTGCTTTGTTCACCAGCATTCGCTTCGGATTATTCGGCATATCACGCTTATTTTGGAATACGAAAGACGGTCGTAAGTGACATGGTATGTATGTTGCATGTGTGGACACTATGCTGTCATTAACAATCCTCAAATTCTCGTGGTTTGATGGTATTTGTGTGTATTACTCTGTTTCTGCTTTTCTCATTGATTTTTTAGCGTCCTGCATAATGAGGGTGGGGATTACATGGTGACGCTTGGCGCTGTGGTATCTTTCCGAATTTAGGTCTGGCGGTAAAATACATTTCGCCTGTTATTTGGTGAAGCCCCCTTGTGGGTATTTATAATCCTTATGTGAGATTACCGGTGAACATATAACAACGTATTTTAGAGAGTGATTCACAGTTAATGAATCTCCACAATAACAGGCACCACAGGGCGTTCTTGATATGTTCACGACAGTAGACATTGGGCGCGTTATGACTGGTTCTGCCCGTCTCGGTGCATGCCATTCATTTAATTTACTGAATTACTAGTCAAAGGGTGAGTTGGTTTTTTGCTGATATTAATGAATGAGTGTGAAATTGTGCCGTTCCTTCATCTTGCTATTAGGATGCAATTATTATATTTATATCTTATTGATAGATTGTGTCATGGGATACCTCGCGAAGATCATGGTCGGCCCTCAGAGAGCGACTTTTTACATGTTATTGATGTTCAAGTTAGCTGGTAAGTATAAGCTTGCCCCTATTGTTAAGCTCAGACCGTATTATTATGCTGTTGTGCCACACACTGTTTATCTCACTGAACATATAATTCATATGTTTTTAGGGGTGTCGGCAAATACAAGTAGGTTCTAGGGAGTAAACTTCAATTTCCATTCACCTTTAAACATTGAAATTGGTTAGCTTCTTTGATTCCATTGATAGATTCATATGCAGTTATACACTGTATGGAGGTACACATAGCTACATACATGTCAAACTAGGCCCCCTATAATATATATTTACCTACATCAATATTGAGCTATGCAATATCTATAAAGATATATATGTACATTTATGTAAAGCTATGCACTGTATACATATTTACTAGTGAATAACACACCTTGACACGGGAGATTTCGTAATGGGTCCGGCAATTATGTTTCAGAGAGCAAGTACTTTGATGTGTGCATGCAAAAGGCCGAGCGAGTGAATCTTCAGTGCGGCAGAGGGGAAATCATACAAGTGAACTGGGCCAAGTATGGTCGAATGCGGACGGGGCGATGCATAAAATTGGAACAAAACATAGGATGTGAGACAGACGTTCTATTCCTCATGGATCGCTGGTGCTCTGGCAAGAAGAACTGTGCCGTTGCCATTCCAAATCAAGATATCGTGGAGGCAAATCAGTGTTCCAACGACTTGTTGATGTTCCTGGAATATGACATGGATTGTCTGAAAGGTATGCCAGTCAACTTTCCTGCACATTCGGAGCCATGTCCAAATGCTCCGGCTTAGTTGGTATATCAATTTATTTTCAAAACGAAGCAAGAGCGACACGCGCGAATGTGGTAGGCCGAAGCGGCTCTATGCTGAACTACACTTTACTTAGAATGTGTTTATATTGTTCATCAATAATATGACATTTTAGCCATACACTGAATCACATAATTATTATTCGTGTTTATATATACTTCGTGTTTTGTGGACCATCTGAACCACGACAGCAATCAGCTCAGTGTGCATAAAATCAAGAATATCAGTTTCATCGTGCTACAGTTGAGGTAATATTAGGTCGCGTGAACCGCATATGACATGCATCATGATGGCTTAACGCTTAGGCCTGAATTAATCAATATAAAGTCGCGCTTGAACTGTCAGATCAACTAAATGTTCTGGAATCCAGCGATTGCATCGATTTCCAAAGACGCTATCATCAAAAAGCATTAGAGATTTGTATGGTTCAACTTCTGTTTTAGTGGCCGAGGCCGATGGGAGCCGCTGTAAGCGCGATCGGCGTTATCAGTCAGGCACGACCTCGGGGACACTGGCCAGCATGGTGGTGGATGAATCTGGCTGTGGCACAAAGCAGGCCCCGTGGATCATAGAGGGCGCCCCGGGACAGAGAGTGAACATCTCCATGCTGGACTTTGTCTACACGCCAACCAGCTCGGGCGCCAAGGCTTCCACCATGACATGTGAGCCGTACGGCTACATCGTGGAGAGGAAGCTGGGCATCAACAGGACGGTGTGCGGCGGGGTCGCCAGACGGAGGCACGTGTACATGTCGGCATCCAGTCTGGTTGAAATCTATGTCAGTAAAGCAGCAATGAGAGCCCAAGATAGTGCTTTCATTATGGAATATAAAGGTATGTATAAAACATTCGAAAGAGGTATCGATTGCGTTTCCTGCGATAAATACATATGCGCCTATATATGGACCTAACCACGACCACCAACTGCGGTGAACAGTCCATTGTGTCTTATCCTAAAATGCACTAAGGCTATGCAAATTGCATGAATGTTGACGTCCTGTTGATACCATTAATAATGTAGACGCTGGTTTTAGTCATTGGGTGCCCAGACGCCCGACCGCCTGAACATGCCTGGTACAAGCGGATGGGTGACACTGCGGAGATGGGCTGCGAGTGGAGTGACCTCTCGTGGCAGATGAAATGTGTGGATAATCACTGGAAGGGCAAAATGGGGAACTGTTCTGTCATCAGTAAGTTCGCTTATTCTTGTCGTGTGCCATGCACAGATCAAAATGCAAGCAGTGCATGCCGAAATTTAAAGGCAGTGCTAATTAGATCTTAATCACTATTTGTTTCAAATTAGCCCTGGATTATGCATTATAGGTTTCTGGTTTCTGGGTGTTTTGAATGAGCATGTTCGTAATAAGTATTGTCGTGTGTTTTAGAAACGTCCGAGGTGGCGTCGGCAAAAGACACCTTTGCAATCCATCCAGGTTCGTACTAAAAGTGAATGCTTATAAGTCACATTACCGTTACAATCGGTAATTGCTCGACCCCATTGCAATTATCAATAGATATTTGAACTAATGTACGAATTGTTTTGTTCTGCTTCAGTGCATTATTTTTGGTCTGGTCTATGTCAACTTAATAGACACTTGCATGCGGGTAAATTGTATTTTATTCCATACTTAGTCTATGTTCAAATCGTTTGTCCCCTTCACTCTCAGTGTTGTCGATGGGTCTCATCATTGGTCTGGCTGTCTTGATTGCTGTCCTGGTCTGCGTCATCGGGATTGGTTTCTACTGCATGAAGAGGTAAGATGCCAGGCTCTAACTGATCGCTGAAAGACAAATGGGATTGATTTAACATAGATCAAGAGACAACCATTGCAATTTACACACTTCTTGGTTGTTCGGTACGTTGAAGTGTCAATTCCAAAGCCGAAATCGCTTTAACGTAATGCATCACTCTATATATTAGTAATAGAGGCTCATGTGTGTATACATGAAAGGCATTGATCTGACACGATGTCGTATGTGATTACTTTAATTGGGTTTTGGCTATCTTTGCGACAATGATATGTTAGTTATCGTGCTGCCGACATCATTGAATGTATTCATAATGTAGCTCGCATTATTCATTGTTATTTCCGTCGGCCGTATGACCGTGCACCACTTGCTCGTACTGGTGACCCCGTGAAATAAACCTAAACAGTCATATTGCAGACCTCGTCAACTTAAGTTATACTTGCAATTGCAGACAAAAGCCATCAGCCCCATCAAACCCAACAGCAATGACACTCGACAAGCAGGAGAGTCATCATGTACAAGCAACCATCGCAAGAGGCACGTACAAGACTGAATCCCATCGCGCAATGCTCACTGGACACCCGCATCACTACATCCCAGGGACGGCAGGGGGCGCCACCAACAACGATCTGCTCCATGGATTGGGCACGGCCACCCTCAAAAGGGGTCAGCCCAACAGCGGCGAGAGTGAATACCTGGCGCCATGTCTCACCGGGAGTTACCTGGCTGAGAAATACGGCGCCCCGATCTATGACACGGTTGGAACCAGGAATGGCACCGGAGAGAGGAACAGCTCGGCTGGCGACGGTGACTGGGTCCAGGAGGCCAACTTCCAGTTTCTTACCGCCAAAGCATGATATGTTAATTTATGCGTGTATATACTGAACAGCCTTATTTGTAGGCGTACATATATGTTTTAGTAAATAATTAAACCCGTTGCACAGATAAGTGTCCCAATCTACTCAGTTATTTCATTCTTTCGTAACCGTAAGAACCCTTGTCGCTTTGCTGTAAGGACTTCATTGATGGCACATGGCCACCCGTTTAAGAGCAAGAATTTAGTTTGATGTCCGAATATGGAGTGCTGAGATGTACGTGTTACATCTTGAGTTTATGTATATATCTACTGCTGCCCATTTGTTCATTGTGCTAACGTCGTCTGTTGCATGTGAGTAACCATGGATTTATTATATGCAATGGATCTAAGATGCAATAAAAGGCGGCATATATATACTATGCTGGCCTATTGTAGCGGATGTATTTATGTTTATGCAACGATGCATGTTGACAATTTTTGTGAAACGCTTTGTAGAAGAACGATTAAAAATCACGAGTAGATGCTTGTCTAACAGCAATGTGTCTTAATGCGCCACCATTTTGCTGTTATATATTTAACAGCGACTCGCATGAACCCCCATATAACATACGTTTCTGAGAACCACTTATCAAACATTTAATGAAAGTGATTCATGTACAGTTGATGTTCATGAGTTGAAGTAATTTCAGCAATCAATAGCGGCACGTCGCTACTGATACCAATGTAACTTGACTCTCTTAAATAAAACATTTGAATATGGCTGCCCTTGTTTGCTTTCTAGTCTGGTCATAGATGCACTACGGCCTATCCTCAATGCCAGCCAAATGGAACTTGACCACAGTGAAGCTCTTAAGACGCATTTAGGCATTATATGGGTGGCAAAATTGTCATAAGACCCCCATACGCTAAATTGCCTTCCGCCCATTACGCTAGATGGCTCCACCACTCACATCGCATTATTAATGTCAGCTGCGCGTGACACTATCCATATTACACCACCTTGCTCGCCCAGTGAGTCACCGCTCACTGGCCTTCTGCTGTGAAGCGGTGGGTCGCGTGCGTCTGCCTTTGTCTGGGCTTGCAGATCGTGGTGGAATTGAATGATACTTGGAGACTAATAACGAAAGCTGAGGATAATTATAAAGCTGGAATAACGTCTCAGTTAGAGCAGTAGGTAACGTTTCATTAAACTATGTCCATATACCGTGTACAGATCCTATTATAAACATGATTTTGTAGTCGCACTGTGCATTATGTGGACAGACTGTTATTGATTGGCAAGCAGCATGCATTATGTCAATGGCGAACGGGAGTGCCACTGTTACGGCGATATAACAAGCATAGAGGCATTGGATCTCGAACCAGTTGCCTTAAGGTGAGGCTGAAAATTAATATGTGTAGACAGTTATGGCATCGAGGATCGTCTGTTCCCCCAAAAAGCAGGTTGAACGACTAACAGCAGTCGTGCATATCATTTTAGCGGCAGGGCACGATCAATATCATAACGCCAACAGCGTCTCTCCTTGAGATGACATGAATAGAGGGTTTCTTCTGTTCAGATATAATCATTGTTCGTGTCCGATCGAACCATGCAACAATTGATATGTGTTTATATATAAATGTTAATGTCCAGGATTATTATTTTGTATATGGACTCACTTAGTTGCAGGAGGATTGCTTCAAACAAATCATGTTGAAGACGCATATTGCAGCATTTGTGGCCTTCATATGTATACATGGGATGCGTGGTTAGTATTTTCATTTTACATAGCTTCATATTATCTAATCACTGGCTTGCCTCACGCTGCATTGATGAGTATTCAGTGTCCTTAGTAGCGAATATTTTAAAACACAAAACACGGAAGCAAATCCTGTTTTATGATGATGGCCTAATGGAAGGTGATCAAAGCTTAATTAAATATGTCTATTAAACATGGACTTAAAAATATTTACCGAGATAATTTCGTCGGTGTTTTCCAGCTCTAGTGCACGATGTGTGCGTTAACAAAGCTGAAGATTTATCTCTGAGCTGCGGCAGTGAATCTGTCATCGTGACGTCACGGGCCACATTTGGCCGCATGAGGCTGGGGCGCTGTGTTGGTGAGGATTACAAGATTGGCTGCGGGACTGATGTCCTCTTCCTCGTCGACCGATGGTGCTCCGGTAAAAGAAACTGCAACATTATTGTACCAAACAAGGATTTAATCGAAGCCAATCAGTGCTCGGAAGAATTGGCATTGTATCTTGAAGTGGAATACGACTGTGTTAAAGGTATATACATTTTTTTACATTACTTTGTTGAGTGATATTATTAATTTCAATCGACACTTTAGTTAAGAACCCATGGCATGTACATGCAAACAAAAATATAGTTTCTGGACCAACCACGAATCCATGTTTATTGGTGCTCGTATTAATTCTACAAAAACACGTCCCCGGACATATAAGATTCCAAATATAGCGTTAAATTGGCTTCACCAATCGCATGACACATATTACTAATTTTTTTCCGTGAAACCTATTTTGGTCGCGACCCAAACTGAACTCAATATGCGGGTAGCAGTGAATGAAATTAATTATTAATATTGAGAATTGTAACTTATGGTAGCCCGATATATGGCATCATGCAAATCGGTAGTCATTGTAGGTAATTATATGTTCGTATTATCGCCCATCAATAAATTTCCTCCGTGGCAGTTGGAAATACTCCAAGGCGAGGTCAATGCAGCAGCGACCATTCTAATCCAAAGACGCACACCAACGGTCATATGTACAGCATAGTGGCTGACGAATCGGGCTGTGGGTCCGGCAGGTCCCCACTGACAATAGAAGGAGCCCCAGGTCAGAGGGTGAACATCTCCATGCTGGACTTTGCTTATACACCAACCAGCTCTGGAGCTAAGGCGTCCACCATGACATGTGAACCGTACGGCTACATCGTAGAGAAAAAGCTGGGCATCAACAGGACGGTGTGCGGTGGTGTCGCCAGACGGAGCCACGTATATATGTCGGCGACTAGCTCGGTTGAAATGTACGTCAACAGGGTCGACATTAGGCCTGCTGACAGCGCCTTTGCCCTGACATACGCCGGTAAGTTAAGTGGCATGTGTGAATTGACATGATAGGCGTCAGTCATAGATAAGCTATGATGATACAATGGTGCATTTCTTGGGTATCCCCGGTATATCCCCATGGTAAGCGGAATGCGCACATTTTTCATCGGTATGCAATCCTGCGTACATACCGTAAATTATAGTGGCCTCGGACTATATTTGTGACTTAAAACTATTGTGTTTTTTTTTGACATTCAGTGAATATGCTTCATCTTTGACGGCAAGTTATAATATATAGTAATACAAGATACATTTTTTTGCAGTTGTTGGGTGTCCGGACATCAAGGCTCCAGCCAACTCCTGGTACAGACGCATCGGTGACGTGGCCCAAATAGGCTGTGAATGGAGCGACATCTTCTGGGAGATGAAATGCGTCAGAAATAAGTGGGTCGGGACCGCTGGCAACTGTACCGCTGAACGTAAGGAACTCGTGTTGTTTACTGCTGCCATCATCATTAAGTCCATGCCCGCAGCTGTTATTTGTTGCAGTTGTACCAATAAATTGTGTATTTATTGAGCTGACTGACATATAGCAATGTTCGTCTTTCCGCAGAAGCCGCTGAGACGAAGTCGAAGGTCGAATCCTTTTCATTGCACCCCGGTAAGACGCATTGTTAACATTTATGAAGGAGTATGTCTCCTTTCGTCCTTAGTATTGGTGACAGGCCATGCTGGAGTCGACATATGTGGAACCACAAGCCCAAGATACAAGCCACTGCAGCTACACTTACAACCAACAACTGTTGATGCTGCCGGAATAAGCAATTCGTTTGTCCAGATACGTAGTTAGTCGTGATGTGGTCATGCTATTGAAACTGATTGACGGATCATTTTCATGGATGATAATTACTTATGTGCAAATAATGATAATTGAACATAAACTTAACATTTATTGGCTTTTTGTTGTTTCCAGTCCTCTCCATGGGGCTCATCATTGGGCTGGCATCCTTAATCGCGATCCTGATATGCATCCTTGTTTGCGGTTTCTGCTTTATGCACAGGTGACAATAACAAGTCTGCGTTTATTGGCTTACCATGCATTCATAATATCGACCAGATTTCTTGCGCGTATTTTGAAATGACGCCAAGTGAACCTGCCATTGTGCGAGTGGTATATTGATCGGTTATAATATAATATAAGCAGTTAATTCATGCCAGAAATGATTACGCCAGGGTCTATATATACTCGTCAGCATGAATATATGTGTTAACTATTATTACATAATCTTATCAACTGCAGACGAAAACGCAATCAGCCTCCCTTAGCGGAAACCTCGCCACAGTCATATGGGCCACAGGATAAGTTCACCACCACTCAACGAGGGACAATTCACCGTCAACAACCCAACGTACAAGGGACATTGCTGTCCGGAAACACCGCCAACAGAGACCTGCTCCATGGCTGGGACACCACGATGGGAACCGTTAAACGAAGCCAGCAGTCCAGTAAGGATGGGGAGTACTCTGTCTGGCGCCATGTCTCACCGGAAGTTACCTGGCTGAGAAATACGGCGCCCCGATCTATGACACGGTGGGAACCAGGAATGGCACGGGAGAGAGGAACAGCTCAGCAGGTGACGGCGACTGGGTCCAGGAGGGCAACTTTCAATTCCTTACCCAAGATGTTTAATGGGATACTTCATTTGTTGATGTTCCTGTTTTTCAATACATGCATTACATACAGTTAAGCGTGATTTAGATATATATATATATATTGGCCTGAATATCTTGTAGGCAATGCATGCGTAGTTGTGGCTTCATGTGTGTCAGAATCTGCATAATGAGAGTTGTTATAATGAGAAGAACACGGCGATGTTATGGTCAACGAACAGCAATGTACCACATTCATGCTTTACTGGACCGCACCTGCCCCATTAAGTATGACATGTCGATTAATGCATGTTTTGTAGCGGATTTAATAGGCAAAAATACCATGTGGGCAAAATTGCCAGATATGCACCACGTATTTACTGAAATGAGACCCAACGCATATAAAGGTCTGATGTAGCTCGTAATTTTACCTAAATAATTGTGCGCACATGTTGTCCTATATATCTAAATGTATAGCACGTTTAACACTGTCGTCCTCATATTCAGCCGCTGTACACTTACTGTACGCTGTACTATACTATGTAGGAACTGCCTATACGATGTCTATTAAACGATTCGTGATTACAGAGCAGTCAGTGTTTTTTTTATAATTTCATATGTTTAGTAAGCACCTGTATACAGTCCATGGCAATGTTTTCTAGTGAGTGGCTAATATCTACGGCGCAACAGTATATCCATTTTCTAAAATTATAGTGACCTCACCACTAGTCAGAGTCTAAGCAGCGGTCGTCATTCCCTGTGATGTACGAGCGTGAAATCCATTTTTAATTGAAAGACACCCACTGACACCCACGCAATCTTATGATCCATGCCAACACTGCACGCTTGCGATGCATCTCAGTTAACCCATTTTGCTAGATCTGTCAATCTGGCGCAAAGCATATAAATTCATCGGAATGCTTGACACAACATGCTGCCGGTTTGCCGCGACACTTCACATGTTACTACGGAACGGGCAGAGACTTTTATTGATGCCACGCCATGATAAAGTGGGGCCGCCTCGATAACTCAGTGGGTTAGAGCGCTTCTCTTGCGTGCTCAGGCCACCTGAGAGCTTAACGGCGCGTGGATCGGTGGTTTTGCGCCCTGCTGAGGCCTTGTCTGTGTGGTTGCAGGATAAAGATCCAATGTCATTTTTCGTAAATAGCAGGGCAGCATGGCTCTACGCTTCCTTTCTTCTCCGCCTAACGTTATACCGCATTGATAAATTTAGGAAGTATAGTATACACAAACATCGATCAGACGATCATCATTTAATTGAACATGACGCCGTGAGGAGAATTCATATAACACGATTTCATACTTCAACATGATGATCGGTTTATGTTAAAAAAATAATGCAAAAAGCCAATACAATGACATAATTTGATCTTAAAATAGTCACATCGTTGGTGGAATTTATATACCATTGGCGCCAATTGATCCAACGCATGTTCGTTTATTAGTTCTTACGTTAGGTTTTTTTATGTTGTACGACTTATGCTTGAGTACAGTTGCATTGGGGAATGAAATCGACGCAGAATAAACACGTTCAAAATGAAATGGATCAATGTGAATGCCACGGTCAGCACATGCCATATAAGGCAGATAATAAAATGAGAAAACAGTATATATATAGGCTACACAAAACAATTACCGCACAACGGCTGTAACAGGAGGTCTTGCTGAAAACCATTACAGTCTCTCAATATTTAAGAATATATAAAGAAATGTACAGTATTGTCCATACGCCACTTTTCTTTTAGTGTCTATTTACTAAATACGCCGATATGCAGGTCATAGCGGATCCGTGCATGATTGTTGCGTTCATTTTGATTCAGTAGATGGCGCCACCACTCAGATCGCATTATAAATGCCAGATGCGCGTGACGCTATCCATATTACACCACCTTGCTCGCCCGGTGAGTCACCGCTCACACAGCGTGTGCCGATCAACCGACACACGGAGCTTCTTTGTCCCGGATAGTGGTTAGCTTCGCTTCGCTTCGCTTCGCTTCTGAGACCGAACACAAGGGCATCGGTTACAAAAACGGATACCACAGTTGAATACGGTTACAGTGAGAGAAGACGTCTTGGTGAGTAGCTGGTGAAATAGGTTGGGAATGATCTGTTTACTTCATGTCAAACGCAATGTCATATATGAATGTAGGTCTGCGCTTTTTGTCCGTTTGGCACTGTGGATTATTGATCGGTGCATCAAGCAACTGTAGGGCTGGCGCGATGAAGCCGTTGCAAAATTAGATATGATTCCAGTGTAATATTGGCGCATGTATAGATATATGTGTCGTTGTCTTGTCCATGTCATTTTGACTATAATGCAGTCATTCGGTTTTAATTTTCGAAATATCATCACCCGTGAATAATTATGATGATTAGGCATTGTCATAACGCCCTCGTGGACATTATCCGAAATAAGGTGCCGTTTCAAGCGAAATTAAGCACACTTTCTCTGGTAATGGGTAGTATGCTACTAATCGGTTGGATTTTATGCAAATGTGACAGACAGTATTATTGCAATGGCGATTTTATTGTGTAAATAACAATGTTCTAAAATTGTAACACGATGGTATCATTGCGAGCTTTTGATTTTACCAATCCTTGTGGAGCTGACTGTATAATATATTCGGGAATCAAACCTGTGTGTCTGGTTTAGCTTTGTTTGATTACGTTTGTCGTGTTTATTTTGGCCTTCATCATATTTTATGTCTAATGTCAATTTTGCATTTCAGGACGCGCGTCTGAAATAATAACATAGGCGATCACTACGCTGAAGCAATGCAGCAGTCAAACATCCAATATTTGTTTCTGTTTGGAAATTTATTTTGGATATGCGGTAAGGCAACTAGTTACTAACACGGGAATAAGCAATTATTTGATGACATGGAACTTCGTGTTAGTAGGGCGATAGCGGGTAATTAATTCAAGTCCATGGTTACCGCATAATCCTACCATTGTGGGAATAATGAGTAATTTAGTAGCCAAAGTGTGGCAGAGAAAATTTGGCTAATTGTCTCTCCAGTATATGTATGCCGCAACTCAATGCTAATTAAAAATAGTGCCAAATAATGCATAGTCTGTTTGGGCTGCAGATGCCATCATGCGAGACGTTTGTATCAACAATGCCGAAAATCTGTCGCTGAAATGTGACGGTGAATCTGTCATCGTGACATCACGTGCCACATTTGGCCGCATGAGGCTGGGGCGCTGTGTTGGCGAGGATTACAAGGTTGGCTGTGGGACTGACGTCCTCGTCCTAGTCGACCGATGGTGCTCCGGGAAGAGAAACTGTGACGTGAACGTGCCCAACAAGGATTTGATAGAAGCCAATCAGTGTTCTAAAGAACTCGTTCTATACCTGGAGGTGGAATATGAATGCGTTCATCGTAAGTTGCAACTACTATTATGGAAATAAGACAGTGTCAGGGCTAAGGGTAAATAAATGACTGAAGCAGTCCAAACGGTTTGAAAGTCTTTGACGTCTAGCCGAAAACATATTTGCTGATTGCCGCACAGTAGTCACAAGTGAGTAATGGTGCTATACTTTAACGCAAGTTCAGATAACAAATGTCTTTTACCCAAATCAAACCAAGAATACGACGAAACTTACTTACGTTACATTTTTTGAACGTTACACAACGTTATCGTAATATATGGCATACGGCCAACTGTTCGGCCAAACTGTCTTCTTTGTAGTTGGAAAGGTGCCCCGGCGGGACCAGTGCAGTAGTGGCCAGGCTCCACATACTACTCACACGGGGCAGCTCTACAGCATTGTCGCTGACGAGACGGGCTGTGGGTCCATACAGTCGCCACTCGTCATAGAGGGCGCCCCGGGCCAGAGAGTCAACATATCCATGCTGGACTTTGCTTACACACCAACCAGCTCTGGAGCCAAGGCGTCCACCATGACATGTAAGCCGTACGGCTACATCGTGGAGAGAAAGCTGGGCATCAACAGGACGGTGTGCGGCGGGGTCGCCAGGCGGAGCCACGTGCACATGTCAGCATCCAGCTCGGTGGAAATACACATACGGAGTGCAGGACAAAGGCCGCGAGATACATCTTTCGTCATCAATTATGCTGGTAGGTTTCATCGAAATGGTATACTGGCTTTAGTTAATTATTAATTAAACATAATAGGTAATTATTAATTAAATATAATGGAGTTAACGTTTAACTCCATCATATATCAGTAAGCATTACGGTTTCCAAGTAAAGTTATTAATGTTTTACATCAGTTGTAGGATGCTCTGATGCCAAGGCTCCCGACAATGCTTGGTACAGAAGAATCGGAGACGTAGCTGAAATGGGCTGCGAGTGGAGCGACAGTTCCTGGAAACTTAAGTGCGTCGGTGGCACCTGGGTTGGCAAGCCCGGAAACTGTTCAGCGCAAAGTAAGCGGTTGGCGCAAATATGGCATAACATAACGCTGTATGTGTTGGATATGATTTACTATATGTAATGTCATTAGGGATCTTATTTATGTACCTAACTTGCGCTAAATAGAACATTTCGCGAGAAATTATCGGGTTAAAAATAGAAAAGTTTTAACCTAAAAAATTGTTTTCCCTCCCGTGAATTCCCGCCGACCCTTTCATGAGCAAACATGAGCACTAAAGAAGTGCATTGCAAAGAATATAAGAACAACGTTGTAACATCGCTTGTTCGATCTTGCAGGAATCGCAGAATCAAAGACTGAAGCAGAATCGTTCGTGCTACACCCTGGTAAGCAGAATCGACCCCCGCACCAAAATAGCATAATTTACTAATTTACATATGGTTAATGTTTCCTGGTTTATTGGCGTCGTCTTTTTTACATCATCATATTATTTTATTACTGATTACAAGAATCAATTTCATGATGCTAATACATACCCAATAATACCCACATGTGTAGTGTGGTAACATGAATATCTGTAAAGTGTGCGAAGTTGAGTGACTGCGAGATATCAGTTTATAAAATATAACGTATTTAGTATCCTTTCAGAACTATTCTAGCATATTAACGCCCCCTGTTTTTCAACAGTTTTGTCCATGGGTCTCATCATTGGTCTGGCGTCACTGATTGCTGTTCTCATTTGCGTCATCAGTATAGGCTTCTGCCTTATAAAAAGGTAAATGAAAGTGACTGGTCTGATGTGTTGACCGCTGTAATCAATATGCAAGGAAGCGTACGTTATAATGCTATTGGAGCTACACAGCCATATCGAACGGCGCAGTATCTATTCACATCAGGTCGTCAAATGAAATGGACAACATTAAAGATTGTTACGATACTGATTGGGCTAAATAATGACGGATTCGCGCTGAACAATGTCAGTAATAACTGTGATCGCTCATTTTGTTCAGAAGGAAGAACGACCAAGGGCAAAGCGTACCATCGACTGAGGCAGGCACCATCAAGTTCGTACCGCGCCAGCCAACCCTTCCAGGAGGCACAGGCCACAGAACCCAAGGCGCTGGACAACATACATTGACCGCCATTCGTAAGCAACAAGGCGCACCTATGGCGAGAGAGGGCACCACCAACAGTGACCTGCTGCTCCACGGTTGGGACACCGCTACCACCAAAAGAAGGCAACCGGGTTGCAGTGAGAGTGAATACCTGGCGCCATGTCTGACCGGGAGTTACCTGGCTGAGAAATACGGCGCCCCGATCTATGACACGGTGGGAACCAGGAATGGCACGGGAGAGAGGAACAGCTCGGCTGGAAACGGCGACTGGGTCCAGGAGGCCAATTTTCAGTTTCTTACAACGGATGCGTAATTTAAAGGGTTCTAGGACAACTCCCTCCCGGACAACTCCCCCCCGGACAAATCCCCCCTAGGACAAGTCCCCCTCGGACAACTCCCCCCCGACAAGTCCCCCCCTGGACAAGTCCCCCCGGACAATTCCCCCCGGACAATTTCCCCCCAGTCAGTTCCCCCCGGACAACCCCCCCCCCCGTCCCCCCACTACAATCCCCCACCTGAAAAATGTTCCCCTTGGCCCAGTCCCCCCCGGTAAGTTGCCCCCGGACAATACCCCCCTGGACGATAACCACCCCCTGGAAACACACACCCACAAAGGGACAAGCGCCCCCCTCCCCCCTTCTCCTTCCGACACATAGGAATACTTCGGGAGGACATCAGGGAGGGATAGACACTGGCAGTCATGGCAAAGTTTATGGTGGTTAATTATTTGAACACTTTCGACATGAACTAGAATATATAGTCAATAGCTGCAATTTAAATTTAAAATACTTCAGTCTCAGATGGGCACATCGAGAGAAATTCCAGATTTCTGCTCCGGGGATTGAGAGCAAAATGGCGAAAAAGGAGTCATTTGGGCGACACATATGTATATACCTAAATACATCTAGTGCCCTTCCCCGCCAATGGGGTGCGAGTGGTGCATGAGAAAACATGTATTTCCTTCCACCTTGGCACGCCATGTGCGCAGCCATGGGACGACAAGAGTTAACTCACTCATGAGTGAGGTAACACCCATATAAAGTATAGGCTTTTGCCCACGTTGTGACAAAAAGTCATATGGTGAACCAAATTTGCTTCCGTCCAAAACAAACTGTATTCTATGTAACACATTTACTTACTAAAGTACCTAAAGTGCATTTGGTCAACGAAAGTTACTAAGCGACTGCCGAGGCGTGGGGAAGGGGGGTGGTGCGGGGCACTATGTATAGCTAGGTAAACAAATACATATCACACAAATAACACCTTTTTTCACCTTTTCTTCTTTCCCCGGAGCATTTCCCCTCGATGTCGGATGTACCCATTATCTCTATCGTCAAAAACAAGAAAAGAATGCCGGTGTCTAGTTGGATGCCTTCTTAACCAAACGTTTCTCTCGCAATGACAACAAAATGGCGTATTTTATATTCTCTGGCTCTCAAATATGACCACTATCGTATGGGCGGCATACCCGCACCATCATAAAGGTAGTGCCCCCCAATGCCTCTAGCATAAAGGAGCACGCGCCTGCTGTGACGTCCACTGCCCATTGTGGTGTGGGGCGGTGTGGGGTGGGGTGAGGTGGGGGGTGGGGGTGGATGGTGCATGCTTCTCTTCGAAGCGCTATCGCGCCAAACACAATGCGTTTTAGCAAGGATGGTGTATAATTATACACCATAATTGGTCTTAGCAAGGACAGATTCGCGTGCGAATTTCATTTTGTCCGTTTTACAGGCGCTCGGAGGTCTCGACTATCAATACCCAGCAAGTTATGACCACTCAAAACCGACATGCGAGTTAACTCACATTCAAAGCAGTCCGAATTTTCCTGTGGGGAAATTGTCGGGGGGCAAGCAATTGTCCGAAGGGAGGAGGGGGGTGTCCGGGTGAACGAGCGGGGAAGAAATGTCCTAGGTGGGGTGCGGGGGGAGGGGTGGTATTGTCTGGGTGGGGGGGGGGTGGTCCTGCTGTCCGGCAAATCTTTTCTCTCCTGACAACAGGAGCAAGACAACCCCCCCCCCTCCCCGTCACGCCACCCCCGGACAATGCCCCCACCAGGCAATCGAGGACTGCTCGACCCTGGAAACCCCCGACGCTCTTCCCCACCAGACAGGCCTAAGTATCCAAAATACCCATACCGGCACAGGAGTAAGAATTATTCAGATATATTTGATCTTAACTCGCACGTCGGCTTTGAATGGTCACAACTTTTTCGGTATTGATACTCGAAAACTCTGGGAGCCTGAAAAAGCCCTGACAAACTTAATTTCGCCCGCGAATCTGTCCTATAGGAGGGTTTGTGTGACCGCGATAACATAGGCGTACACCCCCCGCCCCACCCCTTCATAGCCGCAGGATCTCTCTAATACGTCTGCGCCATTGATGTAGTTCCAAATTCTAATGTTACAGAAGGCCCAGGGCTTATCATGGGCTTGTAGAGACAGAATTTCTCATTGCATATGGAAATATAATATGAAACCTGCACATCCACAATGCAACCTAACGGGTGTTATAGAACAGACAGCGCTAAGGTCCTTCACACGCACGACATACAGTTTTTGTGGTCCTGAGTTGGGGTTTGACCTGTGGGGATTGGCGGGAGGGGGGGGGGGGGCGTCTCCGTTTGGGATGATGTGGGTGACAGTGTCCGATATATTGGCTCGGGGGGGGGGGGTGTCTGGGGGAATTGTCCTGGGGGGAATTGTCCGGAGGGGAGTTGTCCGGAGGGGAATTATCTGGGGGGGGGGGGGGCGACTGATCAGGGGGGAATTTTCCGGGGGGGAATTGTCCGGGGGGGAGTTGTCCGGGGGGCTATTATCGGGGGGGGGGGGAATTGTCCGGGGGGAAGTTGTCCGGGAGGGACTTGTCCTAGGGGGGAATTGTCCGGGTGGGAGTTGTCTTAGGGGGGAATTGTCCTAGGGGGGAATTGTCCGGGGGGGAATTGTCAGGGGAGAGTTGTCCTAGGGGGGAATTGTCCGGGGGGGAACTGACCGGGGGGGAATTTTTCGGGGGGAGTCCTGCTCCCAATTTAAAGATCCAGTAGAAGATACTTATAATGGTACATGTTTTCTCTGATCCATCGCAAGTTAATGACCATATCAGATTTCAGATCAAATATGGCAAGTCGTTGCACCACATGGCGGAATATTGTGCACAAAACACGGTAGGGAGTTTGGGCGGAGGCGGAAGTCCATCCCTTAGAATAGCGTTCGGTTACAGTCATGTGCTGACGTCATGCCACCTAGTTGTACCGATAACCAGGATGTTCTCTTTATGTACATTTGTTGTAATGTGTAGTTTTTTGTGGCCTCGCGTTTTGAGTCGCTTTTCTATTGATACACGTATTGTGTAAATCCGCATGTGTTAAAGCTTAGCATAGGCTTGAATTAATAAGGCGATTACAACATGTAGACATGCTGAATGACTGGACCATCTGACCTAATTTTCGCGTGGTCGCATAACCACATATGATGATCGAGGTTGGTTATCAAACACGGTTTGCCTCGAGAGCAACACGATTGTCATGCTACCGCTTGTGAAACGGAAAAGCATTATTCAGGACAGACAAGTCCGCAGAACGGACAAGTGTGGAAGGTGAAAGATCTGATCCTCCAGCGACTGAGATTTCTAGCGCCTTATAGTGATCGGCTCCGTTTGAATGTGTCGCCATCGCCACTTGCTAAAGCCTGCATCGCATTTATTCATTGTTGTAATCGAATCTCTTAATAGGCTCGAAACTTTTAGTATATATACATAATCGGTCGCGTACCATACATATAGCCCCATGTAAGCCAGAATAAACACCATGCATGTTCCATGAAGAATAGTAGAAACACAAATCGAAGTGGATGCATGGTTGCTCTGGTATAACAAATTGGCTCCCACTCTCAGTCGGGTATTCATGCAAATTTGCATATGTATGTGAAATAAAAAATAACCTTGTTCATTATGATCATTTCTTGTTCTTTTTGCTTTGTCTTCGCCCAACATTTCTTGCTAAATAATACGTCGCTCGTGTTCAAAGCAGACACATGAAATGGTGTGGACCAAAACGCACGTTTGCATACTTATATGCATTCGATGTGGGTATTTATATGCATTCGATGTGGGTATTTATATGCATTCGATGTAGGTATTTATATGCATTCGATGTGGGTATTTATATGGGAATTCGTTGCTTCAAACATCGTGAACAAGTATTGTTTAAACCATACGCACATTGTAGCAAGATTATTGTACGCGATTATGTTTCATTCATCCCTAGCCTGTCGGGTCTTAGCCCGGGCCAACCAGCCCGCAATACTTTAGTATGTTTATTTCGTAACCACAATTTACTGTAATGCACGTACATTTCAGAGAACAAATAAACTATGAATTTTACTTATAACATTAACATTGAAACATCCTTAAAGCGTTTATTTACTTCGCCATCGCCAAGCGATAGCGTGTTGCACACCATGTCCAATGTGTAGCTTCCTGATAGGAAATAATTTGATATCCGTGTTAATATCCGCAAGTGAGTATGTGTGCGTGCGTACGGTGGGAGGGACGAGTGGGGAAGTATGGGCGTTGTGGGGAGGGGGGGGGGGATTAGATATGCCCTGTACGGTATGGCGTATGGGTGACTGAGTAGGGTGGCGAACATAATTTGATTTGGCCACGGTCGGTTGTGGCAAATATACCAAGTTTTTTTTGGTATCCGCTATTGGCGATACGGGTAATTACATTACATCTCGTTTGACTAACGCGGGGAAGGTCCTTCACACTTCATAATTATATCGAACGTGACAGAAGTGAGCTCTGGTTGTTGCTGGGTACGCATCCTTTAGCCACTTGACAACTGGCGAGGGATATCATCTATTTATTGCCGTCGTTATACTCAAGCGAAGGATTGCATCGGATAATCTACCGATTTAAAGTATCGCCTCAGCATTTACAGTGGTAGGACTTGAACTGTTACGGAACAAATCCGGTTGCTAGGAGATGCGATGATGGACGGCAAGCTATACATGACATATCTCCTTGCAATCAGCTTCAATTTGTTTACAAGATGTGGTAAGTAATGCCAATTTAATACTGATTGAAAAGGCATGCACTACCAAGAGGTGCATTAGGCTGGAGACGCGGTTGTAATGGCTACATCTAAACATTTGTCGCATTAAGCTTATATAAGGACAGCAAAGCGCGAATTCCTTATATACATTAATACATGTAATAGTGTCAAAACCATTGTTCCAATGCAATTATATGCTAACTCTGTGTTTTATGTTAAGCCAAGCATTAAGCGCAATACTACTGTAGAAAAATATTAGGTACACCAGATAGTTTGTTGAGCGCTTAACACCCCCCCCCCCCCACCACCACACACACACCGTCCCGTCGACAGCTTCCATTTTTTTCAATCATAGATCCTGTATCAGCAATGACGGATAAAAATGTAACTGAAACTTGGGCGTATATTGTATAATGTTATCCTACAATAGAGATCCCCGGACTACAAATACATCTATGGCTTCCATTGTCTTCCGAGGCAACAGAGCCGCAATACCAAATGCGATGTCGCGCAATATCTCAGACCATCTTTACACTGCAGGATGTCGTTCACCAAAGTGTCACTTCTTTCCGTATTCAGCCGCCAACGCATTGACTGAAGTATGTGATGGTGAGAGGTTCAACGCACAATGCGGTGAATCAGAAGTGATTGCAGTGCGTACCGCCAAATACGGAAGGATGAGACTTGGACGCTGCGTTCCAACGAGCTTCGGGTCCATTGGTTGTCATGTGGACGCTCTGGCAGTCGCCGACTCACTGTGTTCCGGCAGAAGTGAATGTGGATTCAGCGTCTCACCGGGCACGCTGATTGGGGAAATCAATCGACCCTGTCCGGCAGGATTAACGTCGTATTTGGAAATCCAATACGACTGCATTGGAGGTGAGTATTTTTATATGCATATGTTATTCGTGTAGTTGACATTACATGAACGTTTTTTATTTGATGTTGTGCGTATGAAGGCAAATTAGGACCAATAAACCTCTTGAGACACTAAATAAATATAGGGTATGGGTGAAATTTATCCCGGATGCTGATGCAGACGACGGTTTGTTTCACGACCTGTTGATCTGTAACGCAGTCAACCAACTTAGCCCCGGATGTTTCACTCGCAGTCTTGTGATGCGCTTGTAGGGTAGGGCAGCAGCACGTATCATTGGTATTATGACTGTTGATTGTTGTAAGCTATGGTCGTCATTTACCCTGTTCTGTCTGCTTATTTTTAGTGACCCAAATAGATGGAAAACAGTGCCGCAGTGGGTCGTCTGTCCATACATGGGGAGAACAAGGGACTCTGGCCAGCGGCGTCACTAGAAACACCGGCTGTGGCTCACTTTCTGCTCCATGGATAATACATGCTTCCCCGGGACAACTCATTAGCATATCAATGACTGACTTTACTCATGCTACATCTGCAGATATTGCTGACGACGGTTGCACGGCGTATGGTTATATATCTGAGGAAGGTATGGTCGCGAATACTACGATATGCGGATCGCCCACGAGAGAAAGACACGTACACAATTCGACATCAAACATGGTGACAATTCAAATCGTGGCACGAGAAAGCGTAAATTTCTTACTGCACTACCAAGGTAAATACGCCCATGCCTACCAGCAACCAGCATTGCCAGTTACCCAACCAGTTACCTTCTCGCCCTACCATCCGCTGAATGTTCCTCCGCCATTTCCGATTTCACGTTGTGAGTTAGGGGAGTTGCGTTGCGGAAACGCCATCATGTGTCTGCATGTGGTGGGTGTGGCTGCGGTGTGAGAGATTTTACCGCCGTCGCAAAAACGAAAACGCGGGGCCATGGCAATCACGATCCTTTTCAACATCAAATCCTCCTAGACACCTTAATCCATGTATCTGTATTATTGTGCATGTCCCGTTGGATCAAAGCATATTTTACCCGTTTAACCATTCCATACTGAGATTGGTTAAGGTGTCGGCGAGTTAGCGTTTGTGCAATAAAACAGGTCAACTTGGTAGGATATCGCATAAGACGTAATACGTATGTCTCGGATTTTTGCAGTTGTTGGGTGTCCAGACATCAGCCCACCCGCTCACGCAAGTGCAGAACGAAAGGAAGATACACTCACTATTACATGTCAATTGAGAGAGCAATCATGGCATTTGTCATGTCGAGGAACAAAGTGGATCGGTGTGGTGGGAAATTGTTCCAGCGAAGGTACGCAGCAACCAGGACCATATCAATGGATGCATTACGCTGACATTAATACCTCACAGCAGTCTAGTTATTGTTTACTTCAATCACTTTCTATTATCTAATAATCAGAAAGGTATTATTTGACAATGTGGCTAATTTTCATATTAATGTGATGCTGAAGGCTATGAAGAGATACTGCCATGTGCAATCCGCTGTATTCTTTTCCAACAGATCCCATGAGACCGTCTGCGAATGACAGCTCATTTCAAATCAAACCAGGTAAATAAAAACTATACGTTGTGTGTGAATCGTTAGAAACAGAGCAGTTTGTACCATTTGCTCGTTATTAATCAAAATGATAGATGATTTGTGTAATGTGTATTTCATGCTTCCAGCCACGTCAATGGGTCTGATTGTCGGTCTGGCAGGGACAAATATCATTTTGCTGTTTGTGCTCGTGGTTGGATATATCTACTACAGAAGGTATGTTATATTTCTTGCATGATATACCAGCAATTACCCTGCATTAACAGTTCTATTCGCCATATAATCGGTGCTTAGACGAAAGTGTATGCATACAGTTGTTGAAAACCAACAGCTATGATCATTGACAAACAACCGAAACATGGCTCATTTGGTTTTGTGCTAATATTACAATACTGGATGCCCTATGTGCACCTTTATCGTAATCGGCATGCGTTTGAACAGTCTGTGAGATTGTCTATTTAGGGAAGTCAATATATGTTTGGAGATTCATCGCCATGAGGTTCACGTATGGCATAAATCAACATTTGCAGGAGCATGAACAGTCCTCAGCGGTCACCTAGCATCAACAATTACCCGGGAACCCCGGACTATGAGCATCAATATGTGTCACATGTCCATGGTGTCGCAGTGCCAATCCATGGCCAGTGTGGCGCTGATCGTATCTACAATAAACGGAGCGAGGCAGTAGCGACTGAACCTAAAGATGGACAGCTTCATATCTGGGAAACTCCATTACCGGATCCGCTGGCCAGTCCCCTGGGCAGCACCGAATGCACCACGGTGATCCCCCTTACCCCGCCATGATATTATCGTCTCAACACAGACATTGCGGAGGCGCCACAACGGTCAGCTTGACAGAGAAACCTAACGGATACGCGAAGAGGCGTGGAACAAATCCGGTTGATCATTAGTTATATGGAGAAAACTGTTGTTTTGGGGTAAATGTAGAGCCAGGTTTGTGTTGACGAAATGCTGTTCCCTACTTGGCTTCGTTATTAGGCGTAATTGGTTAGTCAAAGCGGCTAGACAAACATATTGCTTGCCTGCTGCACATATTCGTCCATTACTGATAAGTCCTTTGTATTACTTATATTACATCTATACCCATATATGCGTTGTATCCCATTAGAGATATATGGCACCGACGGGCCTGGCCTGTCCTGGTCATGAACCAACGGAGAAAATAATGAACATGACAGCCCGACAATAGATCATGGAGGCAAGATTTCTGTGCTATAACACATTTGTATTTTCCTAAGACAAGGACCGTGTGTGTACATGTAAAGCCACTGCATACTGTTATGACCAAGTACTAATGCATTATTACTTATTATAAAAGCATAAATGAATGGTCTGTGGAGGTACCAATAGCGTACCTATGCATTTTGTATATATAAAAATGTCGGACTCTAGTACCATGTTTAATCATCCGATGTTATATTTGTGAGACATATACAGTTAGCATGGGTCGGTGGTTGGCACTAGCTTAATTTAACTTAGCTGATTTCTTAACGGTAATATTTACATTTACACCTAACTGATTTGTACATGCTATATATTCTTTTCATCACCATTATTAAGTTACACAAGTAAATTGCATGTCTCGCTTAGCTAATGGCAGCGTAATGAAAACATCAATACAAAAAGGTAGATATCAATTTGCACGTAAGTAACGTACACTATCAGCAAATAACGTCATTGAAATTATATTTAGATGCATCCGTCCTGTTAATTTACATGTGTTGTATATAACACATGCGTGGGCCGTTATAACATATTACCAAATATCTATTAATGTAGTGGGCAGGATTAACGTGGTGCCACCCGGCGAGTGAAATTTGCATGGGACCGTTTGTCCACCTTGGAAACAATTCTCCTCGATATCTCAATATCAATTCAATTAAACTGGTTTGCTGTAAATTCTGAATTGTTCACCGTGACTTATGCAATGCTATGTACAAGCTTAACTGACTGGCGAATAAATAACTATACATTCTACAGTGTTACGTTGTGTCGTTAACCTTCCTCAAGTGGACGCGTTGCTTCTGCCACATGTGCGATGTATTTTCGCACTATTGTAATTGCCATTAGCTAATATACTAGGTAAACATGTTGATGGCAACATTCATGTAAATTAAGTTGTGCCTTTCCAACACGTTGGCAGACGTGCCTAGACAAAAATGTTGTAATTTGATCGGTTATCCAGCTTTAATAATAATATAAGGCTTAGGATTGGCCAATGTTCGGCGAAATTCGTTCCCAAAAATCAGACTTGCGGTGCGACAAACTGGAAGTTGGCCTCCTGAACCCAGTCGCCATCACCAGCCGAGCTGTTCCTCTCTCCCGTGCCATTCCTGGTTCCCACCGTGTCATAGATCGGGGCGCCGTATTTCTCAGCCAGGTAACTCCCGGTAAGACACGGCGCCAGATATTCACTCTCGCGAATACCCTGCTGCCCTCTGTTGGCGGTGGCCGTGTCCCAGCCGTGGAGCAGGTCGCTCTTGGTGGTGCCCTCTACCGTTCCTGGGATGTATTGCAGATGGCGACCAGCAGTGAGCGTTCTTTGAATGGTGGCACTGTTCACCTGAGCATGCCTGGGCATGGTTGATGGCATGGATTGACCCAGTTTACCGTCCTTAGAAGCCACCAGCGGTTGGTCACTGTTGGTGGGTTTACGTCTGAAACGATGTATATGCGTGTCACTCACAAGGCTTGTAAATACAATGAATACCACCACAAGTTATGCCTGATAGTGTTTGTCTTGTTGAACAATTGGTGATATTCACATGGATAGCCTTATTGACATTAACCACGATACATACATCAGCGATAAATATGAGGTAACATACATGTTATTAAGTGCACCAGATACCAAGTTGGTTACTCACTTCTTCATACAATAAAATCCCACGGCAATGATGATGATCAGCAGGGCAATAAGGGAGGCCAGACCAATGATGAGACCCAGCGACAGCACTGTAAAAACGTGTCAAAACAATAGTGCAATACTCCCAATGACAACATAATGTGTCAAATGTCATTACGCAGTTAATCAGGGTATCATATAATTACTCATGCGACGACAATGAAAGTAGATTGGAAGTGGAAATGTCAATTCTATTCTGTTCATTGTTTACATAATCGCACGTTTCCGGGGCTCGCCAACGGCGGACAGACTACCATGACAACAGACACGTGTCCAGGGTTGCATTACTAAGTAGGCATACTTACCGGGATGCAACTCGAATTCTTCAGTATTGGCAGAAGCCTCAGCAATTCCTACAGAATTGATATTATACGTGAGCAGACACTTATCATCTAGAACATGTATCCAGTGAGCTAGTTTACGAACGTTTTTGACATGATCAAATAGAAGGTGCGGGTATTAATATACCAACTACTTGTCCACCTAACAGTTTATCAATTATTTAAAAAAATACTTAAGCCCATAGCAAGAGTGGTGGGTACATAAAGATAGTAATAAAACTTATTATGGGACGGCCCATGTGCATCCTATTTTTGAAACTATGGCACCTTCATTACTGTTCTGCAAAATGGGAAATAAGACTATTAATGTTCAGAATAATCATGCAAGAAGGCAACCAATGACTTACTTGCCACAGAATGCAAAATGGGAAATAGGACTATTAATGTTCAGAATAATCATGCAAGAAGGCAACCAATGACTTACTTGCCACAGAATGCAAAATGAGAAATATGACTATTTATGTTCAGAGTAATCATGCAAGAAGGCAACCAATGACTTACTTGCCACAGAATGCAAAATGGGAAATAGGACTATTAATGTTCAGAATAATCATGCAAGAAGGCAACCAATGACTTACTTGCCACCGAACAGTTTCCCATCATTCCGATCCATCGGGAACCCACACACTTCATCTGCCACGAGAGGTCGCTCCACTCACAGCCCATCTCCGCCGTGTCTCCCGTTCGTTTGTACCACGCATGCTCAGGAGGTCGGGCGTCCGGACAGCCGATAACTGCAGCATAATATTAATGGCGACTTGACGTATAGATTTCCCTCCTTACATAGGATTTTAATCCTACACGTTCAATACAGTTCCGCTCAGGGTAGGGATCTGTTCTTATTGCGAACGGCAAATGCGAGATTTGATATTTTTTGCAGCTGCCAATGGCAAATAGGAAGTATGTTAACTTAATTTATCTACTACATTTACGCGTGATTAAATAATGGGAAACATGTACTTCATATTGTTAGTATCTAGTATTTAGCCGCATGAACATGATATTAACAGAATATCGGTTAACTTGTTTTATTTAGTGCGGCTAGTCTTCAGGCAGTCGGTGGCAGACTAATACCCGGACATGTTATGATGAGTATAGATATAGTTATATCGGCGATTACCTTCATAGTGTAGCACATACGGGCCAGGTGGAGAGTCCCTGTTGCTCCGTGCTGCGTTGATCTCCACCGCACTCGTCGCCGACATGTACACGTGGCTCCGCCTGGCGACTCCGCCGCACACCGTCCTGTTGATGCCCAGCTTCCTCTCCACGATGTAGCCGTACGGCTCACATGTCATGGTGGAAGTCTTGGCTCCAGAGCTGGTTGGGGTGTAGGCAAAGTCCAGCATGGAGACGTTCACCCTCTGCCCTGGGGCGCCCTCTATCAGCCATGGAGAATGTGAAGATCCGCAGCCTGTCTCATCCGTTACGACGCTAAACAGATCGCCAGACGGGTGAAGCACCTTATGGCCCTGCCCTCGTCGGCAGCCTTCTCTCGACATATCTCGCGGCACTTGAAAACACGCAATAGATATATATATAGTTTTACACCGGCCATAATTTGCATTCAGACTGACAGAAAACTGCCACTAAACGGCGAAAATAAACACGATTACACTACTATTGCCTACACAAGACTGGAATTACCATAAACTTAGCCGTATTCGTACACATGTAAGCATAAGCTTAATGATATCGTGAGATAAACATGTAGCACACATCTATTACGCGTACTCGTACCTCGCTGACATTCATACTCCACTTCCAGATACATCATCAATCCCTCTGTGCATTCGTTAGCCTTGACTAAGTCAGTGTTTGGCACATCGACTTCACAGCTCCTCCTGCCTGAACACCAACGGTCGACCAGGAACAACACGTCCGCCCCACAGCCAATTTGGATGTCCATGGTGATGCATCTACCCAGCTTCATTGTGCCGAAGCTGGCCTTGGTGGCCACAATAATCTCATCGTTGGAGCAGTGAAGACTCAAATCTTCGGCCTTGCTGATACACACATCGGTAATCAGTCCTGATCAATAGAAAACAATATACGGTAACTGGGCTCTATATACAGTTTTTGGCGCAAGCACTAATTTACCCTGAGATGCCATGTTAGGACATCTTTTGCTATCCATACCATATATATTACTAATATATCGTAATATGTTCGCAATATTTTCAAAACAACACAACGGCAACTTAATGTAACATACAGTGGCCATGAGGAAATACTAGCTTTGCGGGATCGTGTCAATGTATACACGATACTCACCTTTAACGTGTGTGACGATGGCGAATAGCAAGAAGACCCAGGCAGAGACATGTGACCGGCTTTTCATGAGCAGTTTCATCGCTTTCCCCCGGGGAAAATGACGTGCGCAAAAACGAAATATAAAACTCCAGTATAGTAATTATAAAGATATATATTGTTCAGTATTTATATGTCACGCGCAGCTAGTCGCAAATGACGTGCGTGCAGAGAATGACTTTAAGTTGAGATTCGTCCTACATATGCGCCGGTAGTGCACCATGATACGTCCCGAAGAGGCACACAGTTTGAATTATAGATATGACATACGTACTATGTTAAGGAGGTATTCAAGCGATGCTGTCATTGGTGATGATTTAACTTGGTTCGGCTCGCTTTCCGATGGCAAAGCATATTATTCTTTCACTTGTGAAATAATGAGATGCATCATAACGCACCGGCTGCAGACGGCCTATTCGGGCACATATCATGTTAATTTTCTCCTCATAAATTACTTGATTATTAATACGAGGGTTCAAGATTTACAATCAAGCAACACAGCATAACGCTATATTCACATTTGTATATAAGGGTGATACAATACGCGTAGGATAACTTATAGGACGTAGGCGTCACTCACGCCTTGCAATGGCTGCCAGGACGCTGGTCCCACCGATCGATACAAGGGGGCGGGCCGTATCTATATCTCTCTCATTGCATTCGACAATGATGCAAGGAATCAAGGCATTACACTTACTTGGTGGGTTACACAATATCCTTGAGCCAACCAAAAAGGCGATTCGCATTTATGTGTCAAATTTTGAGCAATGTATCCAGGTTTGCAATGCAAATTCAGCGCTGCCCTTTTTGAGACAAAGGTGCCACTGCCACTGGACGCGCAGCGAACGCTGTGTGAGCGGTGACTCACTGGGCGAGCAAGGTGGTGTAACATGGATAGCGTCACGCGCAGCTGGCATTAATAATGCTATGTAGCGCCATCTGGCGAATCACAAAAGGCTCATGTTGCTAAAGTTTGAGGGCATTATGATACGCGCGGCTTTTCGGTCTGTATAACTGAACACGAAATTGTATTCGTTTATTTATTTTTATTGGTAAGAGAACAGATATTTGCACTCTAATTACAAATGGCACAACTTACTACGTAGCATGCCTCAGAAAGAAGCGTATCCATTTAAGTAAAATATGTTGTAAGTGCCGGACAATAACAAAGCCACAGAAAGCACACATATACATTGCTCGTGAGTCTCAATATCAAATTATTTACCGTTCAAATGCGATGCAGTCAACGAAATAGCAATTCATCTACATACACGGACCAACGGTGTATCTGAATAAACTGACTGGTGGTTGCGGTTGCTATGACGATGCAAATATTCCCGCAACTTATGATCATGTATCTCTTGTATTGGGTCCAGGGCGCATGACTCTTCCTCATTCAGTATAATCAGTATGCGCCACTTTAAGAACCATTTAAGCATGATACATGTCATGCTTAATTGCATGATTAAAATGCAACCAATGTGACAATCGTTTCGTCATCATAGCGTCATACGAGTGGAACCCGTGATTGTTAATCAAACCATGACGTTCGGAAAACAGTTCGCATCAAACATTAAATGGCAACATCCATCCATAAAAGACAACTTTATACAGCGGTTTGCGCAAACTTGTCGCGCGTTGTCAAGTAGTCGCGATCAGCATTGATTGATATCCCCGGTGATATAGGTAATGTGTCACTTGGACACGGTAGATGCACTGTGTGTACATCTGTCGCAACCAATCACACTTGTGGCGCAACAAATTGGAAGCTGCCTTCCTGGACCCAGTCGCCGTCGCCAGCCGAGCTGTTTCTCTCTCCCGTGCCATTCCTGGTTCCCACCGTGTCATAGATCGGGGCGCCGTATTTCTCAGCCAGGTAACTCCCGGTGAGACATGGCGCCAGGTATTCACTCTCACGGTTATTCGCTTGCTGCCCTCTGTTGGCGGTGGAGGTGTCCCAGCCATGACGCAGATCCCTGTTGGCAGTGTTATCTGTCTTTCCCGGGGTGTACTGATGTGGGCGGCCGATAGTTAGAACCCTTTGACTTCTGGCACTGATCAATTTAGTAGGTTGTTTTGAAAAGGTTGAATGCTGGATTTGGCTGGTTATCCCGCCTTCAGGAACCATCAACACGTTGCTCTCGCTCGCTGGTTTACGTCTGAAATACAGCACAAGAACCAATTATCAAACTATCGTGTCTAAACGTTCGTTGTTGCCAACTAAGAATCAATATTGACAGATGATTACGGTGACATAGCTGGAGACGAATCGTGTAGGGTTAACATGCAGGCCCGTGACGATCCGAGCAAAGTTCAAGCGCTCCGATGAGGGATGTGCGTACGCAACACATGGCGCGTGACGTCATATCTAACAGCAAGCATTGCCAATACAGGTGGGGCTTTGCCAATAGAGGGTGGGTTTTCTTATAGATGTGGGGCCTTGCTAATACAAGTGTATCCTTAGCAACAGCCCAACAACTTGGGCAGGCCCAGCAAACTCAAACTCAGAAAAAGACAATATTTGCGCGCTTTCAGGGATATGCGTTATGTTATGCCAACTTTATGCGGACAAGGGCTAGACTGGGCCGCCGTAGATCATGAAAGAACGATTTAACGAAGAGCTGGCAATACTTTACCATTCGTCCGTAATTACAACCAGAACGCGCTCTTCCAAACTCACCTCTTCATACAATAAAGCCCAACAGCAATGGTAATGATCAGCAACGCGATTAGAGCGGCCAGACCGATTATGAGACCCATGGACAACACTGAAAGGAAAGATAGGTAGACCACTTTATTTAACGAAACTCATAGATCCATCACAAAGAACGTAGGGTTATTGATATTTCTACTGCATTAAATGGATAATTTAATTTGATCGCAAGTACTTCACAATGAAATAAGTACGTTATGCAGAAGTTACTAAACCATACGTACCGGGATGAAACATGAATTCTTCGTTATCCGTAGTTGCCTCAGCTATTCCTGCGAGAGCAACGATGCATTCATAAAAACGCTAACGCAATGTATCTCCCTGTGAGTTATTATATGTGTTGCGATATTTACCAAGGCACTACATGATAATGCATGAATTCACGTTAGGGTTATTTGAACCAATTTGCGTGCACTATCATAGTTAGGCACTAGTTAGTAGATGCATTAGGTAATATCATCACATTCGCATACATTTGTACCAAGCATTGTCATCAGTCGGTCACTAATATATTTACATGCAAGCAATATGAAAACCTGCCACTGCCATGTAATATGAAAGCACGACTATTTCATACCACAGTAATATTGTCAGTGCCAAATATATGATGTCTTACTTGTTACTGAACAATTTCCCATTGTGCCACTCCAGCGATTTCCGACACATCGAACTTTCCACGAGAGGTCACTCCACTCGCAGCCCATCTCCGCGGTGTTTCCTGTCCGTTTGTACCAGGCATGCTCAGGCGGCCGGGCGTCAGGACAACCGATAACTGAAAAAAATGTGTGAGTAATCCTTCTATGTAAAACTAGACTCATGCTGAATGATTTAACGTGAGTTAGAAACAAGAGAGAGAAGTATAGTGAATTGCAGCATAAGTGTTTGTTGATTTGCATTATTAAATATGATTCAAGTTGCGTGCCTGTGCTTGTTATCCGTCGTAGCAACGCTGTTCATTGTACTGTACCTTTATACTCAATCAGAAATGTTTTACGGACATCTTCCCTTGCTGACTGCAAAATCTGTATTTCGACAGCACTGGATGCCGACATGTACACGTGGCTCCGCCTGGCGACCCCACCGCACACCGTCCTGTTGATGCCCAGCTTCCTCTCCACGATGTAGCCGTACGGCTCACATGTCATAGTGGACGCCTTGGCCCCAGAGCTCGCTGGCGTGTAGACAAAGTCCAACATGGAGATGTTAATTCTCTGACCTGGAACGCCTTCTATTAACCAAGGGGAATACACAGAGCCGCAACCAGTTTCTTCTGTCACAATGCTGAATAGTTCCCCACTGTGTTGTGTAAGTCTGTGCCCCGTTCCTCTCCGGCAACTGTTGACGTTGATTCCAGCTACGTAAAAGACAAGAACATCATGTACATATATAATATATTTATTATACGAACTTGATTTAACTTGATTTAACTTGATTTAACTGAACTTTGTATTAATAGTATTGTCCTTGCTTGCAAAACCAATTGTTTGCAGCACGTGTCAATGTATTTGAATAATCAAGATCAGCTAATGGTAGTGATAAACGAAAGTTGATATAATCGCCCAACATTATACTGAGTATTAGCAATATCGGACATTAAATGTGTATACATTAGTTTTTGCAATATCGGACATTAAATGCGTATGATTTTTTTTAAATTTTCATTTAATAGCGTACCTTGTTTGCATTCGTATTCCACTTCCAGGTACATCATAAGTCCTTCTGTGCATTGGTTGGCGTTTACTAATTCTTTATTTGGCACATCCACTTCACATGTCCGTCTGCCAGAGCACCATCTATCCACGAGGTACAAAACATCCGTTCCACATCCAATTTCATAATCTACCGGTATGCACCGCCCTTGGCTCATTCTTCCAAAACCTGCCTTCTTAGCGACGATGACTTGATTATCGGCACATTCGATAGACAAATCCTCCGCTTTGCTGATGCATACTTGGGCAATCATGGCTGCAGAAGACAAAAAGGCATGGAATGACCAAGTTTAGCAATGTGTTCTTCATAGTAACTTAACGACATTGAGGCGTTTCTTTATATTAACCAAACTTCACGTAAGCATTTTACAGTAGCACACAAGTATCCAACTACGCTAATATGATGTATGCTAGTATGATGTATTTAACATGCATATTTAACTTCATTTGTTACGCTGGGCACGTTTCAGCTGTGTGATAGTGAATTATGGCGAGAGCGCCCGAGGGCAATAATCGTGTGACTGTAAAACGGGTGGCAATCACTTACCATGACTAAATCCAGCGACAGTGAGACAGGCCAGTATGTGTGTCAACATACGTCGGATGTGTCTCGTTGGAAGATGCATGCCTTCAACGAAAAGATACAGAGCATTTAATATACCATTTCGATGCTGATTGCATCGCATTATTTTCTGCATTATACAGCCAGAAGCGTGGCAGAGAATGTTGATAAACAATTACTCCAGTATCTTCATAATTACGGAAATTAATGGATATCACGCTAGTCATTATACCTGTAGTATAATACGTCTGGCCGTGCTGCAACCGTACAGATTGAAGATGTGCAGAACATCATCATTATCACTACGGATATTAAGTTTTGGGTGGTTATGCACCTAACAGTCGACTGCCAGTCATGGCGGATGCTCATCATAATACTGGCCGGGCGGCCATGGCAGCGACGCGCATCCCAGCGATCAATACCAGCATGGAAGCCGTCCATTCAACAAAGAATTGTCCTGATACTTACTGGAAATAGAGCTACCACAACAGAAAATGTTAGTAGAACGTCTTCAGTTGTAGTATTATGTCCGTATGAAACAATTTGGCAGTTACGCGCTAATACTCGTGCAATTGTAAGAGCAATGGCTACTCATAACGGTGTATGTATCCCGACAACTGGCAAAGCGTCTGACGCCTGGGTAAGCGGTGACTCACTGGGCGAGCAAGGTGGTGTAATATGGATAGCGTCACGCGCAGCTGGCATTTATAATGTGATGTGAGCGGTGGCGCCATCTAGCGAGTTACCATGACGCTGAAACGCCTTGCGAGTACGTTATGACGAACCACGAGTCTTTGGAGCGTGAATCTTTGATTGCGTTCGGCTGATTCTACAAAATAATGTGTGTCGATCAATGGTAGGTTTAGTATCACACGATGACGGACCAAAGCATCAGGAACAGTACTGGATACACGAACCGCGGTGGTCGCATATTGACATTTCAGCAATGCAAATGCCTTCCGCTTATCAAATGTTAAGTGCATCGGCGCGTGTTCGTTACGGTGCGCCATCACACCATTATTGCTCAGAAGAAATATTTAGTAATGATAATATTCTGAAATTAGGTATTAACCCCTTTACTATTGTTAACTTATTTAAAGGATTTACTACCATAACATGATTGGGCATAGCGAACTTTTGAGTGGTAAGTCAAGGTATCGTAAAAGCCGCAACTAAATATGTTCTGTTTTCATTCATCGGACAGAAATGACACATGGAAATCCAGGTGAATACATTTCTAACCGCCTTAAGAGCCACACATACCTTACATATTGTTTGCTCGCCCAAAGTAATATTTTGGATGACACTATTAATGTTGTGAAATTCTTTATTACGACTAGTGCATAACACGCAATGCATTTGACACAAGCTAGAAAAGCGCACAACGCTGATGACAGTACCAACAGTCAAGTTGATCTGCTTCATGAGAAGGCTGCTGAGACATAGCCATGCGTCTCTTGGGACAAAACATATCTTGTCTGCGACGTGCACAGGAATGTTTCCAGTTTCCTTGTGACTTCTGTTCCGTTAAATAATATCATGTTAACACCAATGCGCACAAGCACTTTACGTCTTTATGTCAAGCGCTTACTGTATACCATGTTGTCAGTCTACAGGCAGCTGACACTGTGTAGTGTTCATATATTCACTTTTAAAACATATATGCGGCGGAAGATGCGGTGGAGCCTCCTATCGGTTATCACCCTTCAAACATGCATCCGGTGGAACGACTGCCTTGTGCATAGCTAAACAAACGCAACACCAATTTATCAGAAGCAAAATAAAGCGAAACGATATAAATGTGTAAGACACATTGTCATCACATCGGGCATCAACGCTTTATCCAAAGGGAACACTTAAAGTTCCTGCGCGGAAAGAAATTGTTTGTGACTCGCACTCCCCTGCTGTGAACCTTAGGCAGGGTAGATATGGTGTTCGGAGCGAGAGAACTTTGCCGGGGGACTTTATACAGGAACAACTTTCTTTGACTAGTTATCTATAATATTGTATACTGGTACAAATGGTTACAACACAGGATATTGGTAGGGCGATAGCTACTCTAGTATGAAGTTGAAATATGCCGACATATGTTTGAAACGGCGATTCAAATTTCTACGCCTGTGGCGTAACAAATTGGAAGTTGGCCTCTTGGACCCAGTCGCCGTCTCCAGCTGAGCTGTTCCTCTCTCCCGTGCCATTCCTGGTTCCCACCGTGTCGTAGATCGGGGCACCGTATTTCTCAGCCAGGTAGCTCCCGGTGAGACATGGCGCCAGATATTCACTCTCGCTGCTGCGGGGGTGACCTCTGTTGATAGTGGCGGTACCCAATCCGTGAAGCAGATCACTGTTGGTTGTACCATTGGTTTTGCCACTCGAATACGGCTTTGGGTTTTTTGCAAGTGAAGCCCCAGCCATTTCTGGGACCGGGCGAAGAAACGTCTGAAGATGACCTGCGGGCAACATGGTCCCTCCTTGGTACGGCATGGATGCGTTTTCCGGAATATCTGGTTTAAGAGGCTTGTTGTTCCTGGAAAATCCGTCCAATTTGAGTCTCATAGCAAGTAAATATTATCCCGTTATACACATGGTACTCTATAACTCTATAACCTCTATAACTGCATGCACCAAGGCATATCAATATGCAGCTGCATATGGCCGGCAATATTTTTCAAGTGAAATTACAGATGCGTTATGATAGTTCAAAATACAAGATACAGAATTGCTGGGTAGCAAACAAGCTGGTGTGCAGCTTCTTTTTAACATTAATAATGTAACAGTTTGACGAAGTCCAGTGTATATGCATATTATCAACCTGAGATTTTACAACAATCTGGTCACACCTCAAAACTCGTTACACAGTTCGCCTTACCTCTTCATACACACAAATCCGATCCCTATGGCACAAAGGAGTAGTGCTACCAGAACAGCCAGACCAATTATCAATCCCATTGTGAGCACTAAACATGGAGTGAAAGACGCATACATATATCAACAACTCAACATATTTTTGTAGGTTACAAAAGTTACGATCAAACGGGATATGTCATAACGACTTGCAGTCGAATTGCTATGCGATTCGTAAATGTTTTGAAGTGATGATCATGTCAAATTACGATTCAATTGTGTCCTCTTTTGCCATCATTGTAATTATATGCAGTTGTAGACATTACTATATCATTAGGGTTACTATTTGAAAAAAAAAACTGTACCACATACAATAAATGAAGTACGGCAGTACATACCTGGGTGTAGTTCAAACTCTTGCTCCTTTGCAGATGATTCAGCTACTCCTGCAAAAAACAGGACGGGCCAAGTTTAAAAAAAATGCTTGGCGTTAACCCTGAGTGTTGTTTGAATAGAGCTCACGTGTTACTCGTGCAGTGCCATTGATACCATAATGCATTTGCTTGCTCCTAACATGAAAGATAAGCCTCGTCAATTATGTACCTCACTATTGCAGGGTTACGACAATTCTATACGTACGTTAAAGGAGTCGCTTCTCGCTTCTTCTTTTTGCACAAATTCATTGATGATTCTGGGTGTATTTCAATAACGTGACACGTGAAATGACTTTTGCAAT
Source organism: Arenicola marina (assembly GCA_964019135.1). Classification (NCBI taxonomy): domain Eukaryota; kingdom Metazoa; phylum Annelida; class Polychaeta; family Arenicolidae; genus Arenicola; species Arenicola marina. The sequence goes on from OZ025259.1 coordinate 32,831,878, forward strand.
GGCAAATTATTAACTTACTTGCACTGGTACAGTTGCCGAATGCCCCGATCCATCTGTTTCCAACACACTTCAGCTGCCAGGACGTGTCGCTCCACTCGCAGCCCATCTCCGCGGTGTCTGCCATTCGCTTGTACCAGGCATTCGCCGGGGGCTTGGCATCAGCACAGCCGATCACTGGTTTAACATTCAAGTAGAAGACTTACATATCCAAAAGGGATAAATTATTACATGTAGTTGTATGACAAAAAAACAACACATATTTACTCTAAACTTAGGCAGCTCGTCCGCGTTCAACTTGCTATAATAACAGTTTTAACTTGGTCAAATTTTTTGTCATTTGGTCACGTTGTTGACAGATAATAAATCGGTGAGCGATCAATAATAAGGGTAATAGAAACATTGGGATATACATCCGATATCGAAATCGAATGGACCCAATAAAAAGCACATGTTTGGTAATAACCTTCATATTCCATGATAAATGATGTAGGGTTTCTCGATCGCTCTTGGGTCGCGTGTATCTCTACGGAACTGGACGCAGACATGTACACGTGGCTTCGCCTGGCGACCCCGCCGCACACCGTCCTGTTGATGCCCAGCTTCCTCTCCACGATGTAGCCGTACGGCTCACATGTCATGGCGGACGCCTTGGCTCCAGAGCTGGTTGGTGTGTAGGCAAAGTCCAGCATTGAGATGTTGACTCTCTGGCCTGGTGCGCCTTCTATTACCCAGGGAGCCGCTGGCGTACCACAACCTGTCCGCGCCACGTTTGCACTAGCAAGGGTTCCTCTATGAACACCCCCAAGGGGCGTTCCGCGACTACAATCTGCGGCATCGCCCACTGTAAACACATAAATGACGAAGTGACGCTAAGCCCATAAGTCACCCGTAAATTTATACTTAACAATTTACAGTATTACTGACATTGGTATTTCCAAAGGCATTAGCGCAACTGGTATATATCATACATTATTTTTTAATGCAACGTTTGCTTACTGATAGCCTTAACATCGGCTAACGCCAGTCGTTGATATAAAGAACCCTACCGGCTATGCACAGGAATTCCACTTCAATATATAGCCCGAGCTCCTGGGAACATTGATTTTCATGAGCCAATTCGCTATTGGGGACATCAACGGAACAATCCCTTCGACCAGAACACCATCGGTCTACCAGAAACAGCACGTCCGTCTTGCAGCCTAACTTGTAATCTTCCTTCAAGCAGCGACCGAGTCTCATCCGACCGTACGATGCCGACTGAGCCACGATTAATTGATTCGCATCGCATCCCAATGACAACTTCTCGGCTCCGTTCATACACACCTCTGTGTCATGACCACCTGCAATATTTTTTATGTCAACTGGCGCATATCATTGCAACTTAACACTTGGTTGCCCTCAAAATCTGACTACAAGAGTAAGGAATATAAATCAGTATTGTCCCATATGGCAATTCAACGCTTGTGATGCACTGATTTTCTACCACATCCTATTTTTCCAAACAAGATTGTTTTGAACATTTGCAGACTTAATCTTGACGTCAATGTGATAAATAAATTGGTTTATTTAATTCATATATACCTTTCGATTGAGTGCTGCTTTTCAATATCTTGAGTGATAACACGCATTTTGCGTAACGCCTTAATATATATTATCTCGTTAATGGGACACCAGTATGCATAGAAAAGGGGTTATGCGAATGTGCCGAATGCATTTAGTCATAAAGTAATAGACGTAGCATTAACATGGTACTCACAACATATATGAACTGCGACCGCGACCAATATCAATAGTGCACCCATCATGTCGTAAGGTCCAATCTGGAAAGAATAACAAACCATCGAACGGTAAAGATTTTGTGTCAATTATTTGAATGACCTGTTGCATAATTATTGGGGAACCAAATACATGTTCGTTCAAGTCAAACAAATCTAGTGCGCAGAATCGGTCTTGCAAGGCGTATCATATATGTTATGTCGGGTAAGAACGATGACTTCCTTCTACGATTTGGCCGACTTTTGACACTTACAATGAACGCCTAGGCAATGCGCGTGTTTATCCGTGGGTGCGTTATGTTGGAACTATACTGTGACCCAGGGCGAAAATTTAATTTAATGGCAAGACATCATTGGCGAGGATAATTTGGTGTTACAAGGCGATACTCGTTCCAACATGATCCTAACATTACTTACTCCCGCTACTACTGGCTCACAAATTAGAACAGTACCACGACAGGTCACGGAGACCTTCTGAAATATGGGGTAAGCGGCCAAGCGCTGCCGCTCTGGCGTTATCTCATTATGCATGCCGCATCCAGCGATCGATGCAGCCTAACCATGGACAGACCCTTCGTTGCAAGCAAATTAGGAAAATATACCTCAAGCCTATACGTACCTTCTATTAAAGCCTGCTGCGTGATATCCCGAGTATACGCTGTAACCGTGAATATAATCCTGCGTCGAAATGTGCCGGTTTGCATGGAGTTAGTTGATAAACAATTGCCAGTGACAAAGAGAACGCGTCGGCCGGCAAGTCGGTAGACGCTGTGTGAGCGGTGACTCACTGGTCGAGCAAGGTGGTGTAATGTGGATAGCGTCACGCGCATCTGGCATAAATAATGCGATTTTGAACGGTGGCGCCATCTAGCGAATTAAGTTCACACCAGTGAGTTCAATGCGAGTGCATCATGACAGCCAACTCTAATCTCGGAATAAGCAGTGCCATTTACTATTTTAACGGAAAACTACCCCATATTTACCCGCGGAAACGATGGTCAAAGTGGCGTATTTTTGATAATATTCATCAATCACTTAGCGTTAATATGTCAGCGGACTACTGGTGAGAATGCACTCACTGACATCATTTCTATCCGGTAGAAAATCTGTTATATCACTGTTGTCGGCTACTTCATCCATACAGTCGTACTCATTGCGTACTTGCCAGGACGCCGCTGGGCAAATCGATAGGACAAATGCGCCGCGGCTTTTTCTAAAGCGGCGATGTGGAATCATATCGCATAACACACCGTATGATATGAACATGGGGGGGGGAGGGGGGGGTCGTGTTCCCAGATCACGAAGAATACATTTATATATTTCCAGGTCACGATGAATTAATAGGGGAAGTCCCCGTATACAATCGAAGAGGCGGATACATGATATAAATTGGCCATTTCCCAATTCACGGTTATTTAATACTATAGTTCCCAGTTCACGATTAATGAAATTCCTCGATCTCGGCGGTCGGCTAATATCCCATTCGCAGTTCACGAAGAATTATTTTCCTCATTCCCTGTTCACAGTGAAATGAAAAACCCATTCAAGAGGAACGGAAATACCCCTTGCTCACACCCCAACATCGAACAGACTTCGCTATCCGATATCGCTGTTTGAAATGATACACTACGTTTTTGGCTGTGGGTTTGGCGTATTACGTGTGCGAGGCTCGTAATATCCACATTTGATTATTGAGACATTATCTAGTCAAAAAATTATAACTCATTTGACTATTTTCAAGAGTATGTGCCCGACGGAAAAGCGCAGCAGCCTGAGTGGAGCACCGGAGCGCCACCTAGCGAAAGGGAGCATGACCAGAATTCACGGTATGCCTGACACTGGGAAGTATTGAATTATACTAGCAACAAGTAATGGGGCTAATGCCCCATATTTTACATATTTTGTATTCTTGAGCGAAGAGGTGGATTAAATTCCGAAGTTTACTTGACTTGACCGCAAATTCATGTTGTGTCAATTATTGTCTGTGGCATATTTCAATGTTAGTCATATGTAACCTCCTGGATTTACTGGATCATTATGTACGAAGTACGGATGGAGTGAGGTTGATCGGTTGAAGGATTTCGCTGTTCTTATCGAAGTAAATTAAAGCAATGTCGATCACGTTAAAGCTGTAACATCATTTATTGTAGTGTAAAGAACACAATGCACAAGCGGCGAATTGGGAACATCCTTATGAAGTGAGTGCATCAATGGTATCATATATACATAGTCCTCGTCTTCACAGGTGATATAATGCCAACACCACTTATCGTCCCAACACACTTGCATATATATATATGCATTGCAGCTAATCTAGTCTAAACTAGTAGAAATTTAATCATATAACTTCACAATTGCATAGCTACAAATACAACATGGGACCATGCATAACACAATAGACCTGACAAGCGAAGCATAAACGATGTAATCCAGCGAGCTAGGGCTATTTGCTGGCCATAGTTTTGTGCAAAAATGTCCGACATACAATTATCGAAGCCACCACAGAGTACCGATCGCAACATTATATGAAAGCAAGACATTGAGAACATGTAAGCTATGATAGTACACCTCATATGGCCTTAAAATACATGGATGATAATCAACATCCACACACAGCATCGTGTCAGTTTAACGAACACCACTGATCGCAGCCTGAACGCTGGCAAACACCAGATAACGTCACCTAGCAATGTTCATCCTGGTACTTCCAAAACAATGACTACAATATTGCCATTACTGTGTGACCGAATCCCGATATTTGCTATGCCTCGGGCGTTACGAAATGGAAGCTGCCTTCCTGGACCCAGTCGCCGTCGCCGGCCGAGCTGTTCCTCTCTCCCGTGCCATTCCTGGTTCCCACCGTGTCATAGATTGGGGCGCCGTATTTCTCAGCCAGGTAACTCCCGGTCAGGCACGGGGCTAGGTATTCACTCTCGCTGCTGTGGGGCTGACCTCTGTTGAGGGTGGCGGTGCCCAATCCGTGAAGCAGATCACTGTTGGTGGTGCCATCGGATGTAGTCTGATTGTGTTGTTTCGGTTGTTTTATAAGTGAAGCACCGGGCGCTGCTGGGCGGACAAATGTGTGCACATGGCCAGGGGGTAACATGGTGCCTCCTTGGTACGACATGGCTGCCTGTTCGGCGGCCTCGGTTTGTTGACGTTTGTTCTTCCTGCATTTGTAAATAATATTGTAAATTGTTAATGCCCAAACCGGTAGGATATGCGTGTGTTTGGTCGATTTATCAATGCAGGTACGATATTTCGCTTAATTACAGCAGTATGTACCCTCGAGGCAAATGGTACATTTGTCCGTAACATACGTCCCCGTGCATCTCAAGTTAGATGCCTATTGGCAAGCGACACCACAAAATTATTGCATTTTGTTGTTGAGGCTGACATAGCTTGCTTACACCTATGTTCGTCGTCAAATCTGACCTTTCTAGCAAACAATATAGCGTATACACGGATGTCTGACCAGCTAAATGGTATTTTAACTACGCATTACCTCTTCATACACACGAATCCAATTGCTATGGCGCCAAGTAGTAGAGCTACCAGGACCGCCAGGCCGATTATGAGTCCCATCGTGAGAACTTGGCACATTGTGGAACAGATAAATGTGGCAATGGATTAGTCAACTGAATATGGGTATATGAACATGGTGCATGCGGTATGTGATACTATGCGCTCTGAAATGAAAAGTAATTGTCTGTGGAATAGTACGGGGTCGTTTGGATTCGGGTTACGGACCCCGAATTTTCCTCCTGTGGAAAGGTCGAATATACAGTGTGTCCTATATGAATCACCTATGTGGACAAGTACTTTTCGGAGAGCTATAACACAACGTTGCTTGAACGTGATCTGACTTTATTCAGTACCTCCCTGTTGAATAGAGCAACGGATATTTTCGCAAAAATGATGCATAACAAATCACTTAAGCTGTGCGTAGTACAACTGAGACTGGGTGCGTCAATATGGCGGGCATGACGATTCTCGCGAAAGAGACATCGCATGATAAACATGACGTGGTTGACACGACGTAGTTGAGGCACTAACACCAGGCGTGCAATCACTGCATCGCCACATTAAAATGCAAACATACCTGGATGAAGTTCAAATTCTTGCTCCTTAGCCGATGATTCAGCCACTTCTGCAACGGTAGAAAGCAGATTAGGTGTTCGTGCGACACCCTAGGTTGTACAATGGCAGATGGTCGAATTGCTTTGCTGTAGCTACGTATAATATATGAACACTCCGCCGGGCGCCTGTAATCAACTTACTTGCACTGGTACAGTTGCCAAAAGTCCCGATCCATCTGTTGCCCACACACTTCAGCTGCCAGGACGTGTCGCTCCACTCGCAGCCCATCTCCGCGGTGTCTGCCATTCGCTTGTACCAGGCATTCGGCGGGGGCTTGGCATCAGCACAACCGATCACTGTTGTAAAGTGGAATTGACATATTATTTTTTAAATGATTACCAAATATACGTCGGCGATATTGCTATCTTGCTGGGACATGATCTTATTTACACCAATAGATATATTGTTCCGATGATTATTTTATGGTTCAGCAGGCAAGGAAAAAACGGGGATGTTACTCCTATTATCAACTATGCGCCAAAATGAATGGGCCGAACGTATGGACAGTTGTTCTACCCCAGTAATAACCTTCATAGTCCATTATAAAAGATGTTGGATTTCTGGTGCTGGCTTGGGTAGCGTATATCTCAACTGAACTGGATGCCGACATGTACACGTGGCTCCGCCTGGCGATCCCGCCGCACACCGTCCTGTTGATGCCCAGCTTCCTCTCCACGATGTAGCCGTACGGCTCACATGTCATGGTGGACGCCTTGACTCCAGAGCTGGTTGGTGTGTAGGCAAAGTCCAGCATGGAGACGTTGATTCTCTGCCCCGGGGCGCCCTCTATGACCCATGGCGCCCTATGCGTGCCGCATCCTGTCCGAGCCACGTTTGCACTAGCCAACGTTCCAGCCTGGCCCTTACGGCTTACCTGGGGCGGCCCGTGATTGCATTGATGTGTGTTATCCGCTATGAAGATGTAAACATCAAACAAGGATACGATAACCATTCGACGGCTGACGTTGACAATGTCATTAATTGATTTCTAAATTATTGGCAACGTTTCTGTGGCAAATCGTCACAGACGTAGGCGCGTATACTAAATACCGTAAGCAATATTAAAATGCGAGTACAAAACGAACAATAATAAACATATATATTTAGTCATGACGTCAGCTTGAACCGTTGTTGGCTAAGGGAAAGCATAATGTATATGCCTACCTGTTACGCAATGAAATTCGACTTCCAGATAAAGCATCATGTCCTGTGAACATTTATTTTCTTGAGCCAATTCTGCATTGGGTACGTCTACCGAACATTCCCTTCGACCGGAACACCATCGGTCAACCAGGAACAACACGTCTATTCTACAACCCAGCTTGTAATCGTCTTTCAAACATCGACCAAGTCCCATCCGACCGTACGATGCTGATTTAGCCACGATTAATTGACTGTCTTCGCATGAAATCGACAACTTCTCTGCTCCGTTCATGCACACGTCTGTCATGCGACCATCTGCAAAATTACAATGGGGATCACTTGAATTAACGCGTTCATGATACATTGGATTCCCACCGGTTGAGACATCCGTTTTATTGCCAACGATGTTAGGATTGAGCGCATAACTTTTGCAGTAATATATCTGTTAAGTTGGCTTCATTATTTTAATCATAATTATTTCCAAAGCGTGGTTAGTGCACCGAATGGGCATCGCCATGTAGTTTTTACCATAAATGTGGTAAAACATATTCTGCGTTGCATTTTTTTCAAGCTGTTTTATATTGCGCTACATTGCATACCAGAGACCCATGGCCGAAAGTAATGAGTCATTACTTTGCGGCAAATAACATTAATCGGTAAGAAACTCACAACAAATGCCGACCGCTGACATAAAAACAAGTAGTAGTCTGCCCATGATGATTCAGGGTTCAATCTGAAACGAACAACAATATATGCAGTTAACAGTACTGAAAATTATTGAAGAGTGACTTCACCATTACCATGACATGAGCCTGGGTCTGTCTTGCGTATAATTTTCTTGCATGTGTCATATTCCTGTCGGTACAAGCCGAACACAGATATCACTTCTCTGTATTATCCACCCATGATTCCTTATTGCATCTACAAAACGCTTATCGACGTTTTATTCCGATTAAGCATATACGATTGCTCACGAAGTTGCCTTGATATCGCAGCCATTTGTTTGTTAATACATGGGTGCGTTATGATGACACAATTTCACTACGACAGAAAATATAATTATAATTCCATTCCATTACTGTATTAGTAAGAATCATTCACATTCACAATGGACCGATCATTTACAACATACGTAGCAACATCAGTACGCGACATGCCACGGCGGCGTTCTGAAATGTATCGTTAGGGCCCGGGCGCAGCCTTAATGGCGTTATCTCATTATGCATGCCTGTACCCAGCGATCGATGCAGTCTAACTGTGGATAAGCCATTCCATGTCAGCAAACTAAAGCAATGTACCTTAAACAATATACGTACCTCAATGGTTCGTATCTCAATACGTACCTCAATGGAATAGTATCCCGCGTGTTATTAGTATACGTTGCGATTATCCGCCTTCGAATTGTGTAAGTTTCCGCGGAGATCATGGATAAACGGTTACCAGTGACAAAGAGAACGCGTCGGCCGGCAAGTCAGTAGACGCTGTGTGAGCGGTGACTCACTGGGCGAGCAAGGTGGTGTAATATGGATAGCGTCACGCGCATTTGGCATAAATAATGCGATTTCCAACGGTGGCGCCATCTAGCGAATTACATTCAAGCCAGCAAGTTCAATACGAGTGCTTCATGATGTTTGATTTCGAGTGATACATGACGCGAACTAAATGGTTATTTTGCCAAAGGGAAGCGCCCCCAGCTTTACCCAACACCCAACAGCCATCTCCGCACTCATCTCTCCCACCTCTCTCTGATAAGTGTTATGCCATGTGTTATCATTCAACTCAATCTTACCTAGGTTGCTGATACTTGGTTTGCGTAATTGCGTACGATTTATCTGAGTAATTCTTAAATGTTACTAATTTTCGCAAATCCGCGATTTATAAGACCTATTGCACAAAAACAACGGGTTGGCTAGGCTATGTTTGTGTGTGGTTGAGGTAAGAGGGAGGACAGGCACACAGAGAGTGATTCACATCACGGCCAGATATGAGAATGGTTTCGTGTGACCTCATTGATTATTGAATGTTGATATATTCTATCTGCTTGGCACTTGAACAATTAAAAATCGATGAGCTCTTTCATCATCAGCTGTCAATATCGGTATGTGGTTAATGTGGTGATAAACGCAACCTCGTTTACTGATAACAATTCGAGTATTCTCATATAGTGATGCAGGTAGGGAAAGAAAGGCAACTATTAATTTGGTGACGTATTTTATTGACATTAGCGCACCCGATTCTACACGGAAACACTATGCGGGCGAAGAACTGTGCTATGCCAATTGTCTTAATCATATAATCTATACATGTTAGGCACGCGTATACATTGTGGACCTCACATGCGTTGTCTTCAATTTGGAATACATATGTGTTCTCACGAAAATAAATATTGCAGTTGATTAATCAATGTTTTGTGATATCATGAAATAATTTCATAATATCATCATATGCAAAAATGTATAGACAAGCAATGGAACTCGGGATCATGCATGAAAAATTATATATGTCAAAATGGGCATTTCAGATTTACTACGTTGAAATACAAGCAGCTAGTGCTATTGTTGACATGGGTGTGGTCTGAAGATATCATATGTACAATGCCAGCTAGAAATAACACAACATTATATAGTAGGATTTTTCAGAAACGCAATCATCATGTCATGGCTACACATACATTACGGGTATCGACAATATTATCCACACTGGCGTTACGTTAGACGTACGGAAGGACACAAGTCATGGTAGAATCAGTCATTTGGCTTTATGTCGCAAGTCTGTTATTAAGGCAAACATACACGTTATTATGTAAGGCTAATCATATACCAATTGTTGCGACTATGGCAAAACAAGGAATATTTGTTTAAAAAAACATTCATTTGCATACAAATTACTAATACACGAATATTTTTTTTGCAGACTGGTCACTTGCTACGCCTCGGGAGTTACGAATTGGAAGCTGCCCTCCTGGACCCAGTCGCCGTCGCCAGCCGAGCTGTTTCTCTCTCCCGTGCCATTCCTGGTACCCACCGTGTCATAGATCGGGGCGCCGTATTTCTTAGCCAGGTAACTCCCGGTCAGGCACGGGGCTAGGTATTCACTCTCGCCGCTGCGGGGCTGACCCCTGTGGATGGTGGCCGTGCCCAGCCCGTGGAGGAGGTCACTGTTGGTGGTGCCATCCGCTTTCTGGTTGCCGTACTGTTTCGGTTGGTTTATGAGTGGTGCCCTGGGCGTTACCGGGCGAAGAAATGTCTGCATTTGCCCTGGTAGCAGCATGGTCTCTCCAGGGTATGACATGGCTGCGTTTTCGGGGATATCTTGGGGTTGTTGCTGCTTGTTGTTCCTGCAAAAAGCATTGGCTCTAACTACTGACCTTGCTAAACGATAAGATACTTGTTCGAATTGTTGGTTTATCGCCATAGATACGATACATCGAAAACAACAGCCGGGTATATGTGTATATAATATAATATAATCATCCAACTTGATATGAGAGTAGAACAATGTCCATCAGTCACAACACTCCAGTTTTGTATGATAGTGCGATGTGACTGGCACCTGACACAATGACCTGCTGACAATTAAATTCTTCATTAAATCATGTATCCCGAGTAAAAAATATATCGCATAGACAGATGTCTGACCAGTTACCCGGTAATTGGTTCACGCCTTACCTCTTCATACATACAAATCCAATTGCTATGGCGCAGAGCAGTAGCGCAACCAGAACCGCCAGGCCAATGATCAGTCCCATTGTGAGAACTTGAGATGAGGAGGAAACAGAGACATGGGTTCACACATTAGTCAACTGAATACTGATATAGAGCCATTGTATACGGTTAGCCAATTTTGGGAACTGTACTGTGTGTGTGATATCGTGGTATTTCGTAGAATTGGTTCGGGGGCCTTGCATGCATGGTCGATCAAGCAACTATCGGTACTAATTAATATTAAGATTAACCAGGCATATGTCGTCCAGCAGCTCCGCTGAACTAATATGGCACAACTGATCAATAAAATGCACAAAATGCGTGATATCTGACTGAAATCAATACCTTATTACCTGATACGGAACATAGTATGGCGGACATTAGTAAATGTAAATGAGGTAACCGGAGATACATTTATTTGTACTCCGAGAGGCATACAACTCGAAGTTGAATGGCATCATGGGATTACCGTGTGCTGTACGATTGACATTTTGAGATTTTGCCATGTTTTTGGGAACGTTATCGTTGAAAATACTTGAAAGATCAGTACAAAATATTAGCCTAGTACATCTGTCTTTGCATGACACTGCGACTAATACATCTGGATTGGCAAGACATAGGGACTTACGCACCAGACACGAGGCAGTCATTATCAATATTTATTTTACAAACTTACCTGGGTGCAGTTCAAATTCTTTTTCTTTGGCAGATGATTCAGCCACCCCTGCACAGACAGAAAGTTGATGTAAAGCATCAATCCCTCAGCGTATGTTGTGGAATAGTATATGGCGTCGACTTAGCAATTGCAAACACGTCAACACGGCTGACTAGTGTAAGTATGTCACATGTACACTTACTTGCACTTGTGCAATTGCCGAAAGTCCCAACCCATCTGTTGCCCACACACTTCAGCTGCCAGGACGTGTCGCTCCACTCGCAGCCCATCTCGGCGGTGTCCGCCATTCGCTTGTACCAAGCATTTGGCGGGGGCTTGGCATCAGCACAACCGATCACTGATGCAGAAATTCAACAGAAGAAAAAGATAGAAAACGGGATTACACGGTTGGCTGGTTGGTTTTATATTCAGGACGCTATTTTTTGCCATATGGCGTCCATGGGAGGCAAATGGGAGAGTGGAGCCCTGTCACAGGGGGTAACCCCTACTCGTTGCGCAGAAGGACAGGGAATCTTTATGATGTGACCACACAGACATGGCCACATCGGGGCGCGAACCATCGATTTGTTAGTGCCGTTAGGCTCTCCGATGTGAAGAACACTCAAGGCGAGCCCTCTAACCCACTGAGCTATCGAGCCGGCCTCGTATAGCACAGATACCAAACCCAACCGGTGATGTTCAACACTAATACATCTGGTAACGTAAGAATACACAAGCGAATGGCAACGGTTCGTTTAAGTTACCAGCAAGAATATAAATTATATTTTCTCAACAGTTCCTTATCATTTTGAAAAATGACAAGCAGCCGTGACATTTTCATCTACAGCATTTATAAAGTACCTTATGAAGATATACGCTCACAAGTATTTGAGGTAATGTTGACTCGTGGTTTAGTAAACACAGTTGTGGATACAAGATTAATTTGTGGAAGTCACCTTCATATTCCATTATGAATGACACCGGATTTCTGGCTTGAGTGGCGTATATCTCTACTGAGCTGGACGCAGACATGTACACGTGGCTCCGTCTGGCGACCCCGCCGCACACCGTTCTGTTGATGCCCAGCTTCCTCTCCACGATGTAGCCGTACGGCTCACATGTCATGGTGGACGCCTTGGCTCCAGAGCTGGTTGGCGTGTAGGCAAAGTCCAGCATGGAGACGTTGACTCTCTGACCTGGGGCGCCCTCTATTACCCATGGCGCTCTTTGAGCGCCGCATCCTGTTCTAGCCACGTTAGCACTAGCGAGAGTTCCCATCTGGCCCTGGCGTCGAACTTGGGACGTTCCGCGATTACACTCATGGGCGTTATCAACTATAAAGATATGAACAAAACATAGATGTCGTCAACATTACTGGACAGCTGACATTGACGCGTATGTTAATTTCGACATTATTCTCGACATGCATTGCAGGCGTAGGACAAGCAACATACGGGCCTACACCGACCTCCTGGGCGACGCGAATGCAAACGTACGCTAGGGGGATAACCAATTGTCTTTTGCGAGCATGGGGAATTGTCCCAGCGTAAACACTTGAACGTTTGCTAGTAAATGGACACAAATGTCAATATTCATACCTGCTACGCAATGGAATTCAACTTCAAGGTATAGCAGGAGATTTTCGGAACATTTGTTTTCCTTAGCCAGTTCCGCATTGGGTACGTCTACGGAGCATTCACTTCGACCAGAACACCAACGGTCTACCAGGAACAATACGTCCGTCCTACAACCCAGCTTGTAATCGTCCTTTAAACAGCGGCCCAATCCCATCCGACCGTACGATCCTGATTGCGCCACGATTAGTTGATTGTCTTCGCATGAAATCGACAGCTTCTCTGCTCCGTTCAGGCATATCTCTGCCATGCGCCCATCTGCAAATTGGCAATGGTGAAACGCATGATCCAACCAAATGTGTTACCGTTCAGCGCATGACATTTGCAGCAATATATTTGTTAATTTGGATTGGTTATTGGAATCATCGTTATTCCTAAAGCATGGCCAGCGCACCAAATGCGACACCAAAATGCATTGTTCACCCTGAAGTTGTTCTGAGTCGCGCATTGAAATCATAATCTGTTCTTTATTTAGGCACATTGCATACTAGTGCGCATTGCTGGATGCATTGCGTCATTACTGTGCAATAACAAACATTAGTCAGTAAATAACTCACAACAAACGCCGACCGCTATCATGAAAACAAACAGTAATCCGCCCATGATGATTCAGGGTTAACGCTGAAAGGAACGACAGAATATATAGTAAACATTAATGAATAATATTGGTGAGTGAATTCATAATTGTGATAAAATGAGCCTAGATGTGTCACACTGAAGATCCATCGGCACATCGACCATGAAGCTGTATTGCATGGTGGGCCCAGTGAGAACGTTTAATTCCGATTAAGCCTTTGACGTTGCATTTGTTATGAAAATAGGTTGATGTCGTCGTAATATGTTCATCAATGTACGGCTGCGTTATGATGAAACTATTTCACTGCGACTGAACAGATTATCATCTAATTTCTTCACTGCCTTAGGGCGGGGCTACCTACTTTTATAATTGGAGAATCGTTTACAACTGGTGTAGTCATACCAGGAGACGTACCACGAAAGGCCACGGCCGTATTCTGAAATGTGCGGCCAGTACCCCAGCACAGCCGTAATGGCGTTATCTCATTATGCATGCCCGTACCCAGCGATCGATACAGCCTAACTGTGGATAAGCCATTCGATGCCAGCAAACTAGACCAATGCGCCTTAATCTTATACGTACCTTTATCATTCACTCGCTGGCCGGTATCCTCAATGTGAGATGTATACGTGGAGATTATCCGCCCTCGAATTGTGCGAGTTTTCGTGGAGTTCAGGGATAAACTGTTGTCAGTGACAAAGAGAACGCGTCGGCCGGCAAGTCAGTAGACGCTGTGTGAGCGGTGACTCACCGGGCGAGCAAGGTGGTGTAATATGGATAGCGTCACGCGCATCTGGCATAAATAATGCGATTTACAGCGGTGGCGCCATCTAACGAATTACATTCCAGTCAATGAGTTTAATGCGAGTGCATCATGATGTTTGGTTTCCAGTGATACATGGCGCGAATTAAATGGTTATTTTGCCAAAGGGAAGCGCCGCCTGCTTTATTCAAGGACAACACCCAAGAGCCCCTTCACCACTCACTGATAAGTGTTTAGCCATGTGTCATCATTCAAGTCATTTTTACATACATTGCTGATACCTGGTTCGTGTAATTGCGCAGGGAAGTGGATTTATCCGAGTAATTTTCAACGTTACTAATTTTCTCAAAGCCTCGATTCTTAAACCTTATTATGCCGAAAGCGTCGGGTGGATAGGGTATGTTTGTGTGTGGTTGGGGTAAGAGGGTGCACACAGACAGCGATTCACGGCTAGTGATGAGAATGTCTTGACCATTGAAATATGATATATCCTATCCACTTGGCAGTTGAACAATTTAGAATTGGTAAGAGCTTTCCTCATTAGCTGTCAATATCTCTATGTGGTTAATTTAGTGATAAAGACAACCCCGTTTACAGATAACCATTCGAGTATTCTCATAGTGATGCAGATAGGAAAAGAAAGGCAACTATTAAATAGGTGAGCTATTTTATTGACATTAACGCGTCCAATTCTACACATAAACACAATGCGAACGAAGAACCATGATGTGCCAATTGTCTTCATCATGTCGACTATGCATATTAGGTGCGCTTATAAGATTGCATTGCGGACCTAACATGTTTTGTCTTCCATGTGGAACACACTTACGTTCCCACGAAAATAACTATTGCTGTTGATTAGTCAGTGTTCTGTGATATCATAAAATCATTTCAGAATATCATCATATGCACACGTGTATAGACAAGCAATACAACTGGGAATCATGCAAGGCAAACTAAATATGCCAAACCAGGCATGATTTGCTACACACGTTAAAATACAAGCAGCTAGGACTATTGTTGACATGGGTGTGGTGTGAAAATATTATATATCGAACTATCAATGCCACTGGTGAATACCGATCACAAGAATATACAGGTAGCTCTAGACGTATGAGAGAACACAAGTCACGGTAGAATAATTCATGTGACTTTATATCGCATACCATACCATTGAGCCCGCTGGAATATCAAAAAAAACATAGTTGTTACTATAGCAAAGCAATGACTATTTAAACAAAACATGCATTTTCACACAAATTACAAATACAGGAATACTTTTGGCAACAGTCCGGTTAGATGCTACGCCTCGGGAATTACGAATTGGAAGCTGCCCTCCTGGACCCAGTCGCCGTCGCCAGCGGAGCTGTTCCTCTCTCCCGTGCCATTCCTGGTTCCCACGGTGTCATAGATCGGGGCGCCGTATTTCTCAGCCAGGTAGCTCCCGGTGAGACATGGCGCCAGGTATTCACTCTCGCCGCTGCGGGGCTGACCCATTTTGACGGTGGCCGTGCCCAACCCGTGGAGGAGGTCACTGTTGGTGGTGCCATCGGCTTTCTGGTTGCCGTACTGTTTCGGTTGGTTTATAAGTGGTGCTCCGGGCGTTACTGGGCGAAGAAATGTTTGCATTTGCCCTGGTAGCAGCATTGTCCCTCCAGGGCACGACATGGCTGCGATTTCGGGTATATCTTGGGATTGTTGCTGCTTGTTGTTCCTGCAAAAAGCATTGGCATCAACTACTGACCATGCTAAACGATAAGATATTTGATCGAATTGTTGGTTAATCGCCGTTGGTACGATACATCGAAAACAACGGCGGGGTATATGTGTATATAACATAATATAATCTTCCAACTTTATATGAGAGTAGCACAATGTTTATCAGTCACAACACTCCAGTTTTGTATGGTAGTGCGATGAGACTGACAGGACTTCCTGATAATTAAATTCTTCATTAAATCATGTATCTTGAGCAAAAAATATAGCGCATAGACAGATGTCTGACCAGTTACACGGTAATTGCGTCACGCCTTACCTCTTTATACATACAAATCCAATTGCTATGGCGCAAAGCAGTAGCGCAACCAGAACTGCCAGGCCAATGATCAGTCCCATTGTGAGTACTTGAGATGAGGAGGAAACAGAGACATGGGTTCACATATTAGTCAGCCGAGTATTGGTATACAACCAGAATACGTCCGGTTAGCCTATTTTGAGGAACTACTATATGTGTGATATCTTCGTACATTGTTGCATTGGTTCGGGGTCCTTTCATTTACTATTGATCAAGCAACTATCGGTAAGAATACGCAGGTAACAGTCGTCGGCCCCTCATGGCTTAATATGACATAACTAATTAACGAAATGTAATTGAATGAGATCTGACTAGAATCAATATCTGACTACTAAGTCCGGAGTAGATAGTATAGCGGACATACATAATACATATTGTACTCCGTGAGGCACACAACTTGAGGTTGAATGGAACCATAGAATGATCCGCATGGCATCAGCCATTACAAAAAAATGTTTACAGTGCGCTTGACATTTGGAGATTCGAAGCAATTTGCTTTACTGTTGAGAATGTTATCGTTGAACTTAATTAAAATATTTACATTGTCCAATCTAAGGATTTTCAAGACAGAGACAACGACTAATACATCTGGTTTGGCAGGAGCAAATAAATCATTCATCTGGTTTCAATTGACACGGCGACTAATACATCTGAATTGGCATGACACAATGACTAATACATCGGGCTTGACATACACACATGTAACTGAGACAATCATTACCAATAATGGTGGTTCAAGCACGGCCAGCGCTTATGACTGAAACTTTACCTGGATGCAGTTCAAATTCTTGCTCTTTAGCAGATGATTCAGCTACTCCTGCACAGACAGAACATTGATTAGGCATCAATATCACAGCATGGTTTGTGGAATAGATCATGTCTGGTTAGTTCCTTGTTAACAACATCAACCTTCGGCTTAACAACTTTAAACACATCAAGAAAGCGAATTAATGTAAGTATATTACGGTACACTTACTTGCACTAGTGCAATTGCCGAAAGTCCCGATCCATCTGTTGCCCACACACTTCAGCTGCCAGGACGTGTCGCTCCACTCGCAGCCCATCTCAGCGGTGTCCGCCATTCGCTTATACCAAGCATTCGGCGGAGGCTTGGCATCCGCGCAGCCGATCACTGATGCAGAAATCAAATGTGAGAAAGGAATAGTAAAGCGGATGGCACGGATATAAAAAGCAAACCAGTGATGTCCAACACTAAGAAATCTAGTACTGTAAGAGTAAAGAAGCGCATGGCAGAGGTTCGTTTAAGCTACCAAAAACAATATGAGTTATATTTCCTTAACATTGAAAAATGACAAGCAGCGTTCGTTACATTTTCATCTATCATCGTCTAAGAGATACCACATGAAGATGTACGCTCAAGTATTTGATAGACAATGACTCCTGCCTTAGTAAATGCAGTTGTGGGTGCAAGTTTGGAGATTAATTTGAAAGTAACCTTCATATTCCATTATGAACGATGTCGGATTTCTGGCTTGAGTGGCGTATATCTCTACTGAGCTGGATGCCGACATGTACACATTGCTCCGCCTGGCGACCCCGCCGCACACCGTCCTGTTGATGCCCAGCTTGCTCTCCACGATGTAGCCGTACGGCTCACATGTCATGGTGGACGCCTGGGCCGCAGAGCTGGTTGGTGCGTAGGCAAAGTCCAGCATGGAGATGTTGATTCTCTGCCCCGGGGCGCCTTCTAATACCCATGGTGCCCTTTGCGTGCCGCACCCTGTCCGAGCCACGTTGGCGCTAGCGAGAGTTCCACGCTGACCTTGACGGCCTACGTGGGACGTTCCATGGTTGCACTCATGGGCGTTATCCACTATAAACATAATCGCATTAAAGATGGATGTCATGAATATTGTTGGAACCCTGTTGTTGTTTTCGGTATACTTTACTGGCACAGGCGGCACACGTTCACTAAGCCTTACGCGGCACAATATGGTACTACAAGAGAGTGCTCACTGATATGAACGTGCATTTTTTCAATTGTTATAATATAATCGTTTGTGAATGAAAAATGAAAAGCCTAATCAATAATCCTACCTGCTATGCAATGAAATTCAACTTCGAGATATAGAAGTAGATTTTTTGAACATCTGTTTTCGTGCGCCAGTTCCGCATTTGGAACGTCAACGGAACATTCCGTTCGACCAGAACACCAGCGGTCTACCAGGAACAACACGTCCGTCCTACAGCCCAGCTTATAATCGTCCTTCAGACAGCGACCAAGTCCCATCCGACCATACGAGGCTGATTGCGCCACGATTAACCGATTGTCATCGCATGATATTGTCAACTTCTCTGCTCCGTCCATGCATATTTCTTCCATGCGGCCATCTGCAAAGTTTAAAGAACAAATAGGACCAATTGATTCAATACGCAACTCAACACCATATTTGTAATTTTACCCTACTCGCCATGGTGGCCATGAACTCGTCTAAATAGTATTTGTTTCATCAATGATTGGCGGAGCAATTGAACTGATTAATGTTTCTTCAATGCAACACAATGTTTACCAGCACATACAGAAATATGTGCTTAACCGCAACACTTCGGCAGATGTCATGTGATGATGATAACTCACAACAAACGCAGATCGCTGTCATAAACAAAAATAGTGCTCCGCCCATGATGATTCAGGGTTCAACCTGAAACGAAAAACAAACAAATATAATTTAACTGTAATGCCTGTGCGCCTTGAATAATCCATTAATTATCATCGGCGCATCAAAGATTCGCTAGTGTATGATTGCTACGCATGGGAACGCTTAATTCTGATTAAGCCCCTGAGGTTGTTGCTGTTACGAAGTCAGGTTGATATCATAGTCATCTGTTTGCTTATTTTGGGGGCGTTATGATTATAATGTAATGCCGCGATTGACAACATAAATATCCCTTCAACGAAGCATTACAGAGGGCTCATGTGCTAGTCAATAGGGCGAACCGTTTACAACCGGCCAAGTAATGCCAACGGAAAAAAGTTACCAAGACACAACCACGACACGGCCATGGCCACCCTCTTGAATATGTGGTAATCGCCACAGCACATCCGCTTTAGCGTTGTCTCATTATGCATGCCGCATCCAGCGATCGATGCAGTCTGAGTGTGGCCAGACCCTTCCCTGCCATCAAACTACGACAATGTACATGAAGGAAAAAATACGTACCTTGTTTTAAAGCTAGCTTTGTGGTAGCCCGAATGTGATGTGTCAACGCTCAGATTATCCGGCCAGAAAGTGTGCCTGTTTTCATGACGTTAGTGAGTACTCTTGTGGTGTAGACAAAGAGAGCGCGCCGGCTGGCAAGTCTGCGGGACGCTGTGTGAGCGGTGACTCACTGGACGAGCAAGGTGGTGTAATACGGATAGCGTCACGCGCAGCTGGCATTCATAATGCGATTTTGAACGGTGGCGCCATCTAGCGAAGAACCTTCACGCCAATGTTCAAGACGAGTGCATCATGATGACGCATCGGCGTTCTGTGATATAGGGTGGAAAGTATACACTCTCAACCAGCCCCCCCCCCACCTCACCCACCCCAAAATCCCTGCCTATCCAAGCCCCACCCGACTTCACTTGCCCCATCCCCGCCCCTTTGGAAAAAAACTACATGTATTTTGCCACGCATTTTGATATGCGCCACGGGTATGTCGGGTTTACACGATACGATCATCTCTTCAATAGGTGATAGTCCAATAGTAAAAATCTATCTATACTAATGAAGCTGTCTGTCCCACTTATGCACCCGAGGCACCCGTTTTATGCACCGGCACATTGGCATCAGCAGCCGCTTTGAACATGTTGAATGTGTCAACATTGTCGCTGGGTCGTTATCGCTTTTCCCGTCACCAATACCTGGCTGAGTGCCAACACTAATAACATTAGTCCCAACGCATGATAGCCGATTTCAACACCATATCAGATATCAGTGGCAAGCCGGTAGTCATACTGGTAGCCCTGCCCAAACCGTCGTCAAAGCACACCAGTTGCGGACAGCTAAGTGGACGTCACGCAGTATCGAACGTTACAGTATCCAACTTTACAGTTAAGCGGACTACAAGCAGTATTCAACTTTACAATTAAGCGGTCTACATGCAGAAACCGCGCTAGATATCAGTTACCGCAGTATACAACTTTACAGTGAAGCGGACTTCATGCGGGTACAGCGCTAGACATCGATTACTGCATAAGCACACCAGTAAGCGGACTACACGCGGTATCCAACGGTACAGCATCCAACTTTGCAGCTAAGCGAACTACACGCAGTATCCAACGTTACAGTATCCAACTTTACAATGAAGCGGATTACACGCAGTATCCAACTTTACAATTATGGGGACTACATGCGGAAACCGCGCTAGACATCGGTTGACGCAGTATACAACTTTACACTTGAGCGGACTTCATGCGAGAACAGCGCTAGACGCCCTGCGAGTAGGTGAGGGGACTGAATGCGGAAACAGCGCTAGACGTCAGTTACCGCAGTGTCCAACTATACAGTTAAGCGGTTAGGCGGACTAGACGAGGAAACCGCGCTAGACTCGCGGGGCGGCTAGTTGTCGATAATCGGATCAACGATCAACCGGCTTAGCAACCGACTTACAAACGGGTGGGTCACTAGCAAGCAAACCCCTTGCTCTGTACGTTTGTTAATATGGCCAAGATGTCATCGTCAGAGGAGTATTGGATTTGTGCAGATGTGTTTTATTATGTGATTTAATATCTGGAATAAGTATGTATGTTGCCTGCTGTCGAGTAACTAAGGCCGAAGATTATGTATCCAATATCAAACACGAGAGGGAAGTTACACTACCGCCACCTAGCGAACATACCATTTGAACATTATTCATCAGGGTATGCATACAAAGCAATCACACCTACATTCATAACTGTTATCATGCAAACAAGCATACCAACGATGATCGGCTAAAATAGTCCATGCTGATTGCCTGACAATTCCCAAATATTAAACAGAGCGCTTGCATTGAGTGCTGTGGCCATCTGAGAGCCTAACGGCACGTGGATCGGTGGTTCGAGCCCTGCTGAGGCCATGTCGGTGTGTTCGCAGGATAAAGATTCCATGTCTTTCTTCGTAAAGAGTAGGTTACCCCCGAAAACATGGCGCCACTCTCCCTTCCTTCTCTCATTGGCGCGATAATACCAAAAGTGGTTAAAGCGTCCTGAAAAACAAACCAACCAACCAACCCAAAGCTTGAAGTGGCTCGAAACATGGGCAGCCCCTTACAATGCGTGGGAAAGCGACCTTCTAATTGCACAGAAATGTTGATTTGTTGCAACAAAACCTACAACGTTTTGCGTCGTGTGAACCGGGCATAATGCGTGCACGCTTGGTGCAGCCGAATCGATGTGGGTCAACTTCTGCTCATTTCTGTTTTTATTTTAAGTCGCATATTATCGGTAAAGACCACCAATTTATTCGCATTTATGTGGCATTTGCATTACTTTTACGAAGGGCACATTTCAGACCGACAAATAGGGAAAGAAAAGGAATAATTAATGAGTGATGTAATTTATTGACATTAGTGCACAAATTCATGTTACATGTTATACATGTCTTGCTTGCCATTTGTGGCACTCTCATTTGCTGACGAAAACAGCACTTGAAGTTGGTTAGTCAGCGTTTCATTCTATCATTATATATATATATATTATCATATCATACTAGGTAAGTTGCATAGATAAACAATACAATGGAAAAATTATATTTTATTAGTATAATCCGCCATACAGAAGAAAATCTAAAAAGCCAAGACAATTGTTGACCTGGAAAATGGTGTATGTATAGCTGTCAATGCTATCACAGAATACTGGTTGCAAAGTTATCAAAATGGGACGATTAATAAGAGACATAACTATCATATGACGTCCAAACATAAATTACATGTATTGACTATACTTGCTTACATTGGCGGCACGTTAGACGCACGGGACAATTCGGGTAAAGGTGGCACACTTCGTTTGAGTTTATGTTACACGGACGATATTAAAACAAACACACATTGTCATGTAGCGTTATGCGCATATCGCTAAAAAAACGACCTAATATCTAGTTATGTTCATTTTCGTCAGGAACATTAATGGTGATATCTGAACATTCTACACGCGTACACTTTCAAAAGAACTTCGTGAATATTTTTTGCAACCGTATATTTCGCAAATGTCCTACGCCTCGGGAGTTACGAATTGGAAGTTTCCCTCTTGGACCCAGTCACCGTCGCCAGCCGAGCTGTTCCTCTCCCCCGTGCCATTCCTGGTGCCCACCGTGTCATAGATCGGGGCGCCGTATTTCTCAGCCAGGTAGCTCCCGGTGAGACATGGCGCCAGATATTCACTCTCACCGCTGCGGGGTTGACCTCTGTTGATCGTGGCGCTACCCAATCCGTGAAGCAGATCACTGTTGGTGGTGCCATCGGTCTTTGTCTGGCTGTTGTACTGTTTCTGGGGGTCCAACACTCCCGGCGTTGCTGGGCGAAGAAATGTCTGCATGTGGCCAGGGGGCAGCATGGTCCCTCCTTGGTAGGCCATGGTTGCGTTCTCTGGAGCATCTGTGCGGCGAGGTTTTCGATTTCTGGAAAATTCGTTCACTATGAATATCAACACATTTAGTCGGCATGATATTTTCTTCGCTATAAGTGCCGATACGTAATTTAAAGATATTTCAGAGAACCCCCGCGCAAGTCGAACAACCATCAAAATGTATCACCTTATTTATCAGCACTTGATTAGATCAACATTTTAGCAGAAATATATATATTAAAGTTCACATTTAGCATTATATCGCATGCCTTACATCTCATAGCATATCATGTTATCTAGATATCACAAAAAGGCATTGTTTTTGTCACAACTTACCTCTTCATGCATAAGAATCCAATTGCTATGGCGCAAAGCAGTAGTGCTACCAGGACCGCCAGGCCAATGATCAGCCCCATTGTGAGAACTTGAAACATGATAAAACAAAGACGCATCAACATCGTCTCACTCAGCAGGGTCCGAGTGACGGTGGTGGAGGGAAGTGTGGTCGGGGGTAAGGGAGGGGGGGCAACCTAGCTGACGTGTTTGACCAAATCCACTGTTAACATAATGCAGCATGTTGTCTGTGAAATGTCAATCCATCAGCGCTCTTGCTTCCAAATAGATACAGGAAATTAATGATTCCCATGAGAATGTTTTCATTCGCGCACACAGCAATATACTTAGGTTCATATGCAATGACATATGCTTCGAAATACACGTGTTATGCAGCTCTATGCAGTCCTTGATATTACTATATAGTGCAATCATACCTGGATGCAGTTGAAATTCTTGCTCTTTGGCGGACGATTCAGCCACCCCTGAAAAGAAGCAGGACAACCGTAATCACTACGTCCAAGAACTCCGGGAGGAACATAATTGCGCGTTAGCGGATGAATGTATTTAAATTGCACGTGAACGTACTTGCACTGGTACAGTTGCCGAAAGTCCCGACCCATCTGTTGCCCACACACTTCAGCTGCCAGGACGTGTCGCTCCACTCGCAGCCCATCTCGGCAGTGCCCGCCATTCGCTTGTACCAAGCATTTGCCGGAGGCTTGGCATCAGCGCAGCCGATCACTGATGCAGAAACCAAATGAAGAAAACGGATAGCAAAACGTATATCGAAGCAAACCAGTGATGTCCAACCCTAATAAATGTGGCATCGTACGGATAAACAATGGAATGGCAAAGTTTCTTTTACGCTACAAGCCGGAATATGAGTTATATTTCCTTAATGTTGAAAAATGACAAGCAGCTGTCGCGACAGCGCACAAGTATTGCTAGACAATGGCTCGTGGCTCAGCAAACACAGTTGTGGATACAAGGTATGAGATTAATTTCAAAGCAACCTTCATATTCCATTATGAACGATGTCGGATTTCCGGCTTGGGTGGCGTATATCTCTACTGAGCTTGATGCCGACATATACACGTGGCTCCGCCTGGCGACCCCGCCGCACACCGTCCTGTTGATTCCCAGCTTCCTCTCCACGATGTAGCCGTACGGCTCACATGTCATGGTGGATGCCTTGGCCCCAGAGCTGGTTGGTGTGGAGGCAAAGTCCAGCATGGAGATGTTGACTCTCTGACCCGGTGCGCCTTCTATTACCCATGGAGCCCGTTGCGTACCGCATCCTGTCCGATCCACGTTTGCACTAGCGAGAGTTCCGCTTGGAGCTCTTCTATGAACGTCTTGCGTTCCGCGGTTACATTCTCTGGAATGCATCACTGCAAACAAGTAAATAATAAACCATCATATATGATAAGGCGAATGTCAACTCGGGACCGACTTGCATACAGCCTACATGTGCGTTTCCCAAGAGACAAACATATGTAAATGATGGAATGGCAATGGTCATATTAAAATAAATCAATATGTATATGGATATGCAAGGGCCCAGAGGAAGAAGCATATGAACATGGTATAGGAGCCGGTCTTGGCTTTGCCCTGACAAATATACCTTGGCCCTAGTCGAAAGATCATCAGGTCAAGGGTGAGTTTCTAATTAGCGTCATATTTCGTTCTCTTGCATTTCCATTGACAAGGGAATCAAATTTTTGCAATAGCATTGATTTGATGTTTGGTGGACTTCTATATACTAACCCGAGAGACAGCTGTATTCAACTTCCAAGTAGAGCATAAGACGTTTGGAGCATTTATTCTCATGAGCCAATTCGGGATTGGGAACGTCGACAGAGCATTCCCTTCGACCAGAACACCAGCGGTCTACCAGAAATAGCACGTCCGTCCTACAACCCAGCTTGTAGTCATCTTCCATGCAGCGACCAAGTCCCATCCGACCGTATGATGCTGATTGCGCCACGATGAGTTGATTTGGTTCACATGATATCAATAACTTCTCTGCTCCGTTCATGCAAACCTCCATCATACGGCCAGCTGCAAATTCCAGTAAACAAGATATGAACAAACTGGTTAATTCCATGAACTAGCTTGCTGTTTCTTCGTCGTTTGTACGTCATCATATTGAATTGTGGTTAGTATAGCTTGACTTAGTTACTTGAGCGCCTACGATTTATTTGTAGCAACATGGAATTGTTCTGTTTGTCGAGGCTTCCCATTACAATGGTTTCGGTAATTTGGCCTTAGTCGGCTCCTATGTATTTACCGTCATGCATAACCGCATATCTAAAAGTAAAGTTATTACTTGGCAACACATGTGTGGATCAACATCCTGAAGTTAAATTGTGTAATGCGTGTTAAAGTGCGTAAATGTGAGTACATATATGTACTATATATAATTAAATCTTGTTCGATATATGATATATACCTATTATAGTAAGGAACATGGCTACACTTGATACTCACAACAACCGCGGACCGCTAGCAATATCAGCATAGTGAGTACCCACATCAACATTTTGAGTCCAAGCTGGAAAGTAAGTTAATGATGATTCAAAAGTGATAATGCACGCACTAATTGTACGAATGACGTGCTTCTACTCTGCATCGCCATCATTGTTTATGCGCACCCCCAACTAGTTTTTCGTTCATGCAGATAAGAGGTATTTGACGTGGTATTGAACTCACGCTGTCATAACTGATAATGAATAGCGATGGAAGTGATTGGGCATTATATATTTGGGTACGTTATGACTCCATTTGTGCTTTGTCTCCGAAAGCGTAATTATCATACTAAGGGATCACAACATTGTTAATTGCTGCGTACGTTTTACAAAAATACGGCTCACATCTAGAACTATGACTTCGACAGAAGGGATTTAGCACGGCATGTTACTGCGCGCTCAAGATTTTTTTCTCAGGTTGCTTAGTACATCTGCCCTGGTGCTAGCTCATTATGCATGCCGCATTTGGCGATCGATTCAGCTTAACTGACGATAAGCTCTTGGATGCTTATAAACATGGTAAATACCCCGTAAAATCCACGTACCTTGGGGTTGAAGCTTACCTGCTTGGTATCCCTATTGCAGGTAGTATCTGTTCAGCCAATCCTGGTTCAAATATGTCCAATTTCTATGGAGTTAGTTGGTGAACGGTTGCCAGTGACAAAGAGAACGCGTCGGCCGGCAAGTCAGTAGACGCTGTGTGAGCGGTGACTCACCGGGCGAGCAAGGAGGTGTAATACGGATAGCGTCACGCGCATCTGGCATAAATAATGCAATTTGCAGCGGTGGGGCCATCTAGCGATCTATTGCCGCGCCAAGAGCAGTGTTAGCGCATTATGATGTCAGACTGGCTATCCATTATCATCTATACTAATAAAATGAAGCTGTCTGTCCCACCTATGCCGCTGCATGCACTAGCACATTGGCATCAGCAGCTGCCTTGAACATGTTGAATGTGTCAACATGGTCGCAGGATGCTTATCGCATGTCCCGCATAGTCACCAATTGGGCCGCCTTAGATGGGAGCCGCCTTGGATGTATATGCAACCGAACCACTGCATGCACTGCATGGGCCGCCTTGGATGTATCAACATTGTTGCTCTTAGATGTGTCCACAGTATCTCTAGGTGCTTATAAATGTGTCAACATTATCGCTTATTTATTTTTGCATTCCGCGCATAATATCGCTTTTTTGGGTGCTTATCCCGCATGGTGACCATGGCTACTTTGCTTGGTGCCAACAGTAGTATCATTTCTCCCAACGCCTTATCGCCCAAACCGTCATCAGAGCAAACAAATCCCGCACTGTCTCGCGCCCACAACTTCCCATTAGTAGCAATGGGGGAACTTTTGTCCACCGAAGGTACGTTAAATGAATAACAACGGGCGGGAAACAGGCCCTTTGTTTACTCAACCTACCCCTTTTTTACTGAAGCAATGTATGAGCTTGGGCCTTAGTTTTACTGGGCTGATTTTCGTTTACTGCTATTTTCTGTGAACAACGGGCGAAAAAGAGCAACCGTATGTTCACATCCCGAAAATAACGAAATTGACCCCTTTTTTTATGACGAACAACGGGCGGGAAACAGCCCCTTTTTTGTTACTTAATCAACCGCTTTTTTACTCAATCATTGTATGAGATTAGGACTTAGCTTTACTGGACTGATTTTCGTTTACTGCTATTTTTGTGAACAACGGGCGGGAAAGACTGCATGCGGAAACAGCGGTAGACATCGTTTACCGCAGTATCCAACTTTACAGTTAAGCGGACTACATGCGAAAACAGCGGTAGACACCAATTACCGCAGTATCCAACTTTACAGTTAAGCGGACTACATGCGGAAACAGCGGCAGACGTCCCGCGAGCGGAGCTACTTGACAATAAATAATACAAGTTAATTCCGTGCCCATTTGCCATACGATGCAACGTACATCCTCTAGACGCAATTGACAGCATGGACACAGAGCACGACATTGGTGATATGCATTTCGGCAATGGAATAGTCAAGCAGATTACTTAGTAAACGGAGTTTTTAAGTATAATATCGCCCCATAAGACGTTGCCAATGTCCATTTCATTAGCATTTCATTATATTAAATGTAGTCTGTGTATTGCAGTAACTGCAGCAATTCGGTTAAATAGCCCTTTCGTCACAACGGTAAAACTCCCAATATAGCAAGATGTAATTATTTTTGAGACATAATTTATTAATTTATCGTGGCATGAAACGCAAACGTACATGTTATTCCACAGTGTTCAGCATCGGGTTTTCACAACTAGTAGATTAATCGAGGATGCTACTATTCGTACAAACAATACATGCCTCCTTACGACGTAATTACATGTGGCGTTTTAATTGTGGTCATTTTAATAATTTTTCAGTTCGAACAGGCACACAATTACTGCGCACAGAATATATTACAGTTGATAAATCAGTGTATCAACAAGTCGTGTAGCTGTACAAGTGGTTGCATAGATAAACCAATATCAGTTGATCTCAACACCTAACTAAATATGGCGAATTCGGCCTGTATAGTAAGCCAGGTATGTACATCCCGCCGGTAAATTGTAAACACTTATTAACGTTTGTTTTCACTTGAGACACGTGCGGTATAGTATACACGCGTTACAAGCGCACACGTTCATTAATAAGAAAACAGCTTATTATCACAATGAATTGTTACACGGTAGGAGTCACGAATTGGAAGTTGCCCTCTTGGATCCAGTCGCCGTCGCCAGCCGAGCTGTTCCTCTCTCCCGTGCCATTCCCGGTTCCCACGGTGTCATAGATCGGGGCGCCGTATTTCTCAGCCAAGTAGCTCCCGGTGAGACATGGCGCCAGGTATTCACTCTCGCCGCTGTTGGGCAGACCCCTGTTGACCGTGGCGGTGCCCAATCCGTGGAGCAGATCCCTGTTGGTGGTGCCATCGGTCTTGGTGGGATTTAGGTTTGGGTGATTAATAAGTGGGGATCCTGGCGTTGCTGGGCGCAGAAAGGTTTGTGCGTGGCCAGGGAACAGCATGGTCCCCCCGTGGTACGCCATAACTGCGCTTTCTGGGGCATCAGGGTGTGGAGGTTTTCGATTTCTGCAAAACGCATCGACTAAATGCATGCGACTGATATGTCAACAGATGCCATGGGACTTAGCTTGCTATGACCACCGGCAACATATTATTTTAAGTAACACTAGTATATATCGAGGAGGCACGCCAGAAGAACACATGCAGTAGGTGAAAGCTTCCACATATAGGTAAGAGTAAAACCGTATAACTCATCAATGTGGCACATATATTCTATGACAACTGGCTTAGTGAAATGTAGAGATATTATGCCATGTTATAGGTTGCAATAATCAAAGCGCATTGTTTGGCCAGGTCTCACCTCTTCATACATGCGAATCCAATTGCTATGGCGCAAAGTAGCAGAGCAACCAGGACAGCCAGACCAATGATCAGTCCCATTGTGAGTACTTGAGATATGAAAAGAAACCGGGACGCGGATATGGCTAGATTATTGAATAAAAAAGTTACAAGCGTGTGTGTCGGATATGATAGAGAGTTCAATAATACTTATCGACAATATTCCATCGCAGAATAAGACGTCGAGTGCGCTTTCAGCCACGGTTTACGGAAGAACGTTCAACGCTTCGTAACATAAAAATACAGTATAGTTGAAAGATCACTGCAGGGTGACATTACATGACATTATTCTAAAAGGATTGGAATGGGCTCGATTCTCGCTGATGACTTCGCAAACATTGACATAATGGCGGGGTTTGTAAGTTTGTTGAAAAGACAACTGTTCCCCGACAGTAAACCGTATTTGTTCATATCGATGTTGTTAACAGCAGATTAGAATACGTATACAGCCAAATACGCATGTGGTATTCTGCGCTTGGCGGCCCACCGACCACAGAGATATAATGATAGAGGAATGTGAAATTTTTTTTTTTTTTTTTTTTTTTTTTTATTTCATAGGCAGCACAAACACATTACATAATAACCAAAACGTAGCGGTGGTTTCATAGTAAACAAAAATAATGTCTCTACCGTAGTTTACTGGCAATCGAGGGCATGTCGCAGAGGACTCCATTTGTTATCGAAAATCGTTAAACTGTACCCGCCTTTATCATGCGAAATATATTTTTCTATTTGATAGTAAAACTTGATTGCATTTTTACACCCTTGAAAAGACGGCTTACTACCTTTCCATTTACTACCATATATATATCTTTTAATGATCAATAGTATATGGTTGAAAAGATTGCCATATTTATTCTTAGAGATTCCAAGCAAGATTATTTTCTTTGAAAACAAATTAACAATGTTAATTTCAATGTACTGTTCCAACCATGTGACCAATGTTACCCAAAGTTGCTTTATATAGGGACACTCGCAAAAAAGATGCATTATAGTTTCCGGGTCTGTGTGACAAAACGAACAATTGTCATTCTCTCGTATCTTGCAGGTCTTAAGATATACATTTGTGGCGGTAGTATGATGCAATATGTCAAATTGAAAGCTCCTTAATCGCTCATCAATAGTAGCTATGTACGGCAATTTATAAAAACATTTCCATTCAGGGGCTGAGATGGTACATCGAAGTTCTCCTTCCCATTTAGTTTCATTGCGTTTATTAACCTTAAGACACTTGACAAGATTATTATAGATATAATGACATGTTCGTTTCTCTCGGGATACCTTCTCCAAACAAGTATTTTCAAAATTTACCGCAATTTCTTGATATGTGCTACATGTCTGCTTCCATTCTCTTGGAAGACAATGCATAAGGCTATAAAAGTCAGCAAAATTTATACTTGTATTGTAGCGCTCCTTAAATTCTACCCATCCAAGTAGATCTCCGTTATCATTAAGTAAGGAATGTGAAATTGAATATTTAAAACACTGCATTGCAATTCGGATTATTGGTGAATAACACGAAATCTGGCACCAGTCTTGATGCACAATGATGCCTCATCTGATAGTTCACAAGACACACTGCAATAATTTGGTTTACTATATACATCAGGCTCAAAGTCAAATATATTGTACCGGAACTGTGTCATGCATTATCATATCAAGGTTCAAAGTATACCTGGATGCAGTTCAAATTCTTGTTCTTTAGCGGAGGATTCAGCCACCCCTGCACAAATAGAAATTTGATAAGTTCAGCAAGCCAATGTTTCAATATAGCTCACATATTACTCATATCTACCATTGATTACAATTTTCCATTTGTAGATTCTAACATAGAAAATTTGGACTGACATATCACTTATTGACATACCGTTGGCAGAATGAAAGATCGTTCACACGTGAACTTACTTGCGCTTGTACAGTTGCCGAATGACCCGACCCATCTGTTGCCCACACATTTCAGCTGCCAGGACGTGTCGCTCCAGTCGCAGCCCATCTCGGCGGTGTCCGCCATTCGCTTGTACCAAGCATTCGGCGGGGGCTTGGCATCAACGCAGCCGATCACTGTTGTAGATAAATCAATTATATAGTCAAACACAGGAATAAGGACTCGGCAACCTTGATGGATGCTTCGCAAAGCTGAATGTATGGTCGGCTGCCCAGTGAAAATAATAATCAAATCACAAGGATACCTAAAGTCTTGATCGAATACACGTTTGGGGTAAACACGCACAACTATTTGTCAAATCAGCTGAAAGTAATAGGCTTGGCATTATAAATATAATTGTTGATGTAATAAAATGAACTTATTTCGATGACAAGTTGGCAATAACCTTCGTAGTCCATTATGAACGATGTTGGGTTCCTGGATGGCTCTTGAGTGGCGTATATCTCTACTGAGCTGGATGCCGACATGTACACGTGGCTCCGCCTGGCGACCCCGCCGCACACCGTCCTGTTGATGCCCAGCTTCCTCTCCACGATGTAGCCGTACGGCTCACATGTCATGGTGGACGCCTTGGCTCCAGAGCTGGTTGGTGTGTAGGCAAAGTCCAGCATTGAGATGTTCACTCTCTGACCCGGGGCACCTTCTATTACCCATGGCGCCCTTTGCGTACCACATCCTGTCCGAGCCACGTTTGCGCTGGCGAGAGTTCCACGTTGACGCTGTTGGCGTGCAGTGGGTGTGCCTCGGGAGCAGTCATCGGCGTCATTCACTGTAAATATATATCATCATACTATGTGCCCCAATCTTAAGTAAAATGCATTGCTGAAATTACTGCATATCTTATGTCCGTTAATTTTCGGTTGTCGATATGCGTCAAATCGCACAATTTCGTGTTGCCTCCAAGCATGAGTATGACTAAATGTTAAAGTATCTTTGACAAATATCCGACAATTTATTGTCGACACTTCCAAGGCCCGTGCCTGAAGCCCGTGCCATCTGTACCAACCGGATATACACTGGAAGTTCACTTCCAGATAGAGCATGAGATTCTTGGAGCATTTATTTTCGCGTGCCAATTCCGCATTGGGTACGTCAACGGAGCATTCCTTCCGACCAGAACACCATCGGTCTACCAGGAACAGCACGTCCATCTGGCAGCCTAACTTGTAGTCGTCCGTCAAACAGCGACCGAGTCCCATCCGCCCGTACGATGCCGACTGCGCCACGATCAGCTCATTGTTATCACATGCCAATGACAATGCTTCCCCTCCGTTCATGCACACCTCCGTTACATGACCATCTGAAATAATTGTCTTTGTTTTCATGTCTTTTCTTTTCACCAATATTTCTTCATTAAGATGCGTAAAAAACAATATACAAAAGAAAAATTTGCGTAGCTGCATTTACTGCATTTTTCACAGTTTTATACAAAGCGTCTGATATTCGATAACATATGGCCTTAGATATCTATATGTAGATTTGAAACACTGAATTCTGAAGGAGAATAGTCTTAGTCCTGCCAGTAAAACTTCGGAAACTTCTAAATAAATATATGCACCGTAACAAATTGATTAACGCTTGTTGGGTGAAAGTAGTTAATGCAATATGACTGGTACTCACAACAAACATGGCCAGCAACCATAGTGAAGATAACAATTCTGCCAATCATGACTTTCTGGGGGTCTCAACGTCTTAGGGTTCAACCTGAAAGGATCAAGTGATAATAATCTAACTATTTTTGCGCATGCCTTCATGGCGCATGTGGCACACTTTAGTTGCAAATCGCCATTTGTGATCAACGCGCTTCTGTCCTAGTTTCATTTGAACCCATTACGCTGAATCAAGTCGACATGGCATCACGACATAGTAATAGCTTTAGACTCGTTACATACTATATATTACATTGTTTGCGTTTTATGCTGCACCCATTAACGCAAATTAGTTCGAGGTTCGGACTTCTGATTCTGATAATGATTTTATTATTTTCAAATTACGGTAAATGAGGTGCTTCGCGGTTTCTCTTTGCTGAACATATGTGCGCACATGTTACCTACACGCAAGGGACCGGGTTACCAACACAGCGTGTTTATTGATGTATTTGACATAATGTGTTGTGTTGATCACCGATTGAACATCATACTAATTATCCGGTTATTTCGGGATCAAATCTGTCCATTCCCATTAACATTCAATACCATTTATTCTGTTACGGCCGCATGTGGAAACCAATACAACTGGATGCCGTTGTTATTTGTTTAAGTGTATTTGGGTACGTTATGACACACTGTGCATTGGGATTGTAAAATTAATTATCCCATCAATGTAGTAGCACATTTCCGACTGTTCACTTAATGACACACGGCATGTATCGCTTACATCCGCTGTGGACATGTTGTTAGCCGTGGAAACATACCACGGCACCATCTTACGCTGCTATGTCTGCCAATTCCCCAACCACTGCCATCCTGGCGTTGTCTCATTATGCATGCAGGACCTCGCGATCGATCCGGTCTCAATCGAGCTATGTTCTTTAATGCACGGAAATCGGCGGCTTTAGAGCAAAATGAACTTACCTTATTGCCAAAACCGACGCTGGTGTTATCCCTATCGCGAGTATTATAAAATGCGGTATCCGATAATGTATCCCTGCCTCCAATTGTTCCAATATTTGTGGACAGTTACCAGCGACAAAGAGAACGCGTCGGCCGGCAAGTCAGTAGACGCTGTGTGAGCGGTGACTCACCGGGCGAGCAAGGTGGTGTAATATGGATAGCGTCACGCGCAGCTGGCATTAATAATGCGATGCGAGTGGTAGCGCCATCTAGCGAATGCGGCACAACATTTATAGCACCGGAACTTTCTGATTGGCGATGTACGCGGAACAAGGACACTCATTGGACGCATTTTCCAAATGCCCCAAAGCTTAAGGGAAGCCGCCAGCCTGGCCTTTAACGCTGCTTTGCCAATTCATGTAATACCCAAGTATCTATCCTCCAAATTACAGAATTGTTCGTTCTGTCCGTACGACGCTATGAAATTTAGAAGTGACCGCCAGCCACGATTTTGCCGCCTAACCAGGCGGCAGCGTTTTTTGGAGGAGGCGATAATCTAATTTACATTCGAACCAGAAATGCCGCCTAGTGTGTGAGCAAAACAAGAGGGCGTGATCATCGGTAATATAAATAGCTGCGAGTCTAACTCTAATCATGACTTTCGGAGACAATCGTCGCAAGACGCATATCTACTTGTTTGGTTGCTATTTGTCCATGAAACACTAAGATCATGGTCTACTGCGCGGCTTGGAACTAGCGCAATTGATCCTTAAATCGCGGAAATCGCGGCCCTGATCTATCGTTTCACGCGTTGCCCCTAAATGGTACCTCCACTGTGGAGAGTTCTCTCCGCGAGATGAAGGGTCACAATATACGTCATTTGCTCCTGCAAAATAGCGCACTGCTCGACATTGATGGGGCGGGTTGCTTTACCAGTCGGCCGAAACGAAGCGTTAACACTCGCTAATTTAATGGAAATAAACTTTCGGTGCAGGTCGCGATCCGATTAGGTTGGACGTACCCGATTTAAATCACTCAAATGTTGTCATTCTTAATACTATT
Source organism: Arenicola marina (assembly GCA_964019135.1). NCBI lineage: Eukaryota > Metazoa > Annelida > Polychaeta > Arenicolidae > Arenicola > Arenicola marina. Next base: position 32,866,736 of record OZ025259.1, read on the forward strand.
GCCACGAGCGAGGGATGCTATGGCAGAATGGCCCTTTCCATTATCATACACTGGTGTTCTGAATCGGTAGTGTGCGAAATATCAAACTATGCTATATTTTATTACATTGTCATAATGACGGATCGCAGTATGCGATGTTCATTTCTTCATGTTTTATGCGAGACGTGGTAATAATGTGTCAACAAACAAATAGCCCACATTTGCATGGGTAAAAAATGTTATAGTTACAGGACAATCTGTCGGCGAACTAAGACTACTATATTATTCCCTTACGCAATAGCAATATTTGATATAATATTAAACCAACATTTATAATATATATACACCCAAAGCATTACACCACTGTCTAAATGATGAAACATTTTAGAGGGAAATATAAGCAAGTGCATGTAGAACTACACATGTTATCTCCATTGGTTCCACGAAGGGAACCTGTGGCATATTATTTATAATATGCGTGTGTCCCATGCCAAGTTCCCTCGGTGACATGCCTCTCGTCTCGTGGCTCCGTATTGTGGGGTGGACATGGTCCTAGCATGGTACCCCGAGAAGGGAGACCAGCGTACGTGGGTTCGGACACCACGCCGCTGTCATCCTCCTGGTTGGTGGCCGGTGCGGGGAGCGGTGTCTCCCAGATGTGGAGCAGTTCGTCTGCTGGCGCAGGCTTTGGTTGCACAACATATTGGTGTGGTACTTGTTGAACACGCAGATCATCTGTGATTGGTTTAGCCCGGCAGGTATAATACAGAAAAGCGTGTCCTTCATAATTTGTTTCCGTGTTCTTCGCTAAGGAATGTGGTCCAGAGGGTCGATCACTCCTATTAATATAAATACGTGAGTCCAGTAAAAATGCAATGCGTCAAGGCAATGTGCTGCTGGTGGAAGACATTGATTGTCAATGTAATCAAAACTGTTCATATGTTATTGGTTTTCCATGATGAATATATTTTAAGTATAAATCGTTGATTGAGGTTCTTATCGCATAACGACAGAAAATGAGATATTGAGAGACATTTGCTGTTTCTGAATATGTCAATGCATGCATGTCTTAAATAGTTAAGAATGAAAGTTATGGAATAAGGCCCTCTTGTCAGTTGTATGAAATCCGAATTTTTTATGCAAATTAACGCATGAGTAATCTTGATGTCAGTTCGCATAACGATGGACAGATTTTCACTGAACTTATGATGCAAGATTTACGATCAGGTAGTACACGTTACATTTAATTTACCAAACTGTACCACTCACCTTTTTGCAACATAGGTATCCAATTATAAGAACACATAGCACGACGACAACGAGGACACCCAGTCCAACGATTAGGCCGAAAGTTAACACTGAAATGAGTGCAAGGTTAGATAACGTTGATGTCTAGTGAGATATGTTGCACAACTCCAAATATAAAGATTGCACTTGACCACGATAATGTTTGGGGCTAAGTTTGTTTCTTCTATGTTCCTGCAAACGATACGTTTAATTTATCTTGAATGATATGTTTTACATTGCGAACACATGGAATCATAATGCGATGGACTTTTTTTCGTCTTTACCAGGCGTGTCAACTGTTGAAAAGCCACAGCATAGATAATGATACTCCGTCCACACCATTTACTTTGACCTAGCAAACACTCACTTGATGTATCGCCGTTACTTAAGTGTAGTGGGAATATGGTTCTTACGTTATCATTAAGTTAGCCCGACTCCTTGAGGGTTTCCTTTTTTCACCAAACCCACAACACGCCATCTTTAAATCGTTACATTATCTCATTATTCTCCACCATGTACTGAACGGTCGCGCTGACAGTATTAGTTATCGCCGTCCAAATGTTTCAGATACGTTATTATTACACGCATATTATTATTACTTCATGGCGCGCAGTGGCTATTATGTATGCTTTCGATGCATATATTGGGCTTCAATTTCGGCAGATAGCCAGGAAAATTGGGCCAATTGTGTGTTTCCTTGTATTGTCAGTACCGGACTTACCGGAGGAGTACGCATCCCTAAAGGGCGACGCACACGTTACGCATCGCGATTGCCTTACGATGTGGCATATGATGGTGCCTCGGGAGCACATACGTGCCAGTCAGATTAATGTTTGCAAATTAAATATAAATTTGGTCTCACGGGCAGTAATCACAAACGCAGTTATAAGTGTATATATAGTGTGCAAATTTATTGTTCTTGTCACAACTAGGAACATGTCATGTGGTAGCAGCGCGATTGACGAACGACCAATGCCGGCGCGACCAGCGCAATCGGCGACACTGATCGTGCCAGCCGGGCGTTATGCCACCCGACGTCGCGCTGCCACCTAGCGAACGATAGATAATGCACCGGATATAAATAGTGACTAGTGACTTGCGTCGTCACAATGTATGACCAGTATTAACATATAGCCAATGTTACCGCCAGCCAGCTCTAGCTTATTTTTTTATAATACTACACTTAACAATCTGTATACTTAAGCTTATTTACACGTGCCAATGTACACTATACAATGAGAACAATACATACGTGGTGTGTGTAAGCAACTCCGTACAAACACGTATTTACATAGTATTGATGAGCACATGCAGAACGATATGATGAATGGGCTGACCAACAGAGGCTGACCCGAGACTTCCACAACTTCGCTGGAAGATGGATGCGTGGAAGATGAAGGAAGATGAAGCAAACGCGGTCCCTTCGTGATCATCTGACGATGTATGTAAGCCGGCGTAGATGATTTAGATGACGCGGCTTAGGTCATGAAAGGACACATATTTTGGAGCCCTACTGCGGAGAGCGTAGGCGGAGGTGGTGACAAACGTGAAGCTTCTAGTGACTAGTATCAGTTACACATGTGCACGAAGTCGTTCAAATAAACATACCTTAATATCGAATCAAAGTCATCTTTCAGCAAATAATGTGCATGGCATTACGTAATAATTTCCAGTGTGTACGTCTATATCTGAATGCATTAAGACTGTGAACATTATTCCGATGAATAGTCGCTTACGATTCCGCTACGAGGGTAGCACAAACAAGCGTTTATTATTAATTGGCTGGTTAATGGCAGAGTAACAAATGACAACACAAAATGTGGGCGAGAATAAACAGGGCGATATCAGTTCAGCGGCGTTGATATTTTTGCATAATAATTATGTGTTTATTCCTACTGCAAGCAACAACAAACACGGCTCTAACACAACACATGATTATACGTGCACACTTAACATATACAGTTAAAGATATATTAACTATGTTTCATTGCAGGTAATTGGTACAACTAAAAATGCCATTGAAAAGGTATATAGGCCTTTAAGCGCCAACTTAGATACTCGGCACAAAAATGAATAATAACATGCAGCGCGACGTAAGAATAATTCTGTACTAGCGATATAGACGCATACGTCAGCACTGTTGGACAGACGATTCCCTTTAGACAGGGAATCCGCAAATCGGCGGTCAACTATTCACTGTTGCGATGGAGAAGTGACCCATCCAGTGCCCGGGTCGAAGAATGCTCGGGTCCCCGGCCAGGTTACATCCCCAGCCATCACGCCTTCACCGGCTGCAACACGTGGCTCAGAATCATGTGATGGACACGGTCCGGCCATGGTGCCTCGAGAAGGGAGGCTGGCGTATGTCGGCTCGGAGACAATCCCGCTGTCGTTCTGCTGGTCGCCAGCCGGCATTGGGAGCGGCGTCTCCCAGATGTGAAGTAGTTCATCGGCTGAAGCTTGCTTAGCCTGGGGATGCATGTGTGGCTGCATCGTTGGAACATGGGTGGCGCCCTGGATGGGGACGGGCCTTCCGGGGTAGTACAGAAAGGCCTGGCCTTCGTAGTTAGAGTCGAGGGTGTTCTTTTCGACTTCATCGTGACGATTTGCATGCCTGGTAAACATACAAAATTTATCCAGCGTTAGACCGCATGCTTACTCATCACAGGTGTACAAAAAGAAGGAAACGAGAGCCCACAGAATATGCAGTGCAACCTTCTTTGCACTGACGGTTCCATTTAACATATACAATCTACGATATAATAAATGTAATCCTACTATATATACATACAATGAACTTTTATCACGTTGACCAACATGTTAGGCACTAATACACTCAATAATTTAGTACCATGAATAAATAAGTCATCAATCATAGATGCTCTAAGATTTGTAGATGCAGATATTAAAAAATATACCATAGCATTGAGTACAGATAGCAGCTTAGACCTACCTTCGGCAACATAAACAACCGATAATCAGGACACAAAGTAGAACCACAACCAGCACGCCCAGTCCAACGATGAGACCAATGGTCAATACTGAAAATAATCATTTAATACATTAGAAATAAGACATTAAAAAATATCATGATATCGTCTAGTCACAGAAGTACAAATGCGATTCATACAGGCATCGTTGCGAATGTATAACTATATTATGCAAACATAGTCTTGACAGCACTGGGCAACGTATGATCTCACCTGGTGGCATTTCAAAGTGTTCTATATCATCCTTGTTCTGCTTGGCTTCTGAAATATTGGGAAATTAAACGTTGATGATTGATCCCGTTTTGTTGCATGTGAATGCTAGACTGGACAACGGAACCTAATGGGGCAATGACATGTGTTGCATTGAGAGTCGCATTAGATAGCACAAGTGCCATGGATCGCACCAACCTCCTGATCTACAGCCTAGTTTTCTTACCAAGAGGTTTAGGTTGTCCCACGTGTGTAATAACGGGATGCGCAACCAGTAATGCAAGTAATACCGCTTGATATACCTAGCAAAAATACTATACTATACAGGACCTCACCTCCGATGGAACAGTTGCCTACTACGCCCACCCAGGTGTTCCCTTCACATGTCAGATGCCAGGAGTGTTCGCTCCATTCGCAGCCAATAACAGCCGTGTTTCCTTCCCGCTTGTACCATGCGTGATCGGGCGACTTGACGTCCGGACATCCAAGAACTGTTGATAAAAATGCATCGCGTTATTATTCAATATTAAAACAAGGCCAAATGTACATGGTATCAATGCATTGGTAGCGTGAAAACCAAATGTTGCAATTCAATTAATTTGTCCGTAAAATTAATATCGTTCTATGGAAAAAACCTTTTCTGTTTAAGAATTTACAGGCTTTCTAAGTTAACATTTACACCTCCTACTTCGTTAACCATAAACACGCTGTCTCAAAGAAAATATGCATATGCATACACGTTTGCTTGAAACGCACCTTTGTATTCAATAAGAAATAGTTTAAAACCCACGCTCCGGGAAGATGCGATTTGAATTTGCAAGCTGCTAGACGCGGAGTAGTACACGTGGCGCTCCCTGGTGAGGCCCCCGCACAACGTGCTGTTCATCCCCAGCCGTCTCTCGGAGATGTACCCATAGACGTCACATTGGCTGGATGGCTGTAACTCTCCAGGGTCTCGGGTTGTCCAGCCGAAGTCCACAAGAGACACGTTGATGGTCTGTCCGGGCGAGGCCTCGATGGTCCAGGGGGTGTCAAGGTCACCGCACCCTGTCGCCGCAGTCACGTGACTTGAAATGATGCCTTGACGTCCGTTTAGCCTAACGCCCGCCTCTTGGCGACATCGTTGTGTGTCAGCTGATTCCACTGCGATGACACAGTTATACGTTGACCTTCCTGAGCATCATAACCCTTGGTTTAATTTCATTTTATTGTTGATAGCGCTCAGCCGCACATAAAGACGTTAGTAACCGTACTTTCCAGATACTACTATTCACGTTAGCATAATATATGCATGATCACACATTTTTTAAAGTTGCATGTGGAGTTGTTTCCCGCCAAAACTAAGCCTAGGCGAAACTTATATCAAAATTTGCAGAAAACTCGATTGTTTCATCCTATAAATTTAGAAACCTGATAAACATCGCCGTTTCGGCTGTGGTGTGGCAAACGTGTCTATCCCGGGACACCACAGAACTCGGTCGCGGCACTGCTACTTATACCAAAGCATCGCGAAGCACACAAACTGATAACGTTTACTACTAAAATGAAAACTTGTGGTAAATTGATATCACGGACAAGGCTGAGAGACACTATTTGGCAGTCTGGTATGGGTGGAGTATAGATAAAAGAAGTCTTGAATGATTCAAGGACTGATTCTTATATGTAAATTGACCTCATTAGTTTGGGCGGGAAAGAGCTCGACATGCAACTTTAATATGCGAGATATGATTTTGGCGCGAAGTTATATTACCAATACTTAGCTTGGCCGTGTTTTACCTTTGATGCATGTGTATTCCACATCCATGTGCAGCGCAAATTCTTTATCGCACGGATTGTCATCGGACAGATCTTGATTGGTCCTGGTTGCCGCCACTTCGCACGTGTTTTTGCCAGAACATTCCGCATCGAGGACACTTAGGACGTCCTTGTAACAGCCCAGTTGTCCGTAGTCACGGGATATGCAGCGACCCAACCGGGTACGACCATATCTGGCAGCGTGCAGAATAATTTCCTCTCCATGTGAACACGTGGGATCGAACGTTTCTCCGTCACACACTTCTTCTGTCGCTGTGGCTGCTTTAATACAACAGCGCAACATAATACGCAATTCATAATACAATCCGTTGTGTGGATTTTTGACGCTATTTGAGTTATTCGCAGATATATCTTATTAATAGAATCTTCTTAAAACAACTCCTGATATGGCGTTTCGCATATTAATCCATGATCGTGTTAAGATAACTAAACCAATAGGAGCTTAGTGGACATACATAGCAGTATGTAATATTTCTAAATTTAATACCACCTTCGATATTATTATTGGTATGCACAGATCGACATTTATGAACCAAATGCAGAATCACTACAATATAATTATGGCGTCAACTGGTCCTGAAATCAAATGCTGACAACTTTCGTCACTATTCAGCTATTTTTACTCCATCTCTTGTCTCTTTTTAGACTGCGTCGAGTTGCAACAACTGACATAACGGCGGACATGGGATCTCTCGTTCAAAATGTGAAATATGAAGCAGACGGCCTTTGACAGCCATTCTTGACCCCAAACGAATCAGGTCTATCAAAGTGGGTTCTGATAGTATTTGTACCAACTTACCGATAATCCTGGTTACGCACATGGCGATGCCCAATATCATAGCCAACTTTGGATGAAAAAAATGAAACGTCCCTGAAAAGAGAGATATATATCCGGCTGGCAATACTATTATTTGGAATTTGTTTATGGTTTTGTTAAATGTGGTTGTTTGCCTTTCAGTTCTGCATAATATGCACCATGTCGGAAATCGCCAAGAGGTATCGATGTTAGTAACATCAACGCGGTTATCGCGATGCACCTCTCCTGCTAAGGGATCTCACCGACCCACTGGCCTATGTGGCGATTTATTGCCATTCCACAAATCTATATTAATAATAACATTAAGATAGACGGTATGTATTGTACTCGCCCCTTCAACGATCAATCGCGATGGTCGTTACATTGAAACCACCAAGGAAACTAGGTCTAAAAAGATTGAAAAAAACACGGGTTACATATTTCATGTTAATTGCATTATTTCTGTATCTACCTGATGTCACCGGTTATTGATTAGTCAGGTATTTATGTTACCGTTGATACATCACTCTTGCAATAATCGCCAGTTTACCCCAAAAGGTAACCTGTGCACTAATGGTAAAAGGTTGTTATAATGTGGCATGGTGCAGCAAACTGGCTCAAACTTACCTTTCCCGCCACTTGTACTATACGGGCCCATGATGATTTCGAGCGTCCCTCTCCTGGCCCTGGTTCCGCGTGATAATGTATGCAATCCTGTCAGTCTTCACTTTGGAGTATTACCAACAGTATACACGCGAACTCCCGGCGAAAGTCTCACTTGTGCTGCGCCTGCAGTAACTCGGGAAACTGTACACTTAGTAGGAATAGTATTTATATGAATGCTGCCGCATACAACGATGGTATGTCCTCATGTGTGCTGCTATCGACTGCAGTGTACGTACGCGGCCGCCATTTTATCTGTGTGCTGCTTGACCTAGAAACGACGCGTGACGTCAGTGTCGTAATACTAGCACAGGGAGCCGGGCGCGCTCATGCCTGTAAATTGCGGGTAGCTTGCAGCCGTCTACGCGGTTCGATGCAGGTTACTGTCGTCTACTTATTAATCAAGTAGCGTAAGACCCCTGCCGCCCCTTTCGCTGAATTGCAATGAATTGCGTTCATTTACGATATAACGCACGGTGGATTTGAACAAATGCTCATTTTTTTGTTTTTTTGCAGCAAGCTGGTTTTCAAAGACGGAATGCGAAATTACTTACACATTGGCGTTATGTTGCTCTTCTTTACCGGTGTTGCTAATTGTTGCACAACATAATTTTTAAACCTGATGATTTTCTTAGACATTTCCGCTATGGTGCATGAATAGATATCATTCATAGAGCACTGCTGCGCCATATTAACCCTCAACCCCGTAATTTGCATCATCGACTCGAATCTATGCTGGGCGAAATCTAAAGAACATATCGCAATTACAATTAGGAGGTTTATTAGTTAACAAATTAGACTATGTAAAGCACACACGTGTCTATACTTCGTCGTCGTGATACCTAAAATAATATTAATAATGACAACGGGGTTATGGCGGTGTGATGCGACACAATTATTGTGGTCATGGTACCAACAGCCGGGGACGAAATATCTTCTATGATCTATATTTCCGAATTCTATAAGAGGGCAGGACATGGGTAGCTCAGCGGATAAAGTAAACCCTACCGCCACAGGTAACAGACGGGCCGCCTACATGACCCTAATGAGGCTAAGTAATATCAGTGTTATATAACGTCATATGACCGTGGATTCAGTCGCACAGCCCGAAGTGCTGTTCATAAATAATCAAAATGTACCCAGTGCATAACCCAGCGCCAGGGCCGGCGAAGTAACTTACAACTACGATCACGACCTGTCTCGGCATGGTACGCCGTGTGGTGATGTATAATATGGCAACAGAAATCAAAATTAAGGGTGGTATTATATCTACGCTCGTAGACTCACCAGCCAGTTGTGTTCTATGTCTGTAAATTAGAACTAAATATAAATTTTACATGCAAATTCGGAAAACTCAATGTATAATTGACAGAAGCAAAAGTGTCTTCTTCGATGTGTTGTCTTTGATGCATTTATTATGTAGGGCGAAGTTTTCACAGGGAGTGTTCAAACTTGATAGATCGCTTCCGCGTGCACTGTGTTCGTGTTATTGTTGCGTGGTAGGATCAAAGAGAGAATGTGTCCTCTGCAAAACCGTATATTTGTTCATTATTTGAATTAATGTAGGAGACGGTCGTACCAGTTGTATGCGTATTGGCAGTGATGAGACAGATACTATCAGCGATGAACCCCTATAAGCGTGATCATGCAATGTTCGCATCACTATTTTTAGCCGGTGTGAATATGCTGCACGAATTTTACCCGTAGCCTGGTTCCATCAAAGTCTGACAGATTACTGTCTGAGTTCAGAAGATGAGGCACGGACGCCGAACGATTGCGTGCGCGTTTAACCTCAGAACATTTTATTCGGTCGTCTACTTAATATAATGAATATTGAAGGAGAATCCTCAAACTGTCCGTGTTCCTCTACTCATCGGTTATGCAGCCCAACCGGTATGCTTGCATGTTTATAGTTTATTAACATAGCATCTTTTACATCACGCTTATTTTCAGAATTGAATATACGGTATTTTTTGTGTGCGGGAATGTGGCATTCACACATCGAATACAGGAAATAATACACGGTAATGATACGATTACAATATTGTTATGGCCGTTTGATAGGAATTAGCCACTAACAAATCAAAGTTATTATTAATTGACATAAGGACAACGGACAATGCAATAACACAGAGATATCTGTATTCCAGCAAACTATTTTGATATATACAATAATGTTGCATTGGTTTATATTTCTGATCTGTGTGTACAAATTTGAACATGAAATGACTACTCAGGCAACATACATATAGGTGAACAAATAAGTCAACACATACTGTAACGTACTATATTGTCAAGCGAATAGATAACTAATCAAATGTAAAGTGGCGCCAAGCGACTAGCATATCGTAAAAATGCCTATTTTAGCGAACCAGGCGCAAATGTCAGAATATTTGACTCATGCATTTCCCGACTGACGGGGATTCCTCGACACGGCCTTCAATGTGCCAACAAGACAAACAGTTCACTGTTTCGATGAAGCTGTAACCCAACCAGTGCCCGGGTCGAAGAATGCTCGGGTCCCGGGCCAGGTTACATCACCAGCCATCACTCCCCCACCGGCCGCAACACATGACTCAGAATCATGCGCTGGGCATGGTCCAGCCATGGTGCCTCGAGATGGAAGGCTGGCGTACGTGGGCTCGGAGACAATCCCGCTGTCATTCTGCTGGTCGCCAGCCGGCATTGGGAGCGGCGTCTCCCAGATGTGAAGGAGTTCATCGGCCGAAGCTTGCTTAGCCTGGGAATGCATGTATGGCTGCATCGTTGGAACATGGGTGGCGCCCTGGATGGGGACGGGCCTTCCGGGGTAGTACAGAAAGGCTTGACCCTCGTAGTTAGAGTCAAGGGTGTTCTTTGGGACTTCATCATTGCCACGCCTGAGAAATATAAACATTTCTGTAAGATAACACGCATATTTAAACATCCATTGTGTTAAAAGGTAAATAAATTCCAGAGAACATATAGGGTAAGCATATTTCTCATTGGGGGTTCCATATATTGTGGGTAACATATATGTTCACCGCACAATACGTTTTAATATTATTACATTCAAGCAAGAAAATGTTCTTATCACTTGGACCAACTTAATAAAGAAATCATCATGATATTTGTTTTTTATCACGCATCTGGCAAAATATAAAAATGAAAGGGAATCAAATAGAATAGACGATACAAAGATATTTGGTACCTTACTACAATAATATTGAGTGCAGTTGTTAGCTTAGCCCTACCTTCGGCAACATATGCAACCGATAATGAGAACACATAGCAGAACCACAACGAGCACAGCCAGTCCGACGATAAGACCAATAGTCAATACTGAAAGTAATCAAAGAAAACATGATGCCATACACGCACTATTCTGATAGACTCCATTGGATTACAATCGCGATCGATTTCAATGTACATTGAATGCATTATGAGACAATGCTTTATGTACAAAGAACGATTTTATCCATTGTCTAAAACAGAAGTGCGATTCATCAACGCAATTCTACGCTTATTGCCAGTATGCAGATTATTCTATGAACCCGTCCTGGCCGTAAGTTAGGCAATGCATTATCTCACCTGGTGGCATAACAAATGGTTCCATTTCAGCCCTGCTTTCCTTCTCTCCTGAAATAGAAATGAAATAAAATAAAATGTTAGTTTTTTTTATGGTGTTTTATTCTTCTTTCTGGCACATGAAGGCTAAATTCGACCAACGGTCATCTCCGGATCAAAAATGTGGTTTGGTAAACTTCTATGCATGCAATTAGTGCAAAAATTCACAGTCAAGTTACACCATAGGAACATGAAAACGCCTGAAAAATACAGCAAGAACTGCATCATACATAAGATGCATTATGTCATAACTTAGAGCTGTAGGTCTGACCGCTACGTCTTCACGATATGCATTACCTCCACCGGAACAGTTGCCAACCACGCCCACCCAGGTGTTCCCTTCACATGTCAGATGCCAAGAGTGTTCGCTCCACTCGCAACCAATCACAGCCGTGTTTCCTTCCCGTTTGTACCATGCGTGATCTGGCGACTTGACGTCCGGACATCCAACAACTGTTAATAGACAGACATCAGATCTATAGCCTATTGCGAGTACTTGTCATGTGTGTAGTCATGGAACATGTCATCATCGAAATAAAACCTAGCAATTAGACCTTGAATTATAATACGCTTGGGCAGCTGCTAAAGCATATGCGGTAGCGACATATCTTTTTTTTCGAAAGCAAATATCATTTCATGAAATAAACATACCCCAGTTTCTTAGATAAACGTGTACATCCCTTTAGGAGATGCACATATGCACGTTAGCTTGGCTGATAAATATCACTCACCTTTGTATTCGACGAGGAATGGTTTATAAGCCGCCACCCGGGAAGATGCGATTTGGATGTGCACCGTGCCAGACGCCGAGTAGTACACGTGGCGCTCCCTGGCGAGACCCCCACACAACGTGTTGTTCATCCCAAGCCGTCTCTCGGAGATGTAGCCATAGATGTCACATTGGCTGGAGGATTGTATCTCGCCGCTGTCTCGGGTTGTCCAGCCGAAGTCCACAAGAGAAACGTTGATCCTCTGTCCGGGCGAGGCCTCGATTACCCAGGGAGTATTAAGGCCTCCGCAGCCTGTTTCGGCTGTCACGTGACTTGAAAAGATGCCTTGACGTCCGTTTACCGTAGCGCCCCCCTCCTGGCGGCAACGCTGTGTATCAGCTGCTTCCACTGCGATGACACATTTATACGTTGATTTTCTTTATCAGCATAAGACTTTTTTTAATGTCCTCTTATTGGGCTTAGGGACAGGATGATCCATTCTTTAAATAACCGAGATGTACGATTTTACTACTCATCTTAGTATCATCTAAACATTGATCACATAATAATTGATACTAGTTACATGAGATTTGTTGGAATTTATATCAGCAAGTGCTCAACTGGGCCGTGTTTTACCTTTGATGCATGTGTATTCAACATCCATGTGCAGTGCAAATTCTTTATCACACGGATTGTCATCGGACAGATCTCGATTGCCCCTGGTTACCGCCATTTGACACGTGGTTTTCCCGGAGCATTCCGAATCAAGGACACCTAGGACGTCCTTGTAGCAGCCCAGTTGTCCGTAATCACGGGATATGCAGCGACCCAACCGGGTACGGCCATATCTGGCAGCGTGCAGAATGATTTCCTCGCCAGGTGAACACATGGGTTCGAACGTTTCTCCGGCACACACTTCAACTGTGACTGTGGCTGCGTGAATACAACAAATCTTCGTTACAGTCTGTCGTTCTAGGCATTTTGCATGATATGCAGATAGAAGTGTCATCGATATTTTTAAGACAAGTGGAACGATAACGGTCTGCTAAGTAAAATAAACCAGCATTCATGTTAACACAACAAAACCATTGATCCTATTGACAACTGTCGAAACAAAGACATCGTCTTAGTATCGAGTCAACATTATCTGCGACCCTCACTGTCATAACCGACAGATATATTCACTTGTGTTTATTTGAATCCATTTTATGCTTGCATAACGATTTCGGCGCTTTGAAGCAATTGAACAAGTTCAGATGTTGACCCACTTTTTTTGTCGCAAACGGCTCACACGAAACAATGTACCGCATCATCGAAATATTAAGTTGTGAGGAATAAGTTTTATCTGCCCTGTTAACAGATGAAACGCAAGTGCCCCCACCCCCGCCCCCCCCCCCCCCTCTACCTGGTTGCAAAAGAAAAATTGGTGGAATCCTTCCCCCCTCCCAAGTCGCAAACAAATCCGTTGACCCCCGCCCCGCTTATGTTCACCCCCCACCCCCCCAAGAAAACTTATTGGGAAATATGATACCATCTGAAACAACTTACCGACACTTCTGGTTGCGCATAACATGAAGATGCCAACAATCACATTCAAGGTCGGATCAGTAGGGTTAAAAGACACTGAAACAGAGGTAAGTATTCATGTGGTCATTTATGCAAGCCGTATTTCCAACAAACGTTAGAGTTTCATCGTTAATTCGTCTGCAACTATTAATCACCGTTTTCCACTAAAGCCCGATGAGTATGTACATTTGACAAATATGTTTTTAAATGTGACAGTTCCGGCTTTACTCCTGCATACGAGATTGATGCAGTAGCTTCAAGAACGTGTATTGCGATGCACTACTCCTGTTAATGGATTCTAACGACCCACAGTCCTGTGGGAGATTTAAAGTCATTTCTCAGACAGAACGATATTAATGTTAATACAGGTCTTATGTATCAATCCCCATATGTATTACCTGAAATCCGCTACGCACGCTCTCTGTATTGCAACCTATATTGAAACCTATATTGAAACAACCGCGCGTTATATATTTCATGTTGACTGCAATGCTCTTTATCTTTCTGTTGATCGATTATTTATAAATCATGTACTAATGTTGCCGGCGATACATCATTCTTGCAATAATCACCAGGTGACAATAACAACCAGCCTGTGACTTGTGGTCACAGATATTGGCTATGTGGCATATGGTGCAGCAAACCGGTTCAAACTTACCTTTCCCGCCATTGTTGGTATTATACGGGCGCATCATGATTTCTAGCGTCCCTCTCCTGGCTCTGGTTCCGCGTGATAATGTATGCGTTCCTGTCCGCCTTCACTTTGGAGTATTACCAACAGTATATACGCGTACTCCCAGCGAAAGTCTCACTTGCGCTGTGCCTGAAGTAACTCGGGAAACTGTACACGTAGTAGGAGTAGTATTTTTATAAATACACCGGCGGACAACGATGCGATGTCTTCATTTGTGCTGCTATCGACTGCAGTGTACGCACAGGGCCGCCATTTTATCTGTGTGCTGCTTGACCTAGAAACGACGCGTGACGTCAGAGCCGTAATACTAGGACAGAGAGCCGGGCGCGCTCATGCCTGCGAATTGCGGGTAGCTTACAGCCGTCTACGCGGCTCGATGCTGGTTACTGTTGTCTACATACTAATCGAGTAGCGTAGGGTCTCTGCCGCCCTTTTGGCTGAATTGCAATGCCTACCATTACACGGAAAGTTATATGGGCGGGACATTTACAACATAACGCATATGGGGTTTGGGCAAATGCCAAATTTTTGTTCGACAGAAGGCAAAATTACTTACTCATATGCGTTATGTTTCTCCTCTTTATCTATTTATTGCTCATTGGTACATTACACAATGTTTAAAGCTGATTATTTTCTTAAACAGTGCCGCCATCGGTGCATTGATCAACACGTGCATTCATAGTGCACCGCTTCGCCATGTTAACCACCAACCTCGCCATTTGTATATCGCAGTTACAGTTGTGAGGTTTATTAGTTAACAAATCAGAGCGCACAGATTCTGTAAAGCACACACGTGTCTTCACTTCATCGTCGTGATACATAAAATAATAATAATAATGACAATGGGGTTATGGCGGTGTAATGCGACACTATTATTGCCGTAATGGTATAAACTGCCGGGCACTCGAAAGACCCTCTATGCATCTGTATTTCCTAATTCTGGAGGAGGGCAGGACGGGGGTAGCACAACGGAGGAAGTAGACCCGACCGCTACAGATAACAAACGTGCAGCCTACATGACCCTAATGACTAGCATATGGGTTATATAACGTCATGGCCGGGGGTTCAGTCGCACAGGCCGTGGCGCTGTGCATAAGTGATCATAAGTGATCACAATGACCCAGCACCAATGCCGGCGAAGTAATATGCAACTACGATCACGACCTGTCTCGGTATGGTACGTCGTGTTGTGATGTATTATACTGCAACAGAAATCAAAATTAAGTGTGATATGATATATACGCGCCCCAGAGTCACTCGCCCATTGTGATTTATGTTCGTATTTTCTTCGATGCATTTATGTGGGGGAAAGTTTTCACATGGAGTGCTCAAGCAGAATACATTGCTTCCGCTTACACCGTTTCAGCTTATTTTTGCGTTGTAGGATCAACGGGAGAAGTCCAATGTGTCTGCCCCATCTACCTTCGGAGATTATCATCCAGTT
This sequence comes from Arenicola marina, assembly GCA_964019135.1. Lineage (NCBI taxonomy): Eukaryota > Metazoa > Annelida > Polychaeta > Arenicolidae > Arenicola > Arenicola marina. The sequence goes on from OZ025259.1 coordinate 32,882,496, forward strand.
TGAAAACGTCTGCCAATACATATATTTCCTCGATTAGTTGAATCAATATATTAGACGATCGTACGAGTTGTGTGCGTATCGGAAGTCATGAGACAGAGACTATCAACGTCGAATCGCTTTAAGCGTGATCATACAATTTTCGCATCACTATTTTCCTTGTGTGAATATGCTGCATGAATCTACCCGTAGGCTGGGTCCATTAAAACCTGACAGATTACGGTTTGTTTGACGCTGAATGAAGGCGTGCGCGTTTAACATCAGAATCTCTTTTGCGGTCTATGGAAGGCAATGACCATTATCCCGGACCAATGTGGCCCCGTAAGGCCTTTTTGAAGGAGAATCGTCGATCTCGAACTGTCCGTGTGCGGCTACTTATCTCATATGCGCCCCATCCGGTTCTCTTACGTGTTTATAGTTTACTAGCATAGCATCTTTTACATCACGTTTATTTTCAAATTGAAAAAATGTGTGTGCGGGAATGCGGCATTCACACATCCAATACATGAAATATTACACGGTATAGTGCTACGATTACAATATTGTTTAATAGGAATTAGCCATTATAATAAACCAAAGCTATTATTAATTTACATAAGGACAAGTGACAATGCAATAACACCGAGATACCTGTATCCCAGCAAACGATGTTGATATTACTATATACAATAATGTTGCATTGGTTTATATTACTGATCTGTGTGTATAAACTTACGTATGAAATGAATACTCAGGCAACATACATATAGTTAACCAAATAAGTCAACACATACTGTAACGTACTATATTGTCAAGCGAATAGATAACTAATCAAATGTAAAGTGGCGCCAAGCGACTAGCATATCATAAAAATGTCTATTATTGCGATCCAGGCGCAAATGTCAGAACATTTGACTCATACAATTCCCGACTGACGGGGATTCCTCGACACTGCCTTCCATGTGTCAACAAGACAAACAGTTCACTGTTTCGATGAAGCTGTAACCCAACCAGTGCCCGGGTCGAAGAATGCTCGGGTCCCGGGCCAGGTTACATCACCAGCCATCACTCCCCCACCGGCCGCAACACATGACTCAGAATCATGCGCTGGGCATGGTCCAGTCATGGTGCCTCGAGATGGAAGGCTGGCGTACGTGGGCTCGGAGACAATCCCGCTGTCATTCTGCTGGTCGCCAGCCGGCATTGGGAGCGGCGTCTCCCAGATGTGAAGTAGTTCATCGGCCGAAGCTTGCTTAGCCTGGGAATGCATGTATGGCTGCATCGTTGGAACATGGGTGGCGCCCTGGATGGGGACGGGCCTTCCGGGGTAGTACAGAAAGGCTTGACCCTCGTAGTTAGAGTCAAGGGTGTTCTTTGGGACTTCATCATTGCCACGCCTGAGAAATATAAACATTTCTGTAAGATAACACGCATATTTACACATCCATTGTGTTAAAAGGTAAAAAATTCCAGAGAACATATAGGGTAAGCATATTTCTCATTGGGGGTTCCAAATATTATGGGTAACATATATGTTTACCGTAAAATACGTTGTAATATTATTACATCCAAGCAAGAAAATGTTCTTATGACTTGGACCAACTGAATAAAGAAATCATAATGATATTTTCTTTTATCACGCATCTGGCAAGATATAAAAATGAACGAAATGAATCAAATAGAATAGACAATACAAAGATATTTGGGTACCTTACTACAATAATATTGAGTGCAGTTGTTAACTTAGCCCTACCTTCGGCAACATATGAAACCGATAATGAGAACACATAGCAGAACCACAACGAGCACAGCCAGTCCGACGATAAGACCAATAGTCAATACTGAAAGTAATCAAAGGAAACATGATGCCATACACGCACTATTCTGATAGACTCCATGGATTACAATCGCGATCGATTTCAATGTACATTGAATGCATTATGAGAGACAATGTTTTACGTACAAAGAAAGATTTTACCCATTGTCCAAAACAGAAGTGCAATTTATCAGCGCAATTCTACGCTTATTGCCAATAGGCAGATTTTTCTATAAACCCGTCCTGCCCGTAAGTTAGGCAATGCATGATCTCACCTGGCGGCATTACAAATGGTTCCATATCAGCACTGCTTTCCGTCACTTCTTAAATAGAAATAAAATAAAATAAAAGTGTTTTATGCTTCCTTCGTGCACATGAAGGCTACATTCGACCAACGGTCATCTCCGGATCACAAATGTGGTTTGATGAACTTCTATGCATGTAATTAATGACTGCAAAAATCCAAGGTCAAGTAATACCATAGGGACATGAAAACGCCTGAAACATACAGCAAGGATTCCATCATACATAAGATGCATTATGTCATAATTTATAGCTGTAGGTATCAACGCTACGTTTTCAAGATATGTATTACCTCTACCGGAACAGTTGCCGACCACGCCCACCCAGGCGTTTCCTTCACAAGTCAGATGCCACGAGTGTTCAGTCCACTCGCAGCCAATCACAGCCGTGTTTCCTTCCCGCTTGTACCATGCGTGATCGGGCGATTTGACGTCCGGACATCCAATAACTGTTGGCAAACACACATCAGATCATTAGCCAATTGTGAGTAATTGTAGTGCGTGCAGTCATCCAACGCGTCATCATCGAATTAAAATCAACCAATTAAACCTTAAATTATGAAACGCATTGGCAGCCGTTAAAGCATATGTGGCAGTTATATGCGTTTTTTGCGCCAGCGAATATCGCTTCATGAAATAACTATATAGCCAGGTTGTCTTATAAAAAAGTGTGCATCCCTTATTTAACAGATGCACATATGCACGTTAATTTGGCTGATAAATATCACGCACCTTCATATTTGATGAGGAATGGTTTATATCCCGCGACCAGAGAAGATGCAATTTGAATGTGCACCATGCCAGACGCCGAGTAGTATACGTGGCGCTCCCTGACAAGGCCCCCACACAGCGTGTTGTTCATCCCTAGTCGTCTCTCTGAGATGTAGCCATAGACGTCACATTGGCTGGAGGTCTGTAACTCGCCACTGTCTCGGGTTGTCCAGCCGAAGTCCACAAGAGACACGTTAATTCTCTGTCCGGGCGAGGCCTCGATGACCCAGGGAGTGTCAAGGTCACCGCATCCAGTTTCGGCTGTCACGTGACTTGAAATGATGCCTTGACGCCCATTAACCGTAGCTCCTGCCTCTCCGCGGCAGTGCTGTGTATCGGTCGATTGCACTTCGGTGAGATAGATACATATTAACCTTCATTAGAAGATGCCCATCGGGTTAATTTTCGCTGATTTTTGTTGCGCTCGTTCTTGTACACAAATATGGTCAGTTAATACGATATACCATTCTTGAAATTTAGATCACCTGTCCCGTTTTAATATCCAGATACATTATAATTATTAAAGCAAAATTAATCGGTGTGATATGAGATTCGTGAAGTTTACGTATCAACTACTTAACTGGCATTGCCTCACCTTTCACGCATTTGTATTCAACATCCATATGCAGCGCAAATTCCTTGTCACATGGATTGTTGGTGGACAGTTCCTCATTACCTCTATACACCAACACTTCGCACGTGGGCTTCCCCGAACATTCCGCATCGAGGACTCTTAGGACATCCTTATAACATCCCAGTTGTCCGTAATCACGGGATATGCAGCGACCCAATCGGATACGGCCATATCTGGCGGCGTGAAGAACTATTTCCTCTCCCGGTGAACATGCTGGTTGGAACGTTTCCCCAGAGCATACCTCAACCGTAGCTGCGGCTGTGTTGACAAAACACTATTTCTTGTATTTGTGTACATATGTATCTTTACATCTAAAGCCCCTTGCGCACAAGGCGTGTACGTGGTATCTTCAAAGATTGTTCTTTTAATTTCAACCAAAGCATGAGGAAATCATGCATACGTAATAATGATGTTTTGCTATCTGATTTGTACTTACATTTGGCCATTTCCACGAGATGAAACAAGTGAAGAAGCTCACATGTTGATCAAATATCACAATAAATTACTTTAATGTTATTAACAATGCGACGAATAGCAACGCCGAAGACCCTCGAACACCTCAAACGTATCATGCGAGCCGGTTTACTCTTACATGGGCCGTTAGGACAGTAACTCCTCTTGGAAAAACGATCAAAAGTCAAATTACGTTAATAACTTACCGACATTCCTGATCACGCATAAGCTGAATATTACCACTATCGCATTCAAGTTTGCATGAGTGCGGCACCAGTGCCCTGGAAGGAGAGACGTTTTCAGATGGAAAGTCACTATCAGGATATTTGTTACAACCATGTGAAAATAATAATGTTAGCGTTAACTAAATATCTGTATAGTTTTGTTAAATGTGACCTTTCGTTCTAGCACAATATGCATACTATTAAAAATCAGCTGGAATTATCGGTATACGTATATTTAAGGCGTCTATCCCCATCGTCACTCCTGCTGTATGACGGACATTGCAGCAGGTAGAAAATCCCTGTCATTCCAGGAATGCAACAAAAGTAATAGTATCAGGGTGCCTTAGCAAGTATTTAAGTGTTCGCCCGTTCTATAGCGGAATAAACTGAAATACCAGCGGGTTATATATTACATTCTGATTGTATTACGCCGTGTTTACTTTGTTTATCTTTAATTGTGGATTGATGTTGCTAAGGATGCATCATTAGATTAGTAATGACGCCTCACTCGTGCACTAATGGTAATGCATTGTGACTATGTGGTATGGCGCGGCAAACGAATTCAAACATACCTTTCCCGCCAATTGTTGTACTATACGAGCGCATGATGATTTCGCACGTCCCTGTCCTGGGCCTGGTTCCGCGTGATAATGTATGCGAGCCTGTCAGCCTCTGCTATGGAATCTTACCAACCATATACAGACGCACTCCCGGAATAAGTCTCACTTGTGTTGCAGCGGCTGTAACTTGGAATAATGTACACGCAGTAGGAATAGTAGTTGTATAAATTCATCCGCAGTTAACGATGAAATGTTCACATATGTGTTGCTATCGACTGCGGGGTACGCGCTCGGCCGCCATTTTACCTGTGTGCTGCTTGACCTAGAAACTGCGCGTGACGTCAGTGCCGTATTACTAGGAAAAGCCGCGTGGCGCGCTCATGCCTGCGAATTGATAGACAGTTTACTGCTGCACGGCGCGCTGTCGGTCATAGTCGTCGATTAACCGAGTAGCGTAATATCATTCAGGTCGGTGCCTTAGGATAATAGGCATGCGTCGTACATACAGAATTAGGTTGCGGCGCATTGTGTGATCGAACACATGCTATGGAAATGAGACATGCCATCTTCACCGGGATGGTGTTCCACAAACGGCACCAAATCTAAAGAATCATAACGTTGCCAGTGTAGGATCCGGTACCGGTGGACACAACCGGCTGGTCAACAATGCTAGTGCCGCTTCCTGGTCGGTCGTTGGATCCAAAAATGAATGAATATATATTCGTTTATTAGTCCCTTGTGATAATGCAGAGACATGCACACACAATACACAAATAAAGATATTATCTCGCCCAGTCCCGCGAATTATAATAATTAAGGGACTTTAAATTAACCGCAGTACTAAAACATCCATCAGAAGGCACACATATGTGAACCCATAACATAGTAGATGCATTGGATTTGGATTCGTAGAGTTATTTTATAGTTACAGAACCAGTCATTTAGAAAATTCTGACATTATGACACAATTAACTGACGTACACATGCGGTATGAGATCGCTTTCCATCCCTTTTGCGACACTGACAGATTTATTTAAATGCAATAGTTATCATACATCTGATGAAACAAATCTTTTAAAAGCCTATTTTTCTTGAATGCGTTTACCCTGAGGGGAACACAATTAAATTAAGTTAGTCAACTAGGTGTATTTCGAATATTTTAAAATAAGTCAGACTTAGCATGTAGTACCAATTATTTATTCACATGAAGACAAATGTACGGAAAGAAAGTATGGGGAATTATAGTGCCAAACACAGCTAGCATTACAATTACAGAAAACCATATGTCACCTAAGAGCAAGCACATATCATGATTATGGACGAATGTTACATAAAGTTTGGCCATAGTCGTATCAGGGGGCGGGGGGGGGGGCGGGTGTATGTGTAAGAATGCAACGAACGTGTACTTATGCTATGATGCACCCATGCCCCCCCCCCCCACGCGTCCCACTTTCCCACCGTTTCCACCTGTCGTTTGTAGGATACCTCACTCCTACCATGTCCCCTCAACTGCCACCCATTCATCGGTCCGCTCATATATCCCCCAATTTGACCTCCCTCTCCCCAAACAAATATCAAAATTTGCTTTCTCGATGTCAGTCATTTGATTCGCGATATGAACCAGTTAATTATTGACACTAATAATTTGTAAATAAATGCATGTATGGCCTGCCATAAAGCGCAGGCACGGCAGTGGAGCGTGCACCTCGCCAGCCAGCGACAGACGGGGGCGACCAGACGGCTGGCGCTCTAACGCACGAGATGCGGGTCAAAGTTCAGTAGCTTGGAACGACGCCTCCGCGGCCCGGCCGGGGGCTAACCTGGTACCGCCGCTCACACTCATGGCGGCCTTACTGTTGGAGCGAAGGCTGGAGTCGCGGTACCAGGTTAGCATGGGTACGTTGTGTACATGCGAGCAATGTTCCTCCCGCTGAGGCAGCCTGTCCAGGCAGAAAGTTGGTGTTCGAGTTCTCGTTTTCTAGATTCGTTCAATGATATAATTAAGAAGGGAAAGCTGGGTAACTGGACAATATAAATATATGCGGCGGATGTCTCTGTCCAGTACAGTGTGAGCCTTGACCCCTAGTCGACGGGGCACAACCTCACACATGTAATTTTCCGTCCATCTGGGTGGAGTGCACATGTGCTAGACAGCGTTAGACCGTGCCCCTCGCACTAACTCAGCCCGGATTGAAACAACGCAAACGCATTCAAATAACTCTGACGCCACCCACGCGGTGGCGCCACCGTTTGCCCGATTTTCTCAGCTTGGGGCGTTCGATGTGGGATGTTCTGTCATCTAGTGGAGTATCTCAATGACACCAAGCGGATCGATAGACGGCTGGGGAAGAGACTTAGCCTGCGCCCAACCGATCCGCGAGATATGTATCCATTCACCAGCTATAGTGGCTACCAATACGCGACCGCGTCGCTTTCTCTAATCGTTGTAATAAAAAAGGCGCGGGAAAAACAACACTGTACTGTCTTGGAGATTCGCGATCAGCTGTTGGAAATGTTTGGGGATCGTTATCCGTACGTTATTCCTGGTTCAACGCCAAGACCCTTTCCCTATTTACCGCGATTCGTTATGGCAGTCTGTGAATACCTCGATACCCCCCCCCCCCCTCCCCCCGCTCCCAATCCATGGAAGGCCTGTGCACTCTCCGATTAACTTATTGCGGGATGAGTGGGGTGAGCACGCAGTTTTCCGAACAGTTACTACACCTGGAATATGGCTATCCAAAACACTGCAGTATCGCGTTAACACACATGTATATAACACGAATGCGCATCTTATGAATTAAGTCGCCGTAACCATGTCTTTTATATACTAATTTAGCGATTGATAGCTAGTTAAGGAGCAAATGATATAACCGTTGCACAACAAGTATTAATTGTTCAGCCACTGGCGGACATTTTGCGGCTATTAGCATTCAAAATACTCTTCACAACGGATTGACCATAAGCTCGAAATGAGCCATGGGCCGCATATTTCTAAGCATATATCACTGCATTATATAAGTTGAATGAAGCTTATGTGGTAATTATGCCACACAGGCAAATTTTAGCATGATCAGGTAGAGCGCTGTTCATTTTTACTTGACTCGATATAGCCAAGCCATCAGTTGTTGGTCTCGTAGAACGCGCGGGTTCCGGGCCATGTGACGTCACCGGCCTTCACTCCATCATTGGTGGCCACCCGTGGCACCTGCTCCTGGGATAAACATGGCCCAGTCATGGTGCCCCGAGAAGGGAGGCTGGCGTACGTGGGTTCGGAGACAATCCCGCTGTCGTCCTGTGGGTTGGTCATCGGCTCGGGGAGCGGTGTCTCCCAGATATGAAGCAGGTCATCCGCTTTAGCTGGCATGGTTTGGTCATGCACCATCCCGGGCGGGACTTGCTGTTGACGGATGGTGTCATGGTTTCCCTGCAGAGGGACCGGCCTACCGGGGTGGTAGAGGAACGCCTGACCTTCGTACGTGGCGCCGAACGGATGGTTCTGCGGCTCTGTTTGACGCTCAGCTTTCGCCTCCCTGTATCAGTACAATACACAACAAGGAACAATTGGGTGTTTTTTCTTCAATAATAACGCATAAGGAGTACTTACGGCATGATAGTCCACTCCTCGAAAGGTTAGATCGTGCGACGCTTTCCACATGCGACGAACGAACCACTCGCAATAGAGCCAAAGTAAATTACTCATGTTCTTTAGTATTTTTATACCCTCTGGGCTAAGATATCACAGGCCAAAAGAAAGCGATAACTGTAGGTAAAGTGTTTATTACTTTTGATATTATATATTAGATATGATATATTCTAACATAGTACATTATCATACTTGTTAATAATAAATGGCCGTCGCACAGGCCCACATACCGTTTGCAGCAGCAGTACCCAACGATGATTGTACAGAGCAGGACGACAACCAGAGCGCCCAGCCCCACGATCAGGCTGACGGACATCACTGTAAAGCAATCGGGTCATTTATGTGAATGTCACGAGTCAAGGCGCACAGGCATATATGTGCTTGCAGGACCGTGATACCATATCTTTCTCCACAAAGAGGTTACTCATGGAGTGATGCCTCCTCTTTACCTTGACCCTTCCCCTCATCCAGGTTAAAATATCATATTACCTTAACCAACCGAGCAATAACCCAACGGCAAGAGCAATACATAGAGAACAATATGACAGCGCCTATTTTGGGTTAAATACTTACGCGGTGATAACACAAATGACTTAGTTTCAGTCGGCTGTTCCGCACCGGCTGAAAAAAGCAAAGCGGAACTATTCCTATCAGGATGTCATGGTATATGGCACGTTTCGTTTATGGCATGTAATTTGTTATGTTACACAGTTGTTTGAGAAATATTGGTGGCATAAATAATTAAAAACAGAACTTGAATTGCAGTGTAAATGTATAACACATGTAGACGACGCACCTGCATAAGGCTACAATTACTCACCCCCAGCGGAACAATTGCCGACCACGCCCACCCAGTTGTTGCCTTCACACTTTAGGTGCCAGGAGTGCTCACTCCACTCGCAGCCCACCACCGCCGAACTTCCATTCCGCTTGTACCAGGAGTGTTGAGGGGGTTTGACATCCGGACAGCCAACCACTAATTGGTAATGATCATGAATATGTATGAAATATCCCACTGTTAAAATGCCGACACTCCAACATTTGATTGCATTTATGTGACGATGCGAACGGAGGTTAAACCGTAAATCATCTTCGGCAACAAATGAACATCGTTACCTAACTTATGAACATTATAAATTATGAAACATACATCCGTGGATTAGGAAGACAACATAGTATGATCAAAAAAATATCGTACCGCTGTATTGTAGCAAAAATGACGCCGGTGTCTGGGGAATCTGAATTTCGACGATATTCGAAGCCGAGTAGTACACGTGACGCTCTCTGGCGAGGCCTCCGCACAGCGTGTTGTTCATCCCCAACCGTCTCTCGGAGATGTAGCCATAGACGTCACATTGGCTGGAGGGCTGTAACTCGCCACTGTCTCGGGTTGTCCAACCAAAGTCCACAATAGACACGTTAATCCTCTGTCCGGGTGAGGCCTCGATGACCCAGGGAGTGTCAAGGTTACCGCAGTGCTTTTCCTCCGTTACGTGACTAGATATTACCCCATGATCACCTTGGATTACCCATCGGGAATTCGCGTGGCATTCTTCCCGACGAACCGTTGTTACTGCAATTGACAACCAAGAGACACATGTTCTGAATATATAAGCCTGACAATCATATCTAGCCTAACCATCAACTAAATGTGTCGTTAATGACGAGCCAGCACCTGTAGAACGAAAGTTTTAACGTAGTTATCTTTACCGTAGTAAATAAATGATTAATTAGACCCTTGATGACCAACCTTTGACACAGTTATACTCCGCTTCCAGATAGGAGGAAAGTTCTTTGTTGCAGGGATTGCCACTAATGAGATCACTGTTCCCAGTGGTCACGGAAACTTGACAAGACATTTTCCCTGAACATTCCCTATCAAGTAAGGGAAGTGCGTCCTTGTAGCAACCAAGTTCACCGAATGCCGATGATAAGCACTCTCCCAATCGCATCCGGCCGTAGCGGGCGGTCACCATGGCAATTTCTTGTCCAGCTCCGCATCGACCGCTAAATGTGTCTGTGTCACAAACCTCCAGCGGTACGGCGTCTGGAATTGAACAAGTTGGGGTTGGAATGGCAGAATCTGTCCATGACAGGGTAGATCTACATAGTTGCATGCCAAACAACAATATTGGAACTGTAAATCGAAGACAACTTTCTAGACAACTGTGTGCTGTTTTCGACTTGCCAACATGCCACAGTTTAAATATGAATGCACTTACCGGTGGTACATATTGTCTGACAGATGTAGGTGAGGCAGCAGACCCATGCCCAAAGTTGAGTAAAGTTCAGCCGGCCTGAAACAAGGACTAATTGACGGAATTATTCAGGTGATTGAGATATAACCGTGGCCAACAAGTGTTGGTGTGCATGGTTAGAAACCCCCCAGAGACGACAATGATCAAACACACATGGAAAGCACGACGAACATTTAGTTTATACATTCGCTTTGGTTAATAAATGAATCTCATCTACTTCACATATGTGTTATCAGCAAAAGTTAAGTGTGTTGCATCGCAAGCGAAACGGATTCATAGCGTACCTCTAGCCTGATTGTCCAATTGATGCGTGGAGCGCATGATGACGGATCTTGCTTTGCCACTAATGTATGCGTGTCAGTCTCCGCTTCCACTCAACGTGTTTCCGTCTCTTCAGATGCGATCAGCGGCAGCAAACTAATCAAATACATATACAAATATCAGCTGCGATGACAGATGACATTGGTTCCGACATCCAACTGGGCTGAAGGGTCGCTAAACCGAGAAATTCCAATAAAATGCATCGGATCAAATGTGTGCGTTCATTTAGTCCGCGGCCATGTTTCTCTTTGTGTGCGATGACCTAGAACTGCCGTGACGTCATTACCACATTGTACAGAAACGCGCGCGCGCGTTCCGTTACGCTACCGCTCTCTACCACCTATTCATTTCCGTATTATTCCTATACCAGTCCGACGTATTTGGTAGCGATGCACGATGCATGATATTACGTACACTTAGCTATAATACGAAAACGATATTGAAATAATAAATTTATTTGCAATACTACGAATGGCAGACCGTACCCGCATACCGATCCATGGACTACGAAGTTGTCATGAAAAGCATGTTGTGAGTAGCACCTAGGGGCAGGATATATAGTTATATGTATTGTGCCATCGCTCGCTTGGTGCCGAAAGGCTTATTTATATGGACATTGTAATAACAATGTTTTTTTCATTCGTGTGTGCGGCATTTGTGTGTTAAATATTGTTCGCATAGGCGCTAACCAAACCCTCGTATTCATACAATGAGTTGTGCGATTTGTCATATGCGCATGTGTACGAGTCCCAAGATAATGTAAACAAATCCCATGATCGGGTGAATATATTCACGACAATAGTGATATTTTATTTACATAAGCATATCCAGAATGCGATCAAAGCCCATCATGCACACATATTGCAAAAGTGCAAGTCATAAAGCTTTACATAAGAAATACACAAGCAACTACTAAGTTAAAAATACAAATGACGATGTGCATATCTTAACAGGTTGACTAATAGATGCAACACATCCTGGATTAACGCAAAGTAAAGTAAAGTGAATAAATATAACGAACCGTCCAACTGAATATAATACAGACATTGACACCACAAGTTGGCTTGTTCTGAACATGCTTTACTTACTCGTACATACTATTTGTGCAATTGAGTTGCCATATAAGATGCTATAAGTAATGGTAATTCCGCTTTGCTGCGCATCTGTAACATTTATGCTGTAACATTTACGTTCACTCAAACATACAAATCGTCCATGGCAAGTGCCTTTGTCATCAACTCGTTCTTGCGCATCTGATTCAGTTTTTTTCATTCATGTCATGTTGACACCAGAAATATTCAAAATAAAACAATGTGAGACTCGCGGTGTTAAGTCGCCGACATTAAACAGGACCATCTCGCGCAAAGAAGATGCAATAGGATGCAATAATGGGCTACCCATCATGTACCCTGATCGTAGAATGCACGTGTTCCAGGCCACGTTACGTCACCGGCAGTGATGCGACCAGGGGTCACATCGGCGGGATTAGGCGCTTGGGGGTTCTGTTGGGGACATGGGGCAGCCATTGTGCCCCGAGAAGGGAGGCTGGCGTACGTGGGCTCGGAGACAATCCCACTGTCGTCCTGTGGGTTGGTCGTCGGCTCGGGCAGCGGTGTCTCCCAGATGTGAAGCAAGTCATCCGGTTTAGTTGGCATGGTTTGGTCATGCACCATCCAGGGCGGGACTTGCTGTTGATGAATGGTGCCGTGGTTTCCCTGTAGAGGGACCGGTCTACCCGGGTGGTAGAGGAACGCCTGAGCTTCGTACGTGGCACCGAACGGATGGTGCTGCTGCTCTGTTCGACGCTCGGCCTTCGCTTCCCTGTTTCAATGAAAGATCAGACAAGCTCACGCTGCAGCTGATATCAGTTAAGTTTAGTAGGCGTATTACTATTATAGTCATTACAAGTTACTTGATTGCCATACCATTTCATGATTATATAACGGATAAACCGGGCAATTATGAATCGCTATTTCTGCACAACATGTTCCGGTGTTGATGGGGAATGTTCTATTGGCATAAACTGAAATGCAGACTACCGTTAGAAGATTATTTGTTTACATTAAGGTGGGAGAACAGTGACACCAATACGCAGGTGCTCTTACCGCCTGCAGCAGCAGTAACCGATGACGATGGTGCAGAGCAGGACTAAGACCAGAGCTCCCAGTCCCACGATGAGACTGATAGACAACACTATATATGGAGAACAAGACAGGTGGCTATATTATGCGTCTTTCCCGATTACACAAGTACGTGTACTTGAAAATTCTTGTAAAATTGGTTATCGAGTTATTTATAAGCGCTTGAAACAGCGACGGGTCATCAAGAGAGATGAAAATGCCTCATGAGCATTTGAAAACAGCGTTGTTGCCAATTATTGTTCCACTGAATATAAACGCAACTGTCTATATGTAGAATCCGTTATGCATGTCGCATAGTAGGCAAATGTATGTAGTAGTGCACTGGACTTACGTGGGGATAAGACAAATGACTTCGTTTTGCTCTCTGGCTTTCCTGCTCCTGTGCAAAGCAAACAACACAATTATATGCATTTCACATGATCTATATATGCCACGCAAATATGTAAGTGCACTTTTATTGATGCATTCATCCACAAACAAATCTAACGTGTCTATTTAACGACTGTTTTAAGCCACGTCTGGGTCATTTAATATATTCGGATTTCAAAGATTTACCTAGAGGAAAGCGTGGCATGGTATGACTATATCCCAGTCATGTCGCCATACAAGACTACAAACCTCCACTGGAACAGTTGCCGACCACGCCCACCCAGGTGTTGCCTACACACTTCAGGTGCCAGGAGTGCTCACTCCACTCGCAGCCAATCACGGCGGTGCTGCCGTTTCGCTTGTACCAGGCATGGTGAGGTGGATTCACATCCGGACAACCAACCACTAGTTCGTAATAAGCAACAGAACACTGCGTAAATGTGTGTGTAATGATGTCGCAGTGCCATAGATGTTTTCCATATTTCATCAGAACTATGAGGGAATCTTATATGGACACCTGTTAGACATATAAAACGTGTATAAATATGAAATATATGCGATATGCATAAAACAAGCGCTCGAGTAGATTTGACGTTGTTTATGGCAGCGCAAGTTAGTAACTCATTATGTGACATTAGTTCGATGATGTATATTATGTAATGCAATCACGTCATAGAAAATCAAAGCCGAGTTCAATGTATTTCAACCATGACTTCAAGAGGTAGTCGAACAGTAACGATAAATTAGCAGCTTGTATATATTAAGCATCCGCTGTACGCGAAATAACATTTTCGCAGCTTTACATTTCAATTTAAAATACCTAAATGTGCGGCGTGTCATGATCCATTACTGTGACTGTGTTTTGTATTATTTTCTTTCAATATTGTATAACTTATATAATGTGTGAACTATTCGTGTACTATGGGCGTTGCGCCTACAGTACCGAAATAATCTTCGTTCATTCAATTATTTTGTAATCAACATTTCATCAATGCCTTACCGTTGTATTGCAGAAAGTAAGCGCCTGGGGCATTCCCAGACGTTTGCACCATTCGTATTTCGACTATATGGGAAGCCGAGTAGTACACATGACGCTCTCTGGCGAGGCCCCCGCACAGCGTGTTGTTGATCCCCAGCCGTCTCTCGGAGATGTAGCCATAGACGTCACATTGGTTGGAAGGCTGTAACTCGCCACTGTCTCGGATTGTCCAGCCGAAGTCCACAAGTGACACGTTGATCCGCTGTCCGGGCGAAGCCTCGATGACCCAGGGAGATGAAAGCCTACCGCAGCCAGTGTCGGCAGTAAGATGACTGGATAATACGCCTTGGTCGCCTTTAATCTTCAAAGGGGAATTTGCGCGGCATTCTGCTGGGTGAACAGGTGTCACTGCAACACCGAAATCAAGGTCCCGATGTGAGCGAGAACCTACGCATGCGACACCAAGACGTATATCGTGACAAATGCACGCAGAAAACAGCCGACTTTATTTGATAATTGTAGCTTTAATATACGTGTCAATTGCATAACCGCGATTACAATCACCGGTGGATATATATGGCGACATATATCGAGGAGTTTCATAGCATACCTTTGACGCATGTGTACTCCACTTCCAGATACGAGATTAGCTCCTTAATGCACGGGTTTCCGATCGTTAAATCGTTATTTCCCCTATTGACATGGACTTCACAAGTCGTCTTCCCGGAACACTCCCTGTCCATTAATTGGAGGGCATCTTTGTAGCAGTCAAGTTCACCGAAAGCCAATGACAAGCAGCCGCCCAGTTGCATGCGGCCATACCGGGCGGACATCATCAAGATCTGATCCCCGTGCCCGCAACGGCCGGTGAACGTATCCGCATCGCACACCTCCTGGTGCATTGCATCTGGAAATTTAAGACAGTTGCACCGATATTAATTGTTCCAATATGGATGGAGCAAGGCCACAGTGTGCCTTATTTGTGAAAGGCAACCATAAATATAAGAACAATGTCAATGGTATGATTT
This sequence comes from Arenicola marina, assembly GCA_964019135.1. Classification (NCBI taxonomy): domain Eukaryota; kingdom Metazoa; phylum Annelida; class Polychaeta; family Arenicolidae; genus Arenicola; species Arenicola marina. The sequence continues at coordinate 32,897,974 of OZ025259.1, forward strand.
CAGTAGCATGGGAATGAGCCATATAGTATCAACATGTATGCGGATTACATGTAGACACTAAGTAGCATAATATTTCCGCCGTTTCGCTCATACCAACACGTTAAGGAAAACGGTGCATTGTGAATATAGCAATTGTAATAACACCACATATGCAGTTGTCATATTGCTTGATGATATGTTACGTGAAGTCAAGTCATATAGCAGAGTAGCCGTAAGTGCATATATATGCATCCATGAAGTTAAGAAACAAAGGTGTGAGAAGCTCCAACTGAACCCCAAGTAGGGTTGCTAGCTCGAGAGCCACCCAAATATAAGAATACCGTAGTATGGGCAATTTATCTTAACCCAACACATTTTTAATTATATACTCTGGATAACATTAACGTATCATATATGGCATCAACTACAACAATGTTAGCGACAAACCTACCGACGCTGCATAGGCTTTGTAAAATGCAGCTGATGAAGCAGACGAATGTCGATATGCGAATTCCATTGAAATAATCTGGAAATAACACACACATATATATATCTAAATGGAGAGAACACGTTTGGATAATTAATTAAATGGGCGCGCGACATGCGATTAATTGACACTGAAATGTGCACACAAAATACAATTTACCTTACTATACTTACTTATATCTGATGGTATTCAGTCCTTGGCATTATAGTACCGTGATATTGATTGTGAATCATCGTAAATTATCCTTTCGTCTTCATACCGATTATCGGATACCCGTTCATTGCCCAATGGCATCATAACGTACCTGTGGCCAGAGTGTGAGAACCTGACTCATATGTGGAGCGCATAATGACGAGGATCCCACTGGTAACTAATGTATGCGAGGTTGTCTCCGCTTCGTATCCGTCAATCACTCCTTTTACGCCGTGTTAACGCAACTTCGCTGATAGTATGTAACTACCAAACTCATCTGTGATCACACACGGTCTGAGCTTCGCTATTTAGCCGCGTAGGAGGAGCACAACATGGCATAAACTTACGGAAATATATGCCGACACCCGAACGCGTCTATTTACTCCTCCGCCATGTTGTTCTTTGTGTGCGACGACCTAAATCAGCTGTGACGTCGTTACCACATGCTACAGAATATAGGCGCTCGCGCGCGCTCGTTGGTGCGCACGTTGGTGCACCACACACTGTGTACACGGGGTGATATAGGTGGGTAACGTTTATTTCTGATTCGGTTCATTACGTTCAACCATTAACATATTCCGTACACTTGTTAGATATATCCACAACTCCATTGAAAGTGCTTGGCTTAGAAACTGGCAACAAATTGTTAATAAAGATTGCGGGAATGGTTAGAAGACAATCTGGGGAATTGATAATTCGAGGAATATGCGCACATTTACACCAGTTGCAAGCCGATTGCAATTTCGATGTCTGACAAGACGAACCTTTAGTGCCTACGCCTGCCCGATTCAATAGTATTACATGTCTTAATAGTTATATAACACGGCAGATAACAGATTACCACGCATTCGCACGTATCAACGTTATTCGTGAATGTCACTATTTATGTTTAACGTTTCCATCTATTCACGCCAAGAAGTCCGCCGCCAATAAACAGTAAAACTGCAACGTATGAGTCAGCGCCACTGGAATGGGTCTCAACAGTAGTTTATATTTCATAAAGGTCTCAATCGAAATAATAGGTATTGGAAATGGCTTATTGACATTGCCAAACATATATGCAATTGATTGAAGTGAACGTGCCAATGCCATTATGTGGCTGAAATACACATCAGACGCATACATTAAAAGATATAGCAACGTTAATAAGACAAATACAATGATGAGCGTCATCCAGAGACATATACATTAGTATATACAGACGTGAAATCATATAAAATGTGTTAACCAACAGTGCCAGCTGAGCAAACTTATTGTTCACCGGGCTATCAACTACAAGCTATGCACACCGCATGATTAATACTATGTGAAGAATAGAATTGATAGGGTGTCCATATAGACTAAATTTAATTGCCAAGGAGGACTAACTAAGCAGTGCATATCATTATTTCAGACCAATAAGCATCATCAACCAATCATGTGTTTGGACCGTAGAACGCACGTGTCCCTGGCCATGTTACATCCCCGGCCTTCACTCCATCATTAACACCAACACGCGGTTCTGAATCTTGCGATGGACATGGGCCGGCCATGGTGCCCCGAGAAGGGAGGCTGGCGTACGTGGGTTCGGAGACAATCTCGCTGTCGTCCTGTGGGTTGGTCATCGGCTCGGGGAGCGGTGTCTCCCAGATATGAAGCAGGTCATCCGCTTTAGCTGGCATGGTTTGGTCATGCGCCATCCAGGCTGGGACTTGCTGTTGATAGATGGTGCCGTGGTTTCCCTGCAGAGGGACCGGCCTACCGGGGTGGTAGAGGAACGCTTGACCTTCGTACGTGGCACCGAACGGATGGTGCTGCTGCTCTGTTCGACGTTCGGCCTTCGCCTTTCTGTTTCAACGCAAATCAAGAAAATGACGCAATTCAAGCGACGGACATGAAGAAAATCAACACGACATATTAATGGACACCATTTTCTTTTCTTATTTTGTTTTGTTGATTACGTTTCATACATTCTCAAAGTACGTAACGAAAACGCGAGCACACACCGTAATTAATCCGTGCGTGTAGTGACATACGGATTATGGGTTCCTGACACTATATGATGCGATTATTATGTAATCTGAGCATACCGTGTGCAGCAACAGTAACCGATGATGATAGTGCAGAGAAGGACGACAACCAGAGCTCCGAATCCAACTATCAGGCTTACGGACAGGACTGCAAGAAACGAGGAAGAATATCTGCCATTCATATGTATTTAGTGACAACAACATATAGCATTCACATGCCACTTGACTCGGTGGTAGTTTTAATCGTTGAATATTCAGCAAGATAGGCGGTTACCCACAAGATGCGATCAACAACATTTGCTGTCGTTTCATCTTGTCGAATATCACGCTATCATGAAGAGTACCCACAGATTGAATGCATGCAAATGGGAATCAAGACATCGTTTAACGTCAAACATACTCCTTGAATGCGTTAACGCTAACAATATCTTACTTTTTTTACTGGGTGATCATATAGTGCAAAGTGTGCTTCAATAAGAGCATTGAGTCCATGTAAAATCCAGGCACACGTGACGCTTGCAAAACGCCTTACATGTATAGAACGGGTGTCAACACACTACGGTTGGACTTACGTGGAGATAAGGCGAAGTCGCTACCATTTGCGGGCGGTTCGTCAACAGCTGAAACGAAAGCACACCACATATACGTAACGTTGATATTAGGCCACGCGCAATGGTGAAGTATGTCAATTATTATTCATTTACTAGTAAGTATTGCTGATACATTTACTGTCATTATTGATTGCTTGGTACGCGTGTTGATCAAAATTACGGTCGCATATTGTATCTCAATTATTAAACAAAAAAGTTATATATTATTGCAATATACATTCAACACACAGATAGACAACCGGCCTGCCTACTGCTACAATTACTCACCTCCAGAGGAACAGTTGCCGACCACGCCCTCCCAGGTGTTGCCTTCACACTTCAGATGCCAGGAGTGTTCACTCCACTCGCGGCCAATCACAGCCGCGCTGCCGTTGCGTTTGTACCAGGAGTGTTGTGGTGGCGTCACATCAGCGCAGCCAGCAACTATGAAATAAATATACAGATATTTGTTTTGCATTAAACTGATGCATATAGTCTTGCAATATCACTAGCGTTAGCGAAATGCATTTAAAGTTTTTTTATAATGCTTAATTTTGATATCATGTTGACTTATGCTCCTGACCGCGCTCTTCCATTACCGTTGTATTGCAGCAGGAATGCGCCTTTTGTAGAGCCTGTCGTTGACCGAATCTGAATTTCGACTATATTGGAAGCCGAGTAATACACGTGGCGCTTCCTGGCGAGGCCCCCGCACAACGTGTTGTTTATCCCCAGCCGTTTCTCGGAGATGTAACCATAGACGTCACATTGGCTGGAGTGTGGTAACTCGCCACTGTCCCGGGTTGCCCAGCCGAAGTCCACAATAGACACGTTGATCCTTTGTCCGGGCGAGGCCTCGATCACCCATGGGGTATCAAAGCCACCACAAGCCGTGTCAGACGTAACTTGACTGGATAGCACACCCTGGTCGCCGTGTATTAATACGCGTGATTCCTTTAGGCATTGGCGTGGATCAGCCGGTGTGACTGCAAAACGTAATCAATGCGTAGGAATCGGGCAAGCAGAAATAGGAACAGACAAACTCAAATGCTACTATAAATGCGCATAATAAAAATAGAGACGATTTATATAATGAGCTTAAAAAAGCGGTCAAACTGATGAATATATAATTGGATAATTAATTGTTTTGGCAAAGCACCAAAAATGTAACAGTGATAATTAGATTTAGTTCATGTGTGATATATCAAGATGTAATTAACAGAATTATACACTTTGGAAACAATTCAGATTGAAAATTTAAATGCAGCTTTATATAATTTCATGATAACATGCGGAATCCTGCATACATCAAGTCAAATAATAAATAAATAATAATAGTAATAAAACAGGTACAAGCAGAAAAGAAAAACAGTATACACTTGGTTCCGGAGACTCCAACTAAACCCCTAGCTGGGTTGCTGGCGTTGGAGCCACCCAAGTATTAAATAAGAAAAAGTACCCATGCGGCATATAAACTTGAAAACAAATGATCCAACGCGGGCCCACCACCACAACAATGTTGTGCGGTTAAAACAAATGCGGGAGGGCTACAAAATATAATGTCATAGTTATTAATTACAATAAAACACTCAAGACAATTGCACGCGGCAGGTATAACAGTGTGGAATATAAAAATTATAAGAATATGTATTAACAATCAGATGTTTAATATATTTCGAATACCGCTCTAAACTATGCGTTTGAACCTTTTGAATAATTTGGCTTAGTTCAGTATTGACGGCTTCAACCAGACTATATCTTATACCTTTCGTAACAAAATCATGCTGAGCTCTAACGGTGTGAGCATAGTTTCGGTAGCGAGTATAATGAATATGCACTTCACCATTTCGGACCATGGAATAGGGGATGGTGGTGGGATTTGGTAGCCAGAGCAAAAGAGACAGATGGCAAATGATTTTGTAAACGCAGGATTTTTGCACGGGGATGGCCCATAGATTCCATACATCGATCAGTGCCAGGGGAATAATAAAATTCCCATAATTGCGCATATGGTACCTGGGCTTTGTATTTCGCTCAGGTCAAATATAATCAAATTGCCACTGTTGAATTATTCAAAAGAGAACATTAAATATTAGTATCTGGGAATCATTGGGCATCCGTTTACAATGTAAACGATATATTGGTTTCTAATTCATATGATGAATTTCAAAAAACGTGAAAAATAGTTTCCAATTTAAATGCACACAACTCTAACCACGATTCATGATTAAAATATTTACAATCTTCATCATTAGCAGCTGATCAACATCAACAATGAGTCCCTGGCAAATAGCAAAAAGAATAAGAAAATATCTTACCCTTTACGCAGTTGTAATCCACCTCCAGATATGACAGAAGTTGCATATTGCACGGGGTTTCTTTCGTCAATTCCTTATTTGCCCTGTTCACGGGTACTTGGCACTCGTTTTTGCCAGAACACAATTGATCCATTAAATGTATTACGTCTTTGTAACAGCCAAGTTCACCAAATCCAAGTGATAGACATCCACCGAGTCGCATGCGGCCGTAACGAGCACCTTTCATAACTATTTCCTCTCCGTAGCCGCATTTACCCGTGAAAGAGTCTCCATCACAAACCTCAAACGGGCTGGCATCTGAAACGGACACTACAATTGTTACTAGATATTCCCAAGTTATTAATACGAAGTCGATAGCAAATGTATGTATGTATGTATGTACCTCTTGCGCGATCCACCGAAAAAAGTTTATTGCACATTTACAAAGCATTTACCACATTACAAACGTTCGGGATAATGGCAGGTTTGAGAACTGGTCAAAATGAATATGGTTTGAATCCCCCGACCTGCGGCACATAATATAGCAGTAAATGATCTCTGCGTATTGATACATTTTAATTATTGGAAGTAATTACGTTCCCGAGGTTATAAACGCGCAACACTTGGTTTCCATAGTATCCTTGTTAATGACTGAATAGCAACTTAATGCGACTGTATATGTCTTTTGAATTAATTGAAGCTCTACTATGGTTTACGTCCCCCATGTAGTTGCTTATATCAGATTGAACTTACCAGCCATGTATCTGTTTTGGAAAATACCTATCACAAAGCACACATATGTCCACAGGCAAACACTATTCGGCCAGTCTAAAACAGGAATATTGGAAAAAGAGATATAATTTTCAATTTGATAAAGTGAAATTCGACATTATTGAAAACATCATTAATGTGCATTAATTAGTATGCTATCAGCGATCAACGGACGTAACTGTTGCATATTTAATTTAATCTTGCTTGCATGCAATTGTCATGCTCCTGATTTGCGTCCTCATGAATCAGGCATAAAGAATAAAAGTAAATGATCTTAGTGCCACTATTATATCCAGATTCCACTGAATTCACATAGATTGCTAATTGATTGAGGAGTTTGCTCAACATAATCATCATCTCAATCAGTCATTAGCGAAATGAAGCAAACAACATAAGGACGGGTCATAACGTACGTTGAGCCAGACGGGACGCCGTTGCAGGCTTCGTTGAGCGCATGATGATTATAATCGTTCGTCCACTAATATATGCCTGCCAGTCGTGTCCGCTTCACATCTGAGTGTGTATGCCTTATTTTCATGACTCACCAGGAATCGATAGTTTACGTGTATATCCGGAAGTCATCTTGGATATGAGATGCTGTTATTGTCGTTATTCCTTTACGTTACTAGGGCATTTTGCTGCTTGGCTCCTTGAAACTTCGTTGGAACGGAGGCCGCTTTCGCTCACTCGATCGCCATGTTTTCCTTTGTGTGTGATGACCTAAACTGCCGTGACGTCACTACCAGATTCTATGGCGGAGGCGCGCTCGCGCGCACTCGCTTGGTCACATCGATTTGACTAACAATGGCTCACGGAACGGACTGTTTTCATTTAAGCGATTTAAATAATATCACAACTTTGGGTCAATCGAATTGAATAGCCCCGATTGAGTCATCTGTTTGCATATCTCTGTTAATTCGATTAGTATTACACAATTCTGCACTTGTACTTAATGCTGCGCCTACTAGATCGACACATTTTGTTTTACGTATGAAGGTCACGATTTCTCATGACACGCGCTTTGGGATTTCATGCATTACTGAAACCCAAATCTGTAAGTCGCACGTTGGGTTCAAGCTATGGCTGTTTTTTAAGTTATGTCATATCATATAATAGCATTCGTTCGCGCCATGTATCACTTCCATATACCCATTGGGGACGGCATTCCATATGTTTTGTGGTGAGCGCAATTACATAGCGGTGGCGCTGCTATTTTACACCATCGGCTCTTGCCGTACTCGGATAGAAATTGATTGTATGTATCTGTTGTAGGTTCTGGCGTCCATACATATATGCTGTCACGTTTACTAAATACTCGGATACGAATTTCTTTATATATATTTCGTAGGGTTTGACCTAAATAAATACGCAGTCGCATTCGCCACATACCCGGCTAGAAATCGCTGTTGTTGGTGTGTTTTTTTTGCAGTTTGCCGCCTCAATACCTACGCAGTCACATTCGCCGGATGCTCGGATAGAAGTGGTTGGCGTATTTTGTTACTTTGCATGTTTCGGCCTTAATACATACGTAGTCACCTGCGCTATGCTCATTGATAGGACAGACGAGACCGCACTTTCACAAGTGACAGATGGATGCAAGTTGATCGCAAATGAACAAGGTAATAGGTCTAGATAATGGTTTATTAACATCAACACTATCATATATCATAATGGCCCCCGGGCGGTAGTAGACACTGAAGATAACACAGGTGCACGAAGTTACGCATTGCAATATATCCAAATAGATAGCAGCGCTAATTCATCAGACGGTGAACACTGAAATCTATGCAAAGAAGGCATATATAATATAACATGACGAGGTTTTGCTTTAGTCAGGCGGACAAAGCTCATGGCAATATGTATAATCAACCAGACCAAGCTGACCTTAATATATATATGAGCAATGAGCACAGCTTTATTAAGCTATTTAAATGTTGATCTATCATCTTATCGAGCGCAAGGCTATGAATCGCATCAGGCTAATTCGACATTAATATCCATCAGGGATCAATCATGTGCTTTGGTCGTAGAAAGCACGTGTCCCTGGCCAGGTCACCTCACCGATCTTCCCTTGATTGTTAATACCAACGCGTGGTACTACATCCTGGGATGGGCCTGGATCCGGCATGGTGCCCCGAGAAGGAAGACTGGCGTACGTGGGTTCGGAGACAATCCCGCTGTCGTCCTGTGGGTTGGTCATCGGCTCGGGCAGCGGTGTTTCCCAGATGTGGAGTAGGTCATCCCCTTTAGTTGGCATGGTTTGGTCATGCACCATCCAGGGCGGGACTTGCTGTTGATGGATGGTGCCGTGGTTTCCCTGCAGAGGGACCGGTCTACCTGGGTGGTAGAGGAACGCCTGACCTTCGTACGTGGCACCGAACGGATGTTGCTGCTGTTCTGCACGACGTTCAGCCTTCGCTTCTCTGTGTCAACGCAAAGCATACCACAATATATACACTTAAGACGAGGACAATATGCAACTCGATATGTTGGTGTTTACAATATCATTTATTTTCCAGTGTCACTACGACACAAATATTGGAGTGAAAAAAACATCTGCATAACTATCGTAAGTCATCGGTTCATGTTGTGACATAGTCTTAACTCCTCGATGTGTATATGGTGTTAGTATTATGTAGATAACTGTAACCTGAACATACCGTTTGCAGCAACAGTAACCTATGATGATAGTGCAGAGCAAGACAACCACCAGAGCTCCGAGCCCCACTATCAAGCTGACGGACAGGACTGCAAACAAGGGAAGCATAGATCTGCCATCCATATAAATTTGACAACATGAGCATAAATATATATCATTCCCATTTCATTTCACTCATGGAAGCTTCAACTACTGAGCAACCAAAAAAATAGACGGATATCAGTAACATGTGGATCCACATTACATTTGCTACGCCTTCCAATATGTTCTCATATGTCGAATGATGAAGGGCACTGATTTAAACATCTTTCTGTTCCAGATAAACCTGTGCAACATTATAATGCACAATATTTACAAAGGCGTGGATATTTGATCGCAACAGTACTTTTTGATCGGTGCCATACCTTATGCCCAGTAACTTAATTTCATCTCATCATGTAGTCGGAAATTACAGTCTAAAGAACATTGACGACGTTGCTTCGATGTAAGTTGCAAGCATGACTTGTTGGAAATATTTTATGCCTAGGCTGGACTTACGTGGAGATAAAGCAAAATCGCTAGTATTTATGGGCGGTTCCTCAACAGCTGAAACAAAAGCGAAGCATGTACGGAACGTTACAATTATGACATGCACAAGTTGTAAGTAAATCCAGTGTTATTCTACACTGTTTAGTGTTATCTACTGCAGTTGTACTTCCACGATTACGGTCATGCTCGATTGCTAAATGTATGTATTTTAGCTTTTAGCTACGGACACATATTTAATCTCACTAATAACAACACGTGTATCCACAAACCTCCTCCAGAACAGTTGCCGACAGCTCCCACCCAGGTGTTGCCTTCACACTTCAGGTGCCAGGAGTGTTCGCTCCACTCGCAGCCAATTACAGCCGCGCTGCCGTTGCGTTTGTACCAGGCGTGTTGTGGTGACCTCACGTCAGCGCAGCCCGCCACTGTTAATTAAATTTACAAAGAATATTAACATTTTAATTATGCATGAGGAAGAGCAACATGGTCTGATTATCATAATAATATTAAGACTAAATAATATTATTTGCGTTCAGGAGACGTGCATTTTCTTTGGGTGATACTGTTTAATCTTGACCTGAAGTTGTGTTATGCTTCCATACCGTTGTATTGCAGCAAAAATGGGCCTTTTCTAGAGCCTGTTGTTGACCGAATCTGAATTTCGACGATATTAGAAGCCGAGTAATACACGTGGCGCTCTCTGGCGAGGCCTCCGCACAGCGTGTTGTTCATCCCCAGCCGTCTCTCTGAGATGAAGCCATAGACGTCACATTGGCTGGAGGGCTGTAACTGGTCACTGTCTTGAGCTGTCCAGCCGAAGTCCACAAGAGACACGTTGATCCTCTGTCCGGGCGAGGCCTCGATGACCCAGGGAGTGTCAAGACCACCACATGCTGTGTCAGACGTAACTTGACTAGACAACACACCCCGGTCACCGTGTATTAAAATGCGAGAGTCCTTGCGGCATTCTTCCGAGTCGACCGGGATGACTACAAAACAAAAGTTTTGCCGAATTGTTCAAAAAAATATCATTATTAAAACCATAATGCCTTGTAAACATTTCATTTCCATGTTTAGACAAGAAACATTGTCTGAACATGCCGCACATCAATGAAAGCTTAAGTTTCAGAGTTGAAATGCGCATCAAAAGATTTGCCATGAAAGTTAGAAACTATGCGTACGAATGCGTCAACGTTGAAGTTTCAAATTTATATAGTGATATGAGTTGCATGAATAGTACTAGTCAAAGATATCGGACATATATGCAAGGATATACCTTTCACGCAGCTGTAATCAACCTCCAGAAATGACAGAAGTTGCATGTTGCATGGGTTTTCACTGATTAAATCCTTGTTTCCTCTCGTAACAGCGACTTCACACGTATTTCTGCCCGAGCATAGTTGGTCCATCAAAAGAATTACGTCTTTGTGGCAGCCTATTTCACCGAATGCAATTGACAAACAACCTCCCAGTTGCATGCGGCCGTATCGAGCGCTCTTCATAACTATCTCCTCTCCACGTCCACATCGGCCGTTGAAGGAGTCTCCTTCACAAACCTCAACAAGGGCGGCGACTGAAATGATTAATGCATACACTTATATTCCGCGGTTTAAACACCATTGCTAGGCTGATAAGAAACATGTCAAGTACGCCGTCACATCACCCAGAAGTACCATTTAGCGTCAGTTAACGATAATCAATATATTTAATAGGGATTCACGAAGAGTTGTAAAATGATTGGGTATTGTTTTAATTTTATTAAAGACATTACCGACATTCGGTGAATGATGTTCTTTTATATGTTGACACAGAATCTACTGAGTGAACACGAATGTTAAGGGTTAATGCACAGAACATCCGCAGAAAAGCTACTTAAATTAAAGACATATACACATAAACCTACCGCATGTGTGTCTGTTTTGAAATATGCAGGTTACAAAAACACTCATCGGAATCCACAGACGAAGGCCGTTTAGCCAATCTGAAGCATAGATATCGCGCACACAAATAGTTAGTGAATCGCAAAATGAACTTTGCTGTTTGGGTTCTTTTAAAATGTTATATGTATTTGGTAATGTCCAAAACAAAAACAACAAACTCAACCTTTTCCTGACTACTGACTACTTTTCCGGACTACTTGCCTAATTATGTCAAAGATGTTGCCAATGTGCGTCATAATTCGAAATACAAAAAGGAAAGTAACACTGACGTCAACCCTAACCTGATCCCAATCACTAAATGTGCATTTATTGCTTACGCGACGTTGATACTGCCCGCCCTAGTCGTTGTGATCTTAAATGGAAAATAACAACACACGAAATAGATTATGCAGAATCATAACGTACCTTTAGTAACGGAAGACCCCGGCGGCAACCTCGTGGAGCGCATGATGACACAACTAGCTGATCTACTAATTTATGCGTGCCGCTGTCCGCGTCACTTCTGATCGAATTTCTCTCGTTTATGCGACTAAGCGGGGAGAAACTGTTCATATGTATATGCCGAAGTCAGCTCGGATGGAAACTGAGGTAAATGTCGTTATCCTTTTGCGTTAGTAGAGCACACTGTGGTCAAACTCATTGAAACTACACTCCAACGTATGAAGCTTCAGCTCACTCGATCGCCATGTTTCCCTTTGTGTGCGATGACCTAAAACAACTGTGACGTCACTACCGAGTTATGTAGTGGAGGAGCGCTGGCGCTCGCTCGCTCGCTCTTGGTGGTTTGTTTCATGCTGAAAGGCCTGGCGGAGCGTGCCGATTTTGTCGACTAAAATGATGCCACAACTCTGTGTCGTCGAATTGAGCAATTCTGTGTAGTGGCTTATGTATTTATGTTATTCATTTGTTATAATATAACATAAATATTCGACACAACGTACGTAATTATTAGCGGGGATATGGTTTGTTCTTGCCTCACTGGAATATACTGCGGTTAGCTGCCAATAATGACAGTCTGTATACAATGCCTGCAAAAGAATCATTTTGCCTTTAATGACAAACGACACAAACCAAACATCGCCAGCATATAGTTAAATAACATATGATTGGACCGTGAAGCCGTTTTCTTTGAATGTGTGGCATGCATGAGGTTCGGGATTTCTCAGGAAACACGACATGACATGTCATACCTTATGGAAATGAAGGATGATAACAACACGTTCAATTCAAGCTATGGATCTTTATTTCGTTCAGCCAGACCAGTCAATGGTTTATTATAATCGATACAATCATATTCTATTACATATGGCCACCATGCGGTAGCTGACAAGAGACGGGTACAATAAGCTGTGTGTTGCAAACTTAATTAAACAGTTAGCAAGAAACCTAACCTCGAAAGCTATGCACAGCAGTCTGCAACATATAACATGAAAATGTGCACAGTCTTTTAGGCGGACTACGTTCATGGCAAAATGTATAATGACCAAAGGCCAGCTGTCCTAAAACGTAGTTACAGTAGCGCCGTTGATAAAATAATATAGGTAGGCAACACGGCTGTACTAAGTTCGATATATGATAACAGCTCATAATTATTGTTACTACCACGGGGGACCAGGCTATGAACCGCATACGCCTAAATAGGCATGAAAATGCGCCAAGGACCAATCAAGTGCTCTGGTCGAAGAAAGCACGTGTCCCTGGCCAGGTTACATCACCGGCCTTCACTCCATCGTGAACACCAACACGTGGTTCATGGGATGGACATGGACCCGCCATGGTGCCCCGAGAAGGAAGACTGGCGTACGTGGGCTCAGAGACAATCCCGCTGTCGTCCTGTGGGTTGGTCATTGGCTCTGGAAGCGGGGTCTCCCATATGTGGAGCAGGTCATCCGCTTTAGTTGGCATGGTTTGATCATGTACCATCCAGAGCGGGGTTTGCTGTTGATGGATGGTGCCCTGGTTTCCCTGCAGAGGGACCGGCCTACCGGGGTGGTAGAGGAACGCCTGACCTTCGTACGTGGCACCGAACGGATGGTGCTGTTGCTCTGTTCGACGCTCAGCCTTCGCCTCTCTGTCTCAATGTAAGATCACACAATCTCAAGCTGCAGATGATGTCAATTAAGCTTAGTAGGCGTATTACAATAACAGTCATTACTAGCGACTTCATTGACATACTATTTTACATGATCATGCAACGGTCGCCCATACATTTGTGCGGATAAGCCTCCGCCTCCGTGTGTCAACACAAAGCATATGAATATATATACTATTTAGACAAAGTAAATATGCAATACGCTATGATGATGTTTACCATTCATTTATCTTTGCTGGGTCACTACGTCTTAAATATTGGCGTGGTAAGAACGAACGCAACACGTACATGCATGTCGTAAGCAATCGTTTCATGTCGTGACATACGTCTTATATTACCGATATACATATGTTTTTAGTATTATGTTTGCAAATGCAACTTGCACATACCGTTTGCAACAACAGTAACCTATGATGATAGTACAGAGCAGGACGACAACTAGAGCTCCGAGTCCTACTATCAGGCTAATGGATAGGACTGTAAAAAAACAGGACGATTATATCTGCCATCCATAAGTATTTGGCAACATAAACACGAATATGTAGCATTTCTGTAGCATCATCTAGCGAAATAGACGGGTATATTCTTCAAAATAATGCGGATCAAAATACTTAGATGTGCCATTCTCTCATATTTGTTCACATATGTCGAATATAATATTATAATGAAAAGCTTCATGGCTAATAAACGCATAGACTGGACTTACGTGGAGATAAGACATAGTCGCTAGCATTTGTGGGTGGTTCCTCAATAGCTGAAACGAAAGCCAAAGGTGTAGGGGCCGTTGCTACTATGCCATGCAAAATGTTGAAGCGAATCAATATTTTTTCATTAATTGCAGTCTTGCTACTGCATCAAATAACATTATTTATAGCTGTTTATTTATTTAGCCAGGTCTGAATTAGAGCCACATATTTCTTTTCGTATCGAATACAAATTCAAACACACACCTCCACTTGAGCAGTTGCCGACCACTCCCACCCAGGTGTTGCCTTCACACCTTAGGTGCCAGGAGTGTTCACTCCACTCGCAGCCAATCACAGCCGCGCTGCCGTTGCGTTTGTACCAGGAGTGTTGTGGAGGCGTCACATCAGCGCAGCCAGCCACTGTAATGAAATATGCAAAGTGTATTGACTGTAATTATTATGCATGAGGCAGGTCAATATCGCCTGATTATCATAATAACGTTAAAACCAAATAATATTATTTGCGTTCGAGACACATGCATTTCACTTCATTGATACTGTTTCTGCTTTTCATGAACTTGTCTTATGCTTCCATACCGTTATATTTCAGCATGAATGCGCCTTTTGTAGAGCCCGTCGTGGACTGAATCTGAATTTCGACTATATTGGAAGCCGAGTAGTACACGTGGCGCTCCCTGGCGAGGCCTCCACACAACGTGTTGTTCATCCCCAGTCGTCTCTCTGAGATGTAGCCATAGACGTCACATTGGCTGGAGGGCTGTAACTCGTCACTGTCTCGCGTTGTCCAGCCGAAGTCCACAAGAGAGACGTTGATCCTCTGTCCGGGCGAGGCCTCGATGACCCATGGAGAGTCAAGGCCACCGCAACGCGTTCTGGCAGTCACGTGACTTGATATTACTCCCTGGTCCCCTTGAATTAGCATTCGGGTTCCCTTGCGACATGCCGCATCATCAGCCTGTAGAACTGTTAGTGATATACACATGTCTTTTAGATGAGTCTATGTAGGTCATATAGCAATGAATAATTTAAATACATTATTTATTGGAATGTATAATGTATAGTGTCAATCCCGGTAATAACATGTACATATGTCAATTTGTCGACAGATGCAGTTACATACCTTGCACGCAGCTATAGTCCACTTCCAGATATGACACTAGTTCCATGTTACAAGGGGTTCCATCAGCCAACTCTTTGTTTCCTCTGTTGACTGGAACCTGACAAGATGTTTGTCCGGAACACCACATGTCCATTAAATGAAGCACGTCTTTGTGGCAGTTAACTTCGCCAAAAGCGGTGGACAGGCATCCCCCCAGTTGCATCCGCCCATAGCGGGCGACATTGATCATTATCTCTCCTGTCCCGGTGCACAGACCGCTGAACGTGTCCCCATCGCAAACCTCATGTTGCACGGCGCCTGAAAACATATGGCTCATAAGTTAAGGACAACTTTAATTTGACCTCGTGATTGGGAAAGGGGAGGCAACGGCCGAGAATTATCATTAACTGTGTTAAGAAATGAAGTATAAGAGACACTAAAAGACAAGAATAAACAGGTAGACAAAATTAAAAACATTATCCTTGTTAGTTGAAAGAAGGCATAAACTCGCTAGAGGTAAGGTAATGACCTCTTGATTATCACAGGCTCAAAATCCGTGATCAGAGAGTATGTATGTTAAAATTAGCTGTCAGTTGGCGCACGAGCAACAGCTTTCCTGCAGGATTGCATATAATTACTTTATAAAGGTTAGTGTATGCCAGTTAGCATGGAATATAACTTACCGCTGGTATGGCTACATTGAAACATACAGCTTGCCACTATGCACATCGTCCAGAAAAGACAGACATTCAGCCGATCTGGAAGAAACATACTACCGATCAAGCCTGATGTAATTGAAAAACGCACCATACGTTAATTGAGATTGATATGCAACTTTCTGCTTAATATATCTCGGCAATCTGATAATTATTTCCGAAGGGTCATGCGACATTCGCATTCATAACGTACCTTGTACAACATAGAAGTAATCCCATGCCGGTATGGGGCGCATGATGACTGTGGCCAGCGTCCTTCGCTAATGTATGCGTGATTCTGAACGACAGCGCTTCGCCTGAGTGTATTCGTCCTATATAGGCGGGATAGTGTCAATTCCCTCTGCTTATGCAAAGTTTAAATGCGCCAGCGATGCTAACTAAATCAAATGGTGTTATCAGCTGATGGAGCTGAGGCCCCGACTGGGAGTATTCCAAGGAAATACATGCAAATATCTGAATGCGTCCATTCACTTCGTCGCCATTTTCTCCTTTGTATGCGGTGACCTAAACACTGTGACGTCACTACCACCTGCCGTGGAAGATCCCCGCGCGCGCTCTCCCGGTATACGGTGGTGCACCGGTTGTAAGAGACAAAACATGCGCTTTAATTGTACATCCCAACATTAAAATCCATTCAGGACATTTTGGAGTTAAGCGAATGTCTGATCCATGTTCTGTTTACCCAATTATTCTCTAAAATGATAGGCATAAGCAGTTATGCGTACTAACTAATGATACTCTGACAGCAAAACCAATGGCTATGTATAATGAGAAACATGGTGAAAGACCACATCCCGACTGGCATTTGGATATCCATGAACATAGGCAATATTTTATTTTGATTCATTATTAATTTATTTCTAGACAAATACATTTACAAAGTATTCTAACATGCAAAACGTCGAACAAAACGGAATTGGTCGAGGCAATAATTTGTAATTCGTTTATCATTTCCCGCGCATGTCTTTCAACCTACTCTTATGAAACCACTGCATAAGTGTTGATGTTGCGGTAGGTAGAATCGTGGGACTGTGTGCCTTATTCAGCCAAGCAACAGGTGTTCGCAGAACGCTCAGGTTCCGGGCCAAGCGAAATCACCAGGCATCACTCCATCACCGGTTGCAACAAGTGACCATGTTTACTGTTTTCTAATTGTCATGGAGATGGCTAAAATAGACTACTTGTGAACGAAATGAATCTGGCATGTTTTATTAAAATTCTATTTCATGCAGTAATTGATTCATTGGTAAACGTTTGGAAATTACTCATGTGTTGATAGATGATCAGGCATGCAATAATGAACCCATACTAGTCGTTTTGATACATTTATTGAGGTGGGGTTACTCTTTCTGAGCAATTCATGCAGCTGTGTCACCTGACAACGGGGGCACAGTTAGTCACGAAATGACATATTCCTACATTCAATATCAGCGATAGCCTGATATGGGTAACGGATAGGACATAAAAGCACGCATCTTTATCCAACAATTTTATCTAACATGCTTGTATGTCTAATGGAGTGACTGAATTAAAATTCATAGTCTTGGAATTTGCAATGAACATAATAATCCGGACTAACTCAGCTTGAAGTGCTTACTGAAATGCCCCATGCATGTCCATGATAAGCCCTGAAGCGCATACGCAGAACCTATGTAACCATCATTATGACATTGTTCAGTATATGTTCATGGACACCAGAACAATATCTAGACATCACAAATCACTCAATGAATAAATGTTTGCATGCAACACAAGTCATATAAGCATAACTGTCAAATATAATATGGCCCTTACGACATCAGGGCTGTTGCTATTGTGTTGCCCAGTAATCGCACTACATTAACGAGAATATCAGATATATTTTATAAGCACACATATTGCAGTCCTATGAACAAAGATGAATATAGAAAGCTTATAATTGATTTGTTTATGGTGCGTCTATCTAATTATTACACAGATGGTGACATGAAGCAAGCGATGATACGGACTTAGTGAGATGATAGGCCAATCACAACTGGCACTAACGCATTACTCCAAATAATTATTTCGGCGTTACAGTATTGTGTTCGTAGAACGCTCGGGTCCCGGGCCAAGTAACATCACCAGCCATCACTCCATCACCGGCTGCAACACGTGACTCTGCCTCCTGGGATGGACATGGACCCGTCATGGTACCCCGAGAAGGGAGGCTGGCGTACGTGGGTTCGGAGAGAATCCCGCTGTCATCCTGTGGGTTGGTCATCGGCTCTGGAAGCGGTGTCTCCCAGATGTGAAGCAGGTCATCCGCTTTTGCTGGCATGGTTTGGTCATGCATCATCCAGGGCGGGACTTGCTGTTGACGGATGGTTCCGGGGTTTCCCTGCAGAGGGACCGGTCTACCGGGGTGGTAGAGGAACGCCTGACCTTCATACGTGGCACCGAACGGATGTTGTTGCTGCTCTGTTCGACGTTCAGCCTTCGCATCCCTGATCGAATGCAAAAAAATACCAAGCGAATTCACAACGGTGTTCATATCGACTCAAAATATGCGTCAAGAACGTCGGTCTTATTTCATCCAAAACATCGTGCATTACATATATCTGGAATACTAAACAAGTATCCGTGCTCTCGATACTCATAATATCAGAGTTTTAAAAATTAATATAACTATTTCCAAGCGTTAGCACCTGAAGCATTATTGCCGTGCGGCCTGTCAACAATAAATAAATAAATAAACAAGGTCTATTGGGCAATAGAAGTTGGGTGCATTCTGCTTACCGTCTGCAGCAGCAGTATCCTATAACGATGGTACATAATAGGACAACGACCAATGATCCCAGCCCCACGATCAGACTGACGGACAACACTGCAAAGAGAACAACAATCAGCCGTGGCAGATTGTAGTAGGCGCTGTACGTGTATAAAGACGTGAACGTAATATATAATGACGTACTCGAAAAATATTGCATGTCGGTATACATCATGCAGCAGTCATGTAAATATACTAACTGCAGCATTAGTTACTATATATACGAATGACGCGGCCTGTGCGATAAAAACAAAGACACTTACTTGGAGATAGCACGATCGATCCCTTTTCTGTGGGTGGCTTCTCAACAGCTGAAATGGAAATACACCCATAATTGCGAATTACTTACTGTATATTAAGATGTTTATTTGAGACAAGACCAATCATTTAGCGAACTCGATTTAGCTGAACCTGTTTTAATAATTGCTTTTCAAAAATGGTAACTTGGACGGTATTTTGGTTTCTTCAGTTTTTATTGTGGCACTGGTAAATGCGCAAAAAAGTAATTATATAGTCTGAAAAAGCAAAGACGTTGCGTGGATGTATGTACGGATCCAAGCCGATGAAGACATCAACTCAGAGATGTATAAACGCTATTTCAAGGCACTAACCTCCACCGGAACAATTGCCGACCACACCCACCCACGTGCTGTCCTCGCACTTGAGATGCCACGAGTGCTCACTCCACTCGCAGCCAATCACAGCCGTGCTGCCGTTCCGCTTGTACCAGGCGTGTTGGGGCGGACTCATATCCGGGCAGCCCACGACTATGCAGAGTAAAGTAATTGATATTATCACTCCGCTTTTATGAGCACAATGCTAACACCGGGCCCAGAAACTGCTATGTAGGCTGCATATATCGGTATTCCCCTGATGGACACATTATGCATTGTTTATCCAGATTAACACTCCACAACCTCACATGCTGAAGACCTTATACAACATGACTTACCATTATACTGGAGCAAGAATGTGGCTGGTAAATGTCCTGTTGTTCGTAAAAGTTGTATTTCGATAACATTGGAAGCCGAGTAGTACACGTGGCGCTCTCTGGCGAGGCCCCCACACAACGTGTTGTTCATCCCCAGCCGTCTCTCTGAGATGTAGCCATAGACGTCACATTGACTAGAGGGCTGTAACCCGCCATTGTCTCGGGTTGTCCAGCCGAAGTCCACAATAGACACGTTGATCCTCTGTCCGGGCGAGGCCTCGATAACCCAGGGGGTATCAAGGCTACCGCAAGCCGTGTCAGACGTAACTTGACTTGATATCACACCTTGGTCGCCGTGTATTAACATCCGGGACTCCCGACGACACTGTTCTAGATCAGGCGGCTTAACTAAAGCAAGAAATAATGAGTTATGACATATCGTAAAGCGATTAAATCACGTTAGCAACGTATATGCTATTACGATATTTTCTTATTGCCATATTTTACGCATTACATTATATTACGCATATGCTGTTGTAGTTTAATATGTATGCAACTTTTGAGCTAAGTATGACATTTCCGGTAGGATTCGTGAATGTAAATATGTTAAGTGACAACATTATGATATTGAACTTACCAGCCACGCAGCGGTAATCCACTTCCAAGTATGAGAGGAGTTCTACACTGCAAGGATTTGCATTGATCAAGTCCTTGTTCCCTCTGTTGACTGGGACTTGGCACGATGATTTTCCCGAGCACCACATGTCCATTAAGTGAAGCATGTCTTTGTAGCAGTCCAGTTCGTCAAACGCTCTTAGAAGACATCCTCCCAATTGCATGCGGCCATATCGAGCGGTACTTATCACCATTTCCTGACCAGCTTCACATTGGCCATTGAACGTATCCCCATCACATACCTCCACAGACCGGGCGTCTACAGAAAATAAGCAAACATAAATATGCATGACCATCTGGTTTGTTGGTCTATAAGAGATTGGGTTGTCTCTGTTATCCAAGGCACGCCAGAATCAGACCGGCTGCAGCGGCATGTTATGAACCAATATCATGCATGTATTGAAACAAATGGCCTGAGCAATTGAAACTTGCATTATAATTATTACTATTAATGGTATTATTCAGTTTTATTCCGTTTGATTGCGACACATGTGTAATTAAACCTACCTGCTGTCCATGTACCTTGACATACACATAGTGCACAGAGAGTCACTGTCAAAAGACTCATTCCCAACCAGTCTGAAACGAAATAAAAGAGCAGCGCCCGGTTAAGCTAGGGACAATCAATTAGGTAGTGGGCAAAAATCTACAAACAATCCTCGCAATATGGAATGGGATTCAGCATAGGCCGGTGTATTACACGCGAAAGATGTATTATTCAATATTGCCTAACTGATAAAATTGGGCGCGAAGTTGAACGCGATTAACGAAAGAAAGATTTGGAACATTACATAAAACAGGCACTTCAAACTTGAACGAATTGATAACAGACTGCGGATATGTTGATGCTCAATGTATGGTTACCATGTTGACTACTGGCACATCTCTTCAAGCCGAGTCATAACGTACCTCTCGTCTGATGGCAATAACTGGAGCGCATGATGACTTGTATCGCCTGGTTAGCTAATGTATGCGTGGCCGTCCCCCACTTCGTTTATGTGTATCCGTCCGTGCTGCGAGGTTTAGCGGCCCTTCCTTGAGACAAAGTACAGCCTGAACTCATCCGTGGTGTTAACTATAACATATACCAATAGCTATTGTGGTTGCCGTGGCCTCTAGCTGTCGAAGTTGATCAAATTGCGTGCACACACTGGAGAGCGTCTCTTCTCACCGCCGCCATGTTTCTCTTTGTGCGCGGTGACCTAAAACAAGCGTGACGTCACTACCGCATTCTGCAGTGGGCCAGCGCACGCGCTCACACTAACACGGACTTGCTGAGCGTCCGTCCTCTTAGCTCAAGAAATACATAAGCAGCGCACCGCTTTCATAACATGGACAATACATTTGTATATTTGTTTTAAGATTTCTAGGCCATGATCAACGCAACGTAGTCTGCTCTATACATGAGTCGATTCTCCGATGCTAACTATTTTAGCTTTCGTCCATGTCATTCTTGTATACAATGTAGTTACGCCTTGGGAATGAACTTACCCCTTACCATCCACTATTACGTATTGTCCTGTTGCTGTTACTGCTCTACGTGTGCCATTTTGAATTATGGTGAGTCCGACCACGAGTGAGTCAATAATGAGCTTCATATTTTCTGTTTCAGTCATAGATCTATCAATTGGATTAACGTCATTTATGGGAGCCGTTCAAGGTTCTATATCGAATAAATCGGCTTACCTTACTCAGTGCCAATTAATTTTGAAGCTACTGAATTTGCCGTAGACCACCCGTCAGAGATTGGCGGCTACCACGCGTGTGGTGTATTGTGTTGTGCCCAGAATAAGTTAGTTAATTATAAACGAAAGATATTATCTTGCTATCGGGTAGCTATCTTTAGCTTCAAATCTTATCACCGTCCGCGCTCTACCCAGCATTGATCCACTATGGGATCAGGCTACTTGATAAGATCAATTGCGTTATCGGGTAATTGCGAAGAGGTATTATCGTAACACATTTAAATACTCAAATCATAGTCATATAAAACACATTTATTGTCACAAATACGACAATACATCAGCAACATTCTTAACATGATACGGGACTGATTAGTCGTTATCTATATGCCATCATATAAACAGTTGCATCAAAGTCATACTAAAGCGTTGTAGCTCAGCTGTCATGGGGTGAATGGTTAAAAGCAGATGCGAAGCTGTTGTAGTCAGCAATCAGAAAGACTAGAGTCCACTGTTAGCTAACTAATCACTAATCTAAACCGTGTTCCTTATCGTGGCGTTAGACCATGATAAGTTATAGCCATGCTCATCTAGTGGCAAATTACGTGTGCGACATGGGCGCGTTCCGCCACAATAGTCATTTTGCCTCTCTCGGGACACAATTAATTACAATTATCGTTCACGACCCGGCGTGCTTAATTTGAGTCTGGAATGGCTACCCATCCGGCGCCCTGGTCGTAGAACGCGCGGGTCCCTGGCCAGGTGACATCCCCGGCATTGACCCCATCATTGGTCGCCACACGTGGCATGGTACGCTGGGGCTGACATGGACCCGTCATGGTGCCCCGAGACGGGAGACTGGCGTACGTGGGCTCAGAGACAATCCCGCTGTCGTCCTGCTGGTTGGTGACCGGGTCGGGGAGCGGCGTCTCCCAGATGTGGAGTAGTTCATCAGCCGTGCTGGTCTTGGATTGTTCTTGTGTAATTCCACCCATCGCCATCGGGTGGGGACCTTGCAGCGTGCAGTGTCCCTGGATCGGGACCGGTCGGCCTGGGTAGTACAAGAAGGCCTGCCCGTCGTATTCGGGGGCCGTCATGCCGACGCTTGGATGCTTTACCTTCCGTACTGGACGCCTGTGCATGAAATTGAATATTACATTAGATATGCAAGCGAACATTTTTTTCGACACATTGGGTCCAGGTGAATGTCACACGATTTGAGCAGAAGCTATATGTCAATTATTTAATGGCAATTCCCAAATAACATTATGCTAGCTAGCTCACCTATATACGCCAAGCGAACCCATGTAGCCGCATTTCCACGGGTTGAAGCATATAGATTGTATTATGGTCTGAACACCACCGAAAAAATCATATCAACATGCACTTACCTGCGACAGCAGATATAGCCAAAGATAACTACACATAGAAGGACCACAACCAGTACTGCCAGACCAATGATGAGTCCCACCGACAGGACTGCAATGGTAGAGACGCTGGTTACGAGCAGCCCGTAGTTAGTTTACGAAAAATCTATTGATACCGTAGTCTGATGGTAAAACTTCGAACCGCATACTTAATCGAGACATACGTTTTTATACCAAGACCCTTTATTCTAAATACAAGGTCATTCCAGAAAAAAGATCTCTTTTTGTAATGCCACTCGTATAATTAATACGCAATCTAGCGATACTTAGATTTAATTTTGGTTCATCTCATACTCACTGGCAGGCATTTTGAACGCGTGGTCACTGGTTGCCGGCGGGGAAACCACTAATGAGAATAACATACAGGTATTTAGAAATGTAGGACTGAAGAAGGTCTGTTTTCGCCTCCTTGCTCCGGACATCATGAATCAGTTGCTAGCCACTTCCCCCCTTATGCAAAGAATGAACAATCTGGCAATGTAACCTAATACTGGCAAATTCGTCGATACATCTTCCAAAAACAATACCGCTCTCCAGGTTTCATAAAGAAGATGTCAACGCTCAATACATATCGATATCTATTTTGCTTTTATACTGATGTTTAATAAACACTTAAAATCATATATATATATACAAAAAAAGGAACAAACCAATTATGATTTGCCAAAATAAGGCAAGCGCACACATGCTAACCCTACATACTCACCTCCACTGGAACAGTTGCCGACAACGCCCACCCAGGTGTTGCCTTCACACTTGAGATGCCAGGAGTGTTCACTCCACTCGCAGCCAATCACGGCCGTGCTGCCGTTTCTCTTGTACCAAGCATCAAGTGGGGGTTTCACATCCGGGCAACCAACCACTAAAATACAGCAAATTTTAGGCATGTATGTGCAAATTTATAAACATCTGCATGAATATTTATATATTATTGACATTCCCGTAACTAACGTTACATGTATGAAGTGCTTATGTTCATACCTTGCAGCTATGGCTTCTCCTTCGGAATTATACAACGATTCTTGCGTCGATTTGAAAATAATCTAACCTTCAAAGTGCAGCAAGAAGCGACCTCGGCTAGGCCTGGCAGCTTTAGGAAGAAGCTGTACTTCCACTTTGCCAGAAGCCGAGTAGTACACGTGGCGCTCCCTGGCGAGGCCCCCACACAACGTGTTGTTCATCCCCAGCCGTGTCTCGGAGATGTAGCCATAGACGTCACATTGGCCGGAGGGCTGTAACTCGCCACTGTCTCGGGTTGTCCAGCCGAAGTCCACAAGAGACACGTTGATCCTCTGTCCGGGTGAGGCCTCGATGACCCATGGAGTGTCAAGGTCACCGCATCCTGTGCTGTCTGTCACGTGGCTAGGAATCATACCTTGTTGCCCTGCCACCCTTGCCTCCCCGTCTGCAGGACAATGAGATGGGACTTGTTTCACTGCAACAACAGAAAAGTGATCATGTGTGACATCATGGAATAATAAAATATATATTGCCTCGCGAGAGATATATAATGAGACATTTCTTATTTGTATGATATTATTATTGTCATACAGTTAATGCACATTTATCCCAACATGTATATATCTATGGGACTCGATTAGTATATACAATAGTTATTTTTATATATGTTGAATATTCATATATTTAACATATGTATATGGTAAGTGATTATTAAAAGTTTTGTGAATGTAGTAATGATGAATTCATATATATATAACTTACATGCTGGATATGCCAGTTTGGGCCGCACTGGCTGGCTATCAAACGAATAATCAGACAGTAATTACTGGCTGATGATGGAATATTATGATGATCAAGACGTATTATAAGCCATATAACTTTTCAAAATGTAAAAAAATTCACCAGACCGTTTATAGTGATGTCGTATGCACTATTCATCGACATGGTTATGCACCTAATATAGGTTATCATAGTAACTATCCAATATTGGCCCGCGGTTCACATGCTAAGCAACGGGGCCGTTGTATACCACCCTATATACCTTTAATGCATCTGTAACTTGCATCCAGGTATGGCGAAAAGTCTTGGGGACATGGGTTGCCTTGACTCAGTTGTTCGTTACCTCTGTTGACGAGAACTTCACAAGATTGCATCCCAGAACACAACCTATCCAAGACAGCGAGAACGTCTTTGTGGCAGCCCAGCTCGCCATAATCTCGGGCCACACACCGGCCGATCCTCATACGGCCGTACTTAGCATATGTCATCAGTATGTCTTCACCGTCAGGACACGTGGCGCGGAACGACTCCCCAGCACACACCTCTCTCTCGGCGCTGGCTGTGGGGAAACGGGATCATGAGATGTGTTCATGGATTTGCTACGGAGCATATCAGGCTATTTCGTATTAATAACGATAACATTAGGACAGACTGATATTCCTTGATCAAATTGATCAGAGTGTTTCAAGTCTCATTAAATGTATACATGAAAGCCCAGAAAGCTCAGTACGCAGCTTCGATGGACATATATATTGATGATCGATACGCATGTGATAATAATTTATGCTGATAATTATTATAGGAAGACTAGACTATGAGTAACAATTCCCACAGTCGAATACATTATATATCAGTAAACACATTTATTAAAAAGGAAACGCGCCATATTTTTGTAACATAACTCATAAAAAATATCCGACTATTTATAAATACATGAAATATGTTACAAGTCACTGTGAACAGACGAGTAACAGTATGGCATGTACCTACCTGTAGGGGGACGGCTGAGCGTTGTCAGTAACCACAACAAGAATAGTGTGATGGGACGAACATTGTACGACATACCTGTAAAAAAATCGTACCGTTAAGAAATAGGTTGGTCGAGTAAATTATCCTAACGTGTACGTCATTAGTTTACCGAAGACTTTGCGAAATGAGAGTAAATGATAGGTTAAGAGAGGGTGAGAAGGGGGATTCCATGGTCGAACTTGGATTTATCCAATAACGTGCACAGGCAATGGGTTATCTACCAATGCTGAGTGTCCAGTGTCAGCCACGAGCCATCAATCGATCCCGACATAATTAAAACACACGCCATGCAATTATGGTAATAGACTGATACGGGTTAAAAATAATCATCGCATTTGTCATATCTCTCAGTATAATAAATTGATTTTCAGAGCGATCGTTAGGCGATCTGCATCAGATAATATTATTTCGCGTTATGACTGAACTGAAGAAATACTCAAATATTCAAAACGATACGTTTGCCTTGCAATCTGTTTAAATCTAAAGAAATGCACTTAATATATATATAGAGAGAGCGATTTCGTAGTGACGTTCCCTTGATAGTACCATTCATAGTTTCATTTTGATAAGATTCTGTAAGTTAGGCTTAGATCTAGCTTGATTTATTTTTAGTTAGGACAGAAGGTGCATCTTTGGAATGTGCCGGAGCGCAAGGTGGGGGGGGGGGGGGTGCAGGAAAATTTGACTATCGTTCGAATGGTAGGGAGATGGGACGGGCCATGCAGTTTCAGGTACTGGGGCGTTAAGACCTAGATCGGTTCAGCCCGTAAATGTTGTGTGTAAGAATTTCCTTGTGTACCCGCGGCTGCGTCGGGAAAGATCGGTGGCTTGATGGGCCTTCTCTTATCAGATAAAAAGAAGCGGCTAAAAGGAGGAGGGGCAAAACGACTGAATGAAACCTATGCGTAACAGCTATCCCCAGCATAGGTGTGGAAGTTACATCAAAATGCGGACACAGTTTAAAATCATTATATCGGTCCCGCAGTAATGGTGTTAAAATCTGCTCTCTGATCACAAACGATGCCGTGCTGCATAATAAAGTATTACATATATCTGGTATTTCCTCTCAGCTTCAACTACATAACAGTATTTTACCGATTTTGATATTAATGATATGTCACTTTAGTGAATACTAATGCTGTAAGTGCCAATACCTGTATCGCCCAAGCCGGATTGGGAGAATTCCACACGTGTGTTTGAGTGCATTATGACCGGGTAGAGCCCACTCCTGCGGCGTCAGTCACAACCGACAACGTCAGTGCTCGTTGGGTGACGCCGTGTGCACGATATATCCTAGTGTGTTTCCCACGGGCACAGTCGCGTCACCCACGCTGATCAACACTTACACTGAATTCCAATATAGTCTCAGACATCTAATTATCACAAACCACACATCGGCGTGCAACAACTTTCAGTGAAGCCGGCTATATGTCCCCAGATACGTACCGGTCACTCGCTACTAACTACGCAGGGCCGCCATGTAAATTCCTCTTTGTCTGCGTGACCTAGATAAAGGGTGACGTCAGTGCTGTAGTCTCCCAACCATTCGCACCTGTCGCCGATTTTGCGCGCTCCTGGCATGGACCACTCACTCATTGAGTAGATTGGGGAACAGCGGGGGTATCCCTATGCTCGTCTCGCTCTCCTTGGGTCTCATCATATTACGCATCACTTATGATATATTAAATGTTATTTATATTTGTGTTAAGCAATACATTTATGTCATATCAACACTTCATCAAGACTGTGCCCACTAATCACGTACCCTTAGGGGGAAATAGAAATCTTTGAAATATCCTTCATTGAGTTGGACAAAATATGAAAATATTGCGGTATACTTCGATATATTAATATATCAAATACCATATCGTTACCGAAAGTAATTTACAAGTACTTTGCCTAAATGCTACTAGTCTGTATCTACACCGAACGGTTGGTGGAAATACATCTTATTAGTTACACATGGCTACGTCATACATGGCCACGTTATGCCTATACCGTTTTCAATATCAGGGTTTATATTGATTCAGTATAATGTATGCATCTATGCAGTTGAGAGAAAAGATATAGGATTACCACTTCGTGAAGGCAATGTATTCTCATCCAAGGAGGCGAAGGTCACGAGAGGGGGGCGGGGGGAGCGAATGTAGGACCGCAGCCCCCCCCCCCCCGAGGGGGGGGGGGCAATGCAAATAGTTTCCCAAAATTCCCTGGTCGCGCTGTGAATCAGGTCTGACTCCGTGTCAGGCCATATTGCGAGGGATCCAAATAATACATTTTACCGACATATCGCTGCGGGCTCTATAATTGGTCAAAACCCAGCGCCCCACCCTCCCAACGTTAATGTAGGCGGATGGACGGTTTTATGATGTTGACAATCGAGGGTGGGGATTCACTTTAAACATTTACGCGAAATTCTTGCGACATGTGAGTGTACGGGGGAGTTGGGGAACATTTGAGGCTCTCAAGACGGCGGAAGCCTGGGATGGGGTGAAGGGGGTGTCCTCCATTGACCTTTGACAGTCCTTTACATCCTCTGGATTGAGGGGGGTTAACTCAACCCCCCCCCCCCCAATCATCTTGTGTCCGCCCATGGAGTGTGCTTGGTAGGGGGAGGGGGTGTAGTCATAGATTCGGCTGTACCGGTAACTAAAGGGACAGTCATAATGCCGGAAGCTGACATGATAACCGCACCGTGGGGGTCTCATAAAACGGCCCCACGTGGCAATCGCACCCCTGGAGGCAAACAGGCGTCCCAAGTATCTCTTATAATTGATCCTCCTAAGGTTTTAACTGGGAGAGCGCATCTCAGTCTTCGACTCATTCCGCTAGGGCTTCCGTTGTGTATATTTGTTGTCGTCTCCTTCCTCAATACAGTGTAGATTCGTACACTCGCCGCCCACGACTTCATACGATAAATGCGCTGCAGATGTCTCGATATTAATTTGTCGGGGTCCAGTTCAAGCACCAAAATGCACCATGTTTATATGACTTACTATTCAACGAGAAGTAAGCATTGAACAATCGATTTATTCAAACACCCTTGACTTCAAAATGCATTGTAACTGAAGCTTTAATCTTTCATTAAATTGGCGGGCGAAAGATGCGTCCCGTGACGTCATGGTGTCGTCACGGGCCCAAACCACAGTTTGTCCTGTAATTCCGTTAATATCGGTTAACACAGTGCGCCTTACTGCTTACGTAACGTTACATTGCTCCTGCGGAGCGTACATTGCCATACATAGCGCCAGCAGTGTGCATATTGCGTAGACTATTTGTCTCTTTTTATAAGTTATGGTGACTTCCGTTCATATGACGTTGTACGGTGTATCAAGTGCCAACGGCCGTTCGTACCTTTTCTTGCGGGGGGGGGGGGGGGTGGTAATCGCTATGAGATCATAGGTAGGTACAAATGAAATATGAAGGGCTAGTTGCCTGAATGAAGAAATAGCCATAATAATAATGAACATAGAATGTCTCGGTGCGGATCAACAGGTGCAGAAATACACGCTGTGAGATTTTCGTAATTGTCAGTGAGTCACTGATTATGTAGGCGAGACGAGGTACATCCGTTACACCATTGGTACTTATGTACACATGATTCATTAGCGTGCCCAACGGGTTGGCACAGGGGGCACAGGCCCCTTTCAGACCTTAAAGTCACATCCCTTCCCCTTTTCAAATTTTGTGCCCTCCCCCCTGTCGTCAAAAAAATACGTTTTCGGCCGCAATTTTGTTCAGCCACCCCCCCCCCCCCCCCGCACCGGTGGCAAGATATTTCAGCGTTCTCCCCTCCCCCCTCGCAAGATTTTAGTGTGCCCCCTCAAACAGTATCCGCTGGAATAGGATGATGCATATGCTGATACATACAACTTGGATGGTATATTTATTCAATGGTGAGGAGTGTGGGTGGGGGGGGGGGGCGCAGTTATACCGTTTATGACCGCTGTTCAGTCACAGAGAATTCAAAACAAAACCATGTCCACCACTTATAATACAGGATGAACTAAATTACGTAATGCATCCATATCTCCGAATAAAACATAACATAAATCGGTTTTTTGCAGGCATTTATTATGCTTCGTCGCCGACAAACCATTGATATGACAATTTATTCTCGCACGAAGCGAAAGTAAATCTACTCGAGCAGACGCCAGGTTTTTCATCGTGTCATTAAAACTCCTCATACGACAATTTTAAGCGAACATTATTATTGTCAAGATCTTTTGGGCACCTCCTAGACACAGTGTCTGTTAAATTTTGATGTTAACTTTGTCCGAAAAAACGCGTTATCATATGCCAAAAGGCAAAATCAGGCAGCGATTTCCTAATTTTTATGACGTGGTACACAAGAAAGCCGTAATTTACTAGATACACCATGCTCGCGAGATAAGGTGTTTCATCAACGTATTGCATACCGTACACTATTCGCCTAAATACATCGTCACTATTTTTTGTAATTCGGAGGGAAAATATTGCTGTACGGGTGACTTGCCCTTTAATGAGTCAAACTAGCGCTGTCCAATGTGGAACGATCATCCACGAGGGAACGTTATGTTAGGACTTAATACAAACTGGTCAATACGTCCAAACCACATCGCTATTACCACAAAGGGTCTCGGGGTTCATGTTGGCATTACTTTTCTGTTTAAGGCCGGTTAGATGGCAGAATGTACTAATATGTGATATGTGTTAATGCGACAAGCGCCGTCCATACAGTGGTTGTCGGGATTCGTGTGTGTACATAGCTACAGCGCCGGTACTGTGAGCGTGTAGATGGGCACCCTACCTGGCGTGAGTGTTCCTCCAGTGATTGTTTTATCGGTTCATATCCTCATATCTCAATATGATTGCTTTACATTATTTCGTAATATCTTATACTATATTTTACCATTTAAATAGTTCAATGACTAACGTCATACCTGTGAGACAGACCTTAGAATACTGATATTTACTGAGATGAACGTGTCCCATGTATTATAGCTGTTTGCTCCCCATGTAGCCACAGCCATATTGTTCATTGCTTTGGTTTCTTTTCTTGTCCCCAAAGTTTTTGGTTGTTTATACAATACACCGGATTCAGCAGTCGTCCGTTATTCCTCTCACATAGTGAGCGTATTGAATGCAAGCGATGCTCTTTAGAAAGGCCTTCAGCTCTTCAGCGGACCAACAACTTCATTACAGAGACGCCACCAAGCGGCAGTCGCTGACACTGGTGAAACAGCCTATCCACCAACATGTGCAGTAGAGCGGAACGACCGGGAAAACAGACAAGAACGTCTGAAAAAAAAAACGACCAGACGTGTTGCCAGCACCTGCAGAGAAGTCAGCCTGGTTTGAGCTCAGAAGCACGATCGACCGCCGCGTACAATTTCGTACAAACAGCTAAATAATTAATATGTATTTGGAAACAGTAGTACAATCTAAATAGTTTATAATATTGATAAATAAAGGGTAATTATTATGCATCGATATTGACGGATATTCCCCAGGTATTTCAATAGAATCGTCGTCCAGAGTTTAATAGTAAGATGCCCGAACTGCTCTTGCTGGGGCGTTCGATCGCGGTCGAAATGGCAGGTGAATGGGGGGTGGGGGGGGTACAAGTACAACTCCCTGAGAAGTGGATATCTAAGCCTGCTGGTTCTGTTGCATCAATCATTACTAATGAGGACGTGATGTGGGACATATTAACGAGTCTTTACGTCATTACACCCACACATGATGCGAAGTGGAAGATTTGAGACGGTGGACATCACGTGTAGTAAATGCACAATGCAAGCAATGCCTTAGTAAGGCCATCTGAACCGTTCTAGATGCTCCCAGCATTCCAGACCGCTAACATGTAATTTTCCCAGCGCGGAGCTATGGCAAGCACAAGTGGAATTCAATAGAATATAATTCAACATGCTCCAAATAATTAAACATGTGTACAATTTGTGGTATGCACTCCTTTGAATGAGTTGGGCATATCTTCGATTATTTATACATCTGTGCAATATAATTGGACATTCTTATAATGGAATTAAACACGTGTGAAGTTGGTTTGCGCATATAGTTCGTTCAATTTACATTACATTATTTCAATGTATAAAATCATTCTGATGTGAACTGACGTCCAAACAATTTGCACATTTGTCCCACTTAAAGTCTCCTGACCATACGACATCATCACCCCGCCCGTATATTGTATTGCGTATACCCACGATTAATGAACGACATGGCGCACCATAGTTATTTTCATCGTTGTTTAATCGTGACCCATGCAGTAACAGGCGAATCACAGCGGCACCCTGGCCCACATTAGGGCAGTCAAGCCGTGTGTGTTAGCATGGCGTACTTCATGAACAGAACCACAGTGTTGTAGTGGGCCAGCGGCAAGAGAATCCTATAAGACGACAGACTTGGGAGAGGCTGCATGTGACCAGGTAACGATATTATATTATAACGATATTATAGCATAGCTCATGCCTTCCATTTACTTTTGAATCAGCAGTTCATGAACTATAACACAAAAGACGGACCATGCGCATCGGCACTAAATTGCGCGTAACGCGACCTGAAAGACTGACTCGTGGCTCACACGTGAAATTATGTGGTGTTGTAGGCCGCATTAACTTTGTGAAAACAGGGGTTATGGTTGGCCGATGAACCTTCTCGGGCCGATGAGCGATTAATGGCAACAGGGGCTACGATCTTACCAGTGGTTACGCCCCGTAGCGATGCTACCTGGGGGAGGGGGTGGGGGGGTGAATATTATCTAATAAGAGACGGCGCCTGAGTGAGGCGGCGGGCGGTGGTGGGCGTCTGAGTGCGACTGGCTAGCCCAATCAGAGAGATCGAGACAAACAACCAGACTTTCTGTGATGGTCGAGGCGCGGAGGACTCTAGTTAGATCTGCCGTTCATGAGAGAGATGAGGTGGTGCGCCGATCGTGATAACAATTACAATTAGCCCAAAACAAGGTGTAAGCTGTTACTCAGTAATTGCATTAGGTTCAAATGATTTATTATGTTTTCACAGTGACCGAGGTGTAAAGCGTAACCAAAAGAAGAAATACTCGTTTCGCCTCTCTGCGCGCCTGTGAGAGGCAATTTGCGATTCTGAAGTGGCTGGTCTGAGAAGCTGCTGCCGTACGAGCCAGCCGGCCCTTGGGGAGGAAACGGTTCAAGTCCAACCGTTTCTGATCCCAAATCACAAAACGGTTGAAGTCCAACCGTTTCTGATCCCAAATCACAAAACGGTTGAAGTCCAACCGTCTCTGGTCCCAAATCACCAAACGGTTGAAGTCCCACCGTTCTGATCCCAAATCACAAAACGGTTGAAGTCCAACCGTTTCTGATCCCAAATCACATCAGATCAGTATAGCGTGCGACTGTTGTCTAGTCTGGCACTTGACGTGTGCTGGCTGCAAACGAGTCCCCAGAAGCAAGAGTTGGTTTTGACCCACATGCAAGTTGTAAATATAGTTGTGCTTTGTATATATATGTCTTTTGAGTTGATACGAGAATAAAAGTCATTTATGAGCACAAACTGTCTTTCAACTTTCATCTGTTAAATTAATTTGTGTGACAACCCCGACGGCTGCCTGCCTCCTCCCTACCCAGACGTCCTCCCCACCAGCCAACATTAAACTGGCTAAGCGTCTGAGAGAGGCGAGAATCGTCCGACACACCCAGACGGCGTGTGCAGAGAGTCTGAGAGGGGTGCACGCAGGCGTGAACGCCACTAAGACCACTCTGGCGAGACGGCCGCTAACAGTTCAGACAGTGTTATTGTGGCCTTCGCTATAGGGAGCTCCCCTTACAGACGCCCTCCCCGTAGCGACGTTAATCATTAATGGGTGAACAATGCCCCAGATAAGATGCCCGTGTCATGATTTGAACCCGGGAGCTATTGATCTGCGGTCCACTGCGTTAACCGCTGCAGCATAAAGGTTCCTTCGTCGACATAAGGCCAGCCTGTACGTGCGAAACCATTTCTCACTCGTTTTAAAAGCGATATCATACACTTTCGTACAATTGTAGGTACACCCACGGAAGTTCCTTCGCATAGGACTGCAAGGTAAGTCGAAACATTGCCCACTGAATGCCCGTTGAACGTATTTTTTGGAGACG
Source organism: Arenicola marina (assembly GCA_964019135.1). Lineage (NCBI taxonomy): Eukaryota > Metazoa > Annelida > Polychaeta > Arenicolidae > Arenicola > Arenicola marina. The sequence goes on from OZ025259.1 coordinate 32,932,429, forward strand.
CTGGGGAACGAGGTTCCATAAGCCAGAATTGCCAACCAGCCAGAAATAGATTGCACCTGATCCCAAAAGGGTGACGTGCATGCTGCGCGAATAATAAGATATAGGCCTATATTTGAGTCATCCCATGTTCGTAAGTAGGTCGTTCAGCGTGACGTGCATGCTGCGCGGGTAATGAGATGTAGCCCTATATTTTAGTCACCCCATGTTCGTAAGTGGGTCATTCAAAGTTCTGGCCACCTGAGAGCCTAACAACACGTAGATCGGTGGTTCGAGCCCGCTGTGGCCATGCCGGTGTGGTCGCAGGATAAAACTCCCATTCGCAAAGAGTAGGGTTACGCCCGGAGACATGGCTCCAGTCCCTTCCTTGTCCCATTGACGCGATATGACCAAACGTAGTTAAAGAGTCCTACGAATACAACCAACCAAAATCAACCGCATGTTGGTCCCCTCCCCCCCCCCCCCCAGTTTATTATGGGAGGGGAGACGGTTAGTAAGATGAGCTGCAGATGAATAGGTGTGTGTAATCTACCCCTTGAGAATGTTATATTTATCCGCCTTCATGTTATTGCTTGAGAAGGTTTCATGGCTAAGCGTAGCCTTGATGTGTACACGTGACCTTAAAGTGACAATTTCAACAAAACAGGAAGCAAGCGACCGGCGAGGCCGTCTGAGATATATACATTCCGATTGCTCTTATGGTAACTGATTGCGGTACAACGAGAGTGACTGATATGGGGAAGACCAAAGCGATCAACCTGAAGTTAATCGTGGCTGCCTTCAACAAATGAAAACTAATTATACCACCCCCCCCCTCCCAACCCCTTTGCTATCGGGAAATGAATGCACAGGTCCACGATGACAAGTCTGCCGCTATTCGGAAGCCGCACCGAATGTCATTTATAATGACGTATAGAGACAATAGACATCGTCTGCTGGACGTGGCTGCTCATGTGTTGTTAATGATATCATTCTCTTCAGCCTTAGCAATTGACCTCGGCTGCTGGACGTGGCTGCTACATGTGTTGTTAATGATATCATTCTCTTCAGCCTCCACAATGGACCTCGGCTGCTGGACGGGGCTGCTACATGTGTTGTTAATGCTATCATACTCTTCAGCCTCCACAATGGACCTTGGCTGCTGGACGTGGCTGCTACATGTGTTGTTAATGATATCATTCTCTTCAGCCTTAGCAATGGACCTCGGTTGCTGGACGTGGCTGCTACATGTGTTGTTAATGATATTATGTTTTTCAGCCTCCACAATGGACCTCGGCTGCTGGACGGGGCTGCTACATGTGTTGTTAATGCTATCATACTCTTCAGCCTCCACAATGGACCTCGGCTGCTGGACGGGGCTGTTACATGTGTTGTTAATGCTATCATACTCTTCAGCCTCCACAATGGACCTTGGCTGCTGGACGTGGCTGCTACATGTGTTGTTAATGATATCATTCTCTTCAGCCTCCACAATGGACCTTGGCTGCTGGACGTGGCTGCTACATGTGTTGTTAATGATATTATGTTTTTCAGCCTCCACAATGGACCTCGGCTGCTGGACGGGGCTGCTACATGTGTTGTTAATGCTATCATACTCTTCAGCCTCCACAATGGACCTTGGCTGCTGGACGTGGCTGCTACATGTGTTGTTAATGATATTATGTTTTTCAGCCTCCACAATGGACCTCGGCTGCTGGACGTGGCAGCTACATGTGTTGTTAATGCTATCATACTCTTCAGCCTCCACAATGGACCTTGGCTGCTGGACGTGGCTGCTACATGTGTTGTTAATGCTATCATACTCTTCAGCCTTAACAATGGACCTCGGCTGCTGGACGTGGCTGCTACATGTGTTGTTAATGCTATCATACTCTTCAGCCTTAGCAATGGACCTCGGCTGCTGGACGTGGCAGCTACATGTGTTGTTAATGATATTATGTTTTTCAGCCTCCACAATGGACCTCGGCTGCTGGACGTGGCTGCTACATGTGTTGTTAATGATATTATGTTTTTCAGCCTCCACAATTGACCTCGGCTGCTGGACGTGGCTGCTACATGTGTTGTTAATGCTATCATACTCTTCAGCCTCCACAATGGACCTTGGCTGGTGGACGTGGCTGCTACATGTGTTGTTAATGATATTATGTTTTTCAGCCTCCACAATGGACCTCGGCTGGTGGACGTGGCTGCTACATGTGTTGTTAATGATATTATGTTTTTCAGCCTCCACAATGGACCTCGGCTGCTGGACGGGGCTGCTACATGTGTTGTTAATGCTATCATACTCTTCAGCCTCCACAATGGACCTTGGCTGGTGGACGTGGCTGCTACATGTGTTGTTAATGATATTATGTTTTTCAGCCTCCACAATGGACCTCGGCTGGTGGACGTGGCTGCTACATGTGTTGTTAATGATATTATGTTTTTCAGCCTCCACAATGGACCTCGGCTGCTGGACGGGGCTGCTACATGTGTTGTTAATGCTATCATACTCTTCAGCCTCCACAATGGACCTTGGCTGGTGGACGTGGCTGCTACATGTGTTGTTAATGATATTATGTTTTTCAGCCTCCACAATGGACCTCGGCTGCTGGACGTGGCTGCTACATGTGTTGTTAATGATATTATGTTTTTCATCCTCCACAATGGACCTCGGCTGCTGGACGGGGCTGCTACATGTGTTGTTAATGCTATCATACTCTTCAGCCTCCACAATGGACCTTGGCTGCTGGACGTGGCTGCTACATGTGTTGTTAATGATATCATTCTCTTCAGCCTCCACAATGGACCTCGGCTGCTGGACGTGGCTGCTACATGTGTTGTTAATGATATTATGTTTTTCAGCCTCCACAATGGACCTCGTCTGCTGGACGTGGCAGCTACATGTGTTGTTAATGCTATCATACTCTTCAGCCTCCACAATGGACCTTGGCTGCTGGACGTGGCTGCTACATGTGTTGTTAATGCTATCATACTCTTCAGCCTTAACAATGGACCTCGGCTGCTGGACGTGGCTGCTACATGTGTTGTTAATGCTATCATACTCTTCAGCCTTAGCAATGGACCTCGGCTGCTGGACGTGGCAGCTACATGTGTTGTTAATGCTATCATACTCTTCAGCCTCCACAATGGACCTTGGCTGCTGGACGTGGCTGCTACATGTGTTGTTAATGCTATCATACTCTTCAGCCTTAACAATGGACCTCGGCTGCTGGACGTGGCTGCTACATGTGTTGTTAATGCTATCATTCTCTTCAGCCTCCACAATTGACCTCGGCTGCTGGACGTGGCTGCTACATGTGTTGTTAATGCTATCATTCTCTTCAGCCTCCACAATGGACCTCGGCTGCTGGACGTGGCTGCTACATGTGTTGTTAATGCTATCATTCTCTTCAGCCTCCACAATTGACCTCGGCTGCTGGACGTGGCTGCTACATGTGTTGTTAATGGTATCATTCTCTTCAGCCTCCACAATGGACCTCGGCTGCTGGACGTGGCTGCTACATGTGTTGTTAATGATATCATTCTCTTCAGCCTCCACAATGGACCTCGGCTGCTGGACGTGGCTGCTACATGTGTTGTTAATGCTATCATACTCTTCAGCCTCCACAATTGACCGCGGCTGCTGGACGTGGCTGCTACATGTGTTGTTAATGCTATCATTCTCTTCAGCCTCCACAATTGACCTCGGCTGCTGGACGTGGCTGCTACATGTGTTGTTAATGCTATCATTCTCTTCAGCCTCCACAATTGACCTCGCCTGCTGAACGTGGCTGCTACATGTGTTGTTAATGCTATCATTCTCTTCAGCCTCCACAATGAACCTCGGCTGCTGGACGTGGCTGCTACATGTGTTGTTAATGCTATCATACTCTTCAGCCTCCACAATTGACCGCGGCTGCTGGACGTGGCTGCTACATGTGTTGTTAATGATATCATTCTCTTCGGCCTCCACAATGGACCTCGGCTGCTGGACGTGGCTGCTACATGTGTTGTTAATGCTATCATACTCTTCAGCCTCCACAATTGACCGCGGCTGCTGGACGTGGCTGCTACATGTGTTGTTAATGCTATCATACTCTTCAGCCTTAACAATGGACCTCGGCTGCTGGACGTGGCTGCTACATGTGTTGTTAATGCTATCATACTCTTCAGCCTCCACAATTGACCTCGGCTGCTGGACGGGGCTGCTACATGTGTTGTTAATGATATCATTCTCTTCAGCCTCCACAATGGACCTCGGCTGCTGGACTTGGCTGCTCTGGGCGCTGGCAGCAGTCGCCGTCTATGTCATTCTGGATCGGCTGGTGCGGCTGCCGTTCCTAGGTGGCCGGAAGGATCGTTTCGTCCTGATTACCGGGTGCGACTCGGGCTTCGGCCACGCGACGGCAAAACGATTGGACGCCAGCGGATGTCACGTGTTCGCCACGTGTCTGACGGCAACTGGACGAAAAGCGTTGCAGGATGTATGTTCCAGTCACTTGGTGGCGCTGCTGATGGACGTCAGAGATCCAGATAGCGTCAATAACGCCAAGAGGGAAGTGGAGCGACGCCTTCCGCCAAACAGAGGTTCGACAAATATTATGTTACGCCAAGGAATATATATAAAGAATATTACTCTGATATGTTATGCAGGTTAGAGCGATAACAAATGTTTTCATATATGCGTCATTCTATGGCATGCCTAGATCAGACTGTATTAATTTAGACGCATATAAAAATGGAAATGTTTTTGACTATTTTTGCGCATTTGCTCGGCAACAGCATGAGCAGACCCAGTGTGTATGAGAACGTGTCAATCATATACAACGATTATACAACACGCATCTGTCTTCGTGACTAAACCTCAGATATAATAAATATAGTAATTATGCCTCGCCCCCATTGATTCCCCAGTCATTCATGGAAAGCTTTTAGAATAGTATTAAGTGTGACACTTTGAGTAAGCCCATCATACAATAGATATATATCAACAATGCTGGTATATTATTCACTTAATCAAGGATGTTAAGTAGTAACGAAAAGTGCTTCTGACAAGTAAGTTGTTGGTTTTGTAACTAGGCTTTATTTTGCCGTTGATATATGTTTACGGTAACGGTCTGTATACAAATTGCACGTCTCACACGTGAAGTAATGTATATAATTATGTTCTATGTTCTAGGGCTATGGGGTATTATTAACAACGCCGGGATCACCAGACCGTTTGGTCCCATTGATTGGCGCTCTACTCTCGACGATTACAAGGATTGCATCGATGTCAATCTATTTGGCGTGATTAACGTCACGACGACGTTTCTGCAGCTTGTCAAGAAGGAACGTGGCCGCATCGTCAACATGGCGTCCGTAGCTGGCATCATCGCCCCGTACGGCGTGGCTCCCTATTCCATCTCCAAGTATGGCGTCGAGGCGTTTTCAGACACGTTGAGGTCAGTGCATGATATTTTGTCCTTCATGTCGCTTTTCACACCTTTCATTAATATGTACACATATTTGACGGAACATTTTTGCAAGATCAAATTGTTAACATGCATCAAAGAAAATCAAATCAAATGACAGGATATAAAGTATATGTTTGTTCAAATGTGTATGCCTAGTTAAACTGGCGACCAACAGTGGTCGAATTTATTATATTGCTGGGTAACCATGGGCTGAAGATAGTGGCCCGGTATTTCCACTCTGGTCTTAAAATTATTGCTTCAACAAAATATTAACACGCGAACCACGATGGGAACGCCTAAAGAACATGTCATCTGTAAATCTTGTAAGAAACTAAAACAACTTTTCTCAACCGGGAAACTGAATGCACAATCTAGAAGGGGCCGACCCAGTGGCTCAGTGGGCTAGAACGTTCGCATTCAGTATTCTGATCACCTGAGAGCCTAACGGCACGTGAATCGATGGTTCGAGCCCCGCTTTGGCCCTGTCTGTGTGGTCGCCGGATAAAGATCCCATGTCCTTCTTCGCAAAGAGTAGGGGGTTACCCCCGGGGACATGGCTCCACTCTCCCTTCCTCTCTCATTGACGCGATATGACCAAAAGTGGTTAAAGCGTCCTGAATATGCAAATCTACCGACCGAACTACCAGGGCTTTATACCTTATCTGTCCCTCATCGCCGTTCCATCCGCTACATGTCGAGATGTTATAGGCCATAAACCGTGCCCCTGTCCTTATGACATAGGCCCTATTGATAGACCCTAACTCAACCCTGGTCCGAATCCTTGACGCATAATCCTTGACCCCCAATCCCTGATCTCTGACCTCTGCTACTCAATCCCCGACCTCTAACCCACAATCCCCAGCCAATAATTTCTAATTCCTGACCCATAATCTCTGAGCCCGAACCCTACTCTATGACTCCTAATAGTTAATCCCCGATCCTAATTATAATCTGGGTTGTGAAAGGGAAATAAAGAACGGATAAGACCCGGGTCACATATAAGAGCCCGCATACGTCCGTTTACTGTATTTCTTGAATTAGCGTTCTCTCCACTTATCAATGACTAAACGTTAATTGTGTGATCAATGGTTTTCTTGAACTATATTCATGCTATGCCATTATCGATCACGCCAATACATATCAGCGACCTTCCTAAATGATGGAAACATAATGTATTGGTGGCCTGTCGCACAACAGTATGTCGGTTGATCGTGTGTTTCTTAATTTGACCAGGAATGATCTTTTCCCATTGGACTGGACACACTATTGTAACGTCTTCAACTTCCTCATGAGTGAGTTAATCACCTCAGGCTACGCGCATATATGTACAGTTTTATATCACTTGCTAGGAGGGAGTTGATCCCGTTCGGCTGTAGCGTCCATCTCGTGGAGCCCGGGTTGCACAAGACCAACATGACGACTCTTGCCGTCTGGACCACCGCCTGGGACCAGGCCTCCCCGGAAGTGAAAGCCCAATATGGCGAAGACTTCCACGATAAGTGTGAGATGATTATCAGTGTGATGTTATCTTTTCAATCCACACGCCGACAACTCGCTGGAACATTCTTACAATTTGGCCTGTTGTGTGTACTCTATAACTGTGAACTGTGAGAACATGCAGTAGGGTCTTTGATTAAATATAGCACACACGTATATGTGTACATGCCAAAATGCAGTGAAGTATCAAGGCAGCAAGCCATGGAATATGCTCAGCAAGGAAGCAAAGTTAGCTAAATCTGCCGAGGAATTCAAAACAATGCTGTCAACCTCTGATATGTTCATGTGTCATTGTAAATCATGCACATTGTGCAACAAGGCTAATGGGTAAGAGTTAAATATAGGAAAGAATGGTTGTTATATTTTCATTATCGTATGTTGATTTATCTCATCAGCCCATCCATTCTATCATTGTCGGTCAATAGCACTTGTGCAACTGTTTATTGTTGACTTTTACATACCGACGTTAAATAAAACTTTATCTTATCTTATATTTTCTTGTCTTATCTTATATTGCAACATGACCTCGGTTGCTAGAACCAATGTTGTAACACTCATGTGTATTTATTTGTTTTCAGTGACATGTAACATCGAGGATACGATCCAGATGATTTCCGCCGGAGTGGATGGCGTTGTGGAGACCTATGAGCATGCGCTCTTCGGCCGGTTTCCACGTGTTCGCTATCTCGTTGGCAACGAAGCTCGCTTCCTGTTTCGCACGTTGACTCTCCTACCGGAGTGGCTGAGCGACAAGATCTTAACAGGTTTTTTGAATATCGCTCCACCCATCGCAGCAGGGTCCAAGAAAACAAACTAAGCTGCTAAAAAAAGGTTATTCAATCAACACTAGAACTCACTGATAGAACAATCCAGAAACTGGGTGACGGGAAAATCTCCATGAACATTTAGTTAGACGTCTTCAAGGCCTTTGACACTCTTAGCCACGATATTCTACTTCCGCAATTAAAACGTTATGGTCTGAGTAACGGTGCACTGAACGTCATAAATATGAATTTTTCGAACGTGAACAGTTTGTTTGCGTTGGCAGCATAACATCGTTCCAATTGGGACTTTCGCGTGGAGTTGCGCAAGGGTCAAGTTTAGAACCACTGCTCATTATAATATATGTCAATGATATAGAAAGGGAAAGCAAATTGTGTAAGGCTATTATACACGCCGATGACACGATATTATTTAGCATTTTAGAGAGAACGACACCAAAGGATTTAAATAAGGAACTACCAAATGTAAACGATTGGCTGAAATGAAATGAATTGTGCTTTAACATATCCAAAACTAAATGTGTGGCATTTCTCACGCCCCAAAAGAAAATACTATCACGAAACTTCTTATCAATGGAAAAAGAACGGTTAAATGGTTAAAGAACCTTCATCGACTCTGCATTCTAATCACCATCTACTTAATTGATTATACCACATTTGTATTATTGTATGCTTTTCTGAAGTCACCAAATCGAAAAATGAATAAAGTTTGCACACAAATGTATGAGAATTATAACGAATAACAAAATAAAATATCACACAGAACTACGGTTTAAGGAGTTGCGACAACTTAATTTTAAATCTAAACTCCTTTAAGAGGGTCGTAAGAACTTAACATTTAGCAATAAATATGTCAATAAGGAACTTTCGTCATATTGCCACCAAGTCTTGTAATTCCCAAGAATATCCCTCATACGTCACGACAACACTAGACAAATGCATAATTTTCATATTAAGTAAACCAAACACCAATTTGCCCACCATTGCCTTAGGTACTCGCTGCAACAAATCATGAGTAAAACGCCACAAATTATATTAAGCAAAACTGCAACTCGTACTAAAGGTATTCACTCAATATGTCAAAAAGAGCACCAACGAAACATACACTTGTGTATATGCCCACAATATGTTTAGCTATGATGTATGTGACACTTCTGCAGAAGCCCAGAGTTAAATATATTTATGTACCTATAACTATCTAAGTTAAATGGCTTATTTTGATGTATATTTCGTCACTTTTTTTCGGATCTTATCGCATAAAGCTTTTCTTGGAGGCTAGTTCCATGCCAGGGACTGGTATGCCTTAATGGGACTCTCTTCAGCCAACGCCAGTTAGTATTCGGATTCAGTGTAACATTATTTTGTTATGATATACTCAATGTGTTTCTTTTTATTTTTATATATTCGATGTAACACGACATTGTCTAGATAAACGACATTATCTCTCTCTGTCTCCTTGGAACGGGAAAATTAATTGATCAACAAATTCGCGCCGGTACGATATGATATAAGTAGGCTCATTCTCCTTCAATTCTTGTTCGTGGACTTTAGGCACTTTTTATCTCGCGACATCGATTTTAACTGTATCATAATAAAGGTGTTATTACAACAAAATGCCAGCACGCGAACCGGCGGGGCCGCACGAAATAATTATTACTCGTAAACTCATAGATTAGGATCGTTGATTTTTCAGAAAACATCGTTGGAAGCCCCTCCCTTCATGGATTAGGTGCTCACCCCCCGTGGCGGAGTAGATAGCGCGTTCGACTATTGTCGTGTGTCTTACACTAGGCCATTCCAATCAGCCAGTGCGTGGTTCGAATCCCACTTGGGCAAATCTCTATCTTCGTGCAGGATAACATTGCAACGGGTAGTGGGTTACGCCTGGAGACATGGGTCCTCTCGTCGCTGACATTCACATTGTCGCGATATCACCTGGTGATCCATGTTAAAGCGTCCTAGTATGCAATCAATAGGTTTCAGGGGTTCAATTACCCTCAAATTATTCGATCACCGGTCTCACGCTGTAGCTGGGAGTCACAGTGACAGTTTGCATTTGAACAGCTTACTCACGAAACATGGCCACATTTGTCATAAATAACTGTGTAGTGATAGCCGTCCTCAAAACGCCCTCGCATTTGCATATTTGCCCCTGATGATTTCGCCATGACCGACTCATTTCATTGCACTCGATTTTTTTCATTTATTCGCGTAAAAGACAAGTAGTCTCAACAAAATATTGTGTGTATAATGTGGCAAATGCCTGATTGTCAACTTGCTTGATATTATACAGGGGGGGGGGGTTAAACCGATTAGCCCACCCCCCACCCCACCGCACCGCAAGTTTAGGCGGTTTAGTCCCCTCTCTCAAGCAAGCGCACGTCAAACACTGCTAAAAGTCAAATGGCTGTTCCCTCCTGACCCCCCCCCCCCTCCCATCCTACAATTTTTGATATCACTCAAAGTTATTCCACCCCTCGCCTCTTTCAAAATCCTGGATCAACCCGTGTTATACATGTCTGTGAATAGTCAACATGGTGACGAGCTGCATGTTGAACTTACGCTTTAAGTAACGTCTTCCGGGGGTATATTATTTCATATCAAGCTAGGATAGTGTGGCATCCATTATTTGATTTCACGTAAGATGCCGCGATCATTGGAGACACCATAGCCATGTTGTACCGTTAAACCATACATTTATGGTACCGTACAGTCGAAACTGCAATTAATTCCAAGAAGCCTAATATATCACACTCTTGTAATTTCACAAACAAACCAAACAGGCGGACAGACCACAAGTATAATTGAGGGCATCATATTTATTCAGCGCAGTGAAAACGCCATGCGTGATATGCTATTATTACAGCAAAATTATACCGTCCAAAAACTCGGCACGGGGCACCATACGTCGGTCCACAGAATAAAATCTAGGCTGATAGCCGTGGTGTCTATTGACAAGTGCATCAAACTACTTCGGTAATCCTTTATTTTGTGATAAAGTATCGCCTCCCGTTCCCTCTGCATGCAAACTCGTTAATTTGATTTATTATTTATTTCACCAAATTAGATTCGTGTAACGTTGTTCCACCGTTCGCCATCTTGGATATACGTCCTGCCCCGATAATTGCAAGCTCAAAATTATGTGATATCGCTGACGTGACAATTGCAGCTCATACGTGATGACACGAAGATCATGATCAGTTTAGTCCGGTTTCTCTTCAGCTGTCGTTGCTACCGCCTTATGACCCATATGGTCGCCGGGTTGGGGATGTTAATTGCTGGGTTGAACGTAGATATCTTCTGGCGCTGATGCGCAAACCATTAGGCTTGGTGTATCCCTCTGCACACGAATGGACGACATCGGCGTATAGACGCCTGGTCGAAGCGTCTCTGGCGGCGGCGCCGGCTCACAACCCGAACGCCCCAGGGATAGGTCTCGATAGGTCCGCAGTGGCGGTGGGGTAGGCGCTGAACCGCCCGATTGACGCTCGGGGCTCTGGTTGAGCTGGTACTGTCGCTTATACCTCCACCCGAGGATAGGGATGAGATTGAAAAATATTTAAATTTTGAGGATGAATCAAGCTTGCAATCAAGGGACGCTTGTTTAGATAAAACAATACAATAACATGAGCATAACAGTTATCAACAGTGCATTAAGGGTTGATCTGTGGAATACGTCAGCAATTTCTAGCCTTTATTATGATTGAAGGTTAAGCGGGTCTTTGGCTGACAGAATTAACGATTTACAGCACTTTAATTGTTAATTGTATGCAAAGTGTAGTCTATCAAAGTAAAAGTCGTCTTACATCTCACGTAAGCCAAAGGCGAGACACGCGCAGCCGCACATGATTCCAACGACAAATGCTTCTACTATAAGTGTGGTCAGTGCAACTGGAAATAAAATATCACATAAGCAGACATGGGTGTAAGCGGATGAAAATGGGATGAATAACTTCTAAACGATTTCACCCCCGTGTCAGCAACATGCAGTTTCACCCAATGCAAATTGCCTAAGATAATAACAAAGGATCAGGATGGTAAACGATGGCAAAATGGGCGGTTTGAGATTAAGGAATGGGGAGGCGGGAGGGGGGGGGGGGGGCGGGGGGTGAGGGGGTTGAAAGGCGAGGAGGATGAAACAACATTAAGATTAGTAAATTTTGTGTTTTGCAACTCGGGTGCGCATGTGCTGGCCCGGGTACGAATGGGTTAATGTGTAGGTTTTATTGATCTGGCACCAGACTCGGGGAGGGATCGAGAAGGCAGGAAACGAGCAACGTGGGAGACTCAGTAGACAGGGGGGTCGGACAAAAGGACTGGCTCCCCCGTTAAGACGTCACCGGTGGCAAGTGCCCCCTCTGCCCCCCCCCCCCACCTGCCCTCCCCACTTGCATTTTGTTGCATGTTGCTTCGGACGCGGCCTGCAACAGGCAATAGGTGAATCGACCTTGATGTTTGTTGCGTCTTGGAAATATCCGCAGTGCATAATTGATTCGATGCCGGTAATAAGCATTTAAATATTCACAGAAACTGTGAATACATTTCGTAGGACTATCGGGGAGTATCGGGGACTCATATATACATAGCTCGGAATAAAACATATAACGGACTTCCTATAATCAAGATACCTGTCATTTAATGCATCATTTTCTTATGTACTATTAAAGCAATGGACCCCGAATATTCTTCTCTGTTGAAATGCATTCACGTATTACAGTAACAAATCTTTTCCATACGTACCGGCACAGATACCGTTGACCATGCACCAATCCGGCAGAATGCGTTCTGCAAGAATAATGGACATCCGTTCTATGAACCGACGACTGTTTTGTAACTTTAAACTGTCAACGAAACCATGACCCCAAACATATATATTAGGGAATTTAATGCACACCAATTGCCAATGTTTAACATCCGCCAACCTGTGCACAAAATATGTGAACTACACACAAAGCTGTGACGCAGTACACACATCTTCCAATATACGACCAGTTGTCCATTGTTTTGCTTACTTTACCATTACGTGCATCAATAGCAATGATTTAAAGATATCTTCTTACCCATTATTCTTGGTAAGTCCATTGCACGCCGTAGTAGTCCGTAGAAATCAAACAGTTGATACAGTCGTCGAGTGAACTGCCTAATGCGCGTGCAATTCGGGCTCGGCCTTCTGTTGGGTGTTCGGCACTTTCAGCCCTGATGACTGCCCTACGTGCTATCGCAATATCAGGAAGTAACCTCAATGTTTATGATGACGGCTGTGTAATTGGTTGGTACAGTAGTCGGCAACTATATGTATGACAAGCTAGATAAGTGTCCATCGTTGCTAGGGATATTTTTGCCAAAGTTTCGAAACGAGAATATATACATCCGTAAAACCATCGAGTTATGCCGTTTAAGTTCGCACGAAAAGTTCATTTTCGGCGTAGCCTCACCAGCTCGTTGTGATGGGGCTGTCGATCAAGACACCATGTTCAATATCACTAATTTATAACATCCACCACTTTGGTGCATATTTTTTCTATTTTAAGCCGAATAATTGTTAGTCTAATGGTGTAGCCAAAGTGTGGTTTGTGAATAAAACCCGTGGTACTGATGTAGGCATATAACATGATACGCTGACATGATATGACATGACATGACATCGCATATGATTAGTGGTCAACATTATAGTGTGAGTGATTGGCATGGCGAACGTTCCTTAGTGTAGGGCAGATCCAGGAATTTGAAAAGGGCGGGGGGGGGGGGGCGTCCAAACTTGAGGACCCGGGGGGCGGGGGAGCGGGGGGCTCTAAACAAAATTGCATTCTGGGGATCCACCAATTTTTTGACAACCTGGGAGGGTCCGCACCGGGGGTCCACGGGGGATCCGGACCCCCTGTACCCCTCCCTGGCTCCGTTGTTAGGGACACATGCACTGTGTATTCGTCCTATCCCGAACATACCCTACCCTTACATGATGACGACATTCATACCGCAATAGTACGTTCGGCGATCACAACTGTTATGTTACTGGTCGAATGGTGCACGCCTATTGGGAAATTATGTATCATTTTCAGATATTACTGTTGTCGCATTTAGCATTGATTATGTTTGGCCGGTTTCAATTAACACATCCCGCGAATCTCGTTCTTCTAATTGGTGTATGAGATGAGTCGTTCGCCGTTGCGCCAGGTTACGTAACCCACACGCAAGAGCCAATTTGATGCAAACCTTTATTAGTCAGATAAAATGCAACGCTTACAATGCAAGAAACACTGATTTATTGCATGCTAAATATCTGCATGTACATCAGACGCATTCAACACGCGGCTATGCTATATTATATGCACTTTCGTTATACAGTATGTAGTATGACACCAGACGACCCACAAATAGTATTAACTTAGTCTGCGTCCGGTTTCATAATCTACGTTTCAGTAGGGATGTGGAGCGTCTGGATGGCGTGTGTCAATCAAAAAGGGTTATATAAACATGTTGAGTTTGCTCAGCGGGGACACGTGCATGGGGCTGCGCCTCTTCCTCCACCTTCTCTACTACATCCTTTTCATTCTCTGCCTCCACCACCACCTCCTCCGCCTCCACCTCTTTATCATCTACCGCCTCTACCACTACCTCCTCCGCCTCCCCCTCTGCGTCATCTTCCTCCCCTACCGCTTGTCTCTGCTGCTCCTGCTCCTCATCATTGTGACCCACCCGGGGAGGAAAGCTGGTGTAGTAGGGCTCTGCGGGTCTCGCTGAGGGCCGCTCGCGGTCTAAACGTTCGATGGTCGTGTACACATAGCGCTGAAGTGACGGTGTGGCGGGCAAGGCCCGCTCTGACTGACAGCTTGGGACCTGGTGCCTACGATCTGGTCGCTTCGGTTCACACCTGCGGGCACAAGATGAGTCGTTGCAAGGATGCAAAAATAACCCATCGCCAATTAAAACATTAATACTTGTCACACGACAAGGTTGGGATCCATATTATGGCGGTCGGATGAACAACTGACAACAGTTGAGGTTTTCCAGTTTTGTTATTCACAAAAGTCAAATATATATACACAACACTGGAACCAGTCACGCGGATAACACCGGTATCGAGACACCCAGCCACGCTCGACGACACTGGCAGCGAGACACACAGTCACACCCGACGACACTGGCAGCGCGAGACACCCAGTCACGCCCGACGACTCCGGCAGCGAGACACACAGTCACGCCCGACGACTCCGGCAGCGAGACACACAGTCACGCCCGACGACTCCGGCAGCGGGACACACAGTCACGCCCGACGACACTGGCAGCGAGACACCCAGTCACGCCCGACGACACTGGCAGCGAGACACACAGTCACGCCCGACGACGCTGGCAGCGAGACACCCAGTCACGCCCGACGACTCCGGCAGCGAGACACACAGTCACGCCCGACGACTCCGGCAGCGAGACACCCAGTCAGTACACAGCACACCAGCAGCAGTGGCAGAAGCAGTCCCGGATGTCTTCAGCCTGTCTCCCTCGGGGTCTCTCTCTACACCTTCTTCCAGGCAATATATATACTGGGGTGCCGCACCCATAACAGACATGATTGGCCGATCGCCACCCATCCCACAAAAACACAAGGCCTATCACATGCAATCACTTGTCACACTAAAACCAAACACACTGAACTGCTAACTCAAAATCTACTCCCCTAACCCGGACCGCTTGCCTGAAACATACATGACTCCAAATGAGTGACAGATGATGCGGGAAGCCTGCCGATAGGCGCGAAACTACATTGACGAACGGTCTACCCCGTGACAATGACCCTCACCTCAAGAAATTGCTTAACATTTTCTACACATACATATATACAAAACGAAGTCGACCGTTTGTTTATGATTTAGGGGTCCTAACGAGTCCGGACTCCTTCACCTTGCAGTATCTACTATACACTGAAAGAATGAACCAAATCATGTCGCACCGGGCTAAGTTCACTTTCAGCCAGTTTGCGTGAATCCGATGTAGAGGTCCTCCCACTTATTCCACAGTTGTGGGCCTTCCTGTAATTCTCCGCTGCGGCGACGAGTTCTTCGCGGCTTCGGATCTTTCGTTTACGCAAAAAGATCGCCAAATCAGGAACACAGGCGTTCATGAAACGTTCGCGGATGAGTAGTTCACGCAGATCTTTGTACGTATACTTTGCTTCTGCCATATCCATCCAACGATCTAAGTAACTATCCAATCGTGCTAGAAACTGACTGGACGATTCTCCCTCTTCGGCGCGGGACTCCTGAAACATTTGGCGAAACCCGTCCTCAGTTAGATTAAAGCGATCTAAGAGGGCCTCCTTTACCTTCGTGTAGAATGTCGCTTCTTCTTCTGGCATCCGGTAGTACACTTCGAGCGCACGGCCAGTCAGGAGTACACTTAGATTGATGGCCCAAGTAGTCCTCGGCCACCCCTGACTTGCCGCATACCTCTCAAAACGCACTAGATACGCATCAAGTTCATCGCGGTCGCCTTGAAACGCAGGTAATCTTGGGGCTCTGGATGACCCACTTACCACAGTGGCAGACGAGGTAGTCTCGATGCCGCTGGATTCGGTCCGGGCTGCCGCCTCCAGCTCCTTTGCCCGCAGAGCATCTACTCGCTGGGCTGCTTCAGCTTCCAGGACCATCTTGCGTTCATCGCGGGCGGCTGCTCGTTCCTCTCGCTCGATGTCGTCGACCCTCTTCTTCTCATCGAGTTCCATCCTTCTCATCTCCAGGTCATCCAGCCTCCTCTTCTCATCGAGTTCCATCCTTCTCAACTTCTCTTCTCTGGCTGCAGCTACTTCTTCCTTAACGAATGTCTGCAGTTCACTACCTTCATAACCAAGTTTCTCGCCTACGGCGATCACTGAACTCAAGTCCGCCATGTTGGTTTTGAAGATTATCACAGGGCGCTGATTAAGCTACACAAAGTTCACTCTTTGCTGCATCCAACCGCTCATAAATACAATCCCGGACGAGCCCCCATTTCCTTGTCACACGACAAGGTTGGGATCAATATTATGGCGGTCGGATGAACAACTGACAACAGTTGAGGTTTTCCAGTTTTGTTATTCACAAAAGTCAAATATATATACACAACACTGGAACCAGTCACGCGGATAACACCGGTATCGAGACACCCAGCCACGCTCGACGACACTGGCAGCGAGACACACAGTCACACCCGACGACACTGGCAGCGCGAGACACCCAGCAGTTAACATGCGAACAAGCGAGGGGGCGTGAATTGCAGCCATGAACGTGGCTTTAATTGTGGGAGGTGAACAGGTGAACAAAATGTCCTTGCATGGACCTTCTAATGACTAAGTAACGTAACCAGGATACGTAACCTCGTTTCGTGGAGACCGACGACTTCGTGATCAGATGCGGATATGCTAATTTAAGGACTACACCCAGAGGTATGAAAAGCAACTAGAAGCGGTGTCATGCTATTATGACTGCGCAGAAATAGTATTGTCATTTGCTTCGGGATCACAGTCAAATCAAACGTTAAACAATATGTGGATACTGCTCCGCTCATGTCGAGCCGCAATCCAGCGTACTACATCTAGGAGATATCTTTCTTAGACGTTGATGAAACAGGAAGTCTAGCCGAGTCGATTATCTAACCAGTTCCTCCTATACAATTGCTTGCCATGTGCATCGGCGTTGGTTATATAAAACAGAAATTCCGAGTTACAAACATTTAAAAGAAGGTTTATAACTAGACATACGTACATCATGCGATATGCTCACTGGGGGATGGGGGGGGGGGGGGGCGGCGGAGGCTAGGGGGGGAGGTCGTGCTCCCAGATCATGAAGAATAAATGTCTATATTCCCAGATCACGAGGAATTAGAATAAGAACTCTCCGCATGCAATGGGAGGGCGGATACACGATACTAAATTGACGATTTCCCGATTCGCGGTTATTTAATATTAAAATTCCCAGTTCACGATTAATGAATATCCTTAATCACGGCGGTCGGCTAATACCCCATTCCCAGTTCACGAAGAATTATGAAATGAACAGCCTAATCCCGAGGAACGCAAATACCCCTTGCCCGCCCTCCCCCCCCCCCCCCCCCCCCTCCTCCCCCACTGGGGTCCTTACATATTCCATTGGTACAACCAAAAACGACAAGGATATATTTACACATCAATCATATCCTGGCATACCTAAAATATAACTATACATTTCACAATGGGACATGCATTGTTATCTTACTGTATGCCATTGCTTTGAAATTAGACATAAGTTTGTTGAAAAGATTCATTTCACCTTCGACATGAGACGCAGACAAAGCACACACACGACGCCACACATCCCAGGATCATCACCTCGATGACGACGGACGTTAACGCCACTGGAACAAGACACAACGGACATACTCAGAACCCATAGCGACTGAAGCTAAGCGAAATAAACACGTGTTTAGGCCGCTTCTATGAACAGAAACACTAAGTTGGTTTACGGAAGCTCCTGGATCGACGATCAATGATGAATAGATGAAACATGCCTCAGGTAGGTGCCCAGTCTGGGATCCCAACCTGGATTCGAATTATATTTCCACGTATGAACTATGAAAAACTATGAAACTATTGGTGGCATACTTACGCCCACAGAAAGTACCGGCTCCACACTCTTTCGGCAAAATATCTTCTGCAAACCGAACCAGTTTCACATATTATGCATTAATGGCATTGGACACATACTTTTAGCATACTTTGCACCATCCATCGGGCCCAATAGGGCCTTTTTCCGACACAGCGATTTTTTAAATCGAAAATTCCACACTGGGGCTGCCTTAAAATCGACATGCGACCTTAGACCTACCGACAAGCGGCATGGAACGCTTCTTAAAATCGACATGCGACAAGGCTATCCCCGTCAGGGGTCCTATCCATATCACGCCCTGGTGCCATCAAGCCATAATATGAGACAATATTGATAAAGAATACATGACACTCTTCTACAACTTATTAAATAGCATAACGGTAGACGAGCTACACCCAATAAGTATGTGGGTTAGCAGAAACATTTAGATGATTAAAGCATACGCCTACCCATTAATGCCGATGTCTGCTTCACACGTGGCGCTGATCGAGAAACCTATGTATAATAGCTGACATCATTGCCGCGCGAAAACGATGTGATCTCATTTAGAGGGGAACAGAAGGGACAATGCTTAATGCAAATACTAGGCAACTACTTTCCTGTAGCGCCAACACGGATGTTATTAAAACATGGTGGCAATATTTGCTGGACACCGACATCTGTTGACCGCACTTAGACCCAGGGACTTAGATACGTCTCTGCTTGCATATTACAGTCTGGGGGTGGGGGGAGGTACGTATGACATTGCTGGGTTTGGGGTAAAGCCCCGCCTTTTTCACCGCCAACTTTTGCTCGGTCGAGGTTTTACCGAAAAAATCCGCTCGGAAGGGGTATTTTTTTGGCGCTTTATGAACGCACATTTTCAGAGCCACTCCCCCCCCCCCCTCCGCCCCACCCCCCACCACCCCCGCCCCCGGGTCGCATTTAAAAAAAACAAACTATCTGTTCGATATGTTTCATCACATAATATCCGCTATCTCAGGCATCAAGGCATCCGCGGGACCCCCCTCCCCCCACTAAATTTGTATACAATAGATACAGGGGTATCACGAATCCGTACTGTATTGTTACCATACATCGCTCAGCTGGGTCTCTGTCAGCGGCGAACTTCTGTGTAAGAACAGACAGTTTGTCCTCATGACCAGTATAGATTCCAAGCAAAACCGTCTGACTCAGACTGAATCATTTATTGTGAGTAGCGTATCATACATTCAGGAATACCAGGAAAAAAAGTTGACAGATTATAACACAAGCTGCGTTAAATTACATAATTCGGATTCAGCTCCCATTCGCAAAGTGGAGCTCCGTTACCCCGCTCAGATGGCTGCTGACGACCGGGATGACAAATTTCAAGATTATTGACTCGAGCACAGCACAGAACTATATACATTAACGCGAGGCAGTAATTGTGTCAAGGGTACAAGCTATATCCGATAAGGCTAATTTGTACAACAGTGCAAGGTGCGCGAGCATGAATCACGTGACCTCCGTGCTCATGCCCGAATGTACGCAGACTCGGCCGTTATAGCGACCCCGTGAATGGTTTCGCTTTGCACATTATTGCCAGTGCCGCCGCTACGGGACAAATGTAAAGCATGGAAGATAATACCACATAATAAAAATGGATTAGAGAATGCCACGAATGTATTCAGCACAGGTGATGAGCTACGCTACGAGCACTGGGGTTGCCTGGAATAGGGTCACCTAGCCCAACTTTACTTTACTTACCATAAATGATTGGTTATAATCAGATACTAATTATTAATAATAATTTACTAAAGAATATAACGGAATTAGGAGACAATCGGTCAGTTAAAGCGACAAAGGCGCTAAGCGGATATGTATTAGCCAGTTTTTATTACCTATATAATTATGTCCAAGGCTCTCAAAGCAATATTTTGGGTAATTTTTTGGCGAAAATCAACATTTTGGCCGCTAAAGCAATCGCTATAAAGCATAAAACAGTGTCGCTACAGCTAGTACGACCGAAATTTTTTGCCGACAATGCATGATTCTGAAGAACCTCACGCCAGTCGTGATTTCTAGAAGCATACACAGTTGAAACCAAAATGCCATCGCACAAAGCGACTAAATCCAACTATAATACAAATTTCTACAATTATCATTACGTATGTATATTAATAAAAAAAAACGCTATGCCAACGAGAACGCATCACACACTAAAACCGAACACATACTATTCAGTGTAAAAGTCGCGAAGCTGGAAATTGCGTTGAGCGTATGTCGACCAAACTGGTTGCAGACAAACGCTATCATATCTTGCATATCATGACAGCAACATTACCACGGGGTGATATGGATACGTACATTAACAATGTTAATTACTTTACTCGTTACCCACATTGGGCCACGTTTTGTCTCGTTCATCAAATGTTCTGGTTCCAGATCAGGTGACGTCGCCGCCTTTGTCTCCTTCGCAGCCTGCCACGCGTGGCATTGCATCCTGGGATGGACATGGGCCCGCCATGGTGCCCCGAGAAGGTAGGCTGGCGTACGTGGGTTCGGAGACAATCCCGCTGTCGTCCCTGGGGGTTGGTAGCCGGCTCGGGGAGCGGGGTCTCCCAGATGCGGACTAATTCATGGGGTATGTTCGACTGATGTGGTTGTAATGGAATGCCTTGATACGCGAATGGGATTTGTCCCTGAAGGGTTTGTCTTCTCTGCATGGTGCCATGTTCTTGGATAGGGATGGGTCTCCCGGGATAGTACAGAAATGCTTGTCCGTCAATGTTGGCATCAAATGGTATCTCTCCTGTAGTTTGCAAGGCTCCTCCTCGCTTCCTGCAAACAGTACGGCAGGAAGAGCAAATGTCTCGTTTGCTTCCAGTGCAGTGATGTAGTAGTCTATATGATACGCTGTATATATCTATCAACAGACAGATTCATTTGGGTGATAATGTGCTGTTTACAACATTCCTCCTATGCCATGTTATTGCAAATATGCGTATAATTCCTCCAAGGCCAGTGGTAGGTTCTTACCGTTTACAGCACACGTAGCCGATGTTCAGGATACATAGCAGTGTCACGACCAACACGCCCAGACCCACGATAAGTCCCATCGTCAGCACTGAAAACAAATAGGTGAAAACCGCATTATTTGTCACGAAACAGTTCACTACATTTACGAACGATTGACACTTCGTTCAATTGTTAATACTGAGTCCGGTTTGGTTTCATTTGCATGGCCCCATGTTCGATGCGATGAAACAATTCACAACGTCAATTGCTACCGGAGACGAGAATTCAATATGCGTGTACTTACACGGGGATAAAGTGAACAACTTGTCATCTTCTGGTGCTGTGTATACTGCTGCAAGTAGCAATGATATCAATTCAACTTGCGCTGACGTTTGTATGATGACAGAGATAGATAGACAGGTTGCGTACACAGTTACATCAGCTATCTAGCAGTTTTAGTATTGTGATTAAATATGCTAATGATGCATCAAGTGTAATATAAAACCATGGCTTCGGGTTCAGGCTAAGGGTGCATGCGCTGGACTATTGCTGTCGGTGTGGGCTATGGCTTTTAACGCGGGCTATGGCTATATATGCTTGACATGTGCTCCAGGCTAGGGGCGCGGGCTATGGCTCCATGCGCTTGACTATTGCTTTTTGCGCTAAACTATGGCTCTGTGCGTTGGACTAGTGCTCCAGGCTCCGGTCCCCGGTCTATGGCTCCGGGTTATGGCTCCGGACCGCGGGCTATGGCTGCAGATGTGGGCTATGGCCGCGGGCGCACCTATGGCTTCGTATGTTTGACTAGTGCTTTCAGTTCCGAGTTATGGCTCAGGGCGCGGGTTATGGCTCCGGGCGTCGACTATGGCTCCTGGCTATGGCTTCGGGTGCGGGCTATTGGTCTCTGCGCTGAACTATAGCTCTGTGGGCTGGACTATGGTTCCTGGCGCGGACTATGGCTCCGGGCAAAGGTCATGTGGCTCCAGTCACCGGGCGGTGGCCCCAAGCGCGGGTTTCGGGTTATGGCTCCAGGCGAGGACTATGGATCCGGGCTATGGATCCAGATGCAAGCTATGGCTCCGGGCGCCGGCTATGGCTCCGTGCACTTGAATGGCACTTGGATGGCTCCTTGCACCGGGCAATGGCATCCTGCATTGAACTATGGCTATGTGCGCTGGACTATCCACTCAAATATCATCCATCAATATAAAAAGTCACTGCTTACTTTGATAAAGGTACCACATTGAACATATATTCAGTGTCACAACTATGGGATAACCAGTTCAATATGGATATGGTATCCTTTGAGAAACAAGGAAGCTCTCCCTCCGTTCATACCACCCCCTCCCTCGCCCCCCCCCCCCCATCCCTCCGTCCAAGCAGACCCCACCCCCCGAACAACATTTTGCACAAATTAGTGAAACTGATAATGTGTTTAAGCAAAATAAGGGGTCCAACAGTCTCCGACAGACCCTGGCGCTGGCCTTACAATCAAGTAATGACAGGCCATTGAAATACACGTGGCCGCTTACTCCTAGCTTCCTATATTTAGGACACCAGCAGAACGACGAAAGTTGGTATAGTATAATTTAATATTTCAGAACTGGCAAAGTACGTTCTATTTGGCAGATCATACTAGAACAAAACACTATGAACAGAAAAAAATAATACGTGTTTGAGTAAGTTGTTGGCTACATTGTTGAAAGTGTAGTACAGCAAAAACTCACTGAATGCTGATGCTATCACGGGTTAGTGGGCAAACAGTTGCACTCTGAAGCTGTATTATAATGCAGCGCACAGAGCCGCAATTAACCGTAATTGACGAATGTCTGAGCAGCACAAAATGCACATATCATAATTTACACCAGTTGTTGGAATTCGCTTTCGCAGACGGACAGGACCGCTGGAAGTTACTGCTTTGGTCGTGCCCATTCGTTCTGGATGGATACACGGAAGATGAGCCCCCGGCTTCGTCTGATTTATATCATGCTACTGGCGTATTTCATAACAGGTAAAGACGGCCTATGCTTGACCATGCATGGAACGCATTACTGAAGCGGTACATTGGTAATGATACAGTTCGCTCTGCTATCATCAGTACGATATGTTTCTCTCTCACGCGCGGACATTTCACTTCCGTATATTTCGGCCCAGGACGTTTCGGCGCCGGACATTCAGTTCCGTATAAGTCTCGGTAATAACATGTTGCTCTCGCACTTTTCAGTTCCAGCAATGAATACTGAGTCTATCAAGTTGGATCACATACTAATCATTTACTGCATTTTGTACCAAATGTTATATGACAATTAAGCGTTGCGTATATGCAATTTTGTTGCACTATAACTATTCAAATGTGAAATTCACGTATAATACTTTACAAGGCATGACATGACATGACACATTTTAGTTATCATCCAAGATTCATCTTTATTTAATTATAGCTGGCCATGCTGTCGAGGTATGTGATGGGGAGGTATTCACATCGCAATGCCAGGACAACAAGGTGATAGTGACAACCAAGGCACAATATGGCCGTATGCGACTCGGCCGATGCATGTCACGCCGCTTTAGCGAAAGTCTGGCTTGTTACAGAGACGTACTATCTTTGATAGATAGGCTTTGTTCAGGGAAGATGGAATGTGAAGTGCCCATCAATGTTGCAGTTAAGCCATTAGCCGAGGAAAACTCATGTGACAGAGACCTAGTTCGCTACATGGACGTTGAATATCTCTGTGTGAGAGGTGAGTACCTGCAAAGTGGAATATCAATGTAATACTCTTAATCACCGTATCGAGTTAAGACATATACGGATCACGTGACGCGACGAACATGGCATGAAATAAAACTGCGGGAAATGTCTCACGATAAGCATAGTTGCGCGAATTAATGTGGACATAAGTGTCCGTTTGATAAGAAATAATGATTTCATTCGATATATATGAATTCCCCATGTGTAAATGAACCGATCATAGTTGATGATCGTGACAGACATTGATATGTGATTGTGTGTCATCTGATAATTACATTCATTTGTGTTTGCATCCACATAACGTCAGTCGATGACTGCGGAACGGGGCGTGTCCACGGTCGTCAAGGCGTGTTATCAAGTCACCTGATGCAGGAGAATGCTTGCGGTGACTCTCATTGGGTCATCGAGGCCTCACCCGGACAGAGGATCAACGTGTCAATGGTGGACTTCGGCTGGACAACCCGAGACAGTGGCGAGTTACAGCCCTCCAGCCAATGTGACGTCTATGGCTACATCTCCGAGACACAACTGGGAATGAGCTACACGTTGTGTGGGGGCCTCGCCAGGGAGCGCCACGTGTTCTATTCAAACTCAAACAGGGTTGAGTTTATTATCACCGGTGCACATTCCGGAGATAACGATAGACGCTTCATACTTGAATATCAAGGTAATAAAATGTCGGTGTTCTTATTGTTATTTGTTGCGCGTCTTAATTTTTTTCACTTACTTGTGTATTTCGGGAATATAGGTCTCGCTTCGTGACCACCGCGTACTGTAAACGTTTGAAGGCGGCGGTGTCTTTTCTGAAACATATCGCCGCTCTCCGTCTTTTAGTGATCGGCTGCCCGGACCTGAACGCCCCTGTCAATGCAAAGTTCACTCGGAATGCCAGCACGGCTGTGATTGGTTGTGAGTGGAGTGAGCGATCCTGGCTTCTGAGGTGTGAAGGGAATATCTGGATCGGCGTGGTCGGCGTGTGTACAGGTACTACGTATTGCACCCATGTAGTCTATATCCGAAATCAGTTGAATTAAGTTCAACTTATTCGCTCATTCTAACGTGTATCATTGTGATAAATTGAATTTTAACGTATCGGTTCATCGTCCGTTAGAGCACTGTTCTTTCCTTTGCGTTTTTTTTGTATACCAACAACTTACATCACTAAATTGACTGTATTACAAAATGTGTAATTATTGGAAAACTCAATTTAATATTGCAGATGGCCGGACGAATAACTCGGTGATCGGTGACAACGGTTTCGCCTCGTCTCCAAGTTAGGTTCATTGGTTACGGGGCGCCTTTTGAAATAACCTAACGTCTTCTTTGATTGATTGTGCAGAAATTATTCTCTCTAAGACTTACTAATAATAGAGTTGTCTGAGTTGATATAGTGTGTAACTTGTTGCATGATATATTCCCATATGGTGTCCAGTGCCAGCTCCCACCGTGCAGTATTTATGTATCCTCGAATACTTCCCATCGTATCCGACACCTTTTTGAATTACGACTAGTTAATATTTACATCCGGGTGTTAGTCGATTGACCGCTAGGGAATTAATTGTACACCTAGTTCACGTGAATATGAAACATATATGTATGCATATACAATGTATATTTTCTTCTTTTTTTCACCCCAGTTTCACAATCCTTGATGACATCACTGTCGTTTATCGCTCTCGTGCTGCTGGGTATCGGCATATTCGGCTACATCTACTTTAGGAGGTAGGACACAGGTTCAGTTGAAGGGCATTGCGATATGACTATATATGCTTTTGTACTGTTTTTATTTTGCAATAACGATTAAGACATGTGCCTTACTTACAAATATGGAGAAGCACATATTCTCAGTAGCCTGGTAGATATAATACACATTGAAAATGCATCCAGCAGTTATCGGGATACAAAATACAACGATATCACTAATCTTGTTTTTGTTTTGCTAATTGCTCGACTTATGTGGAAGTTATCGACGATTCCAATATTTGTGCATATAAATGTCAAGTTTCAGTAATATGCTCGTCATATCGTCATCTCTCCCGAATTGTTAACCAAACATATCAAATTAGCGATGTTTCTGGATGTGTGATATATTGCCCACACCCTACAGGCGACAGCTAAAGAGAATGGATCGTCGTCGCCAAGTCTCAGTTGGTCATCCAGGGCGCGCCTTGCCCCACACGTCACCCCATGGAAGTTATGTAAGCCTGTCCATGGAACGATTGGACCTCCAGCCGGCCTCGGCGACACTTGGTCAGCCTTATTACACCATGCTTCCACCGTCGGATGGTGACCATGATGAGGAGCAGGAACCCCAGAGATATCCGGTTGAGCATGATGAGGAGGCGGATGAGCAGGAGATCAACCACGCGATGGAAGAGGTAGATGGCTCGGAGGGGACTGAGGAGGTGAGGGCGGAAGCGATGCAGCCACACGCACTTGCCCCCGCTGAGCCATCTCAACATATATATCTCACTCTTTTTGATTGACATGTTTCAACCAGGCTCTCCACATCTCTTTCAATACTGTTGTGAAGAAGTGTGGCGTGGAACAATTTGATGGCGAAACCGGACACAGTGGACAGCTAACCTACGTCAACACATGCCTCTTAGAAGCAAATTGAGGGCAGTCTATGGGCTAGGGGTCAATTGACAGTTGTACGGTTATTTTGTTTTTTGCATTGTATGCGCTGCATATTATGGAATCAATACATGTTTCCCTTTGTAATGTGTAGTTACTCAAATCGCACATGTTATAAAACGTATGTCGCCGACCCGGTTGTGGTTGAGTGTGGGACACTTCATCTGGCGCAAATACCGCAATAAGATTGCCTAATTAAGCCATTACAGTGTATGTTCTTGCGTTTATCAGCGTCGCTAACTAGCATTATCACCAATTAAGTGTTGAACTGTATCCACATACTTATATCTGTATATATATCATAACCTCTTCTTATCAATGTTGTATTGATCTTCTAATCGATCAATGTCACTGCATTGACTAATATTCAATGCCTTTTGCGGGTTCAATGTTGCATTGTAGTGGGTTTTTTCAGAGCGTATGCACGTTGTGTCCTTTATCATGCTTGTTTCATTAATAAAACATATATATCGCAACTGGATAGATGGCAATGTGTCTGCATACATCCAATAACTAAGTCTTTGTCGTAATTATGTTAACCACGCGATCACATGACTTGTAGGCGTGGTTCATGTTAATCGAAAGACGACTTGTACGAATGCCTAATCTCCGTAGTAAACGTTGTAATTTGCCGTTACAATGTCTTGGAAACCGGGGGGTGGGGGTTTTGTGAACGACTGATATCAGCTATGTCATATATAGGGAGCTTTATTTGTGCTTTTGTTCCCGCCATTAGGCACTTTCCCGTTGATTTGCACCTGTTGATTTGCATTAGATTTCTCTAAAATTCCGACTAGCAGGTAGTAAGAGTAGGGACAAACTTTTTGCACGCATTTTTAATGCCGCATACATGCGGATACTGCGGCGTAAAAGTAAGCTGTTTGGACGACCCCGAGTCTCTCAAGAACATATATTTGTCGGGCCGCCGTCCCAAAACCATAGCAGTAAATTCGGTTTAGACATAGGACTTGATAACGGATGTTATAAAAAACTACGCTCGAACATTTACTTTTCCATATCCTTTCGTGCTGAACCGCGCGAGTTTTTCTAAGGCCACGCGGAATATGTCATATCACGACCTGTGCTTACGCCCTCATATTTAACACAATATGGCGTTGGTTTCGATAGGACGTGAGGGTGGCGAACATCATTATGTCCTACGACAGACATATTGGATTTAGAGATATGGATCCTCCTATATTGGTAATCTACCAGGCGAAACATGGGCAGATGTCTGAAATATTGTCTTGGTGTCTTTTAATTGGCATTCCATGTAGATTCCTGCCCATCTATTCTGCTGCATATTGACGTCCTAGTTTCAAATTAAAAAGTAATTATTATTATCCTATCTCAAAGTTCCGGTACATTCCCCAGAGATATCGCTATCGCACATTCAGTCAGCTCAAATTACGGCATGCATGGCATTTTTTGATTACATCGAGCCACTGTACAGTAGTGATACATATATTTGCAGTATCTTTTCTTTTCAACATGATGGGTGGGTATTCCGGTGGCCAACTTTTCGATACAAAAGCATCGTATCGTTTTCCCCCAACCTTTGGCCATTGACGTCATTCTTGGTGTCAGTCAGGACTCCAGTCCAGGTTTCTTAAGTTCATTCAGATCATTACTTGCACTTGATTGCTGAAGGCCATTGTTATAGCCAGTCATAAATAAATTACCGCAAGTCATACATAAAAAAGTGCTAATGTTTCGGCGGAAGTACACCGACTCGTTCCAAAAACATAAGCAAATAAGCGAAATGGACACTTATCTAATATGTCATATATAGAGTTGCCTATAAAAATTGGTGAACGTCACTCTGGAATCGATTTTGCAATCACATTACTGTGATAATGGCAATAAACACTTACAACACTTCATTATGGCTTTCAGTTGATCCAGTGTATGATGATATTGTTATTTGGGGGAAGGAGCAATTTGTCCTTCTGATGACGTTCCATTTTTAATGTTTTATTTGTTGTTGTATACATTTGCCGAGTGATCTGCGTGTTGTCCTGTGTGACTCGGTCATCATCGCTGAAGTGCACTTTGAGTAAGGTGGGACCACTACCGAGCCCAGGCGAAGTGAGTCTCATTAATGCCGGGTTTACATGGTACGATAATTCCTTTAACAGTTGTAGCGACGGTCGAAGCATCGGTTGGTCAACAATTCACACAGACAAACCGCGTACCAACCGATTCACCAAATATTACCGCCACCTAGCAAACATACCATTCGAGCATCGTTTATAGCCTCATGCAAAAATGCCACACAGAAATTCGTAACTGTCATAATGCAAACAATATCAACGTGATCATCTCAAACGCTGATGGGCTAAAATGTTCAACGCCCATTGGTTGACAATTACCAAATCGTGAAGTTGATCGAAACTTTAGAACATGCGTTCAGCTTACAATGCGTGGGAAACCGGCCATTTCAATTGGTCGAAAAGTTGATTTGTTGCTATGACCTATACAGTGTATTGCATCGTGTGAATATGGTTTACTTCCCAGATATTAATAACAATAATGATCAACAACAGTAACAAGCTCTGTAGGCTCTGTGTACAACGTCACAGCATTATGTGCAGATTACTGGGTTTTTTTACGAGATGCTAAGCAGGCCACCGGCAATGAATTGTGTTGACGGCGATAGGTTCATAATTCACTAGCCAGTCCATAAGAGGTTACAATGATGCGAGCATCCGATCCAACAGTTGTTGGATGGTTGGTAATGCACATTTTGTGTTGACTGGTGGTTAATTTAAATCGGAACTTTTTTAGCATGTTTGTTCTTTGGATCATAGCCCCACTGCATGTTCGACCCCCTCCCCCTCCCAACGGCCCCCGCGTCGCAGCACGGTCCATAGCACGGATTTGCATTATGATTTCAGAACCCATTTTGCCGGATCGGAATGGAATGGAATGTTGGTGTTTTAGGCCACTTTTGTGCACATACAGGCTAAATTTGGCCAAGGAACCTCCCGAGACGATGAAGGATAAAGGAATGAAACATGCCCCAGATTAGGTGCCCGAGCCCGGATTCGAACCCAGGACCTATTGATCTGCGGTCTAGTGCGCTAACCACTACACCAGGGAGGCCCCCTTGCCGGATCGGTGCAGCGTCACCGGTATCTGTGTTTGTAAGTATCGGAAAAATCGATGCTACTGTAACACGCTGATTTTATAGACCCGTGGATTTTATAGTGATTAAGAAAATGATATTTTGATTCCATGATGTATGTACTGCATCGCCATTTTTCCCTCTAATAAATAAATAAATAAATAAATAAATATAAAACAATAAACAAAAATGAAAAAGTTTGATTCCATGGTGTCCAATGAAATATTTGTAATTAGATACGTATGCTGGTCCAAGCTAGAATTGATTTCACAAGTATCGAGATTTAATGAGATAATATATGTGAATAGTTGATTGGCTAGTGCCGGCAGGAGATCGTTTCCAGTGCGCAATACACATCAATGTCTATTCGTGTATCGCAAGTTGCTTCGTTCATGATATCCCTATGCATCTCCGTATCAGGTGTCAGATCAACAACACTCCAGATTGACCCATCAGCATCCGGATTATCACACAAGTGCGGCACGCACAAAACTACAAATCTTAATCGTGTTCAGAACATCCGCCAACCCTTGCACTCTTTCTCACTCCACTCCCTCATCCCGTGTCACCTCCGTTTAATACGGTGATCTTTTTTCATCTCCGGCATTTTGCTTTGCGTGAAACTGCAGTTTGTGGGTTAATCTTCGGCAATGTCAGTTTCATCAGTTGACACTTATGTCTTCTTGTATCATATTTTGCAATCCAGTTACAATGGCCACTCTCATAATAGAGACATTCGTCGTTGTGCGGATGCAACCGTCGCTCCTTGATTGGAATTTTACTTTAACACAGCAAACTTTGGTTCCCTGACATGACATAACTATTTGTAATATTAATTAACTGTTGCTCATCCTTATATTTTACAGTGAATGACCCACATCAATTCAATCAAAACAAAGGCTATATAACTACCTTATACAGATGTGGCTTTATTACATTCAAAGACCTGTTGGCAACAGTTATGTTTGTGTTAATGTGTTACGTTATGAAGTTTTCCCTTCGTTGCGAATTTTAATCGTTTTGACTATATTCATAATGATATTTTCGTATCCCATATAGGTGGAGACACAAGCAAACGTACCAACCAGACCAGAACTCTGGCACCCCTCACCACTGGGATCCTATAGTGACTTATCGCAGGGGCGTTTGAACCCTGAACTTGTGCTCCCGGAGACGCAAAGAGATAACCCCTAAACGATGACGCCGACGTGACCAAGGGGTGATCGCCTTTGCCCCGTCGCTGAGATATGTCTACCCTACCCCAGCGGTTAATGCACCCAACCGGACTCGATGTATGATAAGGCGGTCGTAACAAAGGACGGCATCAGCCGTGACAGCAAAAGGAGACCCGGACGCTGTTGATAACGGTGTTGGTTCAATCATGATTGCCCTGCAATTGTCCTTGTCAGCGATATCGCATAAGGCTAAACTTACATAAGTATCGGGGCAGGACGCTTAGCCATTGAAGGAGCACGATCGCGATGCTTTATTACTTAATGAAAGAAGCAGATCACTGGATGTGTCAGCAGTCACAACATTAACCATCCCCGATTTTACTGTTTGTCTTGGGATTAATTGCAGTCCGAAATTATAATAGCATAGCTTTCAATAAGCTGAATGAATATAATGCAGTTATCACTGTGTCAGTCCAATTTTGTGCCGTCACACTATCCCAGCTTCAGATCCAGCTCCAATATACTGCCATGAAATGTGACTTAAGTATGATTATCCCTGTACCTGTAAAATATCATGCAAGCAACCTACGACAATGGGGCATTTGCATCATTGTGTAACCATATATTAATATGATGTAGTTTTACTTTGTACTTTGAGCCAGATGGATGCGCACGAATACATCCAATGGAATCAAATGCAATTAATAAAATAAATCGACGTTGGAAAGAGCAACAATAACCGAACTTAAAGGTGTTATTATAACACATTTTGGCAGACGAGGGTTCCGTAAGTTCAGATTAAGGGGCTTTCAATAATTACAATGAAGCCAGTCTAGGAAAGTCTGGCATCGGAGCTGGATCGAATTATTTTACTTTATATACCTGAAATAGATTGGCTGATTGATTGGGTTAACTATGACGCTTCATTCAACCCGTGTATTGTACAATGGGAACGGTCAATGGAGGAATTGTGTATCTCACGATATAATGTGCGTCGCCATGCACCCGCTATACCCAGCGTTAATCCATCCCGAAATCCGCTTGTTAAAATATGTGCCCACAAGCACTGCCTGGTTAAATAATGGTTGTCAAACCTGACTCAAGACTGATAGTTATGTGTTATGGGTGATTAAATCTTGCTTGACGGTGCTCGGTATCCATTTACGGCAATTCCCGGTCGTTCCCCAACGATTCACATGCGTTTAAACCTGGCACTTAAAGCATGGAAGATGAACTGGCTTTCGATTTCATCACGGTACGGCCGTAACCTTATATCACTCTACAATTCGCTTACAACTCACGTATTACTCACGCCTGGCATTTACTGTGTATGATACATAAGGCGGGCCGTGGGGGTGGTGGGGTATTTGTTTAAATTGGCAGTCGTATCTAAGCCCCCCAATACCTCCACCCTGTATCGTGGAGTTTATTAGGATAAGTTTATCACCGCGGCAGATATACATGTATGTCATATGGTGGTGGCCCTTATATCTCTTACAGAACACAGGGACTCGTGTACGACACTATGGACATGCATTATTCTCGATTGACGGTCGATCATTTAACAATTCCGATGCTTAATATGCTGATCACACGAATTTCCTCGGTCGAATGATATCAGTTTGCTTTCTTTGATCCAGTTCCTTTGGGGGACGCAATTCCCAAATTCCCGGCTAAGATCCTGTCGCTAAGCCACTCCGGCACGAGGGTCAACGCACGTAACAGGAAGCGAGCGTCGTTGCCAACGAGATAACGAGCACGTGGGAACCGGCCAAAGAGCGCATGCTCATAGGTGTCCACAACGCCATCCACTCCGGCGGAAATATTCTGGGTTATTTCCTTGGCGTTACGTATCACTGAAAACAAATAAATACACACGGTTGTTACAAAATAGATGCTAGTAGACCATGTCATGTTGCAATGCATCCGCAAATGCATGAATAAATATCCGACGATGTGCTCACAATTCGGAGGTCACGTTAAAAAGATTTCCAATGGGTTGTCGTCATGCTGATTGGATTGTGGATATATATATAACCATCTCACCATGATCGTTGAATTCTTCGCCATATTGGGCTTTCACTTCCGGGGAGGCCTGGTCCCAGGCGGTGGTCCAGGCGGCGGGGGTCTGCGTCATATTGGTCCTATGGTACCCGGGCTCCACGATATGGACGCTGCAGCCGAACGGGATCATCTCCCTTCTGGATAAGTTACGTAAAACAGGGTATGTGTGTAGCCGGATGGGATCAATGGACAATCACGAAGAAGTTACAAACAAAACCTGAATTGACATAGATCGTGCTTGTGGCAAAATGTCCTAATCACATTACAAACGCACGATGATCAAACGTGGTCTCCAGATGTCCACGACAACGCAGGTTATCGTTATTTGTAGAGGTCGCTGAAGTGTGAGGTCGTTTTCGACGCGATCAGCACACGAAATGTCTTACTATTTACCCAAACCGAAATGCACCGCAAATCTACGATCCGCCCTAAGTTATTAGAGAGACAACGCTGCTAGTTAAAGCAAAATTTGGAAGTGCGCAATACGAGCAGGGTATGGTAAAACATATCAATGGAAATTACGAAAAGCGACACGAAGGAAAACAAATGATGCACGGACCTCAACGTGTCTGAAAACGCCACGACGCCATACTTGGAGATGGAATAGGGAGCCACGCCGTACGGGGCGATGATGCCAGCTACGGACGCCATGTTGACGATGCGGCCATGTTCCTTCTTGACAAGCTGCAGAAACGTCGTCGTGACGTTAATCACGCCAAATAGATTGACATCGATGCAGTCCTTGTAATCGTCAAGAGAAGAGCGCCAATCGATGGGCCCAAATGATTTGACGATCCCGGCGTTGTTAATAATGCCCCATAGACCTGGAAAATTAGTACATAACTACATAAATCAGTTCATTCAGGCCAAAATCGTGTTATGTCATGCATACCGACCGGCATGGAATCGATGTTCCATTGGCACGTAGAATATGTTAATGCAAACTTATCTGACGGACCCATACCGTCTAGTTTCATTACTGATGAGAATACAATTACGTTTCTACGTCACGATGTTGAAAAAGTAATCTGCCGGCTTGGCCGGCGATTGTCCTCTTATGGAGCTCCTTGGGCGTATTGATGAAGTTCATAATATACCAGAGAGCTTAGGTTTATACGTTTAGGGACATCGTAATATTTGTCGAACCTCTATTTGGCGGAAGCCGTTGCTCAACTTCCCGCTTGGCGTTATTGACGCTATCTGGATCTCTGACGTCCATCAGCAGCGCCACCAAGCGACTGGAACATACATCCTGCAACGCTTTCCGCCCATTTGCCGTCAGACACGTGGCGAACACGTGACATCCGCTGGCGTCCAATCGTTTTGCCGTCGCGTGGCCGAAGCCCGAGTCGCACCCGGTAATCAGAACGAAACTATCCTTCCGGCCACCTATAAACGGCAGCCGCACCAGCCGATCCAGAATGACATAGACGGCGACTGCTGCCAGCGCCCAGGTTAGCCACGTCCAGCAACCGAGGTCCATTGTTAAGGCTGAAGAGAATGATACCATTAACAACACATGTAGCAGCCACGTCCAGCAGCCGAGGTCCATTGTGGAGGCTGAAGAGAATGATATCATTAACAACACATGTAGCAGCCACGTCCAGCAGCCGAGGTCCATTGTGGAGGCTGAAGAGAATGACACCATTAACAACACATGTAGCAGCCACGTCCAGCAGCCGAGGCCCATTGTGGAGGCTCTGAAGGAAATAATATCTTTAACAACACCTGTATCAGCCACGTCCAGCAGCCGAGGTCCATTGTGGAGGCTGTGTGGGGGGGGGGGGGGGCAATAATGTCATTAACAACACCTGTAGCAGCCACGTCCAGCAGCCGAGGTCCATGGTGGAGGCTGTGTGGGGAGGGGGGGCAATAATGTCATTAACAACACCTGTATCAGCGCACCTCCAGCAGCCGAGGTACATTGTGTAGGCTGAAGGAAATAATATCTTTAACAATACCTGTATCAGTGCACGTCCAGCAGCCGAGGTCCATTGTAAAGGCTGAGGGCAATAATGTCATTAGTAGCACCCATTGCAACCATTTCGATGCGTCAAGGTCAATTACAGGTGCCGAACGCTATTTTATTAAGAGATGGTGGCCGTATTAACAAGTGCAATAACGTTAGATCTGAAGGCGGTACAAATCGTGTAACTTGACCCAAACCGCCCTGCGGCCCCTTTAATAGTCAATCGTTCTCATAGCGCAATTGCGTAGAACAATGAAACACGGCTGGCCGCACAAAAAAGTTTTTGATTTAAACATCCCGTCTAGCTGCACGTGCCACGTTTCTTATTTGCAATAATTTTATTTGCTGAAGAGAAGCGGCAAGTTAGCCTCTGATAATGAATGATCCCGAACAACACTGGCCGGCTGTCGCGAGTACAAGTGCACTCGATAACAACAATCTTCCTGGCACATGATTGGTTAGGATGGGTGCCCCCAAGCGACGCCATTTCATAAGACATGACAAGAAGCAAAGGATTCAGCCCCTCCCAACCCATGTTTTTCCCTTTTTCGGTCTGCAGTCCTTTTCCATTATGTCAGAGCCCCACCGGAGCTGTGGTGCATAGGTCCCTGCAGTGATTATTGCGGAGAGGAGGTCCGTGTATGAACGTGCCACCTATTTTCCTATTGAGACAGGTCAACTTAACCAGTTACCTATTACTTGTTGCCAATAAGTACACACAATAAGTAAACCGACCCTTTTTCCTTTGCCTGATGACTACTGGCAACCGAAATCTAGTTTAGCCTAATTGCGAATCGGATATGTCTTCATTTACATTATCCGCCTAACTCCTAACTCGCGCTATTGCCGTGATATCATTATGGACGCCTATAGTTCTAAGCCACTTGAAGCAACCTATCTCAGAGGCACGCAATTTGGGGTAGGGTCGTTCCACGCTGAAATTAAGATAAAATATGCACTTACACGGCGGCTTATTTCGCACCACTGGGGGGTATTCATATTAAAGTTACTAGGTCAATGAATTCTCAACAAGCAAATCGGCCGGCTGACTATACTTTCCGATTAGTCTTGGAACAACCGATTACGTGATCTTCATCGTGAAGTGAACGCACACCCCTTCGATCACAAGTCCGCCACTATAGCGACTGAGATACTCGTATTCGGGCTTCATGCCGACACATGGTGGTGGTAGAAACTTTAATGAAAGAATACTTCCGATCAAATATATCCGGCCCCGTCCGTGTAATAGTTAACTTCAAATGTGCTAGCTCGTGATGTGAGATCATGACCTACCTAGTTGTCCTATGTAAACATAAACACAAGAGAAATTCGACCACCGGTCGAGGACGAAAATCCATAAGTAAATTTGGAAGCTGTATTAATGGCGACGTTACGAGTCGTCAGGGCCAATGTCCACTAAAGGGCCTTATAGGGGCAATTTGGGCTAAACGCTGCCTTCGACAGGCAGTGTGGGACTGTAGGCGGAGCTTAAATTGACATGCAGTTTGAAGCCAAGAGCGCTTCCCTTGAAGCAATATTAACGGTACTTTCCTACCTTTTATTTATTATGTCTTCGTGACTTCACGAACTTCATTTGACGATAACGACAATATTCACGAGGGCTTCTATTTTGTTAAATATAACTACTTACGAAATAATGGGTGAACTCATGAACTTATGGGAGATGGTAGCTATTGCCAAATTACCTCAACATCAAGCAGGCCCAAACTTTCATAGGAACACGTAAGCTATGACGTTGACGCACACTTCGTCCCCTCGCCATAAGGTGTCTCTGAAGACGACGTGTTTAAGTGAACATGAAATTTTGTTCTCAAGAGCGATTGCTTGACTCATTATGAATGGCGCTACGAATTTTACTTTTTATCTAATAATACGTCATCGTGACGTGACATGACGTCATTTGACGTTCGCGCAAATGCTCAAGATGGCTTCTATTTCTTTAATATGTCTACTTATCAACTCGGGTTATGACAGCTATTGCCAAAGTGGCTGAAAATAAAGTAAACCTAACATTTCGTTGGGGCACGTTAGCTATGACGTCATTTTGACGCATACTTATCCCCAGCGCCAAAAACGTTACACACGGCACAAACTGTCCCTGAACACGACCTGCAACGTCAAGCGACCCGAAAGTCGCCATACCTTATAATAGCTGAGTAATAGCTTACGTAAGATGCGTGACGTCATGACGTCATAGTTACGTTATGACGTGACGCATGACAACGTCCAAGTGGCAATACGCCAAGTTTTACTGCCACAACTTATTCGATTAAAGAGCTAGGCTATAGAAAGAATAGTCCTTCAGCTATGGCTTGACGAAATGGCCAAAAGTTGCAATAGTTCATCATTGCGGAGACACGGAGACCTAGGACAAGAACAAAGAACACTGCATGCGAAGTGATATAGCAACTCATTATAGCAACTTTTACTAGTTCTCTGCCGATCAATGGTCCCTACCATTTGGCGTAAAGATCACAGCTCTGGCATGTTTTTCTTAATTTTGACGTTGTTTTAAAGATGGACACAATCTCCATTCACTCATCATTGGTGGCCCCGCAAAGGTGTCGTCCCACTTTGAAGCGCTCTAGCGCCATAACTGAGCACCATACGCCTGATTGAAGCATTAAGTGATATGTAGATGCTTATTGGCAACTACTTGGCGAAAATAATGCAATTTTTGAATTTTTATCTGATTTTTGACGATTTTTCTTTCAATGGCAAGAATCTGTATGTTTGTCATTAGGCCGGTGGCTTCGTTGCCATGGAAACAAAAAGTAATACAGATATCGCCATGTTTTTTTATAACTTGCTTTAAATTGATATTACCTCACTGTGTGGCGAAGGAGACTGAAATAGCTTGAGCGGAAGTAGGTCATATTCGATCAAGTTCATTTTTCCCCATAGGATCCCATGTTAAACGATTTCGACTATATACCGAAAAGTAATGTGGCTATGGAACCATGTTGACAGATTATGACTCAGCTTAGTATTATCCATCCACAGGTGCAAGCATTGAGCGATGGCTTGAATTAAGAGACCGTGTGAGCCTCTGCTAACACCAAAAAGCCGTATCTTTCACCATTGGCCAAATTTCAAAAAAATCCTCTGACGTCACTATTTGCTCCAATCGCATGCGATAAGCACTGAGGCTACTATGTATCATGTTTAACTGAGAAAAAAATGCCGGTGTCGCTTGATGGAGGCACTTGTGAAATACACGACAAAACATTTTTCCCGGCCTAAAGATACAGCGCTTTAACATGGGAAGTCCCATAGAGAACTGCCGTCGATCCTGGAACCGGAAGTAAGATAGGAACATATTGTTTTTAGTTTGCTATACGAGGAACTACGTTTCCTACAATATGATGCTACTCACTCATTTTTGGGATTTTTTTCAGATTTTTACGATTTGTTTAAGTACCAAAAGTGACGTCATCGTGACGTCACGTGACGCATCAAAGAACTCTAAGATTCGACACAACTCATCTCAATTCATATTTCTATGGCATATTATAACATCATAGCGATAGCGAAAATTGCGCCTTGAATGCTAGCACATCTTGAAACTGATCAGAGATCTCTAGCGTCAATATTAACTGAGATATAAGCGTTTTTAGTTATTTTTTCAAAAAATCGCTGTGACCTTGACCTTTGACCTTTTAACCTGGGTGACGAGTATGGTGTAGCCCTATAGCCTAGCCATTAGATACTAACGACGGCGAACCGATGTATGCAGCCGTTAGGTCACAAGACGACTTCCCGTTTTTTAGTGAAACAGACATACAAACCAACGAACAAACAAACACGACCAACTGACATATGACGAAAATTGAAAACCGTGCTTTCCACCGGGAGTCATTTAAGTGTATGGTGTCGGATCGCTCACAGCACGCACGTCTTTCAACACGATCGCAAAAAGGTTATGACATGGTACAGACCTACTGCTATGCTGAGCTATGTGGGTCACAAGGGCTCACTCAACAGCGGGACGCGATAAGGTTATGAGCAACAATTGACGCCTAGATCTATAGCAGCATTGGCATAATGTGCACTATATAACATATTATATATATACTTTACCTGAGTACTAGAGTCCTAGAGTACTAAATATCTGTTGTCTTATTCTATGGGTGTTACTGTCAGCAACCCTGTTGTAATCCGTGGAGTTCAGCTCATGAGATGGGAAGGGCTGATACTCGCACAAATATTGTCTTCATCAAGCATTCTGTGTAGCTCACCGTGACCTGCATCATACGCGTACCCGGCTTGGCTATACATGGCCAAGGGTAGATCTGCCGCTGTCATATACAGTACGCAACTGGGTCAAGTTTTACCGAACCCCAGGTACAGCGCTAAATATGGTACGCCATGTAGTTCATTAATTGGTCGATATCAATGTCATATATATATAGGTTGGCTATGGCAGTCTTTATGTAGGGGATATATGTACCATACGACCACTACCTTACTGTCACTACTACACTTCATTGTGATATCCATTTACATCAAAATCTAAATGATTATGTTAACCACGGACTTTCATTTCATTTTATTTCTATTGCCTATCACATCACTTTCTATGGTCATTTCTATTTACATGTCGCTGGTGACAATGACAAATGGTTTCACATTTTCACATGTCCTGGCATAACCATCAGCGGCAAAAAAAAACAGACCAGCACTTTGTCAAGTGGGAACCCCGCCAGCATGGGAACCCCACCACCCACCCCCTCCCCAAGTACTGGCTCGACCGTGCCACGACAGAAATGATGACTCTCGTATTCCAACACGGATAGATGCATACAACTATCAGCATAACGCGATCATGCAAAAACAGTATGTAAAAAGTATTACTGACTGTAGTTATCAATGAATATGATAAGTTGACCAGATATCAGTGTCGCATTGGTTCAAACCGTCCTCACTCCATGTACACCATATATTAATATGATGTCGGTTTGTTTTCTACTTTGAGCCTGATGGATTTGCACGAAACATCCAATGGAATCAAATGCAATGAATCAAATAAATCGATGTTGGAAAGAGCAACAATAGCCGATCTTAAAGGTGTTATTATAACACATTTTGGCAGACGATGGTTCCGTAAGTTCAGATTAAGGGGCTTTCAACCGATAATTACTATGAAGCCAGTCTAGGAAAGTCTGGCATCGGAGCTGGATGGAATTATTTTACTTTAAATCCCTGAAATAGATTGGCTGATTGATTATGTTAACTACGACGCTTCATTCAACCCGTGTATTGTACAATGGGAAAGGTCAATGGAGGAATTGTGGATCCCACGATATAATGTGCGTCGCCATGCACCCGCTATACCCAGGGTTAATCAATCCCGAAATCCGCTTGTTAAAATATGCGCCCACAAGCACTGCCTGGTTAAATAATGGTTGTCAAACCTGACTCAAGACTGATAGTTATGTGTTATTGGTGATCAAATCTTGCTTGACGGTGCTCGGTATCCATTTACGGCAATTCCCGGTCGTTCACCAACAATTCACATGAGTTTACACCTGGCACTTAAAGCATGGAAGATGAACTGGCTTACCCCATATCACTCTACAATTCGCTTACAACTCACGTATTACTCACGCCTGGCATTTACTGTGTATGATACATAAGGCGGGCCGTGGGGGTGGTGGGGTATTTGTTTAAATTGGCAGTCGTATCTAAGCCCTCCAATACCTCCACCCCGTATCGTGGAGTTTATTAGGCCAAGTTTATCACCGCGGCAGATATTCATGTGTGTCATATGGTGGTGGCCCTTATATCTCTTGCAGAACACAGGGACTCTTGTACGAAACTATGGACATGCATTATTCTCGATTGACCGTCGATCATTTAACAATTCCGATGCTTATTATGCTGATCACACGAATTTCCTCGGTCGAATGATATCAGTTTGCTTTCTTTGATCCATTTCTTTTGGGGTACGCAATTCCCAAATTTCCGGCTAAGATCCTGTCGCTAAGCCACTCCGGCACGAGGGTCAACGCACGTAACAGGAAGCGAACGTCGTTGCCAACGAGATACCGAGCACGTGGGAACCGGCCAAAGAGCGCATGCTCATAGGTGTCCACAACGCCATCCACTCCGGCGGAAATATTCTGGGATATTTCCTTCGCGTTACGTATCGCTGAAAACAAATAAATACACACGGGTTTTACAAAATAGATGCTAGTAGCCCATGTCAGGTTGCAATGCATCCGCAAATGCATGAATAAATATCCGACGATGTGCTCACAATTCGGAGGTCACGTTAAAAAGAATTCCAATGGGTTGTCGTCATGCTGATTGGATTGTGGATATATATATAACCATCTCACCATGATCGTTGAATTCTTCGCCATATTGGGCTTTCACTTCCGGGGAGGCCTGGTCCCAGGCGGTGGTCCAGGCGGCGGGGGTCTGCGTCATATTGGTTCTGTGGAACCCGGGCTCCACGATATGGACGCTGCAGCCGAACGGGATCAACTCCCTCCTGAATAAGTTACGTAAAACAGCGTATGCGTGTAGCCGGATGGGATCAACTGACAATCACGAAGAAGTTACATATAACACCAGAATTGACATAGATCGTGTGTGTGGCAAAATGTCCTAATCACATTACAAACGCACGATGATCAAGCGTGGTCTCTAGGGGTCCACGACAGAGTAGGTTATCGTTATTTGAAGAGGTCGTTGAAGTGTGAGGTCGTTACTGACGCCATTAGCACACGAAATGTCTTACTGTTTACCCAAACCGAAATGCACCGCAAATCCACGATCCGCCCTAGGTTATTGGAGAGACAACGATGCAAGTTAAAGCAAAATTGGAAGTGCGCACTACGAGCAGGGTATGGCAAAACATATTAATGAAAAGTACGAAAAGCGACATGAAGGATAACAAATGATGCACGGACCTCAACGTGTCTGAAAACGCCACGACGCCATACATGGAGATGGAATAGGAAGCCAAGCCGTACGGGACCATGATGCCAGTTACGGACGCCATGTTGACGATGCGGCCATGTTCCTTCTTGACAAGCTCCAGAAACGTCGTCGTGACGTTAATCACGCCAAATAGATTGACATCGATGCAGTCCTTGTAATCGTCAAGAGAACAGCGCCAATCAATGGGCCCAAATGGTTTGACGATCCCGGCGTTGTTAATAATGCCCCATAGACCTGGAAAATTAGTACATAACTACATAAATCAGTTCATTCAGGCCAAAATCGTGTTATGTTAGGCATACCGACCGGCATAGAATCGATGTTCCATTGGCATGTAGAATATGTTAAAGCAAACTTATCTAACGGACCCATACGGTCTACTTTCATCACTGATGAGAATACAATTACGTTTCTACGTCACGATGTTGAAAACGTAATCTGCCGGCTTGGCCGGCGATTGTCCTGTTATGGAGCTCCTTGGGCGTATTGATGAAGTTCATAATATACCAGAGAGCTTAGGTTTATAGGTTTAGGCACATCGTAATATTTGTCGAACCTCTATTTGGCGGAAGCCGTTGCTCAACTTCCCTCTTGGCGTTATTGACGCTATCTGGATCTCTGACGTCCATCAGCAGCGCCACCAAGCGACTGGAACATACATCCTGCAACGCTTTCCGTCCATTTGCCGTCAGACACGTGGCGAACACGTGACATCCGCTGGCGTCCAATCGTTTTGCCGTCGCGTGGACGAAGCCCGAGTCGCACCCGGTAATCAGGACGAAACGATCCTTCCGGCCACCTAGGAACGGCAGCCGCACCAGCCGATCCAGAATGACATAGACGGCGACTGCTGCCAGCGCCCAGAGCAGCCACGTCCAGCAACCGAGGTCCATTGTTAAGGCTGAAAAAAATAATAGCATTAACAACACATGTAGCAGCCACGTCCAGCAGACGATGTCTATTGTCTCTATACGTCATTATAAATGAAACTCGGTGCGGCTTCCGTACAGCGGCCGACTTCTCGTCGTAGACCTGTGCGTTCATTTCCAGATAGCGAGAGGGTTTGGGGGGGGGGGGGGGGTTAATTTGTTTTCATTTGTTGATGGCAGCCACGAGTAACTTCAGGTTGCTCGCTTTGGTCTTCCCCATATCAGTCACTCTCTTTGTACCGCAATCAGTTACTATAAGAGCAATCGGAATATATATATCTCAGACGGCCTCGCCGGTCGCTTGCTTCCTGTTTTGTTGAAATGGTCAATTTAAGGTCACGTGTACACATCAAGGCTACGCTTAGCCATGAAACCTTCCTAAGCAATAACATGAAGGCGGATAAATATAACATTCTCCAGGGGCAGATTACACACACCTATTCATCTGCAGCTCATCTTACTTACCGTCTCCCCTCCCATAATAAACTGGCGGGGGAGGGGAGGGGGGGGGGCCAACATGCGGTGGGTTTCGGTTGGTTGTATATGTAGGACCCTTTAACTACGTTTAGTCATATCGCGTCAATGGGACGAGGAAGGGACTGGAGCCATGTCTCTGGGGGTAACCCTACTCCTTGCGAATGGGAGCTTCATCCTGCGACCACACCGACATGGCCACAGCGGACTCGAACCACCGATCCGCGTGGCGTTATGTTCTCAGGTGGCCAGAACGCTGAATGACCCACTTACGAACATGGGGTGACTCAAATATAGGCCTACATCTTATTACCCGCGCAGCATGCACGTCACCCATTTTGGGATCAGGTATATCTACATAAAAGGATGCCCCAATGAACAATCTATTTTTGGCTGGTTGACAATTCTGGCTTACTTCCCAACATCTCCAAAAAATACGTTCAGCGGGCATTCAGTGGGCAATGTTTCGACTTACCTTGAAGTCCTATGCGAAGGAACTTCCGTGGGTGTACCTACAATCGTACGACAGTGTATGATGTCGCTTTTAAAACGAGTGAGAAATGGTTTCGCACGTACAGGCTGGCCTTATGTCGACCTTTAGGAACCTTTATGCTGCAGCGGTTAACGCAGTGGATCGCAGATCAATAGCTCCCGGGTTCAGGTCATGACACGGGGCATCTTATCTGGGGCATTGTTCACCCATTGATCGTTCATAGGCCCGAGAAGGTTCATCAGCCAACCATAACCCCTGTTTTCACAAAGTTAACGCGGCCACATCATTTCACGTGTGAGCCACGAGGCAGTCTTGCAGGTCGCGTTATGCGTAGTTTAGTGCCGATGCGCATGGTCTGTCTTTCGTGTTATAGTTCACGACATCAACTGCTGATTCAAAAGTAAATGCAAGGCATGAGTTATGCTGGAACTAACATGGAGGCATGGCCATTGTGCTGTCTTGCCGCGTGTCACGTTCCTGAGAGTCGTTATAATACCATGACGCTGACACGAGAGTATCTGACAAGAAGGACTTTTATTTGTCACGCCCCCCTATTTATAGAGTGGTCCCCTGGCGGTAAGATTTGCATAAGTATTCACACATAATCCGCCTAGCGACTGTTAAAGAGTTACATAATCATAACGCGCGCGTACATTACATCCTTTCTCTTTCATGTTTAAAGTACATGACATCACTATATAAATCCGCACTGAAGATACATTTAACTATCCGTAGCATTAACATAATACATATATATACACCTTAATCATCATCACGGAATCGAACTGGTCGACGGATCTGTCTCCCACTTCTGGTGACAGCTATCACTGACGTGTCGCCAGCTTCCCCGACTGCCTCGGCTTGTGTGGAACTGCTGTTCCGACGTTCAACAGCAGGCTGGACTGCTACATCAGGCGCTGAAACGACATCTGTGG
Source organism: Arenicola marina (assembly GCA_964019135.1). Taxonomy (NCBI): domain Eukaryota; kingdom Metazoa; phylum Annelida; class Polychaeta; family Arenicolidae; genus Arenicola; species Arenicola marina. The sequence goes on from OZ025259.1 coordinate 32,977,256, forward strand.
GTGTCGCTGTACTGACAGGATCTTCCTTGGTTTTTAGCAAATGCTCGCGATTCCTGCGATACTGAGCACCTGTCGGAGTTGACACAACGTAGGATCTTGCGTCGTGCTGAGAGTCCACCTTTACAGGTTCCCACGTTTTTCCTTTCCGCATCCGTACAGACTCATCCGGATCTAGATGTGACAGAGGAATAGTCCCTCTATCGTAATAAGTCTTTTGAGCAGTCTGAGCTTTCTTGAGAGCACATCGTACGTCGTCAGTGCTGACAGCAGATGGGTTAAGGAGGTTAGGATGCACTGGAAGTTTAGACTTCAACCGCCTTCCCATAAGTATCTGAGCAGGTGAATATTGTCCATTTACAACAGGAGTGTTTCTCAACTCCAACAAGGACATATATGGATCCGATCCACTATGTTCAGCTTTCCTTAAAATTTGCTTCACGATCTGCACATGACGCTCAGCTAACCCATTTGACCGCGCATACAATGGACTCGATGTAACATGCTGAATTTCCCATGATTGTACGAAATTCACAAATTCTTGGCTTGCATAACATGGACCATTATCAGACACAATTACATCAGGGATACCGTGCCTGGCGAATATGGATTTTAAATGCAAAATCGCAGTGCTTGACTTGCAGTTGTCTAATTTCGCTAACTCTACAAATTTGGAATAATAGTCAACGACAAGCAGGAATGATTTACCGTTGTACTCGAACAAATCAGAAGCTACCTTCTCCCATGGACGATTAGGTACATCATGAGGCATGAGTGGCTGTTTAGCGTTCTGAGACCGAAATTTGCTACATGTAGGACACTTTGATACAACCTCCTCAATCTCTGACGTCATCCCCGGCCAAAACAAAATATCACGAGCACGTTGTTTACACTTGACGATTCCCAAATGTGCCTCGTGAATCTTGTTCAACATTGCTTTTCTCTGTTTTGACGGAATGATCAACTTATTTCCCTTGAACATCAAGTCATCCAAACATGTGATTTCATCCCTGAAATCCCAATATGGTCTCAGACAGATTGGTACTGAGGATTTCCGTTCTGGCCACCCTCGACAGGCCATGTGCTTCAACTGTTGTAAGGTATCATCACCCTCAGTGTCTGAGCGTAATTCACTGAACTTTTCAGGCGATACAGGTAAATAGTTAATCACATTGATCTGGGGCATGTCTATCTTTACAGTCTCTGGTAAGTAAGCTCTACTTAACAGATCTGCAACAAACATTTCTTTGCCTTGCTTGTACACAACACTCATGTTATATGGCAATAACTTCAGGAGCATCCTTTGCAATCTGAGTGGTGTTTGAGCAATTGGTTTTCGACAGATGGATTCCAGTGGCTTATGATCAGTTTCTACGATGAAATCACGACCATAAAGATATTGGTGAAATTTCTGACAACCGTATACAATGGCAAGGAGTTCTTTTTCGATCTGTGCATATTTCGACTGAGCTTCAGATAGAGCTTGAGACCCATATGCGACTGGTCTGCCATCCTGGATGATGACAGCACCAAGACCCTTGCTACTGGAATCAACTGACAAAGTCACAGGCTTGGTCACATCATAATACTTCAGTACAGGAGCATTAGTCACAAGCTTAACTATCTCCTGGAAGCTTTGAGCTTGACTATCTCCCCACGACCATTCAATATCTTGCTTTAAAAGCTCTCTCAGTGGTGCACTAATTGTAGAAAGATTGGGAACAAATTTCGCCAGATAATTTACAAATCCCATGAATGTGCGGAGTTCATTTAAACTCTGAGGCTGAGGCATTTGCAATATAGCCTTCACCTTACTCAGATCAGGCTTCAATCCATTCTCTGACAATGTGTGTCCCACATAGTCTAGTTGAGTCATTGCAAACTCGCATTTCTTTGGGTTAAACTTTAGATTGCTTTCTCTAGCCTTCTCAAGGACCTTGCGTAACCTTTCATCATGTTCTTTCGTGTTTTCTCCCCACACTAAGATATCATCAACTATGCACTCTACTCCTTCAATGCCATCAAGCAACTGAGACATCCTTTTCTGGAACACTTCCCCAGCAGAGGAGATTCCGAAAGGTAGACGCTTAAATGAATACCTTCCAAAGGGTGTATTGAAGGTGCATAGTTTTGTACTCTTCTCATCTAATTGGATCATCCAGTAGCCAGAACTGGCATCCAATTTGGAGAACAACTTTGCTTTGGGCATGCGTGAAACAACATCATCTATCGTAGGCATAGGATGATGTTCCCGCTTAATTGCCTCATTTAGATTTCTTGGATCTATACAGACTCTCACAGCACCGTTTGCTTTTTCAACAACTACCATGCTGCTCACCCAGTCTGTAGGCTCATTCTGTGCTACGATTATACCCTCATCTTCCATGCGTTTTAGCTCAACCTTAACTTTATCTCTAAGGGCTATAGGGACTTTCCTTGGCGCATGTATAACAGGAGTGAATGACTCATCAATCTTTATATTATGCTTACCTTCCAAGCAGCCAATTCCTCTGAAGACATCAGAATACTCATCAGACAGATTGCTCTTTTGCAAGGCATATACTCTCTTCACCAGCCCTAACACTTCACTTGTCTCCCCTCCTAACACAGCAGGTACTGGCTTGTCCACAACCTGGAAAGGTGCCTGAAAAGATTTGCCTTTGTAGGCTATGGGAATAAACACTTCTGCATGTGGCATGACATGTTCCCCAAAATACCCAACCAAATGAGCTTTGGATTTCTTTACATGGACAATATCAGTTTCCTCTAGCTTGTCAAAGAGGCTTTTAGAGATGACATTACACCTCGCACCTGTATCTATCTCAAAGCGTGGAGATAGATTCCCAAGGTTTAACTGTACTGACCATGGATTGGCACTTTTCTTATTATCTTCGACTTTGTCTATTGCACCTATGAATAGCTCTTCAGGACTTCCCACTTCACCATACCCTTCTTGTTTTGAGACATAGTGTACTTTCTGCCTGTATTTACCTTCTTGAGGCTTTACATTTTTCTGCTTGCTTTTACAGACCGAAGCAAAGTGCCCCATCTTTTGACAATAGTTGCATTTCTTGTTAAATGCTGGGCATTTACCTCTAACATGAGAAGTACCACAATATGTACATTCAATTTTACAACGACTGTCCTTGTTTTCACATGGAGTCCTTTTCTGCACAAAGTGGATGCCTTTAACAGTCTCTGTTAAATCCTTCATCTGTACTTTAGAAGTCTCGCTGGCTCTGCAAATGTCTATGGCTTTGCCTAGGGTTAAGTCTTTTTCCCTGAGTAGTCGTTCTCGTAGGTGGTCTTCATGAATTCCACACACTATCTGGTCTTTAATTAGAGACTCACACAGTTCACCAAATTCACAGGACTTGGATTTTGTCTTCAGGTCTGTCACAAATTGATCAATAGTGGCACAACCTTGTTGCTTGGTCATAAAGAATTTATGTCTCTCATACGTCACATTCTTCTGTGGCAGACAATAATCTTCAAACTTCTCCATAAGCTTCGCCAAAACTGTCTTATGTGCTTCCTCTTCAAATACAAAGTTATTGTACACTTCCAAGGCGTCCTCACCAATAATGTGAAGGAATAAGGCACACTTCAAGGCTTCAGGCTTACTGTTCTTCTCCGTGGCAGATAGGTAGAGTTCAAACCGTTGTTTCCATTTACGCCAATTTTCAGATATATTACCTTCCAAAGAGAGTCCAGCTGGAGGTAGTAATGTGTCCATATTGACCAACTTAGTATATACTAAGCACCGTTCTTCTGAATAGGCTGACTTGGCAACTCACGCTTGTTCACTTCTGACACCATGTGCTGTCTTGCCGCGTGTCACGTTCCTGAGAGTCGTTATAATACCATGACGCTGACACGAGAGTATCTGACAAGAAGGACTTTTATTTGTCACGCCCCCCTATTTATAGAGTGGTCCCCTGGCGGTAAGATTTGCATAAGTATTCACACATAATCCGCCTAGCGACTGTTAAAGAGTTACATAATCATAACGCGCGCGTACATTACAGCCATCATACACTTCCAGGCTATAATATCGTTACCTGGTCACATGCAGCCTCTCCCAAGTCTGTCGTCTTATAGGATTTTCTTGCCGCTGGCTCACTACAACACTGTGGTTCGGTTCATGAAGTACGTCATGCTAACACACACGGCTTGACTGACTTTATGTGGGCCAGGGTGCCGCTGTGTTTCGCCTGCTACTGGGTCATGGCTAACGAACGATGAAAATAACTATGGTGTGCTATGTCGTTCATTAATCGTGGGCAAGCAATACAATATACGGACGAAGCGGTCCTTCCGGCCACTTTTAAACGGCAGCCGCACCAGCCGATCCAGAGACATAGACGGCGACTGTTGCCAGCGCCCAGAGTAGCATCGTCAACACATGTAGCAGCCACGTTCAGCAGCCGAGGCCCATTGTGGAGGCTCTGAAGGAAAAAAAAAATATCTTTAACAACACCTGTATCAGCGCCCGTCCAACAACCGAGGTCCATTATGTGCCCGTATTAACAAGTGCATCAACGTTAGATCTGAAGGCGGCACAAATCGTGTAATTTGACCCAAACCGCCCTGCGGCCCCTTTAACAGTCAATCGTTCTCATAACGAAATAGAACAATGAAACACGGCTGGTCGCCCAAAAAAATTTTTGATTTAAATAGTCCGTCTAGCTGCACGTGCCACGTTTCTTATTGAAGATATGCGGATAATTATTTGTAATAATTTTATTTGCTGAAGAGAAGCGGGAAGTTAGCCTGTGATAATGATCGCGAACAACACTGGCGGGCTGTCGCGAGTACAAGCGCACTCGATAACAACATTCTCCCTAGCTCATGATTGGTTAGGGCGGGTGCACCCACGCGACGCCATTTTAAAAAACAAGACAAGAAGCAAACTATTCCGCCCTTCCCCACACATTTTCTTTCTCTTTTTCGGTCTGCAGTCGTTTTCCATTATGTCAGAGCCCCACCGGAGCTGCTGGACATAGGTCCCTGCAGTGGCTATTGCGGCGGAGAGGTGGTCCGTGTATAAACGTGCCACCTATTTTTCTATTGAGAAACAGACATGGAAAATTGGTAAAACTATTACCTGAAGTGATATTAAAAAGGAGACAGGTCAACTTAACCAGTTACATATTACCTGTTGCCAATAAGTACACACAATAAGTAAACCGACCCTTTTTCTTTTGCCTGTTGACTACTGGTAACCGAAAATGAGTTTAGGCTAATTGCGCATCGGATATGTTTTCATTCACATTATCCGCCTAACGCCTAACTCGCGCTATTGCCGTGATATCATTATGGACGCCTATAGTTCTAGTTTGGGGTAGGGTCGTTCCACGCTAAAATTGAAATAAAATATGCACTTATACGGGCTCAAAAACGGTGTACCGGGAGGCGGCTTATTTCGGACCACTGGGGGGTATTCATATTAATGTTACTACGTCAATGAATTCTCAACAAGCGAATCGGCCGGCTGACTATACTTTCCGATTAGTCTTGGAACAACCGATTACGTGATCTTCATCGGGAAGTGAACGCACACCCCTTCGATCACAAGCACGCCGCTATACCGACTGAGATACGCGTATTCGGGCTTCATACCGACACATGGTGGTGGTAAAAACTTTAATGAAAGAACACTTCTGACCAAATATATCCGGCCCCGTTCGTGTAATAGTTACCTTCAAATGTGCCAGCTCGTGATGTTAGAGGGCTCACTCCACAGCAGGACGCGATAACGTTATGACCAACAATTGATGCCTAGATCTATGGTAACATTGGCATAATGTGCACTATATAATATATTATATATATACCCTTACCTGATCGTTACTAGAGTACCAAATAGCTGTTGTCTTATTCTCTGGTTGTTACTGTCAGCAACTCTGTTGTAATCCGTGGAGTTCGGCTCATGAGATGGCAAGGGCTGATACTCGCACAAATATTGTCTTCATCAAACATTCTGTTTAGCTCACCGTTACCTGCATCATACGCGTACCCGGCCTGGCTATACATAGCCGAGGGTAGATCTGCCGCTGTGTCATACAGTACGCAATTGGGTCAAGTTTTACCGAACCCCAGGTACAGCGCTAAATATGGTACGACATGTAGTTAATTAACAGGTCGATATCAATGTCATAGGTTGGCTATGACAGTCTTTATGTAGGGGATATATGTACCATCCGACCACTACCTTTCTGTCACTACTACACTTCATTGTGATATCAGATTAGATCAAAATCTAAGTGATTATGTTAACTACGGACTTTCATTTCGTTTTATTTCTATTGCCTATTACATGACTTTCTATGATCATTTCTATTTACATATCGCTGTTTACAATTGTGATATCTCGGCCCAGGCCCGGTGGATGAAAGACACCAAGCGCCTCGGGCTAAATGGGAAGTTCCCTTTGGCCTATCGCGTAAGGTGTTCGCTCGGGATGCGAAAGGTCGCCGGTTCGAAACCCGCCTCTGCGGGTAGAACTTTCGGCGTCCATTCGGGCCTGGGAAATACTACATTTGGTGCCGATGGAGACGAACCTAGGTTGTCGGAACCACCCGGAGCCACAGGATATGGCCAGCGTCCGGTTTGACGGCGTGGCGCATGGTGGCGGTCACTGCGAGGTCGCAGGCGATTGGGAAAAGGGTGGAGTGTGATATCTCGGTCCAGGCCCGGTGGATGAAAGACACCAAGCGCCTCTGGCCAAATGGGAAGTTCCCTTTGGCCTAACGCGTAAGGTGTTCGCTCGGGATGCGAAAGGTCCCCGGTTCGAAACCCGCCTCTGCGGGTAGAACTTTCGCAGTCCATTCGGGCCTGGGACCAGAACCACTACACAATGACAAATGGTTTCACATTTTCGCATGTCCTGGCATAACCATCACCCGCAAAAAAACTGACCAGCACTTTGTCAAGTGCCCCCCCCCCCCCCAGTACTAGCTCGACCGTGCCACAACAGAAATGATGATGCATACATCTATCAGCATAACGCGATCATGCAATTTCCATGAACCCTTCACCTTCGCAAAAATAGTATGCGAAAAGTGTTACTGAATCTAGTTATCAATAAATATGATAATTTGAATATGACCAGATATCAGTGTCGCATTGGTTCAAACCGTCCTCACTCCATGAAGACATTGCGGATTTCGTTTCCCAGAGCAACGATAATAAACTCATTTTAATATAGCATTGCTATGGCCCGCTTGTATAGTGCAATAGTATAGATCTATATCATATCAGGTAATATATCATGAATGATGCATAATATATTGAGCGTGAGAAAAGCACAATCACGACCTTGTCGTTCCCCAATCTGTTTATTTCAATGAGAGGTCGATGCCCAGAGCTCGCCAATTCTGGGACAGACGCTTATGGTGGGGAAACTACATTACGGACATCACCTTTTGTCTGGGTCACGCGGACAAAGACGAAATTACACGGTAGCCCAAACATAGTGACGAGTTACAGGAGATTGATTATCATTGATTGTTGACCTTTTTTCTCGTGCATATTGTGTATTGCAATTTACGAAATATTTAAGAAATTGAGAAATGGTTAAGTAACGTGTTGGACTATTTAACACGAAATCTTAATAGTGGTTTGCAAAGCGTACGTTCGTTTCCCAATGCGTAACTATACTTGCACAGATAAAATCTGCCGCCTCGTTTTCTAATTTAATTGACAAGCCCAAAATCAGTTTATATTTACCAGTTTGAACCAAAGACCCAACCAAAGTCAGCTGTCAAGTAAATTCACGATGCTAAAATAATCAGTTTCGCGCAAGCGAAGAATAGCTGGGATTTTGGAAAGCGGGTCAGATTGAGTCAGTGCCAAGCCGTAACTCAAATTGCATGCGTTTCTTGGTATCAAATACGCATACAAACCACCAAATTATCCTATGTGGACTTTGTATGGACAAACAATGCTCTGTCCATTTGCTTGCGCCTGATATTAGATTTTGTCCATGGGCATACTTCTTTAAACCAATGAAAACGCAATGATATGACCCTGACCTTTACGACGCCATAAATCGCGGCTATGACTTCACTTCCGTCGAGGTGATGTTAATAAACAAACTAAACTAACAAGTAGGTTAATATCAGAAGGGTCTCTTGTAATTGATTAGATAAACGTATCTAACCTGTTTGCATATGGTGCACAGAAAAACAGGCTTTGCGAAAGCGAGACGGCATATATTCAACGCGCCGACATAGACATACTATAGACACGCATGTTATAAATGTGATGAAGACGCACGGTGCGCTGGTATATTATTTATTTTTGCAACGAATGTAAATAAGACGTATTGGTCTGTGGGCCGCCCAAGTCTGGGTGAGGGTCAGCGCGCGCGCTGGCCTACTGATGACTACGGTAGTGACGTCACGCTTGTTCTAGGTCACCGCGCACAAAGAGAAAACATGGCGACGGTGCGAAGGGACGCTCTCCGATGCGAGCGTGTATTTTGATGAACTACACCAGTTAGAGAACCCGGCAATCCCACCATATATTGGCATATGTAATGGTTAACACCACGGATGAGTTCAGGCAGAGCTTGATCACAAGTAAGTAGCGTTAAGCCGCACGGCGCGGGCGGATAGACACAAACGAAGTGGGGGACGGCCACGCATACATTAGCCGACCACACGGGGCACCAGTCATCATGCGCTCCGGTTCGACGCTGGAGCATCCCAATAAGGGGCGAGGTACATTATGATTCGGTTTGGACGGCGGTGCCAGTGGGTTGTGAATATACCACAATTTGAGTATGCGCTTCTAAGAAATTCGTTATCATTAGACCCGATATGTTCGTTGTCGTGGTAATTGTTTTTTTACAGGTTTCAAGTACTTGAAATAAAATATCGATAATGCATACCTCATACATGGTATGTACGGGTGGGATAGTCAACATATTATAACGTTCAATATTATAAGGATTGCGTGTCACTCGCAGTCTATGGCACATAATTGAAAAACATCAACTTTAGCCGATCTCCGTACTTCCCTTTATGCTTCAGAGAGGTCGAACATGCGCCTCTTTGCAGTGGGTCTCTGCGCACTCTGTATATTTCAAGTCATATGGACAGCAGGTAAGATTAGATTCATGTTTCTCGCAATCACAACGACCTTTCACTGAGATCACAAAAAACAAATATATAACGACGATAGAAATGCGCATCGCATAAAAAAACGTAGCGACGCACCAGCTGCCGACAGAGGTCGCTCATTAGTCACATCATTTCGGTCCTACATAGGCCTAAAATTCAACCTAACGGTAGACTTATACATGTATTTACAGTGTTAGCCAAATTGCTGTTTTGAGTACTCGTACAGTTACATAAATGCATACATGCATCAATTTCTATCAATAAAATTATGTGAGTTGGGTGGGTTCAACATTTAGACAGCCAAATAAGCAAACTGGCGAGAATGGTATAGATGGGAGGGGAGCACTAGGCGACCTTTGGCCCGCTCCAAACGTTGCATACATGTATACGATTTGCAGATCTTTCAAGCAACGTTATTGCCTAGCCGTAAATAAAGTGGAATGAGCTCGTAATGAAAGTGTAATGGACTTGCAATGAAAGTGGAATGGGGTCGTAATCCACATTCAAATTACTATGTGGCGTTAGAGACGGTGTATTCAAAATCACAAGATCGAATACCTGAAAAATGAAAGGAAGGGCACGATAATTATTGTTTCAATGCGCGTTTGTGATGAAGTAGTGTATATTAGGCCGAGAGACTCGGAAACAGATTCTGGCGTGCCTTGGATAATAAGACAATGTGGAATCACAACTCTGGTAGTTCTGTTTATTTACATTCGTATGTATTTTCTCAGCGGCCGATCCGGTTGAGGTATGTGACGGTGGCATGTTCAACGGCCGATGTGAAGCTGGTCAAGAAATTGTGATGCGGACCGCTCGATATGGCCGCATGCAACTGGGAGAATGCCTTCTAATAGCGTTTGGCGAGCTGGACTGCTACAAAGACATGCTTCATTTAATGGACATGTGGTGTTCGGGAAAATCATCGTGTCAAGTTCCAATCAACAGAGGGAACACGGATTTAATCAATGGGAATCCTTGCAATATGCAACTTCTCTCTTACTTGGAAGTGGATTACACCTGCGTTAGAGGTAGATGGTGGCTCCAGTTCTGTATCATATCGTTGATAATAGTCAGCATATGAACATGATTTATGTGAAAATTACATAATTACATCTTCTGCCAGAAAATAATATTAGATGATTAATTCACTAATGCATCAGTATTATAATGACGTGTACGTTTCGTGTTGTTATTTGCAGTTCTATTAATGACATTTCGGTGAGTTATGCAACGTTATTTCGTGTTTTAGTTACGCCACCTGATCTAGAACAATGTCGTCGGGAGTCCCGGATGTTAATACACGGCGACCAAGGTGTGATATCAAGTCAAGTTACGTCTGACACGCCTTGCGGTGGCCTTGCTACCCCCTGGGTCATCGATGCATCGCCCGGACAAAGGATCAACGTGTCTATTGTGGACTTCGCCTGGACAACCCGAGACAATGGCGAGTTACATCCCTCCAGCCAATGTGACGTCTATGGCTACATCTCAGAGAGACGGCTGGGGATGAACAACACATTGTGTGGGGGCCTGGCCAGGGAGCGCCACGTGTACTCATCGGCGTCCAATGCTATCGAAATACAGATTTTACAGACGAAGGAGAGTCTGCCAGCCACATTCTTGCTCCAGTATAACGGTAAGTCATATCTCGTACGGTCTGTTGCATGCGAGGTATGCATAACCATCAGCATTTTGCCATCAATGTCAAATACGCGCGTCCTTGCGTGAAATTATTACGACAATATAAATCTTTAACGAGGGCCATCCTGGTGTGGTGGTTAGCCAAGATCAATAGATTTCGAGCTGTAAATCCAGCCGGGGCACCTACTATGTGGCAAATTTCACAATTTCGTAACTTATGCGTTCATAATGCATCGGCCCTTGATGTTTTGGGGGGTCCATTTAACCTGTGTGGGTACAAAAGTGGCCTAAAACACATAAATTTTATTTAATCTATACCTATTCCTTGGCTGTCCGGATATGAATCCGCCTCACCACGCCTGGTACAAGCGGAACGGCAGCACAGCTGTGATTGGCTGTGAGTGGAGTGAACACTCTTGGCATCTCAAGTGTGAAGGCAGCACCTGGGTGGGCGTGGTTGGCAACTGTTCCAGCGGATGTAAGTGTCCTCATGTTGTGCATATAAACGTCTAAGCTTATGGCTTCATCAGCGTGGATCCGTATATACTGCCCAGCCACTAGTGTCACTTTGCCGTTACAGGAAACATTAAGGAATTTAATATCCGTTTTTCATATTTCGTCTTTGCCAGCAAAACGTGTATTTCTCTGCTGACATCTGAAAATTGGAAACCAAAATACCGTTCGTAGTCCCCTTCTAACTTCCTTCATAAATTATTAAAACTAATTCAGTTGTAACGTTTAATTATATTAGTTTTATTTATCGTGTGTCATTTATGGATATCAAAAATTATTAATATTATTATTTCAGCGGTCGAGAAGCCGCCAGTAGAAAAGGGATCGTTCGTGTTGTCTCCGCGTAAGTACAACGGCTTTCACTGTGAGTCGTTTATTTTAACTATCGTTACCGTTATTTTACGCATATATCGTAATCGTCGTAATCATTTATCGAAATCATCTGTTTTCCTAGTATTTGTTTTCACCTTCACGAAAGCTGTGTACGCCTGCATACATGTCACGACTGATGGTTGATGTTCTCTTTGCAGTGTTGTCCGTCAGTCTGATCATGGGGCTGGGAGCTCTGGCCATAGTCCTGTTATGTACCATCGTTATAGGATACTGCTGCTGCAGACGGTAAGCAGAACGCTCGCACCATCATCACCCCGTTAGTTCATGCATCTAACTATTTTTTTCATCATATTTAACGAGGTATAATCACTGATTACAATTGCGCACAATTGCATTATGATACATATAGCGGTAAATTTCGATTAGGCGTAACAAAGCCAATAACCAATCATTGATTGATTATTGGTTATTTTGATACCGACATATCAAATACTCATATGAGTTAATAATACATGACGCTGCACAATGGGTGACATAATACACGAACACCGTTGGAGAATTATTAATACTTTTTTTCATGTCATTATTAACGTTTTTTTTTATGACAATTATTTGACTAGGGGGCCGAAGGCTGAACGTCGAGGAGAGCAGCAGCAACATCCGTTCGGTGCCACGTACGAGGGCCAGGCGTTCCTCTACCACCCCGGTAGGCCGGTCCCTCTGCAGGGAAACCACGGCACCATCCATCAACAGCAAGTCCCGCCCTGGATGGTGCATGACCAAACCATGCCAGCTAATGCTGATGACTTGCTTCACATCTGGGAGACACCGCTTCCAGAGCCGATGACCGACCCACAGGACGACAGCGGGATTGTCTCCGAACCAACGTACGCCAGCCTCCCTTCTCGGGGCACCATGGCTGGTCCATGTCCATCGCAAGATTTAGAACCACATTTTAACGATGGGATGAAACCCGGTGATGTAACCTGGCCTGGGACACGACCTTTCTACGACCAGGGTGCGCGATGATACGTTTCACCTAAAATCATTCACACCAACCCATCTTATGAAAACGATAATCTACGTGTTAAACTGAACCTTTAACGGAACTGTTAAATGTGTACCAGGTGTAATGGCAAATATCTACTGTGTAATACATAAGCATGACAACCAGGACACCGTCAGAATGATGATAAATTGTCGCAAATTGACCTATTTTGACTGGACAAGTCTATTTGGATGGGTTCATTGTGCTGATTGAAGACATAAAGAAATTATATTTTTTGTACCTGACCTAGTTGCCATTTTTCTACGTCGGTTGATATTTCTATGGGCTGCAATGGCAATGTCGTAGGCGACAATTAAGTTGATGACGCCATTCGGTGTGCTAATAGGTTACGTTTCATAATGTAGTTCATGTACGTTGGATAGACCTTTAATGTGTGTCATGTAAGTTTTTTTATGCATGTTTGTATTAGCTGCGCATTATAAGCTTATCAATCAGGAGCATTTTGCTATTCTTCTATTTGTAACTGTTGGCATCTGAACCATGCTTAGGCTCACAATGAATATTTAATTAGGATATTTGGAAACCTGTGAATTGGTTGATTAAAATAAATGGCTGAACTGATCGGAAAATGTGGTTTTGCATTTTTTGTAATACATTGAATGCGAAACAGTTCGCGGTGTGTAAGTTACATATCAATTAATGGTTCAGTTATACACAGCGAGCGATGTTTATTCCATAAGCGGATGCCTCTATAACATACTTTATATTCTCTCATTTGAGTAACGATGATCATGCATATACAACTGGCTGTGCACGAGACATGTTGAGAGTCTAAAGCAGAAAAATATGGCAAAGCAACTTAGATTTCGGTTTATCGTATGTATAATTACTCGCACTAAAGCTTTGGAATACGTTATTAATCACTGGTTCCCATTTGCTGAACACAGTGGGAATATTGAGTAGAATGAGGGTTTATAATGCGAAAAGAGCGGGAATATCGTGTGCTAATGACCACATGATACCTACATCGAACAAAGCCGAAACTTCCCGCCCTGCCCAAGTAGATCGGATTTTTACCATTGGTGCGAATGTTGGTTCGCCTTATAAAATGGGATAGATGGTGGTAATGTAATAGATATGACACAGTGTTCATTTATTACCTCACCATAATGAAGACCAAGGCAGCATATTGCTAGATCAGATGGACATACCCAGGTACGAAATCCAACATTGAACGAGTCAGCGAACGAGTCACTGCGCGCGAGCGCGCTTGCTCCGCTGAATGCGGTAATGACGTCACGCCTGTTTTAGGTCATCGCACACAAGGAAAAACATGGCGACCCAGTGAATGGAACGCTCAGTTGTATGAGGGGTTTTCGAGGAAAGTAGAAGCGTGAACACCCATGAACGCAGTTGGATACAGGCATTTACATCAGCTGCCATCACAGTTGAGTTCGGCATAGGTCAGGTATTTCTCACTCATCGGACTACGAGAGACATATACACTCAGAGGCGATGTGGACCAGGGCCACGCATACATTAACGAAACAAACAGCTCGGGTCATCATGCGCTCCACGCTGTCATTGCCGACGCCTTCTCTGGCTCGAGGTACGTTATGACTCAATCTGGCACTTTATTTTATTCAAATTAAGTCGAGTCTTACCATACTGTTCAACTCACGTTTGGCGCTGTTTTGATGGGGCACATTTCCATTTATTTAGTACAAGATAATCCTCAAGCCAATTGTTATGATTTTGGTCAATACACAAGTTGTTGCTTTAAATTGAAGAACGCATTACTGCTCATGTGCCTATTTAGCATTTTATATCCCCTTGCATCCTGTCATGTTTCAGTTCGACTTAATATTATCCGCGGGTGGACAACGATATGCTTTCTAATAGGCATACTCCACAGCCGCCACCTAGTCGGTAAGTCCGGTTTCAAAATACATTCAATAGGTATATAACATGACCTAAACTGCGCCATATGGTGTGGCGGTAATAAAATTGGATCACGGTCAAATTTATCTACCGGTTGCCCGTGTGATTGATTTTTGATGTTTTGCTGTATTTCCGCACGTCTATAATTATTTTCTTGATTGTGCGTATGTGTTCTAATGACGAATGACAATGAATTTGATTGTTCCACTGGTAAAATATTTGAGTTGTCGCCAGGCTTTAAACGTATCGTTCTCCTTTGGATCGTGCACAGAAAAATTACTTGTTAAGCAGTAAAACTTCGGACCGAGTATGCGTAGTAAAATGCAACATGTTCTTTACAGGCGCCTCGCTTGTTGAGGTATGCGAAGCGGACACTTTCACTGGAAAATGCGCGCACGGGGAGGAAGTGGTTATAAAGGACGCTCGGTATGGCCGCATGCAGCTAGGAGGGTGTCTATCCATTGCATTCGGCGAACTTGGTTGCTACAAAAACGTGCTGCACTTGATGGACACACTGTGCTCAGGCAAAAATGAATGCAAAGTCCCAGTCAACAGGGGGAATGAGGAGCTGGTCAACGGAAATCCATGCAATATGCAGCTACTATCTTATCTGGAGGTGAACTACAATTGTCTGAAAGGTACGTCATTATCTTGGTAACTGTGTCAGTGTGATGTAAATACTTCTCAATGTGTCATTGTCAATATACGAGATTTGATGCAGAGTATTTGATTAGAGTGTCACTTGTAGTACCTAATTGCACAAGTATAAAAGGAATAAAATACGTGAATTCTTTTGCGTCTTAGTCACCCCGGCTGACACAAACGAATGCCGCAAGGATTCCCGGATGGTAGTACACGGCGACCAAGGTGTGATATCAAGTCAAGTTACGTCTGTCACGGCTTGCGGCGGCTTTGCTACCCCCTGGGTCATCGAGGCCTCGCCCAGACAGAGGATCAACGTGTCTCTTGTGGACTTCGGCTGGACAACCCGAGACAGTAGCGAGTTACAGTCCTCCAGCCAATGTGACGTCTATGGCTACATCTCCGAGAGACGGCTGGGGATGAACAACACGTTGTGTGGGGGCCTGACCAGGGAGCGCCACGTGTACTACTCGGCTTCCAATGTCATCGAAATTCAGATTCGCTCCACATCAGGCTCCAGAACTGGTGCATTTATGCTGCAATACAACGGTAAGAAAGGGCGTGCGGTCATAATAAACATCAGGCATGTCAGTCAAATCATGTCTACCTTAGCATATAAAAATATGTCACGAACGTCATTCGCATTATATGGTGATTTAATTGTAATTTCCGATGTTTTGCAAAGTCACATATTTCATTTAAACGCTTTTTGTTATGTAGTGGCCGGTTGCCCTGATGTGACGCCACCACAACACTCGTGGTACAAGCGCAACGGGAGCACGGCTGTGATTGGCTGCGAGTGGAGTGAACATTCCTGGCACCTAAAGTGTGAAGGCAACGCCTGGGTGGGCGTGGTCGGCAACTGTTCTGGAGGAGGTGGGGATATGATTGTATTATTGGTTACTAATACTGTGAATCATCACAATTAATTCAGGATTGAATATGAATAATAACATTCCATGGTAACACTGAATACAGTTCATCAATGCAACGTAAAATAGATACATCATGATACGAACAAAATTTTTATTTTGAATTTGTTTTAGCTGTTGACGAACCGCCCACGAATACCAACGAATTGACGCTGTCTCCTCGTAAGTTCTGTCTGTGCGTTATGATACGCCTATAATTAACTATTACAGCTTGACATTCATTGAAAACAATGAAACCGTTCCCATAGTTACCCCCCCCCCCCACCCCCCACACACCACCACTTTCAATCAACGAACATAATTGCATTGTTTATTTCATATGCCCATATATATTGCGTTGACACTGTATTTGTCAAACAATATGTGGGATATTAATATGTGACTTGATGAAATTACCGTCAGTTTGAAGAACGCTTATGAAAAAGGAGAGCCTTTTCTATATTTGGCCAACTTCCTATTCTATAAGGGATATTTAAACTACATTAATAATATACGGAGTATGTTCAGTAAGGGTTTTAGTTTGAAGCACGTTTTGACGGCATGGAATATGTTGGGATTGCTTGGGTTGCAGTGGTGTCCGTCAGCCTGATCGTGGGGCTGGGAGCTCTGGTTGTCGTCCTGCTCTGCACCATCGTCATCGGTTACTGTTGCTGCAGGCGGTATGTTCGAGTTACTCGTTTTGATAGGTGGCCCCACCGGCCTATGTTCCATGTTCACTGCATGAACTTACGAACGCCCCTGACAAAAAAATGCAATGGTATTTTGAATGGTATATCGTTCAATGGTAAATGAAAGGTGTTATGGCCAATGGTACTTTGAATGGTATATCTCTGAGCATGCTCAATGGTATATCATTGAACATGCTCAAGGGTAGTTTGAATGGTATATCTTTCAATGGTATTTTGAATGGTATTTGAACGGTAAATGAAAGGTGTTATGGCCAATGGTACTTTGAATGGTATATCATTCAATGGTATTATGAATGGTATATCATTTAATGGTTTTATGAATGGTATATCATTCAATGGTATTATGAATGGTGTATCATTCAATGGTATTTTGAATGGTATATCATTCAATGGTATTTTGAATGGTATAACAGTCAACGGTATTTTGAATGATATACTACTGAGGTCTCCAATGGTATGCTGAAAGGTATATCACTATAGCAGTCAATGTTATCTGCAAGGTATATCACTGCAGAAGTCAAGGGTCCCAGTAAGGTAAGTCTAGTGAAAGATCTCATTGTCGGTTTGACAATCTCATTCAAGTCTTTATATGCTCAGAACACACCATAATCAAAGAAGTAATATATATACTGCAACTATACTGTTCCAATAATAGTTTTATTGCATATATCATAATATATCATACCACGATCACATCATATCCCAGCTTTTAACGATTTTTTTAACAGTCCATGACATAACCTGGGTACGTATCTCGAGTCGAGACTCTAGTCTCTATCCATGCCATGGAACATGGTGTCACCAGCCACAGTGCCAGATCACGTATCCCGGACGCACGAAAATAATGGATTACCGCATAAATATGTCCTTCGAGTAAGTAATACATATTCCACTGGTCCCACGCTTCCATGTGCATCAACTTCTAGTTCCATTTGCCTAGTTGACAAAGAATCAGGGAGAAAACGTTCACTCAAAACCAGAAATATAGTCAGTTGGCTGATTTGTTGATTACAGCCGATTCGAATATTGAAACGGCTTTGACACTCTCAAACGTCGCATTCGCTAGGTGGCGCGCGGTGTTTACGTTAGTCGCTAGATGGAGGGGACATGAAAGTTGCTGCTAAAAATGCGGTCCCACGTGGTTGCAAAGGTCCCCTCGTTGCTGGATATAGCCCCACGTGGCTACACTTGGTCCCACATGGCTGTCTTTGGTCCCATATCTTGTCTATTGTCACCCAAAGCCCCAAGGCGTGTAGATAAGGATTGGTATATATTGATTGTTCATAAAACTCAATGGTGTCATTGATGCGTGTATGTAATATTATGAATGATATACTGACATTGATAACTGAAATGTATTACAAAGTTAAAGGTAATGAATGATATATCGTTCATAAAACTCAATGGTGTCATTGATGCGTGTAGGTAATATTATGAATGATGTAACATTGATGCGTGTAGGCAATATTATGAATGATTTAACATTGATAACTGAAATGTATTACAAAGTTGAAAGGTAATGAATGATATATCGTTCATAAAACTCAATGGTGTCATTGATGCGTGTAGGTAATATCATGAATGGTATAACATTGATAACTGAAATTTATTACGAAGTTCAAAGGTAATGAATTATATATCGTTCATAAAACTCAAAGGTATCATTTATGCCTGTAGGTAATGAATGATATATATCGTTCATAAAACTCAAATGTATCATTGGTGCGTGTAGGTAATGAATGGTATACCATTGATGACTGAAAATGATTATGATATTGAAACGTCATGAACGATATATCATTGATGTGTGTCGATAATGCTTGGTACATCATTGCATGATAATTAAAAGGTATTACGATATTGAAATATATTAAATGATATATCGTTCATAAAATACAAACGTATCATGGATGCGTGTAGGTAGTAAATAGTATGTTAAGCTAACGGAAAGTGTTGAAAAATTGAAAGGTAATGCATGATATATCGTTTGTAAAACTCAAAGTTATCATTGATGTGTATAGGTAGTGAATGGTATACCATTGATGACGGACAAATATTACAATGTTGAAAGGTAATGAATGATGTATCGTTTATCAGACTCAAAGGTATCATTGACGCTTGCAGGCAGTGAATGGTATACCATTGGTCAATTGAAAGGTATGAATGATATTGAATGATACTGAATGGTATATCGTTTATAAGATTCAAAGATATCATCGATGCGCGTAGGTAATGAATGGTACATCATTGATAATTGAAAGGTATTAAGATATTGAAAGCTAACGAATGATATATCGTTCATAAGATTGAAAGGTATCATTGATGCGTGTAGGAAATGAATGGTATATCATTGATAACTGAAAGGTGTTACAAAATTGAAAGGTAATGAACGATATATCGTTCATCAGACTCAAACGTATCATTGACGCTTGTAGGCAGTGAATGATATATCATTGGTCAATTGAAAGGTATGAATGATATTGAATGATAATGAATGATATATCACTCATGCATTTTTGTAAGGGGCGGCTTTGCGTCCATGCCAGTTGTGTATGATAATCGACGACATACCGTGATCCGGTATAACACTTGAAATATATATTGCGTGGTATATTGACCTTTGGGGGAACATACAAGTCATGATTTTATACTCGTTTTCAATGATAAATGACTCCCTCAGTTTCTTTTCATGCATCTTACATTAAAACAGGGAGACGAAGGCCGAGCGTCGAACAGAGCAGCAGCAACATTCGTTCCTTGCCTCGCACGAGGGTCAGGCCTTCCTCTACCACCCCGGTAGGCCGGTCCCTCTGCAGGGAAACCACGGCACCAGTCATCAACAGCAAATCCCGCCCTGGATGGTGCGTGACCAAACCATGCCAAGTAAAGCGGATGACCTGCTTCACATCTGGGAGACACCGCTCCCCGAGCCAATGACCAACCCACAGGACGACTGCGGGATTGTCTCCGAACCCACGTACGCCAGCCTTCCTTCTCGGGGCACCATGACTGGGCCATGCCCATCACAGGAGTCTGGATCACTTGTTGGTATAAACGATGGAGTGAAGGCTGGTGATGTAACCTGGCCAGGAACACGCGCATTCTTCGCCCAAAAAACATGATTTGTCGCCAGAGCCCGTTCATGAGTCGGCTAAATGTAGTCTGTATGGATAGACTATCGATTCACTTGCAAAGCTGATACCACCGATGAATGGTTATTCATTAAAATTATGAAACCTACAGAGTGTATGCCCAAAAGGACACTTTTTTTCAGAAAACTGATAACGGAATTATGATCAATTGAATCCTAACACCTGCCCCAGTCACAGAGGTAGCGTATTCGAGCTGGTGATGACTTCACGGCATATAGAGCGATTAGAGATTTTAGTTTCTTCGCCGAATATATACCCCTAGTTTAGTTAATAAACTTCGTTCATGCTATTGTTAATTGCCTGTTGCATGTAATTAAGTCCAGGCTTTCATAATACATTTTACTTCCAAACCTAGCCGCCAGGTTATAACACTACATCACGCAGCACAAGATATCTCCACCCCGACCGCTTGCTTCTGCAGCCCTTGCCACCCCTCACCTTTTTGACCAGTGAGTTAATAAACAACTCACTAAATTGCTAATTGTATAAACCGATCCATACTCTGACATTAGGTTACGCTTGATTTTTTATCGTTATTCGTGGGCATGTCAAATGCTGCTTTGTTTGTCGGACTTGTTTGGCGGACAAAATGCCCCATGAAAGATTGTTTTTCGCCACAGTATTGGATAAAAGCAGCAGTGACGCCAATGAAAAGACACCCTGGATCGGTCTATTACCTGGTGATGTTTGTGGTAGATGTTATGTTCGCTATACTTATGTTGTGTGTGCTGCTTGAACAAAGTTGTGCGTTCCCATTTAAGGATTAGCTTTCCTGTCACCAATGAGACGGTGGGACCCTCAGCCGGTGACTGACCCCCACTCCTAGTCCCCCGCAACCTAGTCGTCGATGTAAACCGTCGAAGACAGGCTTCTGGCTAAAGTAGTTTGCTTACAAGCTCCTATGGAAAAAAATGTCAGCGCCCACCAAAAGTACACTTACGGGCGGCAATTTGTGTTTCAATATTTTCAATTTGTGTCTCAACATTATGTTATTACGACAGCATTTCGGTCGGAATAACCGTTCGCTTTAAGCAATCACATCATATGAACCATGTAGTTCTGGGCTTGAAGTGCAACACGCTGGATCTGCGTGATTATACATGTCATAGTAGGAAGACGTTTAACATTGTATGTGTAGCATTCACCTTGACATATATGTTTGACGTGCATTTGTTTGTGCTGGTTTATTTTCTTAAATTTGCAGTCAGGCAATGGCTGCTACCAATCGTATGTGCTTTTTGTCAATGTCATTAAATCATTATCAATATCTGGCACCTGGATTCAAATTTGTTGTGCAATAAAAATTAAGATTAACAGTAATTAGAGTTGCGCTGATTTGTGGGGAATTGAGAGCATTTATAATTATTTCGCACTTTCATTACTTCCTTGGCGACCGACCTCCTGATGTTAATGAATAGATATCTTTTAAAATAGAAAAAAAAATTATTGATCATGATCGCGTGCTTCATATCTCCATGCGGCACTATATTACTTTGATCTTAATATAACGCTTATAGTAAATAAAATGTCGAAAATGCAGCAATAATTTGTTGTCAGTTTGATAATTTGTTGTCTGGCGGTCCGATCGTGACATTTAGAAGGGCAAATTCAATCTACGTGTAACATACGTATCATTTTACTTGTTTGATGAAAAATGGGGTATTACCCCTCCCCCCCCCCCTCCCCCCACCACACCCCACCACGCACCGCCGCGTGTACCCCTTTCAACATTGCCTTACTCATAGAAGACTTCGATGCCCTTTTTTTATTCGGCCTAATTCGTCCATGATCAATTACTTCTTTAGCTCTAAGAGGCTCCGCCTGGTCTCATTCAAAAATGTTGCGCACGTTTTCATGACCGATAAGGGATGGTGAAATCAAACTTAAAACTGTATATTTTATTCTACCAAGGCCTAAAGTTTTCGTCACTCGTGTTGTGTTCTAACTCACGTGTAAACTGCAGAATATGCTAACGACGTCAAAATTGTTTCAGGTCGTCGCATGGCATGACATAGAGCTACCATGAATAAGTACATTTCAGAAATGCGATATGAGTTACCCCAAGTCAAACGATTGAAATGAAACACAAAAACTGTTAAATGCCAAATATTGGGTACTGGAGGGGTTAGAAGGCGGTTTTGGTCAGGTGACACCATTTTTGCCGCCTTCATATCTAATGCTACTGTAATACTCTAGTCAATACGACAGTCAGCGAATATTAACGGCGATTGGAAACATATCTACTTCTAACATAGCTTAACCCCTGTAAAGAGACATTTCAGCATTTGTCGATAAACATGCATTTGTCGATAAACATGCCGTTGTCGATAAACATAATTTACTCACCTGTTACATATAGTGCAATTATACGCAATACGTATTTACATACGTGGAGATGAAGCAGCATCCCTTTCAATGTGTCTGTCATAAGGGCGGATATTCCTTTCACATTAGCTTTCTATGTATTCATCCCGACGTCACAATGCCACCTATTGACATGCTAAAAATGGCAATACGCGTTACAATTGCACATGATTAGATGAACAAATCCGTCATATTCTGTTGAACATTAATGTTGCATTAAGGTTTAGCATGGCCGCTTTCCATAATTATTATCGGTCGTGCTCCTTATGATGATCAAACATGTCCCACTCTTCTAATTAATCGCTGCATGTGGGCATCGGGCGTTTCAAATGCCCTGTTTTGCAATTGCATGTGAGCTGCGTCCGCTCATCACAGTAACTATGCAGGTTATATCGTCTTATAATCGTTATATATGTGCTATAAAACCTGATTATTTCACCAACGATCTGGCGGAATGTGTTGAATACAGCGCCATGCGGTACACTGCTACTTCAAACACAACTCCACACTCTGCCGCATAATATTAAAGGCGCGCGCAGTGGGCGTTTCCACCGTGCAATGCGGCGCTGACGTCACGCTATTTAGGTCACGAACAAAGAATTCAACATGGCGAAGAGCAGCGGTCACATCACATCGTTCTGACATGATATTGTCCGTTTAGGAGGCTAGAGGTTCCATTGGACTCTTGTATAACTTGCGAAACCGTCACACATAACCCCGGGATAGCACATTGGTACAGTTAAGTGTCTTAGCGAGGCACTGGACGCCATATTATAGCAAATAATAGAGACACGGGTCAGTCTGCATATATCAAGCCCGCGGCAGTCGGTTGGTGGCGCGGGGGCTGACGATCATTATGCAACCGTGGAGGTACAGCCCCGCCGCCCGACAGCACGGTAAGTAGCACGGGATCAAGTAATATTATAGTACGATGATAGATGGGCAACATATTCCAGGCAAATAGCTTATGCATATGCATTGCACACCAGACAAGAAATCGACTTGATACCATTGATGCCGTATATTGACAGAGAAATCGACCGGCATAATGTTGCCAATTAATTATCGTATGGTAAATTTCAATACATGCGTGCACATATCTTTAGTGGGTTTTGTTCTTTAATTCTTTGACGACTATATTATATCTTCTATTAGCCTATTGGTTATCTTAGTGTACATGTTACTTAATATCTTGTTGCGTGGAATCGATTTCATGACTGTATAAAAATAGAAGAATATGCTTAATATTGATTAAAATCTGATTTCAGGACAACTGGCAGTTCTGCTCCGTATTTCCTTTGCATTAGTGATGTGTCTCGCAGGACTGTCTGGTGCGTATGTTGTACTCTACGGTATCTTAATATGCATATTTACCAGGCATTTTGTGTTAGAATGCGTTTGACTAGGGTGTAGGTATTTAAACCGTAACCGTTTATTGTCTTGCAACCCTGTTGGGTGTACTTTTCAGTCAAATGAAATATTTAGTTCCGAGTTGAGACTTTTGTATGTACCATAAGTGTCGTGTGTAATTTGAGTCAGACACTAGTATTTGACTTCTTCAATGTGACATGTAAAATCATGTACGCACATATTACTGCAATTTTGCTCGGTGGTCAGATTGCGCGGAAGTATGCGTCGGCGACTCTTTCCGGGCGAACTGTGGACCGGATGAGGTCGTATTATTGAGGTCGGCACGCTACGGACGAATGCAGCTTGGGTCATGCATAACCATAGACTACGGAAATATCGGATGTTACAAGGAATCACTGGCCGCTATGGATCGGCTGTGTTCGGGAAAACAAGCGTGTGAGGTCCCCGTGGACTGGAGCAACACGGATATCACCGCTGACAATCCGTGTGGTAAAGAGCTGGCATCATATCTTGATGCAGAGTACAGCTGCGCCAAAGGTAGGCGTGTGATCCGCAAGTTGCGAGTTTCAATAATTTCATATGTCTTGATGTTTTATTGAGGACACTGCCTTCTTGAACACAAGTGTCGATTCAATTGCGCTTGATAGTCACATACATATCAGTTTTCATCATGCGCATGTCACTCGTGGCAGAAGCTCCTATTTATCCTAAGGTTATTTATATATATTGACATATGTCCAATATATTCCCCATGTAATAGTTTAATCTTTTACAAGAGTGGTTCCAATATGTGTCGAGTATTATGGTGGTATAGAACAGACATACATACAGACGCATGTTACTTTCAGTGGCGCAGCCAGCTGGAACGTGCAAATCAGGCGCCGAAAATAAACTAAGAGCAAGATATGGACTGTTGTCTAGCCTTGTGACCTCCCATACTGGATGCGGTGGCCTTAACACCCAATGGGTCATCGAGGCATCGCCTGGCCAAAGGATCAACGTGTCTCTTGTGGACTTCGGCTGGACAACCCGAGACAGTGACGAGCTACAACCCTCCAGCCAGTGTGACGTCTATGGCTTCATCTCCGAGAGACGGCTGGGGATGAACAACACGCTGTGTGGCGGCCTCGCCAGGGAGCGCCACGTGTACTACTCCGCTTCAAACAGTGTTCAAATACAAATTCCAAGCAACAACGGCTTGACAGACAATTTTTTACTACAATACGAAGGTATGATAAGTCACTTACTGCGTGTAAAGTCTTGCAAAATTCCGTGTCACTTCAAGGAACATATGTATCAATGACTGTATGGAACAAAATCATAGACCTACCGGAATTCACGCGTTTACTGCATGCCTATTGTTAACATATTATGTACAAAATCTTAATCTCCCGCGTTGATCTCATATGTGTGATATCCCTTGACGTCCAGTCGCCGGCTGCCCTGACGTGACTGCTCCCGACAACGCTTGGTACAAGCGGAATGGCAGCACGGCTGTGATTGGCTGCGAGTGGAGTGAACATTCGTGGCATCTGAAGTGCGAACGCAACACGTGGGTCGGCGTGATCGGCAACTGTTCCAGCGGAGGTGAGCTTCAGTTTGACTACTGGCGGGGTAACAAGGGGTAGGGGGGGGGGGGGTATGAGTGTCCATAACTCCCAGCTTTGTTTCTGCGAGACCAGACGATATTATATGTAGTTGCAACAAGTTTCCTGAAGTCTGAAACAATATGCCTTTGTGGGTAATTTTTGCGTTCGAAATTATTTGTTTTGCTGCCAATGCAGTTTCGATATGTTTTGAGTAAGCACAAAGGACGGCTGATGAAAAACTGACCTGATCCACAGTTCCTCGCAAATGTTCAATGACGCCCACCGCTGTGTCGGAGCCCATACGAATTGTTTTCCTCTACCAATAGTTTGTTGTATATTGTGAAAAACTAGAAGCATGTGTTAAGTTAATGTTGCGGTGAGCTTTAGCTACAGAGGCACAGGCATATATAGCAATAAGGTATACAGCTGTTGTTTCCTTCCACATACATTGCGTGGCCAATAAGGTGGCAATCTAATTGATAGCAAATTGTGTTATTATCCTTGTAGCCATGGCAGAAGCGCCGAAAGACGACGAAATGTTTGCACTATCTCCGCGTATGTATACCGGCTGCTATGTCTGACCTAAGCGTTAGTATTAGTTGTAAATTTGAGCTAGTTATGCCTAGATTAAACTTCACGGTGGAGTTACTTTAATTCAATGGAATACCTATATTGATTTTGTATTGATAATAATACCATTCAGTTCAACCCACACAAATCATCGGCATATCTAGTTTGTTTGCATCCGTTCTTCTGTGTAATACAATTGTAACAACTGTTGTTGTGGTTTAAGTATTAAGATTTGTACATAATTCGTTAAGGGCTCTGGTTTCTTCCATTGCTTTCAGTGTTGACGATGGGACTCATTGTTGGTCTGGGAGTTCTGGTCATCACGCTCATTTGGGTCTTAATCATCGGCTACGTGTGTTGCAAGAGGTAAGATTACAACATATGCTGTATCGTAATGTCACCATACCTGTTCCAATATCTTAATAACAATATACAAGACCTATGCCTCAGCCTATCACGATGATGTCATATGAGAGATATATACCAGTAAAATACATATACTTACGAATCGTTTCAGGAAAACACCAAAACCCACGAAACATCAAACGAACACGTCATTCGACACCAACTTGGAAGGACAAGCGTTCTTGTACTACCCGGGAAGACCTGTCCCTATCCAGGGGCAGCACACATTGGAAGGACAACACATCCCCCATGGACTACACACACTCCAGGGCCAGCGCACTCTCGGGTATGGGGGTATGCCAACGCAACATGGGCCGAAACCCAGCACGGCGGATGAACTGCTTCACATCTGGGAGACGCCGTTGCCCGAACCTGTAACCAGCCAGCAAGATGACAGCGGGATTGTCTCTGAGCCCACGTACGCCAGTCTCCCTTCTCGGGGCACCATGGCGGGTCCATGTCAGCCCCAGCGTACCATGCCACGTGTGGCAACCAATGATGGAGTCAATGCCGGGGATGTCACCTGGCCAGGGACCCGCGCGTTCTACGACCAGGGGAATGGACCGCTGAATGATACCCAATAGAGCATAGATTAAATCACTTTGCTTACCGGTGGTGAAATAAAGACATGAATGTCAATGCGACGAGCTCTGCAACTGTCTTACAATGTACCTTATATGATTCGTCGTTTCTATTACGTGCAAGCGTGCCAATGTGCGCCTGTGCAGGTTCAGTGCATTTGCGGTGAACGCATATTGTTTAACACGCTACTTGGCCTCTTAAATTTTATTCTTGTCAAGTTGCATTAAATACAATTATTATTTGTGTAACCAAAGGACGATAATACACCATGAAATGTTCCGGGACATATGTACATTTGAATGTTCCGGGACAACTGTATATATCAGCTTTTTAGGACCCCGCTATTGTCGTGTTGTTGTTACTCGCCAGCTGTAGCTAAATATTCAAGGCAAACTCTACTCTCTGTTATAAGAAAGAGCTAATAATAAGAGATAGTAATGCACACAATTTACACCGTGTAGATCGACGTACCAGCATCGGGTGTCTCTACATCTTACTTGTTAAATATAGCACCATTATTTAGCTGTTAATCAGACGAAGATGTGAATGTTATCCTTCTGCTTTTGTATCGTCACTGGTAACGTTTGGTAATAAATATACGTGATTTAATTTGCCCTTCATCTGACATTGTCAATAGCGTTCATTGGATTTACAATAACTGATGTGGATTGTACACATATATAATAGCGTCACCGTTTGGTATGTAGCAAACAGCCAATGCAAGGTCATATTTTTCTACAATGAAGCCCGCAAGTGACGTATTCATGTCGATACCACAGACCGGGTCTATGAAAAATGTACTTCCGCAAAATTTTCGCTCAGTGTCCCGTTCGATTAAAGGTTACTTTCGCCAACACCGGCAACACCGGCCCCTAGACTTTAGATTATACACGAACTAGTTTGTCACAATACATAAGCGTTAAATCACCAATGCTACGCACCATACATCACTAATCGCCAAATGGTGATG
Source organism: Arenicola marina (assembly GCA_964019135.1). NCBI lineage: Eukaryota > Metazoa > Annelida > Polychaeta > Arenicolidae > Arenicola > Arenicola marina. The sequence goes on from OZ025259.1 coordinate 33,005,087, forward strand.
ATTATTTGACAATATCACAAGCATTCTGCTTCCAATAAATCGAATTTGGTTTTAAATAACTACATTCCTTAATAAAGGTTAGTATTAGAACAATAAGTGGATATGAATCCTAATGATGAACATTGCAGAAAATAGTCTTCAGCGGTTGACAGCAAGTAAAATGTGACACATAGAGGCTGGCACATTGCATGTGCGCAGTCATGTCGGCTTGCACGCAATCATTATAAAATTAACAACAATTCCTGTTTGGATTATTCGTGGGGAATTCAGGGCATTTGTCATATCGCATATTCATTAGCGTAAATGGGAAACCCCCTCTCAATCGCAAGTTTCCAAACCTTATGGAGAGCAATATCGAATCTCCAAATTGAGGATATTTCAAAGCTGGGCGCGAACGGCCAATACACATATTTTTCTGCAATAAAGACCGCAAGGGACGTATTCATGTCGATACCACAGACCGGGTCTAAATTCAGATTATACACGAACTAGTTTGTCACAATACACAAGTGTTCGATTGCCAATGCTACGCACCATACATCATTAATCGCCAAACGGTGACGACTTCATAACATTATTCCAAGCTTTCAGCTTTCAATAAATCGAATTTGGTTTCAATTTATAAACACGTTCCTTATTAAGGGTTAATATTAAATCAATAAATTAGAATCAATCCTAATGATGAACATCATAGAAAAAAACGGTTGACAGTAAGTAAAATGTGACACATAGAGGCTGGCACATGGCATGTGCGCAGTCATGTCGGCTTGCACGCAATCATTATAAAATTAACAAAAAATCCTGTTGGACTTATTCGTGGGAAATTCGGGGCATTTGTCACATCGCATATTCATTAGGTCCTTGGCGGCCGACCTCCTGGCCTAAATGGGATACCCCCTCTCAATCGCGAATTCCCAAATATTATGGAGAGCAATATCGAATCTCCAAGTTGAGGACATTTCAAAGCTGGGCGCGAGAAAAACAATTCAATATTGATATCGCGAATATAGAGGAATTCGCAGACAGCTATAACGGATCGCGGTAAATAGGCAAAGGGTCTTTGCGTTGAACCAGGAAGTGTACGGATAATAATCACCCAAAGATTGCCAACAGCTGATCGTGAATAATGACACTCGCAGATACCGGAAAATTTACCCCCCCCCCCCGCCGCCTCACACCTGAGAGCCTAACGGTACGTGAATCTGTTATCCGAGCCCTGATGCGGTCATGTCGCCTGTTTGGTCGCAGGATAAAGAACCCATGTCTTTCTTCGCAAAGAGTAGAGGGTTACTCCGGGGACATGGCTTCGTTCTTCCCTTCCATCTCCCATTGACGCAATATGACCAAAATTGGTTAAACCTTCTGAATATATAACCAACAAACCTGGCGTGAATGAATGGCACTAGTTTAAGACATCAATACCTTTGTTTCAACATCTTCATAGCCATCATATCTCGACGAATGCCGCACTATCTTATGTTGGTCTCAGTCTTAATAAATATGAAGCTTCGCATAAATAAAATACCATATTACCACATACCACATAATTCGCTGCTAGCTTCATAATCCATTTATTGGTTTATGACCGCGTCGCGAGCAAGGGCACATCGCACTCGGGTGGGCGAATGCAACATCGTCTAACATGTATTTTGAAGTCACGCTATCATGGCAGTAAGTGAGTTCATACCCGTCGTTCGTGGAAATCGCACGCCAGAGGATTGCTAAGCCGCTATATGAATTGCGTTGTCTAAGGACAAGTGATACGGAGTGATGGTCATATTTTCCGTCTTTATATTGATAAAGATATACTGATTTATATTACACATAATCATATTGATTCTGAATATCTTATAAGTAGCCGATTCACAGATTATATATCTGATACAATCGTCCGTTATAGTATGATGGGCATTACCGTCAAATGCAATTATCCAACATTTATTATGCATGCCCATATTTGTTTACGCTCATATGCGCCAAGACATTAATATTCCGACAACATACTCAAATCAACTCACAAATCCGTCATATTAAGTTTTACATTTAATGTCTCGTTGAAGTTTAGCACGGCAGCTTTCCATATTAATTATTGGTCGTGCTCCTTATCAATTTCAATCATGTCCCACTCTTGCAAGGAATCGCTATATATGGGTATTACGCGTTTTAAATGCCCCGGTTTTGCTTATTATTAACTTGTGTTCGCTCATCACAGTAATAATACAGGTTATATCGTGTTATAATCGAAAACCCGCATTGTTTCACCAACGATCTGGCGGAATGTGATGACTACAGTGCCATGCGGTACACTGCTGCTCCACAACCGAACCCCAACTCTGCCTCGTAATAGTAAAGGCGCGCGCAGTGGGCGTTTCCACCATGCAATGCGGCGCTGACGTCACGCTATTTAGGTCATGAACAAAGAATCCAACATGGCGAAGATGAGTGGTCACATCACATCGTTCTGGCATGACATTGCCAGTTTATGACACTAGAGATTCCATAGGATTACTGGATTACCGTCGAAGCCGTCACACATAACCCCGGGATAGGCTAGTCGCACAGTTAAATGCCTTAGCGAGGCGCTGCGTGCCACATTATAGCAAATAAAAGGGTCAGCTTGCATATATCAAGCCAGCGACAGCCGTTTGGAGGATCGGGCTATGGCGATCATGATGCAACCGTGGAGGTATCGCCGCGCTGTCCGCGATATCGGTAAGTAACATGAGATAAAATAATATTTATCGTGTTACACACAGGCAACTAGCTTATACATATGCACGGTTCACCAGACAAGAAATCAATTGGATACCATTGATGCCGTATATTGACTGAGACGTCGGCCAGCATAATATTGCCAATTAATTATCACATGGTGAACAATACACGCGCGCACATTTCTATAGCAGAATTTGTTCTTTTATTCTTTGGCGACTGTAGTATATCTTCTATCAGTCTGTTTTTGTTGATAAGCATTGAGTGTACAATATTCTCAATCTCTTTTTGACTGGAACCCATTTCATGAATATGCTTAATATTGATTAAAATCTTATTTCAGGACAACTGACAGTGCTACCGCATATTTACATTACATTAGTGATGTGTCTTGTAGGACTATCTGGTGCGTATATTGTACTCTATGGTATCTTAATATGTATATGTATCAGGCATTTTGTGTCCGAATGTGTTTGACTAAGGCGTATTTAAGCCGTATTTAAACGTATTAACCCGGTTTAAGTCCTGATGTCCTTTACCCAAAAAAATATTTACTTCCGACTTGTGACCCTTGCATGTATAATAAGTTTAGTGTGCCATTTAAGACAGTCACTAGCATTTGACTTCTTCAGTGTGACTTGTAAAAATGTTCATGCACATATTATTGTGATTTTTCTCTGTGTTTCTACTAATATTTCCTTCAATGATCAGATGGCGCCGAAGTATGCGTCGGCGACTCGTTCCATGCCAACTGTGGACCGGATGAGGTCGTGTTGATGACGTCAGCACGCTATGGACGAATGCAGCTTGGATCTTGCATAACAATAGACTACGGAAACCTGGGATGTTACAAGGAGTCACTGGCCGCTATGGATCGGCTGTGTTCGGGAAAACAAGTGTGTGAGGTCCCAGTGGACTGGAGCAACGCAGATATCACCGCTGACAGCCCGTGTGGTAAAGAGCTGTCGTCGTACCTAGATGTTGAGTACAACTGCGTCAAAGGTAGGCGTATAATCCGCAAGTTACGTGTGTCGATGTTTTCCTTTTATTGATAACACTGCCTTCCAGAACACAAGTGTTAATTCAAATTCACTGAATACTTAAGCACATGCGAGAACATACATAACATCTGCTACACCACTGTTTAATGTATATAAGTTCCATATATTCCCAATGTAATGGTTGAATCTGTTACAACAGCGTTCCTAGTATGCGTCGATGCTTATGGTGGTATAGAACAGACATACATACAGACACATGTTACTTTTAGTGGCGCCACCAGCTGGGACGTGCAAATCAAGTGCCGAAAATAAACTAAGAGCAAGGTATGGACTGCTGTCAAGCCATGTGACCGCCGATACTGGATGCGGTGGCCTTGATACCCCATGGGTCATCGAAGCCTCGCCTGGGCAAAGGATCAACGTGTCTCTTGTGGACTTCGGCTGGACAACCCGAGACAGTGGCGAGTTACCACACGCCAGCCAATGTGACGTCTATGGCTACATCTCCGAGAGACGGCTGGGGATGAACAACACGCTGTGTGGGGGCCTCGCCAGGGAGCGCCACGTTTACTACTCCGCTTCAAACAGTGTTCAAATACAAATTCCAAGTAGCAACGGCTTGACGGGGAATTTTATACTACAGTATGAAGGTATGATAAGTCACTTACTGCGTGTAGTGTCTTGCAAAATTCCTTATCACTTCAAGGAACACATGTATCAATGACTGTATGGAACAAAATCATAGACCTACCGGAATTCACGCGTTTACTGCATTCCTATTGTTAACATATTATGTACAAAAGCGACATCTTAATCTTCCGCGTTGATCTCATATGTGTGATATTCCTTGACGTCCAGTCGCCGGCTGCCCTGACGTGACTGCTCCCGACAACGCCTGGTACAAGCGGAATGGCAGCACGGCTGTGATTGGCTGCGAGTGGAGTGAACATTCGTGGCATCTGAAGTGCGAACGCAACACGTGGGTCGGCGTGGTCGGAAACTGTTCTAGTGGAGGTGAGCTCCAGTTCGGCTGCTGGTGGGTTCAGTAAGGGGTAGAGAATTTAGTTTTTTGCTGCGAATACAGTTTCAATATGTTTCGTTTAAGCGCTAAGGACGGCTGATGAATACCGGACCTGACCCACAGTTGCTGGCAAATTTTCAATGACGCTCACCTCTGTGTGGGAGCCCAAACGATATTTTTCACTCTACCACTAGTTTGTTGTATATTGTGAAAAGCTAGAAGCATGTGTGAAGTTAATTGTCCGGTGAGCTTTAGCTACATTAATACTAGCGTTAACAAATAAAAATACATTTTGTAGTTAATAGGGTGGCAATCTAATTTTATATTCCATTATGTTATTATCCTTTTAGCCATGGCAGAAGCGCCGAAAGACGACGAAATGTTTGTACTATCTCCGCGTAGGTATACCGGTTGCTATGTCTGAAATAAGCGTTAGTATCGGTAAATTTCAGCTGGTTATGCCCAGATAAAACTTCATGGTGGAGTTTCCTAAAATTAAATTGAATACCTATATTGATTTTGTATTGATAATAATACCAATCAGCATGTCTGGTTGGTTGGCATCCGTTCTGCTGTGTAATGCAATTGATTTGCAACTTTTGTCTAAGTATTAAGATTTGTGCATAGTTCGCAGTTAAAGGCTCTGGATTTGCGCATTGGTTTCAGTCTTGACGATGGGACTAATTGTTGGATTAGGAGTTCTGGTCATCACGCTCATTTGTGTCCTAATCATCGGCTACATCTGTTGCAGGAGGTAAGATTACAACATCTGCTCTGTCGAATATCCTAATGGCATCACATATGTTCCAATATCTTAATAACAATATATACGACCTATGTCTCAGCCGATCACGATGATGTCAGATGAAATATATATACCTGTGAAATACATATACTCACGAATCGTTCGTGTTTCAGGAAAACACCAAAACCCACAAAACATCAAACGAACACGCCATTCGACGCCAGCTTGGAAGGACAAGCCTTTTTGTACTACCCGGGAAGACCTGTCCCTATCCAGGGGCAGCACACATTGGAAGGACAACACAACCCACATGGACTACACACACTCCAGGCCCAGCGCACTATCGGGTATGGGGGTATGCCAACGCAACATGGGCCGAAACCCAGCGCGGCGGATGAACTGCTTCACATCTGGGAGACGCCGTTGCCTGAACCGGTAACCAGCCAGCAAGATGACAGCGGGATTGTCTCTGAGCCCACGTACGCCAGTCTCCCTTCTCGTGGCACCATGGCGGGTCCATGTCAGCCCCAGCGTACCATGCCACGTATGGCAACCAATGATGGGGTCAATGCCGGGGATGTCACCTGGCCAGGGACCCGCGCGTTTTACGATCAGGGAAATGAACCGCTGAATGATACCCAATAGAGCATAGATTAAATCATCTTACATGATTCATCGTAAGCGTGCCAATGTGCGCCTGTGCAGGGTCAGTGCATTTGCGGTGAACGCATATTGTTTAACACGACAATCTACTTGACCTCTTAAATTTTATTCTTGTCAAGTTGCATTGAATACAATTATTTTTGGTGTACCCAAAGGATGATAATACACCATGAAATGTTCTGGGACATTTGTACATTTGAATGTTCCGGGACAATTGTATATACCAGCTTTTTAGGACCCTGCTATAATTGTCGTGTTGTACTCGCTAGCTGTAGCTAAGTATTTAACGCAAACTCTAGTCTTTTTCACAAGAAAGAGCTAATGATAAGAGATAGTAATGTACACATTTTACACGATGTAGGTCGACGTACCGAAATCGGGTGTCTCTACATCTGACTTGTTAATCTAGCACCATTATGTATCTGTTAATCAGACAGATATGTGAATGTTATCCTTCTGCTTTTGTATCGTCACTGGTAACGTTTGGTAATAAATATACGTGATTTAATTTGCCCCTCATCTGACATTGTCAATAGCGTTCACTGGATTTACAATAACTGATGTGCATTGTACACATATATAATTACATCACCGTTTGGTATGTTGCGAACGGCCAATACACATATTTTTCTGCAATAAAGACCGCAAGGGACGTATTCATGTCGATACCACAGACCGGGTCTAAATTCAGATTATACACGAACTAGTTTGTCACAATACACAAGTGTTCGATTGCCAATGCTACGCACCATACATCATTAATCGCCAAACGGTGACGACTTCATAACATTATTCCAAGCTTTCAGCTTTCAATAAATCGAATTTGGTTTCAATTTATAAACACGTTCCTTATTAAGGGTTAATATTAAATCAATAAATTAGAATCAATCCTAATGATGAACACTATAGAAAAAAACGGTTGACAGTAAGTAAAATGTGACACATAGAGGCTGGCACATGGCATGTGCGCAGTCATGTCGGCTTGCACGCAATCATTATAAAATTAACAAAAAATCCTGTTGGACTTATTCGTGGGAAATTCGGGGCATTTGTCATATCGCATATTCATTAGGTCCTTGGCGGCCGACCTCCTGGCCTAAATGGGATACCCCCTCTCAATCGCGAATTCCCAAATATTATGGAGAGCAATATCGAATCTCCAAGTTGAGGACATTTCAAAGCTGGGCGCGAGAAAAACAATTCAATATTGATATCGCGAATATAGAGGAATTCGCAGACAGCTATAACGGATCGCGGTAAACAGGCAAAGGGTCTTTGCGTTGAACCAGGAATTGTACGGATGAAGACCCCCCCCAAAGATTGCCAACAGCTGATCGTTAATCTCCAAGAATTCCTCGGTGGCAATCGCGGATACCGGACGCCCCCCCCCCGCCCCCCGGCCCCCCTGCTGAGAGCCTAACACTACGTGGATCGGTTGTCCGAGCCCTGATGTGGTCATGTCGCCTGTGTGGTCGCAGCATAAAGAACCGATGTCGTTCTTCGCAAAGAGTAGAGGGTTACTCCGGGGACATGGCTTCGTTCTTCTCTTCTGTCTTCCATTGACGCGATATGACAAAAAAATTGTTAAAACGTTCTGAATATATAACCAACAAACCTGGCGTAAATGAATGGCATTAATACATTTAATACATCAATAACTTTGTTTCATCATCTTCATAGACATCATATCTCGACGGAAGCCGCACTATCTTATGTTGGTTTCAGTCTTAATAAATATGAAGCTTTGCATAAATAAAATACGACAAATACTGACATAATTCGTTGCTAGCTTCATAATCCATCTATTTGTTGATGAGCGCGTCGCGAACAAGGGCACATCGCACCCTTGTGGGCGAATGCAACATCGTCTAACATGTATTTTGAAGTCACGCTATCATGGAAGTAAGTGAGTTCATACCTGTCATTCATGGAAATCGCACGTCAGAGCATTGCTAAGCTGCTATATGAATTGTGTTGTCTAACGACAAGTGATACACGATGATAGTCATATTTCACAGTCTTTATATTGACACAGATATATTGATTTATATTACATTTAATTATATTGATTCTGAATATCTTATCAGTAGCCGATTCATACATTTATCTGATACAGTCGTCCGTTATAATATGATGGGCATTACCGTCAAATTCAATTACTCCACATTTATTACGCATGCCCATATTCGTTTACGCTCATATGCGCCAAAACATTAAAATTCCGACAACATACTCAACTCAACTCACAACTCCGTCATATTCAGTTTTACATTTAATGTTTCATTGAAGTTTAGCACGGCCGCTTTCCATATTGATTATTGGTCGTGCTCCTTATCATTATCAAGCAAGTCCCACTCTTGCAAGGAATCGCTACATGTGGGTATTACGCGTTTCAAATGCCCTGTTTTTTTGCTTATTATTAAATTGTGTTCGCTCATCACAGTAATAATGCAGGTTATATCGTGTTATAATCGAAAACCCGCATTGTTTCACCAACGATCTGGCAGAATGTGATGGCTACAGCGCCATGCGGTACACTGCTGCTCCACAAACCAACCCCAACTCTGTCTAGTAATATTAAAGGCGCGCGTAGTGGGCGCTTCCGCCATGCAATGCGGCGCTGACGTCACGCTATTTAGGTCATGAACAAAGAATTCAACATGGCGAAGAGGAGCGGTCACATCACATCGTTCTGGCATGATATTGCCAGTTTATGACACTAGAGATTCTATAGGATTACTGTATTACCGTCAAAGCCGTCACACAAAACCCCGGGATAGGTTAGTCGCACAGTTAAATGCCTTAGCGAAGCGCTGCGTGCCACATTATAGCAAATAAAAGGGTCAGCTTGCATATATCAAGCCAGCGACAGCCGTTTGGAGGCTCGGGCTATGGCGATCATGATGCAACTGTGGAGGCATCGCCGCGCTGTCCGAGATATCGGTAAGTAACATGAGATAAATTAATGTTGTCGTATGCAAATTAGGCGTGTTGCATATATAAGCAAATAGGTGATACATATGCACTGTTCACCAGAGAAGAAAACGTCTTGATACCACTGATGCCGCATATAGACACAGATGTCGACCAGAACACTGTTGCTAGTTAATTATCACATGGTGAACGATGCACACTCGCACATTTCTACAACATGATTTGTTCCTTTATTCTTTGGCGACTATATCATATATTCTATTAGTCTGATGTTGATTGTCTTAGTTTCCATGATTCTCAATATCTTTTTTGTCTGGAATCCATTTGATGACTTAACGAATCATCACAATACGCTTAATATTTATTAAAATCTGATTTCAGAACAATTGACAGTGCTGCCGCATACTTACATTACATTAGTGATGTGTCTTGTAGGACTATCTGGTGCGTATAATATGTACTATATGATATCTTATTATGTATATGTACCAGGCATTTTGTGTCAGCATGCGTTGGACTAAGGCGTATTTAAGCGTTATCTGTGGATCGAACCCGGTTTAAGTCATGATGTCCTTTACACAAAAATATTTACTTTCGACTTGTGACGTTTGCATGTACAATAAGTGTCGCGTGTCATTTAAGACAGTCACTAGCAATGTACTTCTTCAATATGACTGGTAAAAACATGTATGCACATATTAGTGCGATTTTGATAATATTTCCTTTAAAGGTCAGATTGCGCGGAAGTATGCGTCGGCGACTCGTTTCGAGCGAACTGTGGACCGGATGAGGTCGTGTTGATGACATCAGCTCGCTACGGACGAATGCAGCTTGGGTCATGCATAACAATGGATTACGGAAATATGAGGTGCTACAAGGAGTCACTGGCCGCTATGGATCGGCTGTGTTCCGGAAAACAAGCGTGTGAGGTCCCGGTGGAATGGGGAAACACGGATATCACCGCTGACAATCCGTGTGGTAAAGAGTTGGCATCGTATCTTGATGCAGAGTACAACTGCGTCACAGGTAGGCGTGTAACCCCCAAGATATTTAATATATATATGTATATATATATGTCCAATATATTCCTCATGTAATAGTTTAATCTATTGCAACAGTGTTTCTAATATGTGTCGACGGTTATGGTGGTATAGAACAGACATACATACAGACGCATGTTACTTTCAGTGGCGCAACCAGCTGGAACGTGCAAATCAGGCGCCGAAAATAAACTAAGAGCAAGGTATGGGCTGTTGTCTAGCCACGTGTACTGGATGCGGTGGCCTTGACACCCCATGGATCATCGAGGCCTCGCCAGGACAGAGAATCAACGTGTCTCTTGTGGACTTGTGGCTGGACAACCCGAAACAGTGGCGAGTTACAGCCCTCCAGCCAGTGTGACGTCTATGGCTACATCTCCGAGAGACGGCTGGGGATGAACAACACGTTGTGTGGGGGCCTCGCTAGGGAGCGCCACGTGTACTACTCGGCCTCAAACGGTGTTCAAATACAACTTCCAAGAGGTAACGGCTTGACAGGGAATGTTATACTACAGTATGAAGGTATGATAAGTCACTTACTGCCTGTAGAGTCTTGCAAAATTCATGGTCACTTCAACTGGCACGTGTGTCAATGTCATGTGTGGAACAAAATCAACAACCTACCGGAATTCAGGCGTTTACTGCAGGTGTATTGTTAACATTGAATGTACAAAAGCGACATATTAATCTTCCGCGTTGATCTCATATGTGTGATATCCCTTGATGTCCAGTCGCCGGCTACCCCGACGTGACTGCTCCCGACAACGCCTGGTACAAGCGGAATGGCAGCACGGCTGTGATTGGCTGCGAGTGGAGTGAACATTCGTGGCATCTGAAGTGCGAACGCAATACGTGGGTCGGCGTGGTCGGCAACTGTTCCAGCGGAGGTGAGCTTCAGATTGACTACTGGCGGGGTACCGAAGGGGGTGGGGGGGGGGTCTATGAGTGTCCTTAACTGCCCGCTTTCTTTCTGTGAACATGTAGGCACCTCTATCGTACTTTTTACTGAGACCATTGGAGGCGATCTTATATGTAGTCGCAACAAGTGTCCCTAATCCTGATACGAGACGCCTTTGTGAGTGTTTTTTTGCTGCCAATGCAGTTTCGATATGTTTTGCGTAAGCGCTAAGGGCGGCTGATGAAAACCGGACCTGATCCACAGTTGGTGGCAAATTTCCAATATCAATAGGTACAGAAGCCAAAAAAAATTTGGACCCTCTTTCAGGAACTAGACCCAGACTATTATAAGAGGGCTTATCTGCTACCTTTCAGCTTATTTACTGACGTTAATTCCCGTATCTTCCAATACAAGTTTCTTAATAATATTTTAGTCAACAAATATTGGTTAAAGAAATGGAACATAGAACCCGACGATCTTTGCATTTGGTGTAATAGCTTCAGTGAAACTCAAGACCATCTTTTTTGGAAATGCAAATACAGTTTTGGCATGATTTCAATCAGTATGTGCGAGACCATAATTTGGAATTAACATTGGACAAGAAAATGGTATATTTTGGGAGCAAACTGTCTATAGTAGCAAGCAACATTGTGGTAATGCTAGCGAAACAATATATACATTCATGTAGAAATAAGGGTATAATCCTAAGCATTTCAGGTTGCAATAAATATATATATTACTTTAAGAATATAGAATTGATGGTGGCAAGACAAACACAAAGGTTACAAATACATATCGAGAGGTGGAAAGGTTTTAGCTGAGCAGAGAAACCCCTGTGTGTGTGCATTCGGTGTCGTGTGTGATTAGTTCGCTTTTTTTTTCTTTTTCTTTTTCTTTTTCTTTCGTTTTTTTTTCTGTCTGCTAGATTTAGGTGTCGTCGGGGATGTCACCTGGCCAGGGACCCGCGCGTTCTACGACCAGGAAAAAAAGCCGAGGCTAAATGAGAATCGCGAGTGCACTAATTAAATAAACCTTTCTAATCGTAAATGAAAGAAGGCCATACGCGCCACCGCGAGAAGTTCTGCAGCCGAAATTGTGACTGTCTTGCATTGATTCATAGACAGCGCATTTGCGGTAAACTTCAGACTCGCACAGTCTAGCACCTTGTGTTCCATGGTCGCCTGCGTTGATGAAATAACTGTCATGGCACTCACACTGTGCAAATATTATCCATGTACAAGCTAAGTACCCCGTTTAAATCTTTTAAGGTCAACTGTATGCTTGCAAATTTGCATTGCATTTAACTACTATGTGCTTCTTGTTAAATGAGTGCAGCATAAGCAATATGTATAGATTGGCTTGTCGAACCTCGATATTGTTGTATTGCACCCGCTATTTGCTATAGGCTAGTTGTATTCAAGTCAAATCCAGTCTTTGTTACCAGTATATATATAGGCAAGAGTTGACAAAAAGAAATAATAACGCAAAAAAACGTACACGCTGTAGTACGACCTAACGAATTCGGCCGTTGTGACATGACTCTTTATCTCCAACACTATTTCGTGCCTATTATTCGAGCTAACATATGAATGGTGTACTTGTGCATTGGTGTATGGCGCACGTTTGCTAAATAAATTTCATATTAAATGTGCAATTTTGATTTTTAAATTGTGTGTTTGCAGCGTGCTGCACATTACCTCAATCACCTGATGTATTATTTCCCCAACAAGTAATAAATTTGATCCCATTTACGCTAACCGCAATAATCACAGTTTCTTTCCTCCAAAACCCGCAGTGATTAACCTCTGATGGTTTGAACCTTGCACTGCAGCATCACTCGCCGACGTCTTTTGATTTACTTGGTTCAGCTGAACTATTTCGTATTGATACACAATTACACAAGTGCACATGACACAACATAAACCATTACTCACTAAATAGCTGCGAATATATCACCATATCACAAATATTCAAGACCAACTTTACCCGCAAATAAATTCACTTCGGGTTCAAATTATGGATACATTTCGAAATAACTGTTAATACTAATACCATGCTAATTATCGACACGAAAAATCAATCTTAATTATCAACAAGGCAAATCAATCATAATTATGTACGGGGTATTTCTTAATTTCTGATGATCGAGAACCAATTTAAGTGTGACATATAGAAGCCAGCAGATATAACACGATGTCGACTCACATGAAATCCTCTTTAGGCTGTACGGTGCCATATACTCATCAAATGCCACTTTCATCAACAATAACAAACTTCGTATACAATAGTCGAGTCGCGTTTTAAGTTGCATCGACAGCATTTCACCGAATACCCGTGCCAATGCCTAACCAAATCACTACCCGATCTCCATATCAGGCGGTTTTGGGCGCGCAGTGGGCTCCTCTGCCGCATAGCGTGGTAGTGACGTCACGCTAACTAGGTCACACACAAAGGGACATAAAATGGCGCATGCACATCACCGGAGTACGTCCGACTGACACAAATTGATCTGTTTGACAGCGAGCTGGCTGATGTACCCGGAACGTAATATTTCCCGATGCAGTACATCACTCATAGAATATATTACAAGCCAGTTCAGACCTATTCAGCCCGACACAAGGCGTGATAACAGTGGAATAGTGGAACAACAGGCACCGCTGCATATATTAAGCACTCACTGTCAGAGAAAGTCATGGGAAGCCCGTTCATGTTTCCGAACGTTATGATGGAAAACGGTAGGTCATTTTTTTCACATTTCATCTGCTGTTAAAGAAAATGCGTTTAATCCCATTTTGACATGTTGGCGCAACGTATACATTACTTAAATATCTACTTTATTCAAATATATATTTCAGACGTACAATCAGTGGGGACGATGCGGATGTCAGTTATCATGACAGCGCTATTTTGTCTCATAGGAATCACTGGTAAGCAATACGTTAAAGTACACTTGCATGCTATACTCGGATCCAAGTAATGTATTGAAGGCCAACTAACCGTACTAATAACCACACTCGACCGACAATCAGTCTAATTTTATTGATGGGCAAAATAAATAAGATGTCTGTTTTAGGACCAAATGGTTGATTAAATAGCAATATGTATGCCGAATACTGAGAGTGGCGGAATTTAATGTCTTCTTTGGTAATCAGCAACCTGCGTTAACGGCAGGCTATTTTCGCTTAAATCGTCATAATCACTATTCGATATATGTTTTTCCGGGCCAGATGCGTCTTAACACATTGACGCGTACTATGCGGTGATTCTTCTATTAATACAGTAATATATGCCGTGTCTTCATCAGGAGTCCATGGGACAGATATATGCATGGGTGATTCTTTCCGCGCCACTTGTGGTGCCCATGAGGAGATCCTCATGACGTCAGCACAGTATGGACGAATGCGCCTCGGGTCATGCATAACTATTGACTACGGCTCAATTGGCTGCTACAAGGACGCCTTGCACGCCATGGATCAGTTCTGTTCTGGACGGCAATCCTGTGAAGTTCCAATCAATTGGGCAGATAATGTGTTGACGTCTGACAATCCGTGTGGGACTCAGCTTCCGCCATACCTTAGTGCCACGTTCACTTGCGTGAAAGGTGAGTATGACGAATTCCCTGTGATGAGGATAATCTAATTAACTTCTACAGGTAGCGACAAGTTGTGTATGTAGCATTGCCATATATATATGATGGTGGGGGTGACTGAATGCACCATGTTTGCCTCATGTGATGCATCGCTTCTTAATTGTGCCATCCGGTCGTACTCTGAACGCCTGGTGAGATTCAACGCAATTATTTTCATATAAAACTGCGCAAACTTACCAAACAAACATTATGATGATATCAAATTATCACAAATAAAGCATAAAGGAAACTAATTATGCCACAACAGCTTAAATCTATTATTCCGAATATAATGCCATATCCTAGATACGTACAATTGTTTTCTCGCTCAGTCGCTTCCGAGCATACCGCCAACTGCAAAGAAAACGACGGTATCAGACTTACCGGCCGTCAAGGGATAATATCAAGTCGCCGGGTACAAGACACAGGCTGCGGTGACCTTAACTCTCCCTGGATCATCGAGGCTTCGCCCGGACAGAGGATCAACGTGTCTATTGTGGACTTCGGCTGGTCAGCCCAGGGCAGCGATGACTTAGGGCCTTCCGGTCAATGTGGCGTCTATGGCTACATCTCCGAGAGACGGCTGGGGATGAACAACACGCTGTGTGGGGGCCTCGCCAGAGAGCGCCACGTGTACTATTCGGCTTCAAACACAATAGAAGTGCAAATTCCTAAGCATAAACAGTCATCTAGCAGCTTCCTGTTACAGTACGAAGGTATGAAACCAACAACACCAGCGACAGATATGTCTCCTAAGTACCATCTGTCAAATACTTACTTGTTGTGAATTATGGGTGCTCTCAGTATATCATGTACTATGTCATGTAGCATATCGCTTATCTTTGTTAAGTGAGTGGCTGTCCGGATGTGACTGCCCCGGACAACTCCTGGTACAAGCGGAACGGCAGCACGGCTGTGATTGGCTGCGAGTGGAGTGAACACTCTTGGCATCTGAATTGCAAACGCAACACTTGGGTGGGCGTGGTCGGCAACTGCTCTAGTGCGGGTGAGATATGATTGGATAATTGGGGAATACAAGGGGACGTCATGTATGTCCGATATTCTTATTTGTTACCAATGCAAAGCATGATACATCGTATTGTGGATTGCACCTCCACATAATCTTTTGTAGAAAACCCAGCCTTATTCATAGGACCCAATCCTTTTGTTTCCTCATTTTCATCTATCACGGGTGACTGGATATTGTGGCGAGGATGTCCTGCACCAAAAACATACTTACGTAGCTTCCCGTCTAACAATTTGAGCCGGAGAGCGGAGTAGGTGGGCGTTACGGAAGCATGTCCCTTTTGTTATATGTGATATATTTGCAAGAGGCAGTAGGTTTTGCAGTCGGTATTTAACGGTTCCGACATCATGCAGTGATACCTGTATATTGTACAGTTACGCTAGTGCTCTAATTGACAGTTCTTCCAACACATGTTAAGGTTATTTTTTTCCTCTAAAGGCATATATAGTATCTATTTGCTAATATAATTGTACGTGTACTGATACAATATAACTGTAAATTCACATTCTTTTAGCTATCCTTGAGGCACCGGCAGATGATGAATTGTTTGCCCTATCTCCGCGTAAGTAGGCACCAGGTCGCTAGATATGATATAGTCGGTATCATTGAAGATGTTGTCCTGGTTGTTCTAAGATATAATTCTGCAGTGCAGTGCTGTGTTACATTAAAACAAATGTAGTGGTTAATATCTATTTTCTGCAGCTAACTACAGCAATAATTTCAGCACGTACAAAATATACATATTAGAATATCAACCAACGGAAATAATTCGTGGTCTTTTCCTATTATTTTCAGTGTTGACGATGGGACTTATTGTTGGTTTGGGAGTTCTGGTCATCACGCTCATTTGTGTACTAATCATCGGCTACGTGTGTTGCAGGAGGTAAGATTACAACATCTGCTGTATCGCATATCGTACCGTCACCATATCTGTTCGAATATCTTAACAAAAATGTACACGACTTACGTCTCAGTCTATGATGTTGATGTCAGATGAAAGTATATACCTGTGAACTATACATACTCACGAATCTTTCGGTTCATATATTTCAGGAAAACACAAAAACCGGCGCAACATCAATCGAACACGCCATTCGACGCCAGCTTGGAAGGCCAAGCCTTCTTGTACTACCCGGGAAGACCTGTCCCTATCCAGGGGCAGCAGACATTGGACGGACAACAAATCACCCATGGACTACACACCCTCCAGGGCCAGCACACCCTCGGGTATAGGGATTTTCCAACTCAACAGGGGTCCAAGCCTAATACGGCGGATGAACTGCTCCACATCTGGGAGACGCCGCTTCCGGATCCGGTAACCAACCAGCAGGACGACAGCGGAATTGCCTCTGAACCCGCGTACGCCAGTCTCCCGTCTCGGGGCACCATGGCGGGTCCATGTCAGCCCCAGGGTTCCGCGCCACGTGTGGCAACCAATGATGGGGTCAATGCCGGTGATGTCACCTGGCCAGGGACCCGCGCGTTCTACGATCAGGAAAAAAGGGGGTGGCAGGATGAGACCGGCGAGAGCACTGATTAAATTACGGCCATTGATGCCACAGCGGCGAGTTTTGCATAGACGAAATTGTAACTGCCTAGCCTTGGTAGATTTACAGCTTCTTTGTCAAATGTTTATTTGCCATTATCATAAAGTGCAAAGGGCTAGGCATGTCAATGCATTATCAGTAAATTTGGTGTGATCTTTAGGCGCACAGTATATAACGCGCCATTCTATTGGCTACCTGTATTAATTGCGCTACATACATAACTTGTAGTTTGATTATGTTAAATATATTCCTGTCAAATTGATATAATTCACCTATTATTGCATGTCATAAAGTGACGATGATACTCCATAAACTCTTCCGGGACATATGTATTGATCGGCTTGTCGAACCCCGCAAGTGTTGTATTACATGCACTATTTTATGTTCGATTGATGTAGCAACTGTTCAACGTAAATCGTAGTTTTGGGCCCTAGTACATGCAATAAGGAGCTAGTAATCAGACGCAATACCGCAGCAAACTTCTACGTTGAAGGACGCCGTAACGAAATAGGTCATTGCGACATCTGACTTGTTAGCTAAAGCACCATTCTGCGTCTATCATCGAACAAAAACATAATTGTTTTCCATGTTCTTATGTATCTGGTGTACGCGTATTAATAAATATAAAGCAGTAAATCATCGTCGTGTTTAATTTACAGCTTTAAGTCATGATAACTGCCACATCTGACAATGCTGAATGTTCCAAAATGGGGCAATCACAATAACCGCTATGCATTGTATGAAACTATATTCAAGTTTCATTTTACTCCATGTAAATGATACATAGAATATTTCTTCACAAGTAACGATCAAAAATGCCGCACAACATATAATATTATTCGCTAAACAGCTACGATTATATAACAATGTCCCAAGTTTTCAGGACCAAAAATGACTCACGAATACTTTGCATTGTGTCTCAAATCATCCATGCATTCGTTGATACGGGTCAATCAAAAATAACGAGTAGACCAATTATGACAAGTGAGGATCAATTTTAATTACTAAAAGTGCCAATGAATATTTTCCGCGATTGAGAGTCAGGGTCAATGTGACGCGATATCGGCCCTCACAAAGTCATAGTCGATTTGATCGGCAAAACATATTGACATAATACCACATGTAATGAACCACTACGTAATTTATACTTACTCTTTAAATTATCTTTATTTAGCATATTGACAGCATTTCATCACCAAGAATAGCTAAGCCAATCCTTAGCCGAAACACTGCAGTATCGCCATATCACGTCGTTGTGGGCGCGCAGAAGGCGCCTCCACCGCATAGCGTGGTAGTGACGTCACGCTAACTAGGTCACACACAAAGGGACATAAAATGGCGCATGCACATCACCGGAGTACGTCCGTCTGACACAAATTGATTCGTTTTCGTGTGAGCCGGCTGATATATCAACTGAGTAATATTCCCTGATGTTATACGTCAATCGTGGAATAAGTTATACGCGGATTCAGACATCTTCCGCGGCACACTGAGCGTGATAACTGTGGAATACCCGGAACAACAAGCATTGTTGCATATATTAAACACTCGCTACCAGAGACAGTCATAGCGCGCCCGTTCATGTTACAAAACGTTATGACGGAAAAAGGTAAGTTGTTTGATTTCCATTATATTTGATGTTATAGACAAGTTTGCTTTATTACATATTATCTATATGGCGCCAATAACGCATTGTTGAAATATCTAGGTATAATTAATTACCTTTCTTATTTCAGAAATACAATCGGTGGGAATGCCGCGGATATCAACCGCCATGATTGCTCTCTTTTGCATAGGATTGACTATTACAGGTATGCATATGAATCTAGTAAAAATAGACTTACGTCCTATAATTGGGTTTTATGAATTAATTTCATTTGATCACTCAACCCAACCAACTCAACTGACTTAATCCATCAAAGGCCAACCTCACATAAACATATTGACGGAGAACGAGTCCGATTTTTATGCTAGGCGAAATTCATTAATATATCTGTCTTAAGAGCAAATGGTCAATTAACGAATTTATAACTCATAGACGGAAGGTAAATGTTCCGCATTTGTATACGGATTGACGCAAGGGACCTACAGTGCTATAATTTGACATCTGCTTTAGTAACCTGGGTGTTAATGGTCTGTCATCATTGTACATCACAATTCTTAAATGGGCTCAATTCACTGGTCGTCTTCTGCAGTTCTACATTTGTGTTCACCGAGCCATAGATAGTTTGACATTTTGAGCCGCAATATGCCTTGATCCCTTTTTAAATGCAGTATATATTCCCATTTTCTCATCAGGACTACATGGAGCAGACATCTGTACAGGTGAATCGTTCCGCGCCACTTGTGATGCCCATGAGGAGATCCTCATGACGTCAGCACAGTATGGACGGATGCGCCTTGGGTCATGCATAACTATTGACTACGGCTCGATTGGCTGCTACAAGAACGTCCTGCACGCCATGGATCAGTTCTGCTCCGGACGACAGTCATGTGAAGTTCCCGTAGCTTGGGCAAATAAGGAATTGACGTCTGACAATCCGTGTGGAACTCAACTTCCATCATACCTTATTGCCGAGTTCAGTTGTTTGAAAAGTGAGTCTAACGAATGATCTAACGAAATGATCTGTCTTGGTGGAATATAATATATTTACTTATCCCTTGTAAAATGTATTTCATTATTAAAATACAATAATCGCAGGAATACAAGGCACAACGAGCAAATTACACAGCGACCTTCTCAATATAATGCAATTTTATAAATACAACAAACTAATTTATCATCCAGTCGCTTCCGAGCATACAGCCAAATGCAAAGGAAATGGCGGCATCAGACTTACCGGCCGCCAGGGCATATTATCAAGTCGCCGGATACAAGACACAGGCTGCGGTGACCTCAACTCTCCCTGGATCATCGAGGCCTCGCCCGGACAGAGGATCAACGTGTCTATTGTGGACTTCGGCTGGTCAGCCCAGGACAGCGATGACCTACAGCCCTCCAGCCAATGTGACGTCTATGGCTACATCTCTGAGACACGACTGGGGATGAACAACACGCTGTGTGGCGGCCTCGCCCGAGAGCGCCACGTGTACTATTCGGCTTCAAACACAATAGAAGTGCAAATTCCTAAGCAGAAACAGTCATCTAGCAGCTTCATGCTACAGTACGAAGGTATGAAACCAACAACACCAGCGACAATGATATGTCTCTCAAGTACCATCTGTCAAATACTTGTTGTGAATTATGGGTGCTCTCAGTATATCATGTACTATGTCATGTAGCATATCGCGTATTACTTATCTTTGTTAAGTGAGTGGCTGTCCGGATGTGACTGCCCCGGACAACTCCTGGTACAAGCGGAATGGCAGCACGGCTGTGATTGGCTGCGAGTGGAGCGAACACTCTTGGCATCTGAAGTGCGAGCGCAACACTTGGGTGGGCGTGGTCGGCAACTGCTCTAGTGCGGGTGAGATATGGTTGGATAATTGGGGAATACAAGGGGACGTCATGTATGTCCGATATTCTTATTTGTTACCAATGCAAAGCATGATACATCATATTGTGGATTGCACCTCCATCCAATCTTTTGCAGAAAACCCAGCCTTAGTTATATGACTCAATTCTTTTGTTTCCTCATTTTCATCTATCACGGGCGAGTGGGTATTGTGGCGAGGATGTCCTGCACCAAAACATACCTACTTAGCTTCCCGTTGACCAGTTTCTAACCATTTGAGCCGGAGAGCGGAGTAGGTGGGCGTTACGGAAGCATGTCCCTTTTGTTATATGTGATATATTTGCAAGAGGCAGTAGGTTTGGCAGTCGGTATTTAACGGTTCCGACATAAGTGATACATGTTCATTGTATAGTTACGCTAGTGCTCTAATTGACAGTTCTTCCAACACATGTTAAGGTTAGTTTTGTCCGCTAAAGTCATATATAGTATCTATTTGCTAATATAATGGTACGTGTACTGATACAATATAACTGTAAATTCACATCATTTTAGCTATCCTTGAGGCACCGGCAGATGATGAATTGTTTGCCTTATCACCGCGTAAGTAGGCACCAGGTCGCTAGATCTGATATAATCGGTATCATTGAAAATGCTGTCCTGGTTGTTCTAAGATATAATTCTGCAGTGAAGTTACATTAAAACAAATGTAGTGGTTAATATCTATTTTCCGCAGATAACTACACCAATAATTTCAGCACGTACACAATATCCATATAAGAAAATCAACCAACGGAAATAATTCGTGGTCTTTTCCTATTACTTTCAGTGTTGACGATGGGACTTATTGTTGGTTTGGGAGTTCTGGTCATCACGCTCATTTGTGTACTAATCATCGGCTACGTGTGTTGCAGGAGGTAAGATTACAACATCTGTTGTATCGAATATAGTACCGTCACCATATCTGTTCGAATATCTTAACAAAAATATACACGACTTACGTCTCAGTCTATGATGTTGATGTCAGATGAAAGGTATATACCTGTGAACTATACATACTCACGAATCTTTCGGCTGATACATTTCAGGAAAACACAAAAACCGGCGCAACATCAATTGAACACGCCAATCGACGCCAACTTGGAAGGCCAAGCCTTCTTGTACTACCCGGGAAGACCTGTCCCTATCCAGGGGCAGCAGACATTGGACGGACAACACATCCCCCATGGACTACACACCCTCCAGGGCCAGCACACCCTCGGGTATAGGGGTTTTCCAACTCAACAGGGGCCCAAGCCTAATACAGCAGATGAACTGCTCCACATCTGGGAGACGCCGCTTCCGGATCCAGTAACCAACCAGCAGAACGACAGCGGAATTGTCTCTGAACCCGCGTACGCCAGCCTCCCGTCTCGGGGCACCATGGCGGGTCCATGTCAGCCCCAGGGTTCCGTGCCTCGTGTGGCGACCAATGATGGGGTCAATGCCGGTGATGTCACCTGGCCAGGGACCCGCGCGTTCTACGATCAGGAAAAAAGGGGGTGGCAGGATGAGAACGGCGAGTGCACTGATTAAATTACTGACATTAATACCACTGCGGCAAGTCTTGCATGGTCGCAATTGTAACTGCCTAGCGTTGATGGATTTATAGTATCTTTGTAAAATGTCTATTTTTAGGTTTTCATAGTGTGCAAAGTACCTAAGCATGCCAATGCATGATCAGTTAATTTTTCAGGTGAGCTTTAGGCGCACAGTATATAACGCGCCATTCTATTGGCTACCTGTATTAGATGTGATAACTAAGCAGTTTGCATTTTGATAATGCTCATCATATTCCTGTCAAATTCATCGAATTCACCTATTATGTGTGTCACATGATGATGAACAGTTCCTGGACATATGTATTGATCGGCTTATCGAACCCCGCTATTGTTGTGTTACACGTGTTATTTTATATTTGCTAGTCGTAGCTAACTGTTCAACGCAAATCCTAGTCTCTGGCACTAGTACATACTGGAAGGAGCTGGTAATAAGACACCGTACAATAGAAAACTTATACGCTGAAGAACGATGCAACGAAATCGGTCGTTGCGCAATCTGACTTATTAGCTGAAGCACCAATCTGTGTTTCTTATTCAAATAAAACTATGATGGTTTCCTTGTGCTTATGTATCTGGTGCACGCTTAGTAATAAATATAATGATACAATATAACATTTTAATTGTCAATGTAAAACCACGGTAACTGCATCATCTGACTTTGCTAAAATTTAAAGAAAAACGAAAATAAAACGGGGCAATTACAATAACCGCTATGCATTGTACAAATATATATTCACGTACCGTTTGAAACGCGACTGACGTTATTTTCAAACGTAAATCCTCACAGACTGATCCAACTCAATATCGACGATTAACCACTGATTGTTTGATACTTGCACTACTTCATCCATTGTGGTTCATTTACTCTCTTTAAATTACACATGCTATATTTCGTCGCAAGTACATGATTTACAATGCCGCACAACATACACTATTATTCTACAAATAGCTATCTCTATATAACCATGTCCACAGTTTCCAGGACCACAAGTAGCTCACGAATACGCTGACTTCCGTTTCGAATTATCAATGTATTCATTGATGCGAGTCAATTCAAATTAATAAATAATTAGATTAATCTTGATCAATTATTATTACTAACAATGCGAATCAATATTTTCCACGAGTGGGAGCAACGGTTGATGTGAGGTATGGAAGCATGAAGATCGCATGCGAACCGCCATGTAGGATCTCACGAAATCATGATTGAGTTGTTCGGTAACATATATTGACAAAACGAACAACTATATGCTTTGTGCTTACTCCTTGAATTATATTTTAAGTAGCATGTTGACAACATTTTATCACAACGAATAGCCAAGCCAATCCTAAGCCAAATCACTGCAGTCTCTCCATATCACACCATTGTGGGCGCCCAGAAGGCGCATAAACCGCATAGCGTGGTAGTGACGTCACGCTAACTAGGTCACACACAAAGGGACATAAAATGGCGCATGCACATCCCTGGAGTACGTCAGTCTGAAACAAATTGATCCGTTTCCGTGTGAGCCGGCTGATATAACAACAGAGTAATATTCTCTTATGTTATACGTCAATCCCGGAATAAGTTATATGCGGATTCAGACATATTCAGCAGCACACTGAGCGTGATAACTGTGGAATAGCGGAACAACAAGCATTGCTGCATATATTAAGCACTCGCTGCCAGAGACAGTCATGGGGAGCCCGTTCATGTTTCCCAACGTTATGACGGAAAGTGGTAAGTGATTCCTTCCGCTATGTTTGATATTATAAGCAATGGCCTTAATAACATATTATACATTGAGGCGACAAAAACGCATTGTTTAAATATCTACGGAGAATTAATTAACGGTCCTATTTCAGAAGTACAACCGGTGGGAATGCCGCGGATGACAATCGCCATGATTGCGCTCTTCAGTATAGGGTTGACTGTGACAGGTATGCCTATTTACATGGTAAAAATGGACTTACGTGCCATAATTGGGTTTCATCAATTAGTTTCGCTTGATTACTCAATCCAACCAACTCAACTGACTAATTAATTCATCGAAGGCCAACCACACGTGCCAAAATTGGCCGAGAACGAGTCCAATTTTTATGCTAGGCGAAATGTATTAATATATATGTCAATTACAGACTTAATAACTCAAGGCACACGTTTCGCATTTATATACTAAATGATGCAAGGGACCGAAAATGGTAGAATTTAATATATTCTTTGGTAACATTGAACCTATGTGTATGGTGCGTTATCTTCATAATTCATCACAGTTCGCCAATGGGATCAACACACTGGTCGTCATCAACAGTTCTATATGTTCACCGAGCCAGAGACAATTTAAATTTTGTTAACGTTTTTTCATCAGGAATCCATGGAGCAGACATATGTACAGGTAAATCGTTCCGTGCGACTTGTGGTGCACAGGAGGAGATCCTAATGACGTCAGCACAGTATGGACGGATGCGCCTCGGGTCCTGCATAACTATTGACTACGGCTCCATTGGCTGCTACAAAGACGCCCTTCTCGCCATGGATAAGTTCTGCTCCGGACGGCAGTCATGTGAAGTTCCGGTGGCTTGGGCAAATACGGAATTGACGTCCGACAATCCTTGCGGCACTGAACTTGCATCATACCTTAGTACCACGTTCATTTGTGTGAAGGGTGAGTCTAACGCATTCGCTGTCCTAAGGATAGCTCCATATTCATTAACTGTTTATGCCCTATTACTACCAGCAGCACAATTAATAACAGTATTAAAATAAAATTTAATTGTGAAATTGATAATAACGCTTATAAAGTATGGTCATCCTGCCGCGTCGGCATATATGTGATGTATGATCGCATCACTGTTTTATTCTTATCGCCTTCGAGTTCGATTGCGTAATTATATAAACCTCTAAATGTAATTGTTAGACGCTATGTGTTCAATGTTATCAATAATGCATAAATCTTAAAACAAAACAGACATTATACCATAACATGATAGTAGCAATAAGACGCACAACAAATAACAGTTGAAATATGTATGGAATGAATTGCTTTCAACAATAATACTATTTTCTGAATACGGCAAATTTTTTTATCACTCAGTTGCAACCGAACATGCCGACAACTGCAAGACAAATGGTGGGATCCGACTTTCTGGTCGACAAGGTATTATATCAAGTCGCAGGGTACAAGACACGGGCTGCGGCGATTTAAACTCCCCATGGGTCATCGAAGCCTCGCCCGGGCAGAGGATCAACGTGTCAATGGTGGACTTCGGCTGGACAACTCGAGACAGTGGCGAGTTACAACCCTCCAGCCAATGTGACGTCTATGGCTACATCTCCGAGAGACGGCTGGGAATGAACAACACGTTGTGTGGGGGCCTCGCCAGAGATCGTCACGTGTACTACTCAGCCTCAAACACAATCGAAGTTCAAATTCCGAAGCAGAGACCTTCATCCAGCAGCTTCATGCTTCAGTATCAAGGTATGAAATAAACTTTACTGTCTCCGGCAATGTCCATTTTTTACGAACCGTCGGTAAGATTTTGTTCGTGACAAGTTGAGGCATATGCAGTATATCACATACTATATTTATTATTTGTTTTTTTTAAGTGAGTGGTTGTCCGGATGTGACTCCTCCTGATAACGCCTGGTACAAGCGGAACGGCAGCACGGCTGTGATTGGCTGCGAATGGAGTGCGCACTCCTGGCATCTAAGGTGTGAAAGCAACACCTGGGTGGGTGTGGTCGGCAACTGTTCCAGCGGAGGTGAGATATAGTTCGATGTATTTGGGGTCCAGGTAGACAAAAAGGGTGCCCCAGCTCCCTCTTACTTTTTTCAGGGTACAGGCACCTTTTCTTAAAGCAAACTATCCCTGGAGTTAGGTTTCCCCTTTTTCTCCAACGCACTCACCAAACCCTCTTCGTTTGCTTCTTGAGGATACTTCATAATTTGCTAGGCCTTGACACCTTTCAATTCGGGTGGCTCTCATGTCATCATTCTCTGATAATATTTCGGAGATCCCAAAGCGGTTCAGCTCTTCTCAATTTCCTAGATTAACCCTTATTGACACAATATACAGGGGTATCCAGTGCATGTACGCCACTTGTAGATGCTCGTGTTATCTTTCTCTCCGTATCATGCGTTTCGTTTGATGGCGTCGCACTGTGATGTTAACTGAATATGTATTCGAGATGGGCGAAATTGACAAATTGACTTACCGGTACCCACATACGAACAACGCCGTATCGTCTTAGCCTCTCACGCTCGTGGGGGTAGTAATCATAACAACGCGGTCTCGACTTGAATTTTGGCACTTTGCTGTTTGTAAAAATGCGCCTGATCGTTCGTATTTTTACGAACGTGTGATGCTTAGACAAGTATGTGTATTTAAATGTTCCAACATCAAATGTTATCATTTCAGCTATCGTTGAAACACCGTCAGACGACGAATTGCTTGCACTATCACCGCGTAAGTATGCATATCACTAGATCTAAAATGACATTTGCGGATTTATCTTATTGTCCGACAGATTTCTACGGCGAATTCACATTATATCCAATGTAGTACTATATATGCATTGTTTATGGACAATGTCACGACTACTTTCTTCCATTGCAAAAATCTGCATATATGAATATCAAACAAAGAATGGTCTTCTACTACTTTCAGTGTTGACGATGGGACTCATTGTTGGCTTGGGAGTCCTGGTCCTAACCCTCATTTGTGTCCTAATTATCGGCTACGTATGCTGCAGAAGGTAAGATTACAACATCTGCTTATAATTTCACTCACTAAAAATGTACACATATCGTACTACTGCTATATCTGTTTTAATATCTTGATAACAATATATTCGAAGGCTATTATGATGATGTCATATGCGATAGATGTTGCAATAGCTTAATGACAATATATTCCAAGCCTATTATGTTGATGTAAGATGTGGTATACATAACTATATATACAACGCATACATTTTCGGATCGTTCGGTTCATATGTTCCAGGAAAACACAAAAACCTGCGCAGCATCAACCGAACACGCCATTCGACACCAACCTGGAAGGTCAAGCCTTCCTGTACTACCCTGGAAGACCTGCCCCTCTCCAGGGACAGCACACATTGCAAGAACAACACATCCCCCATGGGCTACACACACTCCAAGGCCAGCCCACCCTCGGATATGGGGGGTTTCCAATGCAACAGGAGCCCAAGCCCAGCAAGGCGGATGAACTGTTGCACATCTGGGAGACGCCGCTGCCCGACCCGATAACCAATCAGCAAAACGACAGCGAGAATGTTTCCGAGCCCGCGTACGCCAGCCTCCCTTCTCGGGGCACCATGGCAGGTCCATGTCAGCCTCAGGGTTCCGTGCCACGTGTGGCGACCAATGATGGGGTCAATGCCGGGGATGTCACTTGGCCAGGGACCCGCGCGTTCTACGATCAGGAAAAAAGGGGGTGGCAGAATGAGACCCGCGTATGCACTGATTAAATTACTGACATTAATGCCACTGCGGCAAGTTTTGCATGGTCGAATTGGTAACTGCCTTACATAGACGGATATATAGGTTATTGGTAAAATGACTGCTTACCATTACCATAACGTGAAAATAGGCGTATGCATACCAATGGAGGGTCGGTGAATTTGGACGCAGATTGTATAACGCGCCAATCTACTTGGCTACCTGTATTAATGTCACACTGTTCCTGAGACTCGAATTGTGCTAAATACAAACTTAGTATTTTTTTAGAATTCGAAATTTGTTCTTGTCAAATGCATTTAATTCGCCTATTATGTGTGTCACTAAATTACCATGATACCCAATAAACTGTTAAGGGACATGTGCATTGACCCCGCTAATGTTGTATCACACTTGCTATTTTATATATGCTACCTGTAGCTAACTGTTCATCAAAAATTCTAGTCTTTGTTACTGGTATAGATTAAAAAGTGCTAATGCTAACATGCAATACTATAGAAAACGTACACGATGTAGAACGACGCAACAAAATGGGTTGTTGCAACATCTGATTTGTTAGCTAACGCACCATTATGTGTTGATATTCTAGCAAAAAAACGAATGGTTTCCTTGTACGTATGTATCTGGCGTACGTTTAGTAATAAATGCCATGCAGTGAATGAGAGTTTTCACTTTCAATATTAAGCCAAGGTAACTATATCATCTGATATTAAACAAGGTGGTCAGTGGAATTACAACAACCGCTATGCATTGAACAAAATTATACCCTCGTACAGGTGATATGTGACTGATATTCTTTTCAAATGGAAACCCTCCCAGACTTATCCAACTCGACTTGACAAATCCGAATCTAGTTAACAGTGACAAAGTCTCCACCGATGACAGTTTTCTGTCGCCATTGCCGAAGACAATTAACCTCTGATGGTTTGAAAATTGCACTACTTCGTCAATCATGGCGAATTTTCGTTTTACTCCCTGTAAATGATGCAGTACATATTTCGCCACAAACACGATTGACAATGCCACACACCATGCACTATTATTCGCCAAAAAAACTATCACTATATAACCGTGCATAACGTTTTCGGGACCGAAAATAACTCCCAAATACGCTGAATTACGTTTCGAAATATCATTGCATTCGTTGATATGGGTCAATTTTAATTAATAAGTTAATGAATTATGACAATTGCGGATCAATTATAATTACTAACAATGCAAATCAATATTTGCCACGATTGGTAGCAACGGGTCAATGTGAGGTATGGAAGCGTGACGATTGCATGCAAACCGCCATGTCAGCTCTCACTAAATTATCCTTGAGTTGTTCGGTAACATATGTTGATATAATACCACATTTATCAACACTTATATACTTCATATCTAATCTTGCAATTATCTTTTAATTAGCTTATTGCCATTATTTTATCCCCGAGTATATTCACGACAATCCTTAGCCAAAGCACTGCAGTCTCTCCATATCACGCCGTTGCGGGCGCGCCCAAGCCGCATCCACGGCATAGCGTGGTAGTGACATCACGCTAACTAGGTCACACACAAAGGACATAAAATGGCGCATGCACATAACTGGAGTACGTCAGTCTGACACAAATTAATTCGTTTCCGTGTGAGCCGGCTGATATAGCAACAGAGTAATATTCCCTGATGTTATACGTCACTCACGGAACAAGTTATTTGCGGATTCAGACATATTCCGTGGTACACTGAGCGTGATAACTGTGGAATAGCGGAACAACAAGCACTGCTGCATATATTAAACACTCGCCACCAGAAACGGCCATAGCGCACCCGTTCAGGTTCCTAAACGTTATGACGGAAAGAGGTAAGTTATTTGTTTTCCATAATATTTGATGTCATAGGCAATTTTGCTTTATCCCATATTATCTATTTGGCGCCAACAACGCATTGTTTAGATATCTACGCATAATTAATAACATTCGTATTTCAGAAGTACAATCAGTGGGAATGCCGCGGATATCAATCGCCATGATTGCGCTCTTCATTATAGGGTTGGCTATCACAGGTATGTCTATTTATATGGTACAAATAATGTTGGCTGCTATAATTGGGCTTTAAAAATTTCACTCGATTACTCAACCCAACTTACACAACCAACCAATTAATTGATCGATTGTCAGCAACCCATAGTAAAATCAAAAATGTGAATGACCAACAAACTGAAGGCAAACGTTTGGAACTTGTATAGTGAATGACGCAAGGGACCGACAATGGCATAATCTAATATTTACTTTGGTAACATTAAACCTATGTTAACGGCCCATTATCTTCACGCATCACAATTCACAGCTCGTCGTCTGTATTTCAACCTATGTGTTCACCGATCCAGTGATAATGTGACACTGTTACGCGCAATATGCCGTGATCCCTTATAAATGCAGTACATAATCCCGTTTTCACATCAGGAATCCATGGGACAGACATCTGTACAGGTGATTCTTTCCGCGCGTCTTGCGGTGCCCATGAGGAGATCATGATGACGTCAGCACAGTATGGACGGATGCGCCTTGGGTCCTGTATAACTATTGACTACGGCTCGATTGGCTGCTACAAAGATGCCCTCCTTGCCATGGACCAGTTCTGCTCCGGACGGCAGTCATGTGAAGTTCCTGTAAATTGGGCGAATAAGGAACTGACGTCTGACAATCCGTGTGGGACTGAACTTGCTTCATACCTTAGTACCACGTTCGTCTGTGTGAAAGGTGAGTCTAACGAATGTCACGTGAGAGCCTGGCAGAGCTTTCTGTTCACCACCTACTTGTTGCTTCAAAGGACACCGACAGGTTCGGTGTATACCATAGCCAGGAGCATGCAGTTGAGCGTGAATGACTCACCATTCTTAACTGATTATCACACCTGAGATTCACGGCCTATTTTTGTCAGCCTGACGTATTCTTAATTTCCCGTGATATTCAATGAGGCCATTCTTATAGACAAACGCAAACCTGTCGAAACAAAGATTTTTACGTCATTGTATATTTAAACTAAGCCATGTATAGGACGTACAAGAAACTGGTTTGCCACAACGGTTTCAATCGATTGTTCTTAATATAATGCCACGTCCTAAATACGCACATTTGTTTTCTCGCTCAGTTGCTGCCGGGCATACCGCCAACTGCAAGGCAAACGGTGGCATCAGACTTACAGATCGCCAGGGGATTATATCAAGTCGCCTGGTACAAGACACAGGCTGCGGAGATTTAAGCTCGCCCTGGGTCATCGATGCCTCGCCCGGTCAGAGGATCAATGTTACTCTTGTGGACTTCGGCTGGACAACCCGAGACAGTGGCGCGTTACCGCCTTCGAGCCAATGTGGCGTCTATGGCTACATCTCCGAGAGACGGCTGGGGATGAACAGCACGTTGTGTGGGGGCCTCGCCAGAGAGCGCAACGTGTACTTCTCAGCCTCAAACACAGTAGAAGTCCAAATTCTGAAGCAGAGAAGTTCACCTAGCGACTTCATGCTTCAGTATCAAGGTATGAAATAAACCTTACTGTCACCGACAATGTCTATATTTTTACGTAAAATCGGTAACATTTTGTTCGCTACAAGTTGAAGCATATATAGTATATCATGTATTTATGCTATATTTTCGTTAAGTGAGTGGTTGTCCCGATGTGACTCCCCCTGAGAACGCCTGGTACAAGCGGAATGGCAGCACGGCTGTGATTGGCTGCGAGTGGAGTGCACACTCCTGGCATCTAAGGTGTGAAAGCAACACCTGGGTGGGCGTGGTCGGCAACTGTTCCAGTGGAGGTGAGATATATTTCGATATATTTAGGGGCTCAGGTGGATGTCAAGGTTGCTCCAACTCCCTCTTACTTTTTTCAACGTACATGTATCTTTCCTTAAAGTAACATAAGTATACATGAAGGTAGGTGTGGATCGTCCCCCCCCCCACCCCCATACACCTACACTTTTTTTTGTTTGTTCCTTGAGGATGCATATAAATTTGCTTTACCCCAACCCCACACAATTCGGGTGGCTCTCATGCCATCATTATCGGAATAAAGTTTCGGAGAACTCAAAGCGATACAGCTCTTTGACACAATATACAGGCTATCCAGTGCCCGTATGCTGCCTGTAGGTTCTCGTGCTATTCTGCGCCCCGTGTCTTATGCGTTTTGTTTGATGGCATTGTACAATGATGTCAACTGAGCCAGCTGCCTTTGCCGCATGTTGGCATCTTTAAAGTTGTTGTCATAATGTCTTAGCTTCTGGCCGGCATACTGTTCGCCTCCACGGCATGGCACCAATTGGTGGCTCATCCTCTCGCGGAAGTGTAACTGAGCTTGATCGCCGCGGGTTGACCCCCCCCCCCCCCCACACACACACACACTTCGTCGGGTTTCTGTGGGCCGCAGGTCATATGCATGCAAGTGAAACGTAAATAGGAAAATCGCCTGATCGTGTTAGCCTCCCACTCTCGTTGGGGTAGTTATCAGAACCACCACACGATATCGACTTCAATTTTTGACACTTTTCGCTTGGTAAAAATGCGCTTGATCGTACGTATTTTTAATGAGCTTATCAAGACTTAGACAACGCCTGAAAATGATAACCGTGAGTAATTAAGTCAGCATGTCACTTTTGATCGATGCCATATAATCTTAGAGTCGATATTTAACGGTTCAGGCACCATTTGCACGTAAAAGTAAATTGTCAAATTTATATTGATTCAGTTTTTGAGGAGCTTAGCCTTCGTATCATTATTACAGACGTACATCGTACCATAGAGGATGAAGGTGGTTTCACGCTACATATACAGTGTATATATTGAACAAATTTGAAATCACATGTGTATACGTGTTGCTATCATTCTAGCTATCGTCGAGGCACCGTCAGATGACGAATTGTTTGCACTATCACCGCGTAAGTATGCATGTTGCTAGATCTGATTATGTGGCATCATTTGCGAATTTGTCTGATACTCTGATACATTTCCACGGCAAATTCATTTTATATATAATATCGTACTCTGCATGCATTGTTTTCGGACAATGTCACTTTCACTCCTTTCTTCCAATGCAAACATGTGCATATATGAATAACAAACAAACGAAATTGTTCACGGTACTTTCCTATTACTTTCAGTGTTGACGATGGGGCTCATTGTTGGATTGGGAGTTCTGGTCATCACGCTCATTTGTGTCCTAATTATCGGCTACGCGTGTTGCAGGAGGTAACATTACAACATCGGCGTATTATTTAGTTTGCTAAATCGTACAAATATCGTATTGCTGTCATGCATGTTTACATACCAATAGCTTAATAGCACTATATTCCAAGCCTAGTATGTTGATATGAGATGTGGTAAATATATATATATATGCAACGCATACATTTTCGGATGGTTCGGTTCATATGCTCCAGGAAAACACAAAAACCGACGCAACATCAACCGAACACGCCATTTGACGCCAACTTGGAAGGTCAAGCCTTCTTGTACTACCCGGGAAGACCTGTCCCTATCCAGGGAAAGCACACATTGGAAGGACAACACATCACCCATGGACTACACACACTCCAGGGCCAGCACACTCTCGGGTATGGGGGTATTCCA
This sequence comes from Arenicola marina, assembly GCA_964019135.1. Lineage (NCBI taxonomy): Eukaryota > Metazoa > Annelida > Polychaeta > Arenicolidae > Arenicola > Arenicola marina. Next base: position 33,038,418 of record OZ025259.1, read on the forward strand.
ACGCAACAGGGGCCCAAGCCCAGCACAGCGGATGAACTGCTTCACATCTGGGAGACGCCACTCCCCGACCCCGTAACAAACCAGCCGGACGACAGCGGGATTGTCTCTGAGCCCACGTACGCCAGCCTCCCTTCTCGCGGCACCATGGCGGGTCCATGTCAGCCTCAGGGTTCCGTGCCACGTGTGGCGACCAATGATGGGGTCAATGCCGGGGATGTCACCTGGCCAGGGACCCGCGCGTTCTACGACCAAGAAAAAAGAGGGTGGCAGAACGAGACCCGCGATTGCACTGATTAAATCAACCGTTCTAATGGCAGACGAAAGGAGGACATAATGCCACCGCGATAAGTTTTGAAGTCACAATTGTGATTGTCTTGCATTGATTCATAGACAGCGCATTTGCGCACAATGACACTGGCTAGCACTTTATATTCCTTCGTCGCCTGTGTTGATGACATAACCGCCATGGCACTGACATTGTGCAAATGTTACCCATATACGTGCTAAATACCATGTTTTATTTTTGAATGTCTAGTGTATGCTTGCAAATTTGCATTTAATTTAACTACTCTGTGCTTCTTGTTCAAGGATAATGCTGCATAAACAATATGATTGGCTTGTCGAACCTCGTTATTGTTGTATTATTTTAGGCTAGTTGTCACTAACTGTTCAAGTCAAATCCTAGTCTTTGTTACCAGTATATATACGCAAGATTTGACAGTAAGATATAATAACGCAGAAAAACGAGCACGCTGTAGTACAACGTAACGAATTCGGCTATTGTGACATGACTCGTTATCTCTAACACTCTTTCGTGTCTATTATTAGAGCAAACTTATGAATGATGTACTTGTGCATGAAGTCTGTGGCGTACGTTTGGTAAATAAATATCCTATTAAATGGTCATTTTTTATTTTGGAATTGTGCGTTTCTAGCGCGCTGCACATTAACTCAATCACGTGACATATTATTTCTCCAACAGGTAATAACTTCTTTCTCATTTACAATAACCGCATTAATCCCAGTTTCTTTCCTCCAAAACCCGCAGTGATTAACCTCTGATGGTTTGAGACATGCATCGCAGCATCAATCTCCAACGTTTCTCTCCTTACTTGGTTCAACTGAACTATTTCGTATTGATACACTAGAGCGTATGCCACACAACATAAATCCATAATCACTAAATAGTTACGACTATATCACCGTATCACGAATATGCGAACCGAACATTACTAACAAATACATTTAATTCGGGTTCAAATTATGATCACATTTCTAGATAATAGTTAATACTTACACCATGCTAATTATCAACACGGCAAATCAATACTAATTATCAACACGGCGAATCAACCCTTATTATTTAGAGTGCATACCTTAATTTTTGATGACGGAGAGCCAAATTAGGTGTCACATATAGCAGCCAGCAGATGTCGGCTCGCATGAAATCCTCTTTAAGCTTTATGGTGACATATACTCATCGAATGCCACGTTCATCAACAATAACAAACTTCGTATATAATAGTCGAGTCGCATTTTAAGTAGCATATCGACAGCATTGCATCGAATAGCCGTGCCAATCCATATCCAAATCACTACCCGATCTCCATAACAGTCCGTTTTGGGCGCGCAGTGCGCTCCTCCGCCGCATAGCGTGGTAGTGACGTCACGCCAACTAGGTCACACACAAAGGGACATAAAATGGCGCATGCACATCACCGGAGTACATCAGGCTGACTCAAATTCATCCGTTTGACAATGAGCTGGCCGATAGAACGAGGGAGTAATATTGCCTGTTGTAATACGCCAGTCATAGGACAAGTTACACGCTGATTCAGACATATTCTTCAAGACACTAAGCGTGATAACAGTCAAAACGGGCCCTGCTGCATATATTAAGCACTCGCTGCTAGAGACGGTCATGGCGTGATCATTCATGTTCTCCAACGTTATGACGGAAAGTGGTAAGTCATTTTATATTATGTTTGGTAATATAGACAATGCGCTCAATTTCATACTGTTTGTTTCACTCAAGTATGCAGTGCTAGAATATCTACTTAAAATGTACTAAAATACATATTTCAGATATACAATCCGTGGGAATGACGCGGATGTCCATCACAATGACCGTAATCTTCTGTGTCATTAGATTCACAGGTATGTCTATTTCTGTATTGTAAAAGTGCATTTGAATGTTCTAAGTATGCTTAAATCAGTATTCGCATCTGATTCGACTTTTTGGCACATTAAACATTATACTTGTCTCGCCATGGAAAAAAATCAATCAATTGATTTATCGAATATCATTCAACCATACTAATGCAGGGCCGACCATTTGTCGCGGCGATGCTTATGCCGGACGGAATACATGGATACATGCTTCTTCAGACCAATTAATAAATTGACGACTTTAAAACTCACAGGCTGATGGCAACCGTTTCAATTGTGTATACTGAATGACGCATGGGACACATAATGTCACAATTTAATGTCGTCTTGGGTAACGTTGAAGCTATATAAATTGCCCGTGATCTCCACTTAGTTCTTAAATCGGCTCAATGCACTGTTCGGCATCTGTATTTCAACCTATGTGTTTACATAACCAGTTATAGTGTGACATTTTGAAGTATGATATGATATTTAACTATATACAGTATGTATTCACCTTTTCTCGTCAGGAATCCATGGGACAGACATATGTACCGGTGAATCGTTCCGTGCCACTTGCGGAGCCCATGAGGAGATCCTGATGACGTCAGCACGGTATGGACGGATGCGCCTCGGGTCATGCATAAGTATTGACTACGGCTCCATTGGCTGCTACAAGGACGCCCTGCACGCCATGGATCAGTTCTGCTCCGGACGGCAATCCTGTGAAGTACCTGTTGCCTGGACCAATAAGGAATTGACGTCTGACAATCCTTGCGGCACTGAACTTGCATCATACCTTAGTACCACGTTGAGTTGTGTGAAAGGTGAGTCTAACGCATTCGCTGTCATTAAGGATAGCTCGATGTTCATCAACTGTTCATGCCTTATTACTGCCAGTAGCACAAATAATAACAGTATTAAAATAAAATGTAATTGTAAAATTGATAATAAAGCTTGTAAAGTATGGTCAGCCTGCCGCGTCGGCATACATGAGATGCATGATCGCGTCACTGTTTTATCCTTATCGCCCTCGAGTTCGATTGCGTAATTATATAAACCTCTAAATGTAAGTGTTAGACGTTATGTGCTCAATGTTATCAATAATGACATGAATATCAAAACCAAACAAAAATCATACCATAATGTTATAACAGTAATAAGGCGCACAACAAATAACAGTTGAGCGATGTATGGAATTAATTGCTTTCAACAATAATACTATTTCCTTAATACAGCAAATTTTGTTATCACTCAGTCGCATCTGAACATGCCGACAACTGCAAGAAAAACGGTGGGATCCGACTTTCTGGTCGACAAGGTGTTATATCAAGTCGCCGGGTACAAGACACAGGCTGTGGCGACTTCAACTATCCATGGGTCATCGAGGCCTCGCCCGGACAGAGGATCAACCTGTCTCTTCTCGACTTCGGCTGGACAATCCAGAACGGCGGCGAGTTACAGCCCTCCAGCCAATGTGACGTCTATGGCTACATCTCCGAGAGACGGCTGGGGATGAACAACACGCTGTGTGGGGGCCTCGCCAGAAAGCGCCACGTGTATTACTCAGCCTCAAACACAATCGAAGTCCAAATTCCGAAGCACAGAAGTTCACTCAGCAGCTTCATGCTTCAGTATCAAGGTATGAAATAAAATTTACTGTGAACGACAATGTATAATTTTTATGTACCATCGGTACCATTGTGTTCGTGACAAGTTAAGGCATTGGCAGTATATCACATAACATATTTATTTTTTGGTCTCATTAAGTGAGTGGTTGTCCCGATGTGACTCCCCCTGAGAACGCCTGGTACAAGCGAAATGGCAGCACGGCTGTGATTGGCTGCGAGTGGAGTGCGCACTCCTGGCATCTAAGGTGTGAAAGCAACACCTGGGTGGGTGTGGTCGGCAACTGTTCCAGTGGAGGTGAGATATATTTCGATATATTTAGGTCCAGGTGGATAACAAGGTTGCCCCAGCTCCCTCTTACTTTTTTCCGGATACATTCACCTTTCCTTAAAGCAAACTATCCCTGGAGTTAGGTCCGCCCCTTCTCTCCAACGCACACACCTAACCCTCTTTGTTTGTTTCTTGAGGATAATAATCATATTATCATCATTTGCTGGCCTTGACACCTTCCAATTCGGGAGGCTCTCATGTCAACATTGTCTGATAATATTTCGGAGACCCCAAAGCGGTTCAGCTATTCTCAATTTCCTAGATGAACCCTTATTGAAAACAATATACAGGGGTATCTTCCAGCGCATGCACGCCACACTTGTAGATACTCGTGGTATTGTTCTCCCTGTATCATGCGTTTCGTTTGATGGCGTTGCATTGTGATGTCAACTGAGTCAGCTACTTTCTGAGCATGTTGGCATTTCAAAAGTGGATGCCATAACGACTTAGCTTCGGGCCGGCATACTGTTCGGCTCCATCGTATGTCACCAATTGCTGGCTCATCTTCTTGCGGAAGGCTAGCTAAGCTTGATCGCCGGCGATTGACCCCACCTTTATCGTCGAGTATCTGTGGGCCGCAATGTATATGTATTCGATATGGGCGGAATTGAAAAATTGACTTACCGGTACGCACATTCGAACAACGCCGTATCGTCGTAGCCTCTTGCGCTCGTGATGGTAGTAATCATAAACACACGGTCTCGACTTAAATTTTGGCACTTTTCTCTTTGTGAAAATGCGCCTGATCGTTCGTATTTTTTCGAACGTGTCAAGGCTTAGACCACGCTTAAAAAGGATATCCATAAACATTTAGGTCTGCATGTCAAGTCGATGACATATATTGTTAGAGGCAATAATTGCCACAGTCGGTATTTAACGGTTCCAACATGAGTGGCACGAAAATTTTCCAATTACATCGAGTCAGTTATTGTGGAGGTTAGGTTTGGCTTCAAAAAGACAGTATGTCAATAACGGATGAAAGTTGTTTCCCCATGCAAATATAAACCATATTAAACAAGTCTGTAATCACAGGAAAATATGTGGTTTTATCATTTCAGTTATCGTTGAGACACCGTCAGATGACGAATTGTTTGCACTATCACCGCGTAAGTATGCCTGCTGCTATATCTGATATATGTAGCATCGTTTGCAAATTTGTTTTATACTCTGATACATTTCCACGGCAAATTCACATTATGTCCAATGTAGTACTCTGTACGCATTGCTTATGGACAATCTCACTTTCACTACGTTCTTTTAATGCAAAAATGTGCATATATGAATATCAAACAAGCGAAATAGTTCATGGTGTTTTCCTATTACTTTCAGTGTTGACGATGGGTCTGATTGTTGGCTTGGGAGTCCTGGTCATAACCCTCATTTGTGTCCTAATTATCGGCTACGTATGCTGCAGGAGGTTAGATTACAACAATTCATAATTATGCTCACTAAAATGTACACATATCGTACTACTGCCATATATGTTCCAATATCTTAATAATAATATACTCGAAAGCTCTTATGCTGATGTCAGATGTGATTTATATATATATATAAGGCAACGTGGGCTAATCTCGATCCTTGGGTAACCTCGACCCCCATGTGCTATTTTTATTGATCATGTCACCAATCCAAGTTTTTTCGCCGATTTGATTTTTCGATAACAATCTTAGAGATGCCGCTGGTAACTAGACACAGAGAAGTTGGATTATAGATATGTAATTTTTTTATCCAATTTGAATTAAAAAAAGTCATGCAACCCTATACTAACACGTGCTTTTGCAGCTTATCTCAAACGTTAAGATACATGAGTTTCAAAAGCAAGCAGTATACCTGATTAACACTGAGGATTATAATTTATTAAATAAAAAAGAGTGACAGCAGATGATGTTTACAACATGTGTGACATCATGACAGTTCTTCCCCAGAAGATCGAGGTTACCCCACATTTTTCACGACCGTGGTCTAACCTCGATCCCCTCTTTAATTTAACGTCATTTTCTAACAATATGTTATAAAAATATATCATGTTTTAGCAGTGGATGGTCACAATTACATGCAACAATAACTGTCCGGCCCTGGTTCCCCATATTCTGACGTTGACTAATATTTAAATGTATTGTAACATAAATGAGTTATTTTGGCTTCGTAAATGGCATTCCCTTGGCATGATGGCCTATGAAGTATTCTAACTTTGCGTTATGATTACCCCTGTAATAAGACTAATAAATATAGTTTCAAGCGATTGCTTTATCTATCGTTGGGCATAAGAGGCACAGTTATGTGAATTAATATTGTTGCTTTCGCACACTAAGAATCACGATATGCAGATTAAATGACCCACCTATCCCAGGGGGTCGAGGTTAGACCAGGGGGGTCGAGGTTCGACCATGGCCCCCACTGTTTTTCAGAAAATGAGCACTCCCCACAATCTGCCTAGGTTTTCGTTTTTTCTATAAAATCATATTATTTGAATACCATGGTTTACTGTTTGAACAAAAAATAAGTTCATTTCATATTATTAAAGAAAATAGACGTTTTCTTGTCTTAAGGGGTCGAGATTAGCCCACTTTGCCTTATATGCAACGCATGGACTCCCGAGTCGTTTGGTTCACATTCTTCAGGAAAACACAGAAACCGGCGCAAAATCAACCGAACGCGCCATTCGACACCAACCTGGAAGGTCAAGCCTTCTTGTACTACCCGGGAAGACCTGTCCCTATCCAAGGACAGCACACATTGAAAGGACAACCTATCCCCCATGGACTACACACCCTCCAGGGCCAGCACACTCTCGGGTATGCGGGTGTTCCAACGCAACAGGGGCCTAAGCCCAGCACGGCGGATGAACTGCTCCACATCTGGGAGACACCGCTCCCCGATCCCGTAACCAACCAGCAGGACGAGAGCGGAATTGTCTCCGAGCCCACGTATGCCAGTCTCCCTTCTCGAGGCACCATGGCTGGTCCATGTCAGCTCCAGGGTCCCGTGCCACGTGTGGCAACCAATGATGGAGTCAATGCCGGGGATGTCACCTGGCCAGGGACCCGCGCGTTCTACGATCAGGAAAACAGGGGGTGGCAGAGTGAGACACGCGGGTGCACTGATTAAATTACTGACCTTAATGCCACTGCGGCAAGTTTCGCATGGTCGAAACTGTAGCTGCATAGCGTTGATGGATTTCTAATAGTTTCTTTGTAAAATGTATATTTTTCTTTATTATAACGTGCAAAGGTCAGGAAATTTGTGGTGAGCTTTAGACGCACAGTATATAACGCGCCATTCTATTGACTACCTGTATTAATTGTGATAAATAAGCAGTTTGCATTTTTATAATGCTAATTTTATTCCTGTCAAATTCATTGAATCCATCTACTATATGTGTCACAAAATGAGGATGATACCCCATAAACTGTTCCGAGACATAAGTATTGATCGGCTTATGGAACCCCGCTATTGTTGTATTACACGATGTATTTTATATTTGCTAGTCGTAGCTAACTGTTCAACGCAAATCCTAGTCTCGGGCACTAGTACATACTGGAAAGAGCTAGTAATAAGACACACCACAGTAGAAAACGTAAACGACTCAACGAAATCGGTCGTTGTGTCATCTGATTTGATAGCTGAAGCATCATTCTGTGTCAATTATTCTAATAAAAATATGATGGTTTCCTTGTGGTTATGTATTTGGTGTACGCTTAGTAATAAATATCATGCAGTAAGTTAACTGCGAGTTTACTTTACAATTTTAAGCCATTGTAACTGCATCATCTGACTTTGCCAAAGTTTCAATAAAGGGGCAGTTACAATAACCACTATTCATTGTGCAAATCTATATTATCGTACAGTTTGACATGCGACTGACGTTCTTTTCTAATGGAAACCCTCAGAAACTTATCCATCTCGATATCACATGCTCCGTATATGCCAATTTTATTTCGCCAAATCTGAATTCAGTTTACATTTACAAAGTCTCCGCCGATTGCAGTTTCTTCCTGCCAATGCGATGACGATTAACCTCTGATTGCTTGATATTACCACTACTTCACCATCGTCGAAGTTTCGTTTTACTCCCTTTACACGACACATGGAATACTTCGTCCCGAGCACACGAGTGACAATGCCGCACAACATACACTATTATTGGCCAAATAATTACGACTACATAACCTTTGTCCCAAGTTTCCAGGACCGAAAATGGCTGACAAATACGCAGAATTAATTTTGCGTTATCAAAGTATTCGTTGATACGGGTCAATTTGAATTAAGAAATAGACTAATTATGACCACTGCTGATCAATTATAATTACTAACAAAGCAAATCTGCATTTTCCACGATTGAGAGCAATGATCAATGTGAGAAATAGGAGTGTGCAGATTGCATGCAAACCGCCATGTCGGCTCTCATGAAATCAATTTTTGGCAACCTGTATTGATATATTACCACATTCATCAACAATTTCATACTTTATACTTAATCTTTGAGTTATCTTTTAAGTAGCATATTGACAGCATTTTGTCTTCAAGAATAGCCACGCCAATCCTTAGCCGAATCACTGTTGTCTCGCCATGCCACATTGTTGTGGGCGCGCAGAAGGCACATCCACCGCATAGGATGGTAGTGACGTCACGCCAACTAGGTCACACACAAAGGGACATAAAATGGCGCATGCATATCCCCGGAGTACGTCAGTCGGACACAAATTGATCCGTTTCCGTGTGAGCCGACTGGTATAGCAACAGAGTAATATTCCCCGATGTGATACGTCATTCACGGAATCAGTTATATCACGATTCAGACATATTCCGCGGCAAACTGAGCGTGATAGCTGTGGAATAGCGGAACAACAGGCACTGCTGCATTTATTAAACACTCGCTGCCAGAGATGGTCATAGCGCAAACGTTGACGTTCCTCACCGTTATGACGGAAGGTGGTAAGTCCTGTTCTCTTTTCTGTTAGATGCTATAGGCAATGGACCTAATTCCATATTATATAGATGGCGCCAATAATGCGTTGTTGAAATAACTACTTATAATTAATTAAAATTCCTATTTCAGAAGTACAATCGATGGGAATGCCGCGGATGTCAGTCGTCACGATTGCGCTCTTGTCCATAGGGTTAACTTTCACAGGTATGTCTATTAATATGGTAAAAGTGCACTTCCGTGTTATAATTGGGTTTTACAAATTAATTTCACTTCATTACTCAACCCAACAAACTCAACCAACCGATTAATTTCTCGAAGGCAAACGACGCATAGTAAAACAACAACTGGACCGCTAATGAATCCGATTTTTATGCTAGGCGAAACACATCAAATGGTCAATTAACAACGTTAATTCACCGACTAAAAGCTAAGGTTTCGAATGTGTATAATGAATGACCCAAGGAACCGACAGCGTTTGAAATGAATATTTACTTCTGTAAACTAAAATGTTTATGGTCCGTTATGTTCACACATTACAATTCTTAAACGGCTCAGTTCACTGGTCGTCATCATTATTTCCACATATGTGTTCACCAATTCGCATATGGTGCGACATTTGGACGGGCAATATGCCGTGATCCCTTTGTAAATGCATCCCTTTATAAATAATCTCGTTTTCTCATCAGGTATCCATGGAACAGACATATGTATGGGTGATTCTTTTCGCGCCATTTGTGGGGCCCATGAAGAGATCCTGATGACGTCAGCACGGTATGGACGGATGCGCCTCGGGTCATGCATAACTATTGACTACGGCTCAATTGGCTGCTACAAGGACGCCCTTCTCGCCATGGATCGGTTCTGTTCTGGGCGGCAATCTTGCGAAGTACCTGTTGCCTGGACGAATAAGGAACTGACGTCTGACAATCCTTGCGGGACTCAGCTTCCATCATACCTTAGTACCACGTTCAGCTGTATGAAAGGCGAGTAAAACCAGTTTCCAGGGATACAAACATCTTAATCTTAATCAACTGCTGGCTTTTTAAAGGGAACCGCCAGCCTGGCCTCTAACGCTGCTTTACCGATTCATATAATACCCAATTGTCTATCCTCTAAATTACAGAATTTTTCGTCCTATCTATAGCTCACAATAAAATTTAGAAGTGACCGCCGGGCACGATTTCGCCGCCTACCCAGACGGCAACCCTTTTTGGAGGTGTGTCCGCGCTTGACCAATCAGGAGGCGATACTCTAATTTATTCAAACCGGAAATTGCGCCTATTGTGTGAGCAAAACAAGAGCGCTAGATCATCGCTAATCTAAAGAGCTGCGATTGTAACTCCAATCATGGCATTGTTGCCAGACGTATAGCAATTTGTTTGGACGGTACTTTTCCATGAAACACTAAGATCTTGCGATACTGCGCGGCTTGGAACTGCCGCTGTTCATCTGTAAATCGCGGCCCTGATCTCTCTATCTGCGAGTGATAACGTAAGGCGGTGCCACATGAATAGTCACAATACGCGTCACTGCTTCCGGCAAAATGGCGCTCTGCTTGACATTGCTGGGGGCGGATTGCCTTAATTTTTTTCCCCTTACCAGTCGGCCGAAACGAAGCGCTAACACTCGCCAATTGAATTTAAAGATGTAAACTTTCGGTGCAGATCGCGATTAAATTAGGTTGGACGCCAGCTTTAAACAATACTTTTCCCCACTGTCGGGCAAATTGTAATGATTGTATGAAAACGGATTGTGTTTGCTGAAATTAAAATAGCTTGTTTTGGGATATAAAATGTAACGCATTCACCACTGCTATGACATATGAAGTTATGACGTAAATCAAATGTACAAGTGCCAAATTATACAATGGAAGATCGAACGAATTGTTGTGATTATAATGTAATTATTAAAAGATAGCGAATTCATTTATCGCTCAGTGGCTGCCGAGCATACCGCCAACTGCAACGCAAACGGCGGCAACAGACTTACCGGTCGCCAGGGGATTATATCAAGTAGCCGAGTACAAGACACAGGCTGCGGTGATTTAAACTCTCCCTGGGTCATCGAGGCCGCGCCCGGACAGAGGATCAACCTGTCTCTTGTGGACTTCGACTGGTCAACCCAGGACAGCGGTGACTTACAACTTTCCGGCCAATGTGACATTTATGGCTACATCTCCGAGAGACGGCTGGGGATGAACAACACGTTGTGTGGGGGCCTCGCCAGGGAGCGCCACGTGTACTACTCGGCTTCAAACACAGTAGAAGTGCAAATACCTAAGCAGAGACGTTCATCTAGCAGCTTCATGCTTCAGTATCAAGGTATGAAATAATCTTTCTGTCACCAACAATGTATAATTTTGTACGTATTATCGGTAACATTTTGTTCGTTACAAGTTGAGGCATATGCAGTGTATCACATACTATATTTATTATTTCCTTTTGTTAAGTGAGTGGTTGTCCCGATGTGACTCCCCCTGAGAACGCTTGGTACAAGCGGAATGGCAGCACGGCTGTGATCGGCTGCGAGTGGAGTGCACACTCCTGGCATCTAAGGTGTGAAAGCAACACCTGGATGGGCGTGGTCGGCAACTGTTCCAGTGGAGGTGAGATATAGTTCGATATATTTAGGGGTTGAGGTGGTTGTCAAGGTTGCCCAATTCCCTCTTACTTTTTTCGACGCACATACACCTTTCCTTAAAGTAAAATATCCCTGAAGGTAGGTGTGGATTGCCCCACTACCCCCATACACCCACACCTTTTTTGTTTGTTTCTTGAGGATGCATACAAATTCGCTGGACCCCCCCCCCCCACCCAAGTCTGTGGCTCTCATGCCATTCTTATCGGAATGAAGTACTGTTCAGAGAAACCAAGACCGTCCAGCTCTTCTCATTATCCCAGATTAGCCCTTATTGTCACAATATAAAAGGGTATACGGTGCGGTACGGCGCCACATGCAGATGTTCCTACTATTCTTATCCTCGTGTCTTCTCTCTTTTGTCAACTGAGTCAGCTGCTATCATTTAGGCATTTTAAAGATGGGTGCCATAATGACTATGTGGCGGCATGCTGTTCATCTCCATCGTATGTCACTAATAGCTGGATCGGTTGGCCGTCACGCATGCGTATGCGAGAGGGGCGAGTTTGAGAACTTGACTTACGCACATACGAAAAATGCCTTATCGTCTTAGCCTCCCACGCTGGCGGGGATAGTTATCAGAACCACCACACGGTCTCGACTTGAATGTTGACACTTTCTGCTTTCACATGTATGTATGTGTTGCTATCATTCTAGCTATCGTCGAGGCACCGTCAGATGACGAATTGTTTGCACTATCACCGCGTAAGTATGCCTGTTGCTAGATCTGATATATGTGGCATCATTTGCGAATTTGTCTTATAGTCTGATACGTTTCCACGGCAAATTTACATTATATCTAATGTAGTACTCTGTACGCATTGCTTATGGACAATCGCACTTTCACTGCTTTCTTACAATGCTAAAATGCGCATATATGAATATTAAACAAACGAAGTGGTTCATGGTATTTTCCTATTACTTTCAGTGTTGGCGATGGGGCTCATTGTTGGATTAGGAGTTTTGGTCATCACGCTCATTTGTGTCCTAATTATCGGCTACGTATGCTGCAGGAGGTAAGATTACAATATCGGCGCATCATTTTGCTCTCCAAAAATGTACACATATCGTATTGCTGCCGTACATGTTCCAATAGCTTAAAGCAATATATTCCAAGCCCATTATGTTGATATCAGATGTGATATATATAATATATATGCAACGCATACATGCTCGGGTCGTTCGGTTCATATGCTCCAGGAAAACACAAAAACCAGGGCAACATCAACCGAACACGCCATTCGACGCCAACTTGGAAGGCCAAGCCTTCTTGTACTACCCCGGAAGACCTGTCCCTATCCAGGGACAGCAGATATTGGAAGGACAACACTTCGCCCATGGACTACACACCCTCCAGGGCCAGCACACTCTCGGGTATGTGGGTGTTCCAACGCAGCAGGGGTCCAAGCCCAACACGGCGGATGAACTGCTTCACATCTGGGAGACGCCGCTACCCGACCCCGTAACTAACCAGCAGGGCGACAGCGGGATTGTCTCCGAGCCCACGTACGCCAGTCTCCCTTCTCGGGGCACCATGGCGGGTCCATGTCAGCCCCAGGCTTCGGTGCCACGTGTGGCGACCAATGATGGGGTCAATGCCGGGGATGTCACCTGGCCAGGGACCCGCGCGTTCTACGATCAGGAAAAAAGAGGGTGGCAGAATGAGACCCGCGAGTGCACTGATTAAATTACTGACATTGATGCCACTGCGGCAAGTTTTGCACGGTCGAAATTGTAACTGCCTTGCATAGAAGGATTTGTAGTTTTTCAGTAAAATGACTGTTTACCATTATCATAACGTGCAAATGGACGTATGCATACCAATGCAGGGTCGGTGAGTTTGGAGTGAAATTTTTTTTAGACGCATAACGCGCTATTCTACTTGGCTACCTGTATTAATGTCCCAATGTTCCTGACACTCGAGTTGTGCTAAATACATATTCAGTATTTTTTTAGAATTCGAATTAGGTTCTTGTCAAATGCATTTAATTCGCCTGTTATGTGTGTCACCATATTACGATGAAACCCCATAAACTGTTAAGGGACAGGTGTATTGATCGGCTTGTCGAACCCCGCTAATGTTGTATTGCACTTGCTATTTTATATTTGCTAGCTGTAGCTAACTGTTCATCGCGAATTCTAGTCTTTGTTACTAGTATATATTAGAAAGCGCTAACACTAACACGCAATGCTATAGAAAAGGTACACGTTGTAAAACGACCTAACGAAATGGGTTGTTGCAACATCTGATTTGTTACCTAACACACCATTATATGTACGAAGTACGAAATGTTTCCTTGTGCGTATGTATCTGGTGTACGTTTAGTAATAAATGCCATGCATTTTCAATGTTAAGCCAAGGTAACTATATCATCTGATATTAAACAAGCGGATCAGTGGAATTACAATAACCGTTATGCGTACGGGGTGATATGTGATTGACATTCTTTTCAAACGAAAACCCTCACATACTTATCCATCTCGATTTGACAGACCCCGTATATGTAACTTTGGTTTCGACGAATCCAAATCTAGTTAACAGTGACAAATGTTAATGATGTATGAAATAATTCGCCACTTGTGCACGATTGACAATGCCGCACACCATGCACTATTGTTCGCCAAATAGCTATCACTATATAACCGTGTATACAGTTTCCAAGACCAAAAATGACTCACGAATACGCTAAATTATGTTTCGAATTATCAATGCATTCGTTGATACGAGTCAATCTTAATTAATAAGTAGACTTATTATAAATACTGCAGATCCATTATAATTAATAAATAAACTTATTATGAAAACTGCGGATCAATTATAATTACTAACAATGCAAATCATTATTTTCTACGATGGGGATCAACGGCCAATGTAATGAATTGAAGCGTGCATATTGCATGCGAACCGCCATGTCGGCTCTCACGAAATCATGATTGAGTTGTTCGGCAACATATATTGACACAATACCACATTAACGAGCAATTACATACTTTATAATTACTCTTTAAATTATCTCTTAAGTAGCGTTGAGAGTATTTCATCGCAATGAATAGCTACGCCAATCCTTAGCCGACTCACTGCAGTATCGCCACATCACGTCGTTGTGGGCGCGCAGAAGGCGCATAAACAGCATAGGGTGATAGTGACGTCACGCTAACTAGGTCACACACAAAGGGACATAAAATGGCGCATGCACATCATCGGAGGACGTCAGTCTGACGCAAATTGGTCCGTTTCCGTGTGAGCCGGCTGATATAACAACAGAGTAATATTCCCTGATGTTATACGTCAATCACGGAATAAGTTATTTGTGGATTCAGACATATACCACGGCACACGGAGCGTGATAACTGTGGAATAGCGGAACAACAAGCATTGCTGCATATATTAAGCACTCGCTACCAGAGACGGTCATAGCGCGCCCGTTCATGTTCTTAAACGTTTTGACGGAAAGAGGTAAGTTATTCGTTTTCCATTATATTTGATGTTGTAGGCAATTTTGCTTTATCACATAATATATATTTGGCACCAATAACGCATTGTTGAAATATCTACCGATAGTTAATTAACATTCTTATTTCAGAAGTACAATCAGTGAGAATGCCGCGGATATCAATCGCCGTGATTGCGCTCTTAAGTACAGGGTTGGCTGTCACAGGTATGCATATTTATATGGTAAAAATGATGTTGCCTGCCATAATTGGGTTTCATAAAATAATGTCACTCGATTACTTAGCCCAACCTACTCAACTGATCAATTAATTGATCGAAGGCCAACCACCCATGGTAAAACAAAACCTGGACCGCGAAATATATTGATATATCTGTCGTAAGATGCTCAAATGGCGACTTTATAACTCGCAAACTGAAGGCAACGTCTAGAACTTGCATAATGAATGACGCACGGACCGACAATAGTAGAATGTATTATTTACTTTGGTAACCTTGAACCTTGAATGTTTACTTCATACTTCACAATTCGCAAGTCGACTCAATTTACTGGTCGTCATCTGCATTTCAACCTATGTGTTTACCGAGCAAGAGATAGTGTGACATTGTTACGCGCAATATGCCGCGATCCCTTATAAATGTACTATATATAACCCGGTGTTCTCATCAGGAATCCATGGGACAGATATATGTACCGGTGAATCGTTCCGCGCCACTTGCGGAGCCCACGAAGAGATCCTGATGACGTCAGCAGAGTATGGACGGATGGGCCTCGGGTCATGCGTAACTATTGACTACGGCTCGATTGGCTGCTACAAAGATGCCCTTCTCGTCATGGATCAGTTGTGCTCCGGACGGCAGTCATGTGAAGTTCCTGTAAACTGGGCAAATAAGGAATTGACGTCTGACAATCCGTGTGGAACTCAACTTCCATCATATCTTGCTGCCGAGTTCAGTTGTTTGAAAAGTGAGTCTAACAAATGATCTAACGAGATTATCTGTGTTGGGGAAATAGGATATATTTTCTTATCTCTTGTGAAATGTAATTCGTTATTAATATACAATAATCTCATGAATACAAGGCACAATAAGCGAATTACACAGCGTCATATGGAAGCGGCTGAATATGATGTAATTCTTTAAATACAGCAACTTATTTTCTCCCCAAGTCGCTGCCGAGCATATCGCCAACTGCAAGGCAAACGGGGGTGTCAGACTTACCGGCCGTCAAGGGCTCATATCCAGTCGCCGGGTACAAGACACAGGCTGCGGCGACCTCAACTCTCCTTGGATCATTGAGGCCTCGCCCGGACAGAGGATCAACGTGTCTCTTGTGGACTTCGGCTGGACAACCCGAGACATTGGCGAGTTACAGCCCTCCGGCCAATGTGACGTCTATGGTTACATCTCCGAGAGACGGCTGGGGATGAACAACACGCTGTGTGGCGGCCTCGCCAGGGAGCGCCACGTATACTACTCGGCTTCAAATACAGTAGAAGTGCAAATTTTTAAGCAGAAACAGTCATCTAGCAGCTTCATGCTTCAGTACGAAGGTATGAGCAACAACACCAGCGACAATGTTATGTTTCTTAGGCGCCATCGGTAAAATGTTTAGTTATTATAAGGATTGGGTCTATGCAGTGTATCATGTCCTGTGTCATGTAGCATACCGCGCATTATTTATGTTATAGTGAGCGGTTGCCCGGATGTGACTCCCCCGGATTATGCGTGGTATAAGCGGAACGGCAGCACGGCTGTGATTGGCTGCGAGTGGAGTGAACACTCCTGGCATCTCAAGTGCGAACGCAATACCTGGGTGGGCGTTGTCGGCAACTGTTCCGAAGCAGGTGCGATATGTTTTATTACTCAGCTGAAAACGTTAAATAACGATTATGTTTAATTTGTCGTTTAGTATGCACGCGTAAATGGACATTAGTAGCAAATACATGAGCACTGTGAATTAAGTACATTACGAATCAATTAGTATTTATTAATATGTCTATTTTATATATGCTTTCAGTCATCCCAGCATCTCCAGTAGATGATGAACTATTTGCTCTCTCACCTTGTAAGTATAATACATGATCAACATATCGCATTGTCTAAGAATGGACGTTGTAGTCATGCCAACAACTGAAGTCGGCGAGTTAGCATCGGAGATCCACGATTAAATTCCGAGATCGAATGATGGAAAATGAGTATCATCTATACTTACCGCCGTAAATTTATCGTATCAATTCTGCTAGTATACTATATTAATGCTACGGGCTTGGGAAGATGCAAAATATGGAACGTTTGATATGTAAACAATTACAATAGAGATTTGGTAGTGACCATACCGTTCCATTTTCTTCAGTGCTGACGATGGGACTTATCGTGGGTCTGGGCGTGTTGGTCGTGACACTTCTATGTATCCTGATAATCGGCTACGTGTGCTGCAGACGGTAATTGATTGCTAATCTGATGTCAGGAAAATACTATTTGATGTATTCTGAAAACATCTGTCACAATAATTTTTGATTAGAATATGGAAGAATATTATTATCTAGGAAATCGAGTTAAGGCATCGTATTGCAACTCCGCCATGGTGTGACAACCTGGCTGAAACCCATGATATGCCTAATGGACCAGTGAACGCAGGCCTGACCTAAGAGTGGCACACTACACCAATCCAAATGTTACTAAAAGTTTCGAACTATATCTCGTTTAGGAGGTCGAGACAACCCTCAGAAGAGCCAACGATGAAAACATTCGATGCCGGCCTGGAGGGACAGGCCTTCCTGTACTACCCGGGGAGACCCGTCCCTATACAGAATCCGGATGCACACCAAGGACATCACACAATCCAAGGGCCACTTCATCCCGGTTGGGGCGGCATCCTAACGCAACCACGACCCACGTCCAACACCGCGGATGAACTGCTTCACATCTGGGAGACGCCACTTCCCGAACCGGCCGGCGGTAACCATGACGACAGTGGGGTGGTGTCCGAACCCACATACGCCAGCCTTCCTTCTCGAGGCACCATGGCTGCTCTATGCCCACCTCGGGAGTCAGAGCCACGTGGTGCGATCAACGATGGGGTCAAGGCCGGCGATGTTACTTGGCCCGGAACACGTGCTTTCTATGACCAGTAAATATAAGCTCCGAATGTAATCTCAAAGCAGAGATTATATAAGCAAGCTTCCCTATGTGTGTTTGTGATGATGTTTTTCAGCGCAATTGATATAATGGTAATGCCGGCCAATATTAGCTTACGTGCGTAATGTCATTTGCAAAGCGCGATACGAGAGAGATTAAATCGTCCAGCCACTTCATGAGTGTGCTCGTGGTGATTGTTTTCTTCCAAAATTGACATATTTGTAATATCCGAGGCCATGCACTTTCGCAAGCCTCCATTGATGGAGCACCACGTCTGGTCTAAATTCACCCCGGCTTACACATCCAGCCGTTGCAGTATATGAGGGCGAGGAGGCCGCACCCTGAACATGTCTGGGAACGCGCTTTTTCTATGATTCTAAGCAAGGGTTGATCTATAACACATGGCAGAAAGATGACTGGACCAAATGCATGTGGAGCCGACGTCCAACAGTCATGCCTCGGCGCGATATTCATCATGGAATGTGCTGACGAAAAACTATAGTCACCCTACAAGAAACGGTACATATAATAAGGCTCATTCATCCTACATCATATCTACTCTAAGCAGCATGTAGTAACGTTCGTGTCTGTAGCCGCGAGTATACGTCAGCTGGTTCTTTCATTTGGTGCCAAAACATGGCATTTCTGATCTTGAAGCCCCATGCCTCTGCATTCGGTAGATGTCTAGGCGTATTACTTCGGTGCTGTAATATGGTCATTGGAATACAAGGCGCGACGTGGAGTTGATGAATTAACATGAAGCCCGAAGAGAGTTATTGCAAAACTGATCTATTATTTCGCGATATTCTGTTACGGACGGGTGCCCCCCCTGTGGTCTACTGGCCTACTGTTGTAGTATGCAGCGCGTGTAGTAGTGTGTACGTAATAAATATTAGTTATATATATATAGTACGCTCTTTGTCGCTGTGGTTTCATATTTACGTTGATTTTGACAAGCTGATGTTCACCGTTCGATAATAATAATCGATAATAAATGGCTTTGGGATATTGCAATACTTACATACGTACTGATAAAATTCGCAGTGTGCAAATAAATAAGAACCGGCCTGAATTTACTGTTCCCAGTAAGTTGTCTGTTTTGCTGACTGGAGATATTTACCTAGACATATATCACGTGAGACTGCACAGATTATGACGCACACGTCACATATGCTTGTCCTAAACGTAACTAAAAGTAACTGTAATATTCGGTGTACCGCTGACACAGTATCCCCCCCCCCCCTCCCCGGACACATCCAACTTAGTTAATACAATTTATGACCGCATTCTGAAATTCCGATTTTCGCCAACGTCATGCAGTCGGGCTTCCCCTACAGTGTTCCAGCGGCAACACGAAATGGGCGCGGAGAGCTATCTTCGAATTATGACTATAGCGACGTCATACGGTTTCTAGGTCAACCATAACATAAAAAATAACGATAACATGACCCGCACCTTTACGTCACGCAGATAAACATCCTAAATTTGAATCGTTATCAGTTGACATCTTATCATGTTTTTCGTTCGCGGCTGCATGCGACTGTCGTGGATGTCAAACCAGCTACTGGTTCGCGCGCGGATCCGTAGTATCTTTGGCAAATCAATCACTTGAAGGCCGCGAGACCGTCGTTGTGTGGAGGGCAAAACATGACCCAACCGTCCAGTCATCGCGCCCATTTAGATCCTCAGTGGTAACACTTTATCATGGTACACGATCAACATGGATAAAGTTTCCCAGTTTAGCGTATATGTTACTCGTCTAGGGTGGTTTCACAAATAGTTATTACGTATTCATAATTCTACAATGTATACGTGTCACACTGCCTAATATCAAGATAACCTGTGGGCAACGTAGTGATATGGTTGTAAACTGTGCAAAATTGCGACCGGGCGGCGGGGGTCGACGGCGCCTCAGATAGCGATTTTCCTCAAAAGGGGGGGGGGGCGGGGATGTCCACGCCTGAGATGGCCTACATTTTGCATTGAAAAACGGCATTCCTCCTAAAAAGGAGGAGGCGTCCGGATCGCATGGACCCCCCCCCCTGGATCTGCCCTTGGGTAGACATAAGATAAGTATTATGGTCAGCAATGCTCATTATATACCAGTCCAGCATAATAAGTGCGTCATTATTTATGTAAATAATATTGATTAACATTCCTAAATTTAACTTAATGAGGATATTACATTTGCAAGCGAGGAAAGCTCATATATACATATCACGTATCATTCCGGTGAGCTGGGCTGTCGACATAACTTATTATTGGCGATGGATCGACTAAAACCGGTGCTAATTCGCAGTCTACAGGAGCAATAATCTAGTATCACATGGTTATCCGTGCGCTAAGGACCTGACATCCTATCTCATTTAGTTGTTTTCCGGGGATTGCATATTTGCCATGTACATATCAATTTCAATTTTAGTCAATTAATGTATTTAATATATTAACCTATTTAATCTACTTATATACAGAGCTACTTATATAAATATAAGATACTTATATATCAGCTCAAACTCAATCACAGTTTGAATTCGGGTAATAATAACATATGTAACGTTAGTTCGTTCAGTAATTAAAGGCCGCCAACGATGTCGCTCGAACATCAACTCGTGGGAAACGACGTTTTATAATGAGCAATGTACGACCAGAGGCTGATTCAACGGTTAGAAGCACTGCTGGTTCATACCTTACCAAACACTTACAATATGTCGCTTATATATGTTATGAAAGACACGTCGTGGAAATTCATGTTGTAGGGGACCCGTAACCATGGCTAAGTCAGATACGAACCCCCTATTAAGAAATAACTACTTGTCTCTTGTGATGAAATGCCACATTATTTATTGCACCGCGGACATCAGCAGCGATATCTATTATTTCTCTTGACAAGTACAATCATTACACTGGGTGATTGACGTGTACCCACGGCCACATATTCTTCGCCCTAGTGGCGGACGGCCCCGCAAGCTTACCAGCAAGGCGACCCACCATTTGAGCGCGCAGTGGGCGTGTTTTCGCAGTATAGCATGGGTGACGTCACTCGCATTCTAGGTCAGTCATAATATCAGTCAGAACATGGCGAACATCTGACTC
This sequence comes from Arenicola marina, assembly GCA_964019135.1. Lineage (NCBI taxonomy): Eukaryota > Metazoa > Annelida > Polychaeta > Arenicolidae > Arenicola > Arenicola marina. The sequence goes on from OZ025259.1 coordinate 33,059,780, forward strand.
GCAGCGTTGTGTATCGTTGACAGATAGAAAGAATTTAGGTGGTTATCAGATGAACCACTGCATTTACCGGCTTCATTCTTTACACACATCACACGTGGATATCACTCTTCTTACTCTAAGCTGAGACGGAGGCTGGTGGTGGCTGACAAATCACCGATTCCGATCACTGCTTTTCATCGGATCAGCGCCTGGGACGCATCGGATAGTTATGCTAGTCATGAGGCGCCCGTGGACCTCGCTAGCCGGTCTCATTCAGTACAGTACGTGATGACAAACAGTGTATAGCCGAATATATCTGGACTATTGTTCACAGATAATGTGTTTAAATTGGTATTCATGCTAACACATGATCGCCAGAAAGATCATTTGATTACTGTGTTGTATATCCTTGATGCAATTTGGCGCATTAGTTTTTTGTTCTTTTGTTTGGAATTACAATTGTGCATAATGTATATATATGGGTTTATTTCAGGTTCATACTTCATTCCGGCCCGTTACGCTTATATGATTTTGCGGTTGCTCTTCCTCCTATGTATATCTGGTATGTATTACCCACATTGGTATAAACCAGGGACTGTACTCAGTTCACATATGTCAATGATGAATCTTTAAATTTATTTGTTGCCAATAGCCAGATCAATTAAACAACCTATTAAATTCGCAATGCGGTAACGTTAGCACCACTGTATCAAGGAGCATTATGTTTTCATGTAACGGGTACATTTACTACGTTAATACGTTTATGCAAGATCTATATGTCAACTAAACCCAGTAATGTGTCCATATATTAATTCGAGGAGTTCAGGAGCTTGGCAAATAGTGAATATTATCAATACAATATGAACCTAATATTACTTTCAGCCCACGTAATATCACAGCAATATACATCATACCTGAAATATTCTCTTCTTTGCTTTATTATAATTAATACATTCCTATACTTCTTGATTAGGTAGCAGCGCCATAGACACTTGCGATGGCGATTTGTTTGAGGCTCGTTGCGTCAACGCGGAAGAAATTATGATGAAATCCGCTAGATATGGGCGGATGCAGCTTGGGGAATGCATATCCCGTGACTATGGCCAGTTGGGTTGTCAGCATGACGCGTTGTCGGCGATGGACCAATTGTGTTCCGGAAAAACAGAGTGTCAAATATCTGTCACCAGAGCCAATCAGCTGATATCCCAAGGGAACACGTGTGACAATGACTTTACTACATATCTGGAGACTGACTTCATTTGTGTGAGAGGTACGGAATGTAATGTTGAATGATATTACTGGCTTTATTACTTATCATATCCAGAATCATAATGTCGCGTATTTAACTTATGTCGAGAAAATGTCATACATATTCACCGGTTATAAACCGCTGAGTTTGATATGCTGTTATTGACAAAATAACAAATATATCATATATTGTTTGGCTGTTTCAGTTGTTCAGAGTCCGGCATCTTGCAACACCGCAAATGAAATAAAGATAAGTGGACGGGTAGGTATGATATCTAGTCGGGCGACTGTAGCTACTGGGTGTGGTGACCTCGCCACTCCCTGGGTCATCGAGGCGTCGCCCGGACAAAGGATCAACGTGTCTATTGTGGACTTCGGCTGGACAACCCGAGACAGTGGCGAGTTACAGCCCTCCAGTCAATGTGACGTCTATGGCTACATCTCCGAGAGACGGCTGGGGATGAACAACACGCTGTGTGGGGGCCTCGCCAGGGAGCGCCACGTGTACTACTCGGCGTCCAACAGAGTTGAAATACAAATCCCTGTGCGGCCTCACCAGACTTCGATGCCAAGCTTTATGCTTCATTATGAAGGTATCAATGCATTGCATTCCCTTACAGCTAGTCTGCCCTATGCTTCAATAGTGACACACTTTCCTAACTGTTCCAGTACTCAACGCAAAATAAGTGATGACGACGTGTCGCAAATGCGTTATTTTTGCAAATGAGTTTGACATACTGACTGATAGAAACTGCCCGGCATCAGCGCAAGTTGCAGATTGTGAAGTGACTGGGTCTCGATATGATGTAACGTGCTTAAATTCAATTCCAGTGGTAGGTTGTCCGGACGTGAAGGCCCCAGATTACGCCTGGTACAAGCGGAATGGTAGCACAGCTGTGATTGGCTGTGAGTGGAGTGAACACTCCTGGCATCTTAGATGCGAGGCAAACAACTGGATTGGGTCAGTCGGCAACTGTTCCAGTCAAGGTAATGTATTTCGTTTAATCAGTAGTCAGTTATTATCTTCTCACCAGTAATTTCAGATGTTCGCTGTATGTCATCTTGTCTTCACTTCTCCTGGGTAACTATGTATATGTAACGGCGGGGGCCGGTTTGGTCCCCAGCGGGAGTCGAACTCACGATCTCCCGATCTCAAGTCAACCACTCTACCTCTTCGGCTAAAGGTGTGATCCCGCTAGCCGAGGCTAGTAGAAATGGTTTGACTCACTGATACACATTTCCCCCTCTTTCCGAGAGGGCTGTACGCCTCAGACCGCTGTCCTCAGACCAGGACTACTCAGTCTCAGAACCACCTTGGGTTCTGCCCCACGTCGGGCTCCATTGTAACGGCGGGGGCCGGTTTGGTCCCCAGCGGGAGTCGAACTCACGATCTCCCGATCTCAAGTCAACCACTCTACTTCATCGGCTAAAGAGGTGATCCCTCTAGCCGAGGCTAGTAGGAATGGTTTGACTCACTGCTACATATATTACCGCTCAGTTTTGTGTAGCAAGCAGGGTCAGTGGCAAGCGTGCTCCGAGCAATCCCTAGCCAATGACTATTGTAACGGATATGTTTTCCCCAGCCAGTCTACCCGTTCGGCTACAGATATATACTACCGGTACACATGTTCCCCAATATATGTATCGGGTTATATGGTCCGCGTTGGCCAGTTACATACATTTTGCTATAGCACATAATTTCCGTGTTTCAGCCACCAAACCGCCGGTTACGGACGAACAGTTCTTCTCTTTGTCACCGGGTATGTATTCTACCAGCCACTTTGAGTTCACACTATTGTATGAGATCAAAGTAACTGCAGTTACTTCGTTTGCATGCTAATGGTGGCTTTGGGTGTATGGAAAACCAATACATCAGTTATTGCATATTTATTCTTCATATTTCTTCAGAGCCTGCAATATTTATTTTGTTGCAGTGATGACAATTGGCTTAATCGTCGGCCTGGGGGTGCTTGTCGTCACCCTCCTGTGCATCCTCGTCATTGGATATTGTTGTTGCAGAAGGTAACATTGCCCGACCCCCATAGACAGTAGCCGGTCAAGAGCCCAGTAGGCAATCTTATGTGTCAAATACCAGTTTAGATTATGCGGATCATTGTGTTATTTCATCTGAAAATAACTTACCGGGTAGCTCATAATATTGCACATGAATATGAAATATCATCGAATTGTAATTTAGAGTACTATAGCTGGATCTTGCGTAATTGGAAGATAATTTACCTGGTTACTCATATCATATTGCACATGAATATGAAATATCATCGAATGGTAATTTAGAGTATTATGGCAGGATCTTGCGTAATACTTACCTCATCTTACCTGTTGCCATTTGATCCCCAGGAAGGACCGTGGGCCCTTGCACGATAAAAATCTGAACAAGCCATTTGATGGAGGCAACGAGGGCCAAACCTTCCTGTACTACCCGGGAAGACCTGTCCCACTTCAAGGACAACACACCTCACACAGTCAGCCAGTTCGCACTTGGGATCACAGGCACCCAGGACAGGACAAGCCGAACATGGCAGACGAACTGCTTCACATCTGGGAGACCCCGCTCCCCGACCCGATAACCAGCCCACAGGATGATAGCGGCGTGGTGTCCGAGCCCACGTACTCCAGCCTCCCTTCCAGGGGCACCATGGCGGGGTCATGTCCAGCCCAGGATCAAGCGACACGTGTTGCTGCCACGGATGGGGTGAAAGCCGGTGACGTAACTTGGCCGGGGACGCGAGCATTCTTTGAGCCGAGTCAGGGCCTCGTAACAATTGACAATCGACAATAAGAATCGCGCCTACGGGTATGGGCACCCGTCACGTGTACGTTGTATATAGTTTGCACATAAAAAGTTCAGAATGCGTAGCATGGATAACACCAGCGAATCCTGGAGTGTATCCAATGGGATCTGGTCACTCCTAAACCGGCGGATTAGTGCATGCATGCTCTTCACTTTCTAAGTGTGGGTGCCCATTTTAATTAAAATATGGCACTATTTAGGGTGCAGACCTTCACCCTAGTTCTAGATATCTTTGTGGATCCCCACCCGGCTCCCCCTTTTTTTCGGAGAGCACATCCGCTCCATATGCTTTAGCTTATCGTTGAGCTCGAACCTGCCAACCCATTTGGTCCATGTTTACTACACTTAAGTTTTTTTTTTTAACTCTTAGCTCGGCTCTTGTGTTATGCATGTATATAGTGGTTTGTGTATCATTTTGCGGCCACGCATTGGTCCGCATGATATAGCCATAGAATGTCTACAAATACGTTATATATTACCCATCGAAAAAGTTGTGCATGGACGTTGTACGACGTCGCATTGCGGCCTGTTTTTATAACGGTCCTCATAATAATGTCATTGTTGCAACTTATTTACAAAGGATTTTCCAGGAAAACGTGTATTTTGATAGCTATGTAATTAGTCACCATAAATATTGATGGCAACGCTAATATTTCAGTCTTACTTCTGTTAGAATACATCGAGAATGGTTGATATTTGGGTGGTATTTGAGCTGTGTCTGCAGTGGGGTGTTGTATAGCGCCAGGCAGACACTCTTTGTCGGTCTGTTGAGACTAATTCGTTACGAATCTTTGCGTGGGAATAAGCTAAATAGGCTGCCAAATACTTAAAAAAACAATAGTAAATACCAGGAAGAATCACTCGTGAAACTATTGCAATATTTGGTGTATTTGCCGAATCTACCTACTCTTCGTAAGGCGATGAATAATTATTTGTGCCAAAGACACACTAAACGCGTATCGCACTGAATTACAGCAGGTGGCGAAGATCTGTGTTGCATTCATATGAGTGGTTCACACATTCATAAAAACTAATATACCACTCATAATGGCGATGCATACGAAACCGGCCACTTCGCCAGGGCGGATAATTTAGCGTAACAGTGGTTGCCAAGCGGCGCTGTTCACGTAGCGGGTATGGACCTTGACTGGACCAGAGCGCGCGCGGGCGCGCACTGAGCGTTGCCTCAGACTATTACAGCCGTTACGTCACACATTTTCTAGGTCATGCATAACTACACAATGGCGACAGAACGACATGCAAGCACCGCTGCAGAGATATACGAGTTATTTTAAGGCTACAACGATTGGATTTCGGCTTAACATCGCTCACACAAAACCCGTGATTGTGCTGGATAAAACGCGCACACGGATAATCCAAATAGCACGCGGAACCTTTGTAATTTGGTGCAGTTAAGTGCTGACATTGTTACGATACGAACGAACTGCAGTGAGCCGCCTGGCCATCGAACAACATCATCATGCAACCGTGCCTGCGCCTCTACAAATCAAACGGTACGTTTTCACCATACACGGTCAACACGGTCGTTCATGGCTATATGAAAGCTTATGCTAAAAATAGAAAATACTTAAATCACATATTTACAACTATGGATGAATAATTGATTAGGATCATTTATTATTATTGATAACCCGCAGATGCAAAACATGCCAATCCGTGGCGCCAATTTGTGTATTTCTGATACTAGTACATAGTGGGGGGTAAATGAACTTTAGTTCGCCTCTTTCGCATTCCAGGTTACAGCATTGCGTGGGTGTTCAACGCAAGTAGTTTGCGACGGATTATTGTAACATTCGCATTGATGAAATCTATTGCCGGTAAGTTTATTCGTGTTATTCTGAATTTGAGCTAGGCTAAAACATGGCGATTTTCGTATCAGTCTAGTGCTGCTATAACCATGATTTCAGTTTATAACTTTACCCTACAATTATTGCGTTTCGGCTAAATGATATGCTAACTCTCTGTCAAAACATATATAGAGGCACGCAGACAAGAATTCCAATTTGACAGTCATCGACTATTTTGCAGGTAGGCACGCAACTGACACTTGCCTCGGTGAAGTGTTCAGTCCTAGATGTTCCACCGGTGAGGAGATCATTATGACATCAGCGAAGTACGGACGGCTGGAATTGGGTCAATGTATATCCGAAGATTATGGAAAACTTGGATGTCACATTGAAATTCTATCCCAGATGGATCAGATTTGTTCCGGACAAGTGACCTGCGACGTGCCTGTTGCTAGAGGGAATCAGCAAATAGCGGCGGGAAACCCATGCGGAAAAGACTTGGCATCATATCTGCAGGCAGACTATCGGTGTGTCAAAGGTATTGCTATCGGTGTTTCCTATCATGCACACTAGCAACCACTCTATATATACACTATCAAACAAATATGTTCGTACTTATTATTCTATGCGATCTTATTATTGTTCGTATATTAATACCTATCATTATATAGATAACATGTTATATGCGTAATACGTAAAACATAAATACATTTACATGCCGACACGTAAAGTTATTTCTCCTTTCTACTTATCTGACACACAAGATCACGTATCACATGTATTGCTTAGCTATGCTTTTGAGAAACCATTTTAATATTACTAAATGTTATTGTCTCTCACTGACAGTCTCACAGGTAAACCAAAAATGTCGCGCCTCGCAAGATGTCAAAGTTGCCGGGCAGCATGGCATCTTGTCCAGTCGAGTAACCAGGGAGACAGGCTGTGGCGACCTTAGCTCTCCGTGGGTCATCGAGGCCTCGCCCGGACAGAGGATCAACGTGTCTATTGTTGACTTCGGCTGGACAACCCGAGAGAGTGGCGAGTTACAGCCCTCCAGTCAATGTGACGCTTATGGCTACATCTCCGAGAGACGGCTTGGGATGAATAACACGCTGTGTGGGGGCCTCGCCAGGGAGCGCCACGTGTACTACTCGGCTTCCAGCAGAATCGAAATTCAAATACCTGCTCGGAACGGAAATAGCAGAGCGGGCTTTCTGCTACAGTATGAAGGCAAGAACATAAAACACGGTTCAATTAAAAATTGATTGCGTTCCTGTCAATGTCTGTAATTGCCAAGACGGCCATGTTTATAATGTTTGATTGATTCATGTTTATGTTTCATATGTGTCGTTAATAGTTGTTGGATGCCCCGATGTGACTCCGCCGGCCCATGCATGGTACAAGCGCAACGGGAGCACGGCTGTCATAGGCTGCGAGTGGAGTGAACACTCCTGGCATCTCAAGTGTGTAGGCAACAATTGGGTGGGCGTTGTAGGCAACTGCTCAGGCCAAGGTAAGAAGCTTAAATTAACCACATATAGTTTGCCTCATTGTGGATAAGTAAATATGGATATGCAATTTAATTTCGTTGTTAACTGTTTAAATGTTTCTATATGACTCCGATATTTTATTTTCGGCTTGACGGTTGATTTGAATGTTGCAGCTATTGCACCGCCGGCCACCAAAACTGAACTATTCGCATTGTCACCAGGTAAGTACACTTTTGATAAATCATCAATAGCAATAAACGTGAATCCATTTGAGCCAGCAATATCTGGTGTGACAACATTTACCCGAAACCATCATATCCTCAATCCTCTCAACCTTAATATTGACACGTCAGTAATTATTTGATCATTATTTCCAGTGATGACGATTGGTCTCATAGTCGGACTGGGCGTCCTTGTCATCACTCTCCTGTGTATCCTGATCGTCGGTTATCTGTGCTGCAGAAGGTATGAAAACCATATCTATTAATAAATGTAAAATCCACAACTTTTTTTTGACAATATTTTCCATCACCATTTTCAATTTACCTTCAATATAAGAAATTAACGCATTTTGATCTAGAACACGCGATATATTTGGTCATTGCCTTTCCGCCATTAACACGAATTTAGTAAGGCTTTTCTCATTTATTAACTGCCAGGAAATCAAGTGATTTGCAGCAAGACGTGGTGAGCAAGACGCTGGACCATGGCTACGACGGCCAGGCCTTCCTGTATTACCCCGGGAGACCTGTCCCCATCGACGGACACCACACCATGGTGAGCCAGCCACCCCCGGGTTGGAACCCCATTGAACTGGGTCAAACCAAGCCGAGCGCGACGGATGAACTGCTTCACATCTGGGAGACGCCACTTCCCGATCCGATAACCAACCCGCAGGACGACAGTGGAGTGGTATCAGAACCCACGTACGCCAGCCTGCCGTCTCGGGGAACCATGCCTGGCCCATGTCCATCCCAGAACACCATACCACGTGGTGCGATCAACGATGGAGTGAATGCCGGTGATGTGACCTGGCCAGGAACACGTGCTTTCTACGACCAGGGTGATCGTGCTGTTGCAATCGCCTAGTGAGCGACAACCATTAAGATTGTATAATATATCGTGCGCTGGTCAAACTGATATCAGTCTAATATGTGTCTATTCTTAATATTATACACTTATAGTTGTTTCTTGCTTGACAACGGGTGGTTAACCCATTTCCTTTGCCTTGATGACTTGACAAAGCATGGTCAATTGATATATAATGATACTATCACAATCCGAACCACAGCACGTGCCAGTGAACTTCAGTTAATTCATTAGGCGTGTGACAATTTCCATTGATTGGGGCGGCCGCCAATGTCATACATGTCCGTAGATAGGTCCTTCATTATTATGCATATTGCATCATGCATGACTGAAGACATTGGTGCTGATAGCAGTGTCTATTATATAACTGTCGTATTATGAGATACATGCATTGCCGTTATACTTTGTGTCGTTCTTCTGCTGAAATAATTCATGAGGTGTACATTGCTTATATTAACTCGTGTAATGTTTAGCATCCTAATTGCTTATTAGTTTTATGAATTACAGTTCCAATCATGTTACGCCTGTTAACATCAATATGTTGAACAATAATACCCAGGGACGAGCTACGTCGTGGCGCATAGGATGGGGATTATTCATAGTGAGCAGCATGACAGGCACAACAAGGAACTCTGTGAACAATCACGGCGCGGATGTCCGAGTCGGAATGGGGTAGCTGGAACGGGAACAGTGGTTTTCTGGTAATTGATGGCCTGGTTCCTGGCCATACAAATAATGTGCAGCGGTGAAACTCGCACGAAATTACCAAAAACAAATACACATGTAGCTAGCCATTTAATTTATATGGCGATACGTGACGGGATTTTGCACAGTCGTGATGTCAATGTCTTTGAATGGTTACTCCACGGAGTCCGCAACAGCAGGCAGTCAATACGTAGCTCAATTGTCAATAGCCTCTTTCTCCGTGACTATTCAATGGGGTGCAGCGGTCTCTGTACTCAAAAAAACTTTTGCTTTGAGAAACGCTACCAATAAATGTGCTTGTAAATTGCCGACGGAATTGCACTTGTTCAATGGAACGCCAGGTGAAGTTTTGCAACTGCACAGCGAATCGATTGAGGCCACACAAGGCGAAACCCATGCCAAACACACGTCTTACGGATTGTATACACACAGTTATAGTTCAAGCCACAATCACATGCCGAACAACTTATAATTAGGATTATATTGTACATACGTCCCTCACCCGTAATTGCGCATTGTAACATCACTCACCGAGCCACGGCTTGCGTCCCTCAATGTGTGTGAATCGAGCACCGAAATTAAGCACAATACCCAGTGGGCGCGCAGTGCGCGTAGCGCCGGAGTATAATATCTGTGACGTCACGCAATTTCTAGGTCATGCATAACTACACAACAGCGATCGGACGAGCTGCAAGCAGGGTCAGAGAGAAGTAAACGTCGCTCTAAGAGTAGAGCACTGTGTTATCGGCTTAATATCGCGCAAGAACAATCCGTGTTGGCTCGGGAAGACACGTACATCGGGGTAATCCAATTAACACGCGGACCACTTGGCATTTAGCGCAGTCAGGGTGAGTGTTGTTCCGATACGAACGAACTGCGGTGAGGCGCTTCGCCATCGGTGAATATCATCATGCAACCGTGCCTGCATTTCTAATATCATATCACATGGTGCGTTTTACGCATGCAAGGATAATATTGTCTTACTTAGCTATATATCATTACCTAAATTAAAAAAAATAAATTGTTACTGTATAAACAGCGTTATTAATTTATTTTTATTCATTTTTATCATTTATTTCCGATGTCTGTCCCTTAACCTTGGCACCGTTTCACGCATCTGCAATATTAGTAAAAAAAAATAGGTCAATGCGATTCAATTACGGCCTCTTGGACTTTTCAGGTTGCAAAATGCCGCGGTTTATGAAAATTGATTTATATCGGCTGACTATTGTGGCATTTGCGTTGACCTCATGTATTACGGGTAAGTGCATTCATATATCTTAATAGCCGACAGTGCATAGTGCTCTGACTTTTTCTAGCAAACCTCAGCTATCTTGAGGCATTGCTATCATGATACTAAACTCGTGTTTTATATTTATTATGTTGAAACGTTGACGTAACATGGAATTATTATATTCGGTTGAATAAAACCCAAACGGTTATAATTCAGCTACTTGAATACATATCCTGAAGACCAGTGAAGCTATTACTGTCATGGTAATTATAAAGCATCCTTTTCTGCCTTTCCTAAAAAATATTGTACCCTCCATGTTCAGCGGGCAACGCTACTGACACCTGCCTCGGTGGAGTGTTCACTCCCAGCTGTTTCACAGGAGAGGAGATCATTATGACATCAGCGAAGTACGGACGGCTGGAATTGGGTCAATGTATATCCGAAGATTACGGGAAGTTGGGATGTCACAATGATATCCTTCCAGGAATGGATGAACTTTGCTCAGGGAAACAAACGTGCAAAGTTCCTGTCGAACGTGGAAACCAGCAAATAGCAGCGGGGAATCCGTGTGGCAAAGATTTAGCATCCTATCTGCGGGCCGATTACCAATGTGTCAAAGGTAACGGGTAAACTGAGTATATTGCATAACCATTATTCTATGGAGAGGTACAATATGCATTTTAAGAAACTGTTGATTTACTTTAGACTGCACGGGGCAGGACCAAAATTCAGATAGGTTCCAAAATGTTATTATCAAGTTGCTTTTCATCTTTTTTCTCCCGCTGACAGTCACACAGGTAGACCAGGCCTGCCGCATCCCGCAAGAAGTCAAAGTTGATGGGCAACATGGCATCTTGTCCAGTCGAGTAACCACGGAGACAGGCTGTGGCGACCTTAGCTCTCCCTATGTCATCGAGGCATCGCCCGGACAGAGGATCAACATATCTATTGTTGACTTCGGCTGGACAACCCTCGACAATAGCGACTTACAACATTCCAGCCAATGTAACGTCTATGGCTACATCTCGGAGAGACGGCTGGGGATGAACAATACTTTGTGTGGAGGCCTCGCCAGAGAGCGCCACGTGTTCTACTCTGCGTCTAGCAAGATTGAAATTCAAATATCTGCCCACAGTACACAAGGCAGAACCAGTTTTCTGCTGCAATATGAAGGTAAGGACGTCGAACGAGTAATCAAATAGGGTCAGTTGAAAGTCTATTGTGTTTCTGTGAACTTCCATTACAAGTTGTTGCGTGCTCTTACCGTGTTTATGATACTTGGCGATATGTTTTATTCGTCATTAATAGTCGTTGGATGTCCCGATGTGACTCCACCTGCCCATGCATGGTACAAGCGCAACGGGAGCACGGCTGTCATAGGCTGTGAGTGGAGTGAACACTCCTGGCATCTCAAGTGTGAAGGCAACAACTGGGTGGGCGTTGTAGGCAACTGCTCAGGCCAAGGTAAGACGTTAAACATTATCATCAATACGTTGCAACATTAAGAATAATACAGATATGCAACCTTGGTTGGCTGTTATATAGATATCAATATAAGTATATATTTCGACCACCTCCAAACTGCAATTTAATGACAATACAAAATTACGTTTGTATAGCAACATTGAACAAACCGTGTCGTATTACCCCTACGGGTATAACCTACCATCTAAATCTCGTCCATTTATAAATAGCGTAAAGAATCCACAGGCGATATATGTCGAGTTGGTATTATTGTTGCAGCCATTGCGCCACCGGCCCCAAAGAATGAACTATTCGCTCTCTCACCATGTAAGTACTTACGTTTAGAAGAAATAACTGGAAGGTACGCATTTCATGCCAAGACGAAATGGTGTATCTAGTGGTGTGAAACTAGTTTCACTTAATATATTAGTTTTTCATGGTATAAAACAGTCGAAATTAATATCGAACAAAAAACATGTCACAAATGCAAAACCCTCAAACGGCGCATTAACGCATGTCAGTAATGATGCCATCATCCATTTCAGTCATGACGATTGGTCTCATCGTTGGCCTGGGAGTTCTTGTCATCACTCTCCTGTGTATCCTGATTGTCGGTTATCTGTGCTGCAGAAGGTATGGCAATTACACCTATTACGAAATGGGAAATCCACAGCGGTTGAAATGTACAGTAGTTCTTGTCAACATTTTTCATTACCAGTGTCAGTTTTCTTTCAATATAAGCAACTGACGCATTTTGATCTACAACACAACATATATCTCATTTATTCACCGCCAGGAAATCAAGTGGTTTGCAGCAAGATGTGGTGAGCAAGACGCTAGACCATGGCTACGACGGCCAGGCCTTCTTGTATTACCCCGGGAGACCTGTCCCCATCGACGGGCACCACACCGTCTTGAGCCAGCCACCCCCGGGTTGGAACCCTATTGAACTGGGTCAAACAAAGCCGAGCGCGACAGATGAACTGCTTCACATCTGGGAAACGCCACTTCCCGACCCGATAACCAACCCGCAGGACGACAGTGGAGTTGTGTCAGAACCCACATACGCCAGTCTGCCGTCTCGGGGAGCCATGCCTGGCCCATGTCCATCCCAGAACACCATGCCACGTGGCGCGATCAACGATGGAGTGAATGCCGGTGATGTAACCTGGCCAGGAACACGTGCTTTCTACGACCAGGGTGATCGTGTTGTTGGAATCGCCCAGTGAGCGACAACCACCAGGATTGTATAATATGTCGTGCGCTGGTCATACTGATATTAGTCTACTATGTGTCTATTCTTTATATTATACACTTATAGTTGTTTCGTGCTTGACAACGGGTGGTTAACCCAATTCCGTTGCCTTGATGACTTGACAAAGCATGGTCAATTGATATGTAATGATACTATCACAATCCGAACCACAGCACGTGCAAGTGAACTTCAGTTAATTCATTAGGCGTGTGACAATTTCCATTGATTGGGGCGGCCGCCAATGTCATACATGTCCGTAGATAGGTCCTTCATTATCATGCATATTGCATAATGCATGACTGAAGACATTGGTGCTGATAGCAGTGTCTATTATATAACTGTCGTATTATGGGATACCTGCATTGGCGTTATACCTTGTGTCGTTCTTCTTCTGAAATAATTCATGAGGTGTACATTGATTATATTAACTGGTGTAATATTTAGCATCCTTATTCCTTAGTAGTTTTATGAGTTACAGCCCCAATCATTTTACGACTGTTAACATAAATATGTTGAACAATAATAGCCAGAGACGAGCTACGTCCTGGCGTATAGATCGAGTGTCGACTATACATAGTAAGTACCATGACGGGCACAACACGGAACTCGGCGAACAATCACGGCGCGGATGTCCGAGTCGGAATGGGGTAGCTGGAACGGGAACAGTGCTTTTCTGGTAATTGATGGCCTGGTTCCTGACCATGTCAATAATGTGCAGCGGTAGAACACGTACGAAATTGTAACCAAAAAGAAATACACAGATAGCTAGGCATTTAATATATTAATTGGATTGTGCTTGTGAACTATATGGCGATATGTGACGGGATTTTGCACTGTCGGGATGTCAATGTCTTGAATGTTTACTTCACGGAGTCCACTACAACAGGCAGTCAATACGTAGCTTAATTGTCAATAGCCTCTTGGCTCCGTGACTATTCAATGAGCAGCTGTCTTTCTACTCATCAATACGCTTCTGTTTTGAGAAACGCTACCAATAAATGTGTTTGTAAATGGCCGACCGAATTGCACTTGTCCAATGGAACGCCAGGTGGGGTTTTGCAACTGCACAGCGAATCGATTGATGCCACACAAGAAGTAACCCATACCAAACACTCGTTTTACTGATTGTGAGCACATAGTTATAATCAAAACAACAATAATATGCCGAATAACTTTTAGTTAAGATCGTATTGTACATACGTCCCTCACCCGTAATTGCGCATTGTAACATCACTCACCGAGCCACGGCTTGCGGTCCCTCAATGTGTGTGAATCGAGCACCGACATTAGGCACAATACCCAGTGGGCGCGCAGTGCGCGTAGCGCTGGAGTATAATATCTGTGACGTCACGCAATTTCTAGGTCATGCATAACTACACAACAGCAATCGGACGAGCTGCAAGCAGGGTCAGAGAGAAGTAAACGTCGATCTAAGAGTACATCACTGGGTTATCGGCCTAAAATTGCGGAGAAACAATCCGTGTTGGCTCTGGACGACACCTAGATCGGGATAATTCAAATAACACGAGGACCAATTGGCATTTAGCGCAGTCAGGGTGAGTGTTGTTCCGATACGAACGAACTGCGGTGAGGCGCTTCGCCATCGGTGAATATCATCATGCAACCGTGGCTGCTTTTCTAATATCATATCACATGGTGCCTTTTACGCATGCAAGGATAATATTGTCTTACTTAGCTATATATCATTACCTAAATTAAAAAGAATAATCTGTCAATTGCATGATCAGGGAAATGTGTAACATTGATTCACCTTTCATCAATTGGATGATTAATGTTTATTGTTGCCTATTATTTAATTAATCCACAGTAATAAAACATCGAAGATATTTGTGCCTATATAACCTATTCACGAATCTGTAAATTTGGGATACTTGGGTTCAGACGGTTAATGACTATCTTTTCTTGGACATTTGTGTTAGGTTACAACATGGCGTGGATTCCAAGCACTGATTGCTGTCGGCTGGTTATTGTCGCATTTGCTTTTGCGACATTTATGATGGGTAAGTGTATTCATATATATCCGTAGCCAGAATTTGACGTTTTATTCTGCATATGAAGAATTGTTATTATTATACCATTCGCCAACAGCGTGTTTGTTCACCTGACAATGTTTAGCCGTCCATTGTGCAGGGGGCGATGCTGCTGACACCTGCCTCGGCGAAGTATTCAGCCCAAGCTGTTCCACCGGAGAAGAGATAATTATGACATCAGCGAAGTACGGACGGCTAGAACTGGGTCAATGCATATCTCAAGATTATGGACAACTGGGATGTCACGTTGAGATTCTCGCCCGAATGGACCAGATTTGTTCCGGAGAGCTGACATGCGACGTCCCCGTCGATAGAGGAAATCAGGAAATAGCAGCAGGAAATCCATGCCCAAAGGATTTGGCCTCATACCTGCAGGCCGACTATCGGTGTGTCAAAGGTATTTCTGATGTTCTTTCCCATGATTCATATGCACTATGGTGCTCTCACTCTATACGTTGCGTCACGAATGTTTGTATTAACTGTTGGTAAGCAGAAAACAATTACTCAATGTACATGACAGCACAGTCGTTGTACAGATAACATATCTATGCGTGCCAGTTCGTTCTCGAGCGTACACACCGAGAGGCCGTGCATATTACGTCGTTCTTACATAATTATCTTCTTGTCTCCCCCTGACAGTCATACAGGTAAACCAAGGATGCCGCGCGCCACATGAAGTCAAAGTTGACGGGCAACATGGCATCTTGTCCAGTGGAGTTACCAGGGAGACAGGCTGTGGCGACCTTAGCTCTCCCTGGGTCATCGAGGCCTCGCCGGGACAGAGGATCAACGTGTCTATTGTTGACTTCGGTTGGACAACCCGAGATCGTGGCGAGTTACAGGTTTCCAGCCAATGTGACGTCTATGGTTACATCTCCGAGAGACGGTTGGGGATGAACAACACGTTGTGTGGGGGCCTCGCCAGGGAGCGTCATGTATACTACTCTGCGTCTAGCAAGATTGAAATTCAAATATCGGCCCACGGCACACACAGCAGAACTGGTTTTCTGTTGCAATATGAAGGTAAGGACGTCGGACGAGACATTGAACTAGTCAGTTAGGTAATTTCTCCTTACGTGATCTTATCTTCTGATAACACTCGACAATATTTCTTCTTCGTCGTTAATAGTTGTTGGATGCCCTGATGTGACTCCCCCTGACCATGCATGGTACAAGCGAAACGGGAGCACGGCTGTCATAGGCTGTGAGTGGAGTGAACACTCCTGGCATCTCAAGTGTGAAGGCAACAACTGGGTGGGCGTAGTAGGCAACTGCTCAGGCCAAGGTAAGACGTTAAATATTGCCATCAATACGTTGCAGCATTAAGAATAAGACAGATATGAAACCCGAGTTAGCTGGTATATAGGTATTAATAGAAGTGTATATTTCGACCCATTCCGAAATTTTATGCAGGTCCAATGTCATTTGATCACAATAAAGAATTGCCTTTGAATAGCAACATTGAACAATCCGTGTCGTATTACCTCTTAATGTATTACCTACCGTCTAAATCTCGTCCATTTGTGAATAGCGTGAAGAACCCACAAGCGATATATGTCGAGTGAGCAGTTGGTATTATTGTTGCAGCTATTGCACCACCGACGCCAAAAAATGAACTATTCACCCTTTCACCATGTAAGTACCTAATTTAAGAAAAAGATACGCATCTCACGCTACGATTACCTGATATGATTAAACATTATTTAGCGTAACAAAACAGTCGAAATATATATCAAACGAAAAATCTGGCAAAAACATCTGCCATTGATACAAGCCCCCAACCGGCGGATTAACGCATGTCATTAATGATGTAATTATACATTTCAGTGATGACCATTGGTCTCATCGTTGGCCTGGGAGTTCTTGTCATCACTCTCCTCTGCATCATGATCGTCGGTTATCTGTGCTGCAGAAGGTATGAAAACTATTTATTTTAGGGAATGTGAAAACATTTTCCATGACCATTTTTAATTCACCTTCAATATGAGAAATTGACGCATTTTGATCTATAACACGCGATACGTGCCTTCATTGCATTTGCATCATTAACTTAGCAAGGTTTCTCTCATTTACAAACTGCCAGGAACTCAAGTCGTTTGCAGCAAGATGTGGTGAGCAAGACGCTGGACCATGGCTACGACGGCCAGGCCTTCTTGTATTACCCCGGGAGACCTGTCCCCATCGAAGGACACCACACCATGGTGAGCCAGCGACCCCCGGGTTGGAACCCCATTGAACTGGGTCAAACCAAGCCGAGCGCGACAGATGAACTGCTTCACATCTGGGAGACGCCACTTCCCGACCCGATAACCAACCCGCAGGACGACAATGGAGTAGTATCAGAGCCCACGTACGCCAGCCTGCCGTCTCGGGGAACCATGCCTGGCCCATGTCCATCCCAGAACACCATGCCACGTGGCGCCATCAACGATGGAGTGAATGCCGGGGATGTGACCTGGCCAGGGACATGTGCTTTCTACGACCAGGGTGATCGTTGTAGTGCAATGGCGCAGTGACCAGCATCCAGCACTAGAGTTTGACGTGTATTGCTATCAGCGGACTCATTGAGCGTATTGCTATTGATCAACCCGATACACATAATACACAGGTATTTCAATTACTATGGCTAGTACATATTGATATTTTTCCCTCGCCACCTAGCCTCTGACCACATCCATATCGTCGTCGTGTCGGGCTCCAAGCGTTTACGTGTGGCATGATTTTTAATTCAATAAGTTTGTATTTATCCGGCTTACACGTGACATTGGAAGCTAATCAAGCAATCCGTCGTAGACTGGAGGGCCCAGTTGGACTATAAGTGAATTAAAAACGTATTTCTACTGTGGTTATACGTGCACTTCCCGTTAAGACTGCGTTGTAATCGATTCTTCTACACAGCACGTTATATGATATAATATCAGTTTCAGCGCCGTAATCTTTACAACTTTGATACTATGGGTAACTTTTTTTATAGTTCGTGCATTTATACCGATTGCTAGTTGAACTGCGCTGATTTCTGATTATGCATTTTCGTCACAATTCAGGTTTTTTTTGGTGGGACGTCATCCTAATTTGTGTCAATATCAATATTTGTTGTATTGCATGCATGGTGTACTGTCAATTCCGCTGCAGTTATCCAACAGATGGGTTTATAGCCTAGCTTACAATGATGTAATAGGAGTAAAAAAAATATCGTTTATGAAAAAAACGCTACAATAGATGAGCAAAAGCCATGGGATTGAAAAAGATTACGTTTTAAATTTCAGTCATAATCTCACCGATTGGTGCCAAATGTGCTTAGTAACGGCTTATTATTGGTAGCTGTGTTACTTGGTATGTAAAAATGGTGCAGCTATCTTGTTGCATGTAGTATGTGTAAAGTGCTCCGTGTATTGCTGTCAATAAATTGTACCCATATGAGGGATATTATGCTTGGGTCTATTGGGCGAATGGCATGATTAAAGCTTTCATACAGCAATTTGCCGAGTGAAAAACAGTTTAACTTGTCAAGTGGAATTCACTGATGGGCGTCCTCATTGCATAAACGCTATGGTATAGCGTGCAAATAACGAACTAAAATATTGGAGCATGTAACTTCAAGGTTAGCTCTAACGTCGCAGACAACGTCCGTTGGTCATCTTCCTTCTCTTGGCATTTTTCAATCATTCGGCGATCGCATCGGCGGCTTCATCTGATTTCACTATAGATGAGTACACGCAAAAATAGGAAAAGATAATTGCAATAATGCAGCACCTGACTTAGACACTTCAGGACAATTACTCTATCGACAGACGCTCGCAGCATCCCGTCAAGCCGAACTCAAATTTGAGGCGCGCGCATTAAGCGTAGCGTCGCATTAATACGGCGCTGACGTCACGTATTTTCTAGGTCATGCATAACATAGAAACACAGCGAGCAAACCATACATGCAGTAATCTTCACGGCGAAATTACACTGAATTCTACAGTTACCGAGTTGTCTACATAGTGCATTCTAGGATAGAATATAATTTTGGCCACCCGGATCGGCGACAACTTTGACACAAGGGGAAACGTGCTGCCACTTCGTGCATTTAAAGCCTTAAAATCACATAGCACAACGCAGTTTTCCTTCGGCGAGGAGCCGGACATATATCATTATGCAACCCTGTACGACATTACACCGAATCGGTAGGACTGATATGCTGTTGCTACTTTCGGATACATAATTGGTCATGATAGTTATCCACTGACCATGCTAGTTTTAACATTATTTTTGCCAATGTGATGGTTACTTCGATACGTAATGTAGTATTCATACCTATCTATGTTTTTTCAGTGCCCAGCTGTCTCAAATGGTGGACAACTTGCTGGGCGTTGATGGTGGCCATTGGTATGTGTTGAAAGTTACTTTTCTTTTATTTCATACCAGATGTATGCGCAATCTATTCAAAGTCCAGCCCTATAATAACTAATCTGCGATTCATTGCAGCATGTGAAAAATAACGTTTTCATCACACTTTACAGGTTGCCACGCTGAGGAAACCTGTCTCGGAGAAGTGTTCGAGCCAGCATGTAGCAGTGGAGAAGTCATTTCGATGACATCTGCCCGCTACGGAAGAATGCGACTGGGGCAATGTATATCACGTGATTATGGACAACTTGGTTGCCATAAAGATATATTATCTGTGATGGATCAGTTGTGTTCCGGACAGACCAGTTGCACAGTTCCTGTAAATAGAGGTACACCAATCGCCGTGGGAAACCCTTGCGATAAAGATTTGGCGTCCTATTTGGAGGCGGACTACATGTGCTTTAAAGGTAATTACGCTCTTAATTAATTGCATAACATCAGTAAAACATGTGTCTACATGTGTCTAAAATATATACATTTTCTTTATTAATTGCATAACCTCAGTGAAACATGCTGCTACACGTGTCTAAAAGATATACATTGTCTTTACTAATTGTATCACCTCAGAAGAAGTGACCGTATTCTGTAGAGGCATGTCCCTCATAATTGACGTTACGGTATGAAGTATTGAAATTCTCACGGACCGTGCCAGCAAATCATCCAAGTGCGTATGTAATTGTCTGGTTTAGGTACGATATGGCTGCATGCATTGGTAATGACAATATATCACACGAGGTCAGCTGCGCTATCCACTTATATTCTTTTTTCACGCCGACAAGTCATCCAAGGCGGTGACAAATGTCACGCCGTCAGCGAGATCAAAGTCAGTGCCCAGGGAGGGATTTTATCCAGTCAAGTGACCATAGACACGACTTGTGGCGACCTCAACACTCCCTGGGTCATCGAGGCCTCGCCCGGACAGAGGATCACCGTGTCACTTGTAGACTTCGGTTGGACAACCAGAGACAGTAGCGAGCTACAGCCCTCCAGCCAATGTGACGTCTATGGCTACATCTCCGAGACACGGCTGGGGATGAACAACACGTTGTGTGGTGGCCTCGCCAGGGAGCGCCACGTGTACTACTCGGCGTCCAGCAGAATCGAAATCCAAATATCAACCATTGCCAGAAGTCCGGAAATCAGTTTTTTACTTCAATATAAAGGTACGTAAATTATAGTAGCATCACTCAACGTGTAACAGTTGATACAATGATGCTGTTAATCGATAACAAAGTCACATATTTTGCTATTTTTTTGTCTTACAAGTGACTGGATGCCCGGATGTGACCCCTCCTGATCATGCGTGGTACAAGCGGAACGGCAGCACGGCTGTGATTGGTTGTGAGTGGAGTGAACATTCCTGGCATCTAAAATGTGAAGGCAACTCCTGGGTGGGCGTAGTCGGCAACTGTTCGCGCCAAGGTACGACATTGATGAAACTATTTCTTCACAATGTTCGCATTTTCGGTCTGAATTTGATTAATGCTTCATCGTTTCGTACAATAATAAATTGCATGTAGTATATCAGCTGTTGCTGTTATTTCAGCTATTGTGACACCGGCGGAAACTGATGAACTATTTGCGCTCCCTCCGCGTAAGTTTCAGCACCAACAGCTGGACATAAGCAACGACCCCGACAATCAATCAGTGCATAACTTATATATATATTATACTTATATATCAATTAAATTTTATCACACTGAACTCACCTAGAAGTGAGAACTACTACGGACCTTATTTTAAAACCATAACTATGTTTTCGAATGTTCGTTTCTCTTTTGTCATTATAATGGATTCAAAACGTACTAAGAAAATCTTGTGACTCAAGTGACTTTACGCAACTGATTCTTGCAGTGATGACCATTGGCCTTATCGTTGGACTGGGAGTCCTTGTCGTTACTCTCCTGTGCATCCTCATCGTCGGCTACCTGTGCTGCAGAAGGTACGATCAAACCCAGTTCGAACCGCCGCCCTAATAAAAATAATATATATGTCTACATTGCTATATAATGTTACGAGAGGAGATAGGACTCTAATTAAGAATATGACAGACATTCTTTACTATATTTGTTTTCTTCAGAAAACCTAATCGTATGCAACAAGATGCGGTGAGCAAGACGATCGATCAAGGCTACGAGGGTCAGGCCTTCCTGTATTACCCTGGGAGGCCGGTCCCCATCCAAGGCCATCATACGCTTCAGGGTCAACCACCCCCGGGATGGGGTCAACTTCAACCAGGGCTGACCAAGCCTAACACGACAGACGAACTGCTCCACATCTGGGAGACACCGCTCCCCGAACCGATGACCAACCCACAGGATGACAGCGGTGTGATGTCCGAGCCCACGTACTCCAGCCTCCCTTCTCGGGGCACCATGCCAGGTCCCTGTCCATCCCACGACACAGAGTCACATGTCGCCGTCAACGACGGGCTGAAAGCCGGTGACGTCACCTGGCCCGGGACACGTGCCTTCTATGAGCAGGACAAGGGATGGGTGGACCTTTCAGAGAGAACGTAACTTGATGGATATGCAAATCAATCCCTGATTTCTCCGTATTTGTCGGGAGTTGTAGATTCCAATTCTAGATCATCATATATGTGCAGTGAACGCAATTTCTTTCAGTATTCTGTTACAGCGATATCGATGAATACTTTAGGTGGACGTTATGATCATCATTTCATACAATGGATCGGATGTGTTACCGCCGTATTCGAATGTCCAGCTCTAGATTTTATGTCTAGTTTCAATGTGTGTTGCATGTCATTAAACGCCAGCTTTTATAATATGTATGAAAATGTCGAAAAATTGCGTTATGTTACATGGCTTGCCTTGGCCTCAATGTCTGTATAATATGATAAAAGTATACGCACTTATATCCAATAAATATATCACATCCAAGTCACAATTTGTTATGATTGGATTATGCATGCATCGCACAATGAAAAAAGACGTTTATACTTTGTAATTTCAACTATCGTTGTCTACATAATTCTTTTAACTCGAAGAACCACGTCAATGCTAATTGAAGCAATCACTGGCATTCAATCGCATCCACATCGGACGTTTATGACCAGACCAAATTGTTTCAAATATATGACTTTTGACAAACAAAAGCCATTAGTTCAATTGTAATGTTTATACAGGAGACAATAATGATATTCACAATTTCTTATGGATATATTCCAAATAACAACGTTCAATTATCGATGTACGTATGACACCTAAAGACAGAACTTGACACTAAGACCGAATCAAACACGATGTCATGCGCGCGCCCTGGGCGCAACTTCACATTAATACACCGCTGACGTCACATAGATTCTAGGTCAAGCATAACACAAAAACATGGCGAGTACCCAATGCACAGTTATCTCCGCTGTCAAATTATACGGATCGCTGTAGTAACGGACTCGGTTTCGAAGTGCAAACCAGGCCGTTTAATGCCCTTTGTTGTTAGGATCCATTTTTATAGCTGCAAATACGGATTAGGAGGCGAATATCGGAAGGATTTGAGGCAGTTGATCTGGGAAGTAGCTCAAGACAAAGTGGCTATCTGACAACACGGAACGCTTAAGACATCATCATGCGACCATGCCTGACTCATCAACTGCCAGGTAAGGCCGCCTCGCGATTAGTATGGTGAATTATCTGCAGGTCTTGGAACATGGTAGAATCCAGTGGTTAACCTTTTATACTGAGTACATAGCTGGCCTATTGATATACATATATATATGCTTAACATATTTGTTTGCAGTTCCAGTACGAAGATGTGCGCCGAGAAATGTCCCTTGGTGGATGATTTGCATGGTGACGGTGGCGGTTAACGGTGGTAAGTGAGACATAGCTGTAATATTTTTCTCGAACACGATAGCCCCATGTTAGTAATTATCGAATTCTGATATATATATGTCAACAAATTGTTATGATTTGTTCACGTGTCACATCCTACAGGTTGTCATGCTGAAGAAGTATGTATTGGGGAGGTGTTTGAGCCGTCGTGCAATAGCGGGGAAGTTATTGCAGTCACATCAGCCCGATACGGTCGTATGCAAGTCGGTAGATGTATATCACGTGATTACGGTCAACTGGGCTGCAATAAGGATATTCTTTCCGTGATGGATCAACTCTGCTCTGGACAGACACAATGTGCAGTTCCTGTGAACGGAGGAAAACAACTCGCAGAAGGAAACCCATGCGACAAAGATTTGTCGTCCTATTTGGAGACAGATTACAGATGTCTCAGAGGTACCTTTTCGAAATAGATAGTGTTTACGTCTTGTGCAAGCCTATAATTCCAATTGTCGATGTTAATAACCAGTAATTTAAATTTGGCACACATAAGCATTGTATATCCAACACAATAGAGTTTGTAATGTGGCCAAATAAGCATATTGTGTCTTACTATATAACGTGCCTCCATACGTTAAGTAATATAATAATTGAGACGAGGATTTTATATAAATTAAACATCAAGAACAACACTTACTCACTTTTCCATTGAACAGTTGTCCAGGGTCATCAACGGTGTAACACGGTCAGTGAAATAAAAGTCAGCGGTCAACGAGGCATTATATCAAGTCAAGTGACTCAGGATACGGCATGCGGTAACCTAGCCACTCCCTGGGTCATCGAGGCCTCGCCCGGACAGAGGATCAACGTGTCTCTTGTGGACTTCGGCTGGACAACCCGAGACAATAGCGAGTTACATCCCTCCAGTCAATGTGATGTCTATGGCTACATTTCTGAGAGAAGATTGGGGATCAACAACACTTTGTGCGGTGGCCTCACCAGGGAGCGCCACGTGTACTACTCGGCTTCCAGCAGGATCGAAATTCAGATATCAACCAGTTCCAGAAGTCCGGAAATAAGTTTCTTACTTCAATATGAAGGTGAGCAAATTATAGTCGGACCACGCACATTGTATTTATTACACATTGCATACATTGAAACTTACAACGCTGCCGGGTTAGCAAATGGCAAAATAAGGTCGTGTTTGTTTTGTCTTACAAGTGACTGGGTGCCCCGATGTGACCCCTCCTGACCATGCCTGGTACAAGCGGAACGGTAGCGCGGCTGTGATTGGTTGTGAGTGGAGTGAACATTCCTGGCATCTCAAGTGTGAAGGCAACTCCTGGGTGGGCGTGGTCGGCAATTGTTCAGGCCAAGGTAAGACATTGACTAAGCTATTATAGTTGATAGATCTTCTAATTGTGGGCGGGAATAGAATACTGCTTTATCATTGTTCGTAGTCGCAATTTTTCAAACCATGTTGGGGGCTACATGGCGAGACCAAGTTATTAGTTCTTGTCTTTGTTAATAATATTGGCCCTGCATTTCAATGAAACATAATTATGTTGACCTATAACTAGAAAGGGAGTTTCCATAGTCTTGGTAAGACAGAATAATTAATTAACGTGCCCGAGTCACAACGACACATGTTCACATTCTTTCAGCTGTTGTGACACCGGCAGAGAAGGACGAACTGTTTTCCCTTCCTCCTCGTAAGTGTTTCCAACGACAGCGAATTTCAGCTGTTACCCAACTACACAGCCTCCTAGAATATCATGCAATCAGTCACGTTCAATCGTTCCAAAAATAACTTGATCCACAATAAAGTTATATACATTGAACTTCACACCTTCAGTACAATACTTATCTTAACAACATGTGTTGCTTGTGTCACATGTGTCGCTTGGATCTTAACATTTTACTTGATCAAAAACTTACCAATCATGTAACCCAATTTACCTTATCTTATACTTGCAGTCATGACGATTGGTCTTATCGTTGGCCTAGGAGTCCTTGTCATCACTCTCCTGTGCATCCTTATCGTCGGCTACCTGTGTTGCAGAAGGTACGATTAAGCCCAAAACCTTGACAAACCTTGAAAAAACATATATATAAATAGATATATATATATGGGTGTACAGTACATCGCTGTCCATGGTTATATATGGACAGAGATATGATTTGAAGGAAAAATATAACTCTCGATTGTTAATATCAATTTGTTTACCCGTCATATAATATAACATACAATATACGCATATCATCTTCTCTCGGTGCATAATGTGTTAAGTGTCTTAGTGTCATGATACTTTACTTCGATTGTTTTTAGGAAACCTAATCGTAGGCAACAAGACGTGGTGAGCAAGACCATCGATCAAGGCTACGAAGGTCAGGCCTTCCTGTATTACCCTGGGAGGCCTGTCCCCATTCAAGGACACCATACGCTTCAGGGTCAACCACCCCCGGGATGGGGTCAAATTCTACCAGGGCAGACCAAGCCTAACACGACTGATGAACTGCTCCACATCTGGGAGACACCGCTTCCTGAACCGATGACCAACCCACAGGATGACAGCGGTGTGGTGTCCGAGCCCACGTACTCCAGCCTCCCTTCTCGGGGTACCATGCACGGTCCCCACCCATCCCACGACACAGAGCCACGTGTCGCCGTCAACGACGGGGTGAAAGCCGGTGACGTCACCTGGCCCGGGACACGTGCTTTCTATGAACAGGACAAGGGATGGGTTGACCTCGCCGGCAGCACTTAAATTGACAGATACACACACCGATACTTATTTCGCTGCAAGTTTCGGCATTTGTAGGTTTAAACTCGTTTATGTTTAATGCGTTTGAAGACATGTAAGTGTACCTTCAACACAACTAGCTATTTACGGCATTTGCATTGTTATATATGTTTATATGTGGTCGCTAGTGGATCATAACTATTCGCTATCTATGCGCATTTAAATAAATAAATGGCTTAGGTGGGCGTTATGATCAACATTTCCCCCGACGGATTTAGCCGTTTGCGGACACGAAAGATGGACGTCATTATGGCATTCTAAGGTCTTGATATTATATCCCAGCGTCTGTGAGTGTCAGTATCGCCTTATATAACGTCTACTATTAATGGTATTCACGATATAAATCAACAAATGGCATTGGCTTGCCATATAGTGTGCATGTTTTATATGTTTAGCCGCCTAATTCGATTTTACGCAATAAACTTTGCAACATGTAGAGTCACAACGTATCAATATTGATTGTAGGATGCGTCGTATATTAAGTTGGCTTTTGTATCTCGTAGATACATTTAGTTTTCTGTGCATATTTATATAGCCAACCTGAATAAAAGTTCAGAAAATTCATTGAAATCAAGTTGTATTAATTTTGTTTCATGGACCATGCGCTTTTGGTCTCCATGGACTTGGACCAAATATCTGAAATGTAGTAGGACAAATACGATGAAAACAACTGTTATTGAGCAATAATTGTTCAATTATATATGAAACACCAAAAAATTCTAAAGTATCATCCATCAATAAACAGTGCACGAGGCAATGCGCCTATACACTGGGGCTCAACCAAAGCACGCCGTTAGACGCGCGCCCTGGGCGTAATTTCGCATTATTACATTGCTGACGTCACGCATAGTCTAGGTCAGCATAACACGGGAGAATGGCGAGGACTCAATGCACAGTTTCCTCCGCTGTCAAATTGCACGAATCTCCGCAATAACAGATTAAATCCAGAGGCGGGATTCGTGGAATGATATAACCTGTTGTGTAAGGATCCCGTTTATTATTCATCGAGACGGTTTGGAAGGTGGATCTCACAGCGATTTGGACACAATCATCTAGAAACTCGCTTTGCAACCAGCGGCGATGTCACGATGGAGGGTCGGTAAATGCATCATCATGCAACCATGCTTAACTCAACAGCGAAACGGTAAGGCTATCTACTGATTGCATTTTGCGAATATACTGCGTGTCTGTTATTGTTAAGTGATTTACATTACATTGACCAAATATATTGGTGTTTGCATTGCTGCTCATATTAAACGTTATTGGCGAACATGGCTCACGTATTGACTTATATGATTATCACGTTCTCTTTTACAGTCTTCAAATGGCGTGGCAGGAAAAGTGTCTCATGGAGGATGATATGCTTGGTATTAGTAGCAGTAACGACTGGTAAGCATGATATATAAGCCCCAATACCCTGTAAGAAGTATGTGTGCGGCATCTGCGAAATAATCTATTAATACGCATATGTTAACATATTATATTGAATCATTGCTTATCCCACACCACAGGTTGCCACGGAGAAGAAATATGCCTGGGGGAGGAATTTGAGCCGTCGTGCACAGATGGAGAAGTTATTGCAGTTACATCAGCCCGATACGGTCGTATGCAGCTGGGCAGATGTATATCACGCGATTATGGTCAACTGGGTTGTACCAGAGACATTTTATCGGTGATGGACCAGTTGTGTTCAGGACGGACCGACTGTTCGGTTTATGTTAATGTAGGAACACAAGTTGCGGATGGAAACCCCTGCGACAAGGATTTGTCATCGTATATGGACGCTGAATATAGGTGTCTAAGAGGTAAGCTATGCGTTTATATATATATGCATATGAACAATTATTATTGATATGCTCAAACGTCAAACAACGGCATATGTTAAATACCTGCAACATGGGTTTTCCACTATATATGGTGCCCCAAGGTGGGAATAAAACATACTATCAAGGGTGTCAATTAAACTGCAGGGTAAATGGAATAACATGCAAAACATGACAACTACGTTCATTTTTCCCTCACATGGAACAGTTGTTCAAGGACAACCACGATGCAACACCATTAACGAAATCAAAGTCAGCGGACAACGAGGAATCATATCGAGTCACGTAACCCACACGACCTCGTGCGGTAACCTTGCCACTCCCTGGGTCATCGAGGCCTCGCCCGGACAGAGGATCAACGTGTCTCTTGTGGACTTCGGCTGGACAACCCGAGACAGTAGCGAGTTACAGCCCTCGAGCCAATGCGATGTCTATGGCTACATCTCTGAGAAACGGCTAGGGATGAACAAAACGTTGTGCGGGGGCCACGCCAGGGAGCTCCACGTATACTACTCGGCTTCCAGTAGAATCGAAATCCAAATATCAACCATTGCCAGAAGTCCGGAAATCAGTTTCTTACTTCTATATGAAGGTGAGCAAAATTTAAGTGCACCACGTCCATTTTATGAATTACGGGTAAAGAACGATCAGGCTTACATGGGTGATCGATGGGAAAATTATATAATACCTTGATTGTTTTGTCTTACAAGTGACTGGGTGCCCCGATGTGACCCCTCCTGACCATGCCTGGTACAAGCGGAACGGCAGCACGGCTGTGATCGGTTGTGAGTGGAGTGAACATTCTTGGCACCTGAAGTGTGAAGGCAACTCCTGGGTGGGCGTGGTCGGCAATTGTTCGGGTCAAGGTAAGATATTGTCCAAACCATTACTGCGATGACCGTCACATTTTTACGCGGAATTAAAAAATTGTTTCATACTTTTTCCCAATGAATATTGCTTAAAACTATGTCGTTTCCACGCCACAATAATGAAGCAATGAGTGCATTCAGAATGAAAACAATAGTTATTGTGACCGAACTGAGGTAGTGGGTATGATTTCAAAATGACAGTATAACGAGTCACAAACGTCAATTGTTCATATAATTTCAGCGGTTGTAACCCCAGCCGAAAAGGACGAACTGTTTTCCCTTCCTCCGCGTAAGTGCTATCGCAGCTAGTAAAGCTAGTAGTAAAGCTAGTAAAGATATTACCACACTGTCAAGCCTGCTCGAGAATTATGCAATGTCAATCATTTCAAAGGCGACTCAAAATCCATCGAACCTCACAATCGAAATCAGTACAGCACATATACTAAAGGCATAACAAAACATTTCGCTTCAAATTTTAAATTCATAATTGATTGAAAACCTACAAATCAGGCTCAATTTACCAACTAATTCTTGCAGTGATGACGATTGGTCTCATCGTTGGCCTGGGAGTCCTTGTCGTTACTCTCTTGTGCATCCTCATCGTCGGCTACCTGTGCTGCAGAAGGTATGAAAAAATGAAGTTCAAAACGCCAAGAAAAAAAAACAGATATATAGATACAAAGATTTAGGTCTATGGGAGAGATAACTTCAAGTAAGAATTTCGTGCCGCTTATAATCGCGTCATGTACATATTATCTTTCTTCGTGTATAGAGTTGTAAGTGTCATGTGGTGTTAATAATTTCCTTTGAATTGTTCAGGAAACCTAATCGTATGCAACAAGATGTGGTGAGCAAGACGATCGATCAAGGCTACGAAGGTCAGGCCTTCCTGTATTACCCTGGGAGGCCTGTCCCCATCCAAGGACATCATACGCTTCAGGGTCAACTGCCCCCGGACTGGGGTCAACTTCAGCCACGGCAGACCAAGCCTAGCACGACAGATGAACTGCTCCACATCTGGGAGACACCGCTCCCCGAACCGATACCCAACCCACAGGATGACAGCGGTGTGGTGTCCGAGCCAACGTATGCCAGCCTCCCTTCTCGGGGTACCATGCCAGGTCCCTGTCCATCGCACGACACAGAGCAATCTGTCGCCGTCAACGACGGGGTGAAAGCCGGTGACGTCACCTGGCCCGGGACACGTGCTTTCTATGAGCAGGACAAGGGATGGGTGGACCTTGCAAATAGAAATTAACTTGACCGATATGGACATCATTACTGATTTCTTCCCATGTTTCGGCAGTTACAAATCTTATTTGAATATTTTTTTCAGATTGAGAGTTAAGGAATAAGTACGCTTTCAAAGCGCTTTACTTCCTTGCGACTTCTAAGTTGCTATATATGTCTATGCGAGAGTGGACAAAAGCTATTCCGGAACTTTGATGAAGCTTAACCGGCGAATTGGTTTGGTTGACGTTGTGATCAAGATTTCATACAACTGGTCTATACGTTTGGGGGACTGGGTGCTTCGACACCATGGTCGTATTCAAATATCCAGCTTTATAGCATGTCTAGCTCCCATAAGTGTTGCTGATAGTTGTTCGCTAGCTTTTGTACAATATATATATCGTAGACAAATAGTATTTAGTTGCTTGGTGACCATTTAAGTCGATGCTTATATCATTGAAATATGTTATGCACGCGTACTCAATAAAAGTCACATCCAAGCAGCAATGTCATCATTGGTTGATTAATGCATCGCACAATTAAATAAGGCTTTATTTAGTTTGGAATTACAACTATTCCTCTCTTTATAATCCTCAGTAATTTTGGACTTGAACAAGCAAAGTCTATATATCTTGCAGAATTTCTCGCCATTTAGTTGCATCCTTCGCGTTTATGACCAGCCCCTCTTGTTTCCAAGCCATGCTTTGGAATCGAATTAGAGCAGTTGAATTGAAGCATTTATGGCCGTGATAGTATTGGTATCTTCAATTATTCAAATATATTCCAAATAACAAAGTTCTCTCCTATCGATGTGCGTATATCACACAAACAAGAGTCTTGACACTGAGGCCGAACCAAATACGATTTCACGCGCGCGCCCTGGGCGCAACTTCACATTAATACACCGCTGACGTCACACACATTCTAGGTCAAGCATAACACAGAAAAATGGCGAGTACCCAATGCACATTTATCTCCGCTGTCAAATTATGCGCATCTCTGTAGCAACGGGCTCGATTTCCAAGTGCGAACCAGGCAGTTATATGTCCAGTGGTGCAAGGATCCAAGTTATATCTGAAAACACGGATTAGGAGGCGCATATCGGAACGATTTGGGGCAGTTCGTGTAGAAATTAGCTTGATACCAAGTGGGAATCTGACGATCCGGAGGGGTTAAGACATCATCATGCAACCATTCGGGACTCAACAGCGACGCGGTAAGGCGACCTCAGGATTAGTTTAGTAAATTATTTATTTGCCTGTTATGAAGCATCACAAGCATTAGGCTAACGTTTCAACTGAGTAGTTGTTTAGCCCATTAATATTGCTGAACACATTTTCTTTCCAGTTCCAAGACAGATAATTATGCTGAGAAAGGCACAATGGTGGATCATTTGCTTGGTGATGGCGAACGCTAATGGTAAGCATACCATCTACTGCAATTTTCCTGAAAATGAAAGGCCTTCATTAGCAATTATTACATTTTCGCGTCTATAGTTTTTAGCAAAATATTAATATCGATATACGTATATCACACCACAGGTTGCTACGCAGAAGAAATCTGCCTGGGAGAGATTTTTGAGCCGTCATGCGGCAATGGAGAAGTCATTGCAGTCACATCAGCTCGCTTTGGTCGGATGCAAGTCGGTCGGTGTATATCCCGTGATTACGGTCAACTGGGTTGCAACAATGATATTTTATCAAAGATGGACGAGCTGTGTTCAGGACGGACCAACTGCGTGGTTCCTGTTAATTTAGGAGCAAAAGTTGCTGATGGAAATCCCTGCGACAAAGATTTTTCTTCATATATGGAGGCTGACTACAGGTGTCTTAGAGGTAAATCATCTGCGGTCATATTTAGTTTTCCCTATTGGCGATGATATTAACGATAATACAAGCATCTGATATCCTTACAATTGGATCAGACAATGGTATCTGTGAAATATCGGCTATTAATTAGGATTGTAGCAATGTTTTCGTGACAAACAAATGACAATCATGTCAAATAACCATCAAGTGCATAATTGCAAGGAACATAATATGTGTAATACCGTTTCTTTGTATCTTACACCGAGCAGTGGTGCAAGGCCAACCACGATGCAACACTCTTAACGAAATCAAAGTCAGCGGCCAGCGAGGCATCATATCGAGCCACGTAACCCACACCACGTCGTGCGGCAACCAAGCCACTCCCTGGGTCATCGAGGCCTCGCCCGGACAGAGGATCAACGTGTCTCTTGTGGACTTCGGCTGGACAACCCGAGACAGTGACGAGTTACAGCCCTCCAGGCAATGTGACGTCTATGGCTACATCTCCGAGAGACGGCTGGGGATGAACAACACGCTGTGTGGTGGCCTCACCAGAGAGCGTCACTTGTACTACTCAGCATCGAGCAGAATTGAAATCCAAATATCAACCATTGTCAAAAGTCCAGAAATTAGTTTCTTGCTCCAATATGAAGGTAAGCAAATCATAACTATATTATGTAACATGCATAATTATAGTTCGCATACTCCGCGTGCAGACAAGTTTTCAGAGACAAGATCACACCATAATGTAATATTTTGTTTGTTTGGCATTACAAGTGACTGGGTGCCCCGATGTGACCCCTCCTGACCATGCCTGGTACAAGCGGAACGGCAGTACGGCTGTTATTGGTTGTGAGTGGAGTGAACATTCCTGGCACCTGAAGTGTGAAGGCAACTCCTGGGTGGGCGTGGTCGGAAATTGTTCGGGCCAAGGTAAGACCAATCTATATGTGTCCGTGACCCCTAATTATATCACGGCATAGAATACTGTTTTATTATATATCAATTGGGGAACAAAACAAGCTTAAGCAAAAAATGAACAATATTGTTCAGGCCAAGTTGATACATTGATACCGTTATCAATCGTCATGTTTTTCAAATTATGGGCCGAAAGTTGAATAATGTTTGATCGTTAATGTTTAAGAATGTGTTCCTCTCCACAATAATCGATAAGTAAGTCATTCGGAACGTCCAAGAACCATATACTTACCCTGACCTAACCGGAGTATTTTGGGTAGGAGTGTTTGCAAAGACAGTATAATTTATCTGAGTCATAAATGAAAACTGTTCATATAATTTCAGCTGTTGCGACACCAGCCGAAAAGGATGAACTATTCTCTTTGCCTCCTCGTAAGTCTTATCGAGGATAGTGAAGCTATTACCATGCAGGCCAAGATCCTATAGGATCAAGTCATATATGTTAAACTTCAGGGTCGAAGACAGTTAAGAGGGCAATTGTCTGAGAAGCGTAACAACGTGTTTCGGAACATTTCTTTTGGATTCTAAAATTATATTGATTCAAAATGTACAAATCATGTGACTCAATTTACCAATTGATCCTTTCAGTGATGACGATTGGTCTCATCGTTGGCCTGGGAGTCCTTGTCATCACCCTCCTATGCATCCTGATCATCGGTTATCTGTGCTGTAGAAGGTACGGTCCAATCCAACTCGAAACGCCTAGAAAACACATATACATATATAAATTATATCTATGCAGATTTGAATTCAAGTAAGAATTGGACTTCCGTTTAGTGGATTCATTCACATATTATCTTTCTTCTTGCATACTGTTTGAAGTGTCTTCGTTTTTGATAATTTGCTTTAAATTGTTCAGGAAACCTAATCGAATGCAAGAAGATGTAGTGAGCAAGACCATCGATCAAGGCTACGAAGGTCAGGCCTTCCTGTATTACCCTGGGAGGCCGGTCCCCATCCAAGGACACCATACGCTTCAGGGTCAACT
The DNA here is from genome assembly GCA_964019135.1 of Arenicola marina. Lineage (NCBI taxonomy): Eukaryota > Metazoa > Annelida > Polychaeta > Arenicolidae > Arenicola > Arenicola marina. Next base: position 33,093,598 of record OZ025259.1, read on the forward strand.
ACCCCCGGACTGGGGTCAACTTCAAGCAGGGCAGACCAAGCCTAACGCGACAGATGAACTGCTCCACATCTGGGAGACACCGCTTCCCGAGCCGATGACCAACCCACAGGATGACAGCGGTGTGGTGTCCGAGCCCACGTACTCCAGCCTCCCTTCTCGGGGTACCATGCCAGGTCCCTGTCCATCCCACGACACAGAGCCACGTGTCGCCGGCAATAATGGGGTGACAGCCGGTGATGTCACCTGGCCTGGGACACGTGCTTTCTATGAGCAGGACAAGGGATGGGTGGATCTTGCAAATAAAAATTAGCTTGACCGATACGGAGTCCAAAATCAATATTGAATGTTCTGCATACTTAGGTAGTGGCAGATCTGACTTAATTTCGCATATTTCAGAATAAGGCTATAGAAAAAAGTGTGCTTTCAACGTACATTTACTCCCTCAACACTCCTAAATCACTACATATGTCTATGCGACAGTGGACACAATTTATTCCGGAACGTTGATGCTGCATAACCGACGTATGGTTTGGGTTGACGTTATGACCAATATCCTTACAACTAGTTTATACACTTGGGGGAATGGGTGCTTCGACGCCATGGTCGTATCTAAATGTCTAGCTATATGTCTAGTTCCTAGCAGTCTTGCTATAGTAGTTGAAAGCTAGTTTTTTTTATAATATAGAACGTAGAAAATAGTGTTATGCTGATTTGCTTGCATTGGCGTCAATGTCTGCATCATTAAAATAAGTGATGCGCTCGTACGCAATAAAAATCACATCCGAGCAACAATTTGTCATCATTGGTCGATTAATGCATCGCACAATCAAAAAAGGACTTTATATTTAGCAATTACAAATATATTTGTTTGCATCATCCTTGGTGAATTTGGCTTTGAACAAGCCAGGTGAAAATCATGTCAAGAATTCATCGCTCTTTTGTTGCATCCATAGCGTGTATAACCAGTCCCTCACGTTTTTAAGCTATGCCTTTGGATCAAATTCCAGCATTTCAATTGAAGCATTTATAGTGATGACAACAATTTTATCTTTCATTTGTGAAATATATTACAATTAACAACGTCGATCGCGATGTACGTATAACACGAAAATAGAGGTCTTGGCACTGAGGCCAAACCAAACACGATTTCAAGCGCGCGCCCTGGGCGCAACTGCACATTAATACACCGCTGACGTCACAGATTCTAGGTCAAACATAACACAGGAACATGGCGAGTACCCAATGCACATCAGCTGTCAAATTATACGAATCGCTGTAGTAACTGACTCGTTTTCGAAATGCGAACCAGGCAATCGTATGTCCTGTGGTGCAAGGATCCCATTGATAGCTAAAAACACGGATTGGGAGGCGAAGATCGGAACGATTAGGGGCATATGATCTGGAAACCCGCTAGCTTAATACAAAGTGGCGATCTGACAACCCGGAGCAGACTAGACATCATCATGCGACCATGCATGACTCGTCAACTGCGCGGTAAGGCTACCTCATGATTGGTGCACTAAATGCTCGTGACGTAACATCGTAGAACCAATTTGACAACGTTCTAAATGGCCTATTGATAAATATGCCAAGCGTATTTTTGTTGTTTGCAGTTCCAAGACGGAAGAGTATGCAAAGAAGCGTCCCACGGTGGATGCTTTGCGTGATTTTGGTCGCAGTAAACTGCCGTAAGCATATTACTTATTTACTACAGTGTTCTTAAAAACGAAAGCCCCCTGTTAGTAATTATCGCATTGCTTCATGTATATGTATGCTACACTGTTCTCGATTACGAAAACCTCAGTTAGTTATTATCGAATTCTTACATATACATGCAATATATTATTATAATTCCTTTACCTGTTCTACTCTACAGATTGCTACGCTGACGAAATATGCCTAGGGGAGGTGTTTGAGCCGTCATGCAACAGCGGTGAAGTTATTGCAGTCACATCTGCCCGATACGGTCGTATGCAAGTCGGTCGGTGTATATCACGTGATTACGGTCAACTGGGTTGCAACAAAGACATTTTGTCGGTGGCGGATCAGTTGTGTTCTGGACGGACGGAATGCTCCGTTCCTGTTAACGTCGGAACACAGGTTGCGGATGGAAACCCATGCGACAAAGATTGGTCGTCGTACATGGATGCTGACTACAGGTGTCTCAGAGGTAAATCACTCGAGGTTATATATATGTCAATATTAATGTTATTATGTATACTTCTTATGCATACTTTCGATATCTTTAAATTTGAATCAGATACATATATCTACTAAGTTGCTGCTACTGGAATTCAAGCATGAAATGTCAAAGCAGATACTATGTGGCGCCAGTATACATGTAAAATAAGCGCAACGAACATTATTGCAAGGGAAATGCCATGTGAAATACCGTGTCTTTATTATATCTCACACGGACCAGTTGTTCAAGACCAACCACGATGCAACACGGTTAACGAAATCAAAGTCAGCGGCCAACGAGGCATCATATCGAGTCACGTAACTCACACGACTTCGTGCGGTAACCTTGCCACTCCCTGGGTCATCGAGGCCTCGCCCGGACAGAGAATCAACCTGTCTCTTGTGGACTTCGGTTGGACAACGCGAGACACTGGCGAGTTACAGCCCTCGAGCCAATGTGACGTCTATGGCTACATCTCCGAGAGACGGCTGGGGATGAACAAAACGCTGTGTGGAGGCCTCGCCAGGGAGCGCCACGTGTACTACTCAGCCTCGAGCAGCATCGAAATCCAAATATCACCACTTGGCAGAAGTCCACAAATTAGTTTCTTGCTTCAATATCAAGGTAAGCGAAATACCACTACATAATGTAATATGTATGGTTACATTTCGCGTATTCTACAGTTTGCAGAGACAAGAAGACAAAATAATGCAATATCTTTTTTGTTTGGCTTTACAAGTAACTGGATGCCCGGATGTGACCCCTCCTGACCATGCCTGGTACAAGCGGAACGGTAGCGCGGCTGTCATAGGCTGTGAGTGGAGCGAACATTCCTGGCATCTCAAGTGTGAAGGAAACTCCTGGCTGGGAGTGGTCGGCAATTGTTCAGGCCAAGGTAAGACATCAACCAATCCATTAGTTTCCAGTCTTAATTTAAATGATAATGTACCGGAATATAAGGTTGTTTATTACAAATCAATGGCAAAATGAACATACGTTTAAACTATACAAGTTGACTATAATATCAAGTCGAGACATTGGCCCAGTTATCAATTTTAATGTTTTTTTTAAATTTTGGGCTGGAATATGAATAGTGCTTAATAGTCGCTTAGACTGAACACTTGCATTTATTTTGGTTCCTCTATGAGCAGCCATTACTCAACCAGGCATATATACGAAAAATGCATTCGGAACTTCCCTTCCACGAAACAAATACTTACCTTCACGTTACTAGCGTGTTTGGTAAGAATGTTTGCGAAGACAGTATAACTTGTCATCAACAAAACAATTTTTATATCATTTCAGTTGTTGGGAAACCGGCTGAAAAGGATAAACTGTTTTCCCTGCCGCCAGGTAAGTGTTGTCAACGCCAGTGAAGCTATTACCACACTGACCAGCATCCTCGATAACCATGCAATCAGCCACTTTCAGTCAGTTACAAAATTACTTGTGATATATGATGAAATTATATGCTAAACATTAAATATTATTAAATGTCAGAATCTAAGACAGGCAGTACAACATTTATCTGAGAAGCTTAACAACATGTTCTGGAACATTTCTGTTCAATTCTAAAATTATACTTGAACCAAAATGTACAAATCCTGTGAATCAATTTACCATCTGATACTTGCAGTGATGACGATTGGTCTCATCGTTGGCCTGGGAGTCCTTGTCATCACCCTCCTATGCATCCTCATCATCGGTTACCTGTGTTGCCGAAGGTACAACAAAAATCAAGTTCGAACCGATTTGAAAAACATTTATATATTTATATATATACTAATGTTTCGCGAGGAGATATGACTTAAGAATTAAGAAGATGATTCACTGTCTGTTCATACCAATTTGTGCAGTCGCGAATTATAACATAACTTATATACATAGTACATTTATTTCAATTTACACTGTTGCAAGTGTCTTAGTGTGCTGACATTTTGATTTGAATTGTTCAGGAAACCTAATCGTATGCAACAAGACGTGGTGAGCAAGACGATCGATCAAGGCTACGAAGGTCAGGCCTTCCTGTACTACCCTGGGAGGCCTGTCCCTATCCAAGGACATCATACGCTTCAGGGTCAACCTCCACCGGGCTGGGGCCAACTTCAACCAGGGCAGAACAAGTCTAACACGACAGATGAACTGCTCCACATCTGGGAGACACCGCTTCCTGAACCGATGACCAACCCACAGGATGACAGCGGTGTGGTGTCCGAGCCCACGTACGCCAGCCTCCCTTCTCGGGGCAACATGCCAGCTCCCTGTCCATCCCACGACACAGAGCCACGTGTCGCCGTCAACGATGGGGTGAAAGCCGGTGACGTCACCTGGCCCGGGACACGTGCTTTCTATGAGCAGGACAAGGGATGGGTGGATCTTGCAGGGAACAATTAAATCGTATCGGCATTCGTAGATTGATGATCTGACATATTATCAGGCTTTCTCCGACACATATATTAGCGCAAGTATTCTGCGACAACTTAGCTATCCAAGATCAGATATACATGACCGATTATGTGTCTCAGCGCCACCCTAGTCACTTTCGAGCTTACTGCCATAACCACTAAAACTCTTGTGCTGCTCGCTAGCGAGCGATTGTGCAGTTAGCTGCAGAATTATGCTGCCACCTAGTTGGTCATTTAGTAACAATATCGCATCAGTGCGACGACAAGATACCGGCTAGGGAAGACGTTTAATTGGATGATGTATAGTCAAATGATAGGATGGCTGGGCTACGGTCAACATTTGGCATGAATCAAAATGAATCTTAATGAATCAGCAATCTGGGGACACAGAACACCATTAGGTTGTAGTATAGTTATAAGACACGCATTGAGCATAGCTTCATAATTGAGTGGAAACATGTCGTACATAGGTAGAGCGAATACATGTATTATGATACGTTTACAGTTGTGAAGAACATATTTTATGCAATAAATGTCAAGAAAGGAATACATTTAGTATTTGGTTCACAATATTATTATCCAATGGATATATGAAGCGAAACACGCACATATCCTACATCTACAATTTGTAAATTACAAATGACAAAATATGTCCCATACATGTATTGTGACTAGATGGTTTGGCCGGTGTAACTTTTATTGGTCATATCGCGATCATGGGAAAAGCCAATATATAGAGGAGCCAAACCTATGAGAGTAACCCTCAACCCTTTACGAAGAACGACAGCGTTTTGTTGATCTTTTACAAAAATAGGTAGTTCCAGAGGTCGGGAGAACTGGGCCTCTCAACGGCCGCTTGGGCCGGCCTACCAAAGCACAATATAGCTACCTACTAGGTGTAGGGATCAGCGCACTAGACCGCAATGAACCTACATCCATCTTAGAGTCCATACACCTACTCTACATGGATTCTCTCAATTTATTAAAAAAATTATGAAAAGTTTCTACCCAATAGAGTGCAATATACCGTTATGTGAGTCAGGCATAGGGGACCTTATTTTGAAACTGAGTACCATATGGCTGTTTTTCTATTAGCTGGCGTAGGTTAGTGTGTTGAATCAACGATTCCATCCACATAACAGGTCCTAGGTTCGACTCTGGGCCCGGTCACCTTAAATTGGGCACATTTCATATATCATCCATGCATCTTTCATTCTAAGCCCAGTTTGGCTCTTGTGTGCACAAAAGCTGTCGGCAACTTATGGGACAGCGATGTGACAGTGTTTACAATTTACTCTTGAAACATCAGTTGCATCATTTTATGTTCATCATATGGTGTTAAGGTAGTAGGCGAGATCACCGTGGAGCCACCTAGCGAATGCAATTTATATGTTACCTGAATACAATGTACATAACAGGAAATAATACAAAGTAAAAATATGAGGATCTTTGGCCAATTGTTGTCTTTTTCTGCTTTTTTATCCCCGAAATTCCGTAAGTGACAATGCTGAGTTTCCATAAGGGGTTCGGGTGGGACAGTTCAAGGTCACATTGCAAAAAACCGGAAAACCTATCAATATTATGATATTATTTTTGTAGACATATAACATATATAAGTACTCCCTTGCCAAAAATCAGAATGTTTTAACCCCCTCGTTTTTTGCACAATAAAAATATGTGAAAATACCCGAAACTTCCATAGGCCGCCATGTTGAAGTGTGATAGGGGGGTGGGGGGCTTCCACCTCACTTTTTGGGGAAAATAGCCTGAAAAAGCCTTTTGATTAGTGCGTTGTAATAATCATATAAAAAGTGTATCTGATGATAAATTCACAGTTTTTCACCGTACGTTTTAAAATGTACCACACTACCTTAACATATGTCGTTAGCATCTTATATGTTAAACAAATTACATTTGATTGTCTTCAATTTGGCAATTCATAGACACATTTGCATATATATCTACATATATATGCGTACATATAAATATATTTAATTATAAGGGTAAATAACGCGAGCGTTTGACATGATTTAATGTATGGGCCACCGTATTTCATTGTACACGGTGATAAGGGACAAACACGACACATAAACGTCTTTAAAAACATGTTATTTGACATGTGTTTAATAATGGCCAAAATTCATTGCGTCCATTTAAAGTGGGTGTCCAACCTAATTTAATCGCGATCTGCACCGTAAGTTTACATCTTAAAATTAAATTGGCGATTGTTAACGCTTCGTTTCGACTGACTGGTAAGCAGAAATTTTTTTACGCAACCCGCCCCCAGCGATGTTAAGCAAAGCGCCATTTTGCCAGGAGCAGTGACGCGTATTGTGACTATTCATGTGGCACCGCCTTATGTTATCACTCGCGGAGAGAGAGATCAGGGCCGCGATTTACAGATGAACAGCGGTAGTTCCAAGCCGCGCAGTAGACCATGATCTTAGTGTTTCATGGAAAAGTACCGTCCAAACAAATTGATATACATCTTGCGACGATTGACTCCGCAACAATGCCATGATTGGAGTTAGAATCGCAGCTATTTATATTAGCGATGATCATGCGCTCTTGTTTTGCTCACACAATAGGCGCAATTTCCGGTTTGAATAAATTAGAGTATCGCCTTCTGATTGGTCAATCGCGGACACACCTCCACAAAGGGCTGCCGCCCGGGTAGGCGGCGAAATCGTGCCCGGCGTCACTTCTAAATTTTATTGTGAGCTATAGATAGGACCAAAAATTCTGTAATTTTGAGGATAGACAATTGGGTATTATATGAATCGGTAAAGCAGCGTTAGAGGCCAGGTTAGCGGTTTCCTTTAAATAATTCAATTCAATTTCAATTTTATAAAGGGCCAATTGCGGGACGCCCGATGCCATCTATGCCAGTTGTACACCATCAGAACGCGAACACAATGTCGTAAAACCCTGCGGATGGTACACTGCATTGTTCATTTATATTAACATTGTTTATCGGGTGGTCATTAGCGCACAGCAAATATTGTTATCAGCAAATGTATATGCTGAAGTGGATTAAAGTAAATATGCCGAAATAATAGTTCTTACATTATTATGTTACCTGGCTAGATACGTACATACGTCAAGGTACACACGAAAACGCATTGTTTTTAAGCATATTCATATTATTTTGGTTGCGTATATGATACGTGAGAGCCCAAATAGGTGGGGATTGTGATGTCAACACCCACGACCCAGCATAACAGTTACCATTATCATCATGCCTCATACAAAAATAATTTCTTTTCAATAGAAATTATGTATTTAGATTTTTACTGTACAAAAACCCATTCATTGTGCGCAACAAATAACAGGACATGTTCGTGTAGTCGTTCTGGCCTTTTTAATTATGATAACACATCTTTTTATCGCACAGAGATAACATTCACACCGTCCTACCATGCGCCCAAGTTTTCAAATTATTTCAAAAAATATAATGTAGGTACAACATTGCTGTTAGAGGTTTAATGAGCTAATCAGAGACCATTTGTAGAACTAAATAATGTGTTTTAGCTTTTCAACAGAAATGACGTGGGTCGATTGTTCAATCACTTTCAATGCTAATGTACATTATCATATTTATCCTTTTGATGACGCAGTACATCAAAATGTCTGAAGACATCTTCGTCTGTAGTTCTGGGATAATGTAGCAATCAATAGTACCCCAATACAAGATTTTCACTTGACATATTTAAAATGTTTATCATGGGGAAAATTATTGCTTAGGTCATTAACTAATTTACATACATGAATAGAACATACGCCCCGGCTACTGTCCAACCTAAGATAAAACACAACCGATTTCAACAGCCAAACAGGAAAATATAACAAACACATTTTGTTCAGTATACGTGAGCAACCTAACAGTAAAAGGTGCCACCCTAATTTTAAATGAATTGCCCCATGTTGTAACTGCCCCATACGTAGACACGATGAAGATATTGACTGTCACACACTAATATATAGTCTAGATCCAGGACCCAGGACAGAATTCGGGGGAAGGGTAGTGGAGTGAGGGGGGGGATCCAAAAACATGAGCGATTCACAACACATAATTGAAAATAAAAGGGGAAGGGGGTGCACAAGTAAGAAGGCGCACAGTTTGCTTTAACGAAAAAAATAGGGAGCCCCCCCCCCTCCCCCTCCGGCACCGAAGGCCCGTCAAGAAATAAATGGTCGAGGTAGTCATTTGCATGTATATTTGCTCATGATTACCTCGTAAGATAAACAAACATTTTTTTTTTTTAATTAAATTAAACAACGTATGTGATACCATGATTAACGTAGCAATACCTTACGCTTTTTTGTACTTCGGACAATGGTCATACATTTTTTTATTTCAAACTATTTTTTAATAAAACAACTTGTGCGTAATGCTGGCTACTCACGCTATATTATATGATTACCTCGTAAGACATACAGTTTTCTTTTTTTTAAATAAAATAAAATAACTTGTGTGATACCATGAAAAACGTAGCAACACCTTACGCTTTTTGTACTTCGGACAATGTTCATATATTTATTTTCATTTTACATTATTTTTTATTCAAACAACTTGTGCGTGATGCTTGCTAATGCCCCCCCCCCCCCTCCCCCCCAACCCTGCACACATGGATGTGTGCCGCTGCAATTTATTCACATTTTACAGGGTTAGATACCCTACCATAACATGCCGACTGATAAGACAAGAACAGTTCGGAACAATGGTATCTTAGGTGCCGTGGTGATGTCCGATGCGCAGCGCTGGCTGTTTCAAAAATTCATCTCGCGCCCCGCGGGACAAATTACCGCATATGCCGGTAATTTCAGCTTCATTCGCTAGATGGCGCCCCAAAAATGTTCGTAAGACTAGTACAGCGCACGCTAGATGGCGTTACTCGGCTGGCTGTGGGTGGTTTTAGGCCAAGGTTCTTTGTTCCGCGTCTGCTACCCACGCTACTCTCAAAGTGGACCAGAATCAATAGTGACGCTTCGTTCACATAATCGGTAGTATGACACACAAAGTATTTCCGGTATGTCATTATTATATTTATTTTATATATATTTATAAATGGAAAACTTACAATGCGAAATACACACATCTTTGTCGTTGTATTGGATAATTGGGAATGCCGGCATATAAAGTCCCAGCATAAAAAAAACAGACGCTGAGGCCTAGGTGCATGTGCACCGGGCGGGGAGGGTGAGGTAAGCCCAGGCTGCCAACGGCGAGTCACCCAAAGAAAGGAGAGCCCCCTGTTCTTACCCCTCCAGCGGGAAGGTCGGCACTTGCCACACCCATCTCTGCTAGGGGCTGACACTCAGGGAAATGCTTTCTCCTGTGCCGCGGAAATAAATAAACCCAGCGGCGAAATCTGGCCCCTGAAGAGTGCTTTGGCCACCGCACTCGTGGTGTGTTGTAGGTCATGGCATGGGATAGGGAGCCCGGCCTTGTCTGATGGTGATATAGACGAACAAAGCCTGGCTCGTGTGTACACAACATGTGAGAGTGTCATAACGACTACACTGTTGGGTTGACAAGAGAATGATGCGCAATAACCCCCCCCCCCCTCCGCCTCGCTCCCCCCCCCCCCCTCCGCCTCCTCGACCCGAGCCATACGCACACACCACGTATATATACCTTATATACAACCCTCATTATCCTTAAGTTATTACCACGAAAGCCTGCCAAAGTTTTTATAACAAACTTAATCGATACTCACAATAACATTATTATATATTTATACAAGCCGGCCCATCGGACTTGCATCGCTTGGCAAGCTCAAGTTATAGGCGTACATTGCTTGCATTCAATGCTCAGCCCAAAAAAGTCACGACGGAAGCCGCATCGTTACGTCATCGCTGTGTTGACTGGTATGTTACTAAGCTTGTGGAGACCCACACTATTATGACCAGACACCAGGAACAAACCATGATCCGGTAGTGTAATTACGTATGTTCTATTTATGCCACGCCCGCGCAAGCCGTTAGTACGCAGACGACTTAACTGAAATGTATCTGTCTGAAAACGGTTGACAACACGGCGGCCCTGTTTTGTACCCAGGCGTCTGACGGTTGAGTGCACGCGTTCCACTTACCGTTTTGTGACCGTTGAATTTGAATTCTGTCGCGCGCTCTGAATCCATAGGCAGAGGAATGTTCCCCCCCAAGTTCTGACAACTTTGACAACTTTTCGTAGGCATCATAAGCGATGGTTGAGAAATGTGAACCCCTAACTTCGATCTACGGCAATATTCCAAACACGCAAATCTGTTTCTGCTCAGCCTGCGAGCGGCATGCGGTCAGTACGAATGACCCCTCTACCTGAGGTGGAAATCAGGGTAGGGCCTGGTGCACTGGTCGTTTGGGGTGGCGGTTAAGGGATGGCGGGAATTGACGGGGGTGGGGGGGGGAGTGGGGTGGAGGGCATGGGGAGGGGGCAGGTGGGCGGTTGGAGGGGCAGGGGGGCGAGGCAAACAAGCCTACCGGTTGAAGTGAGATACGAGGTGGGGAGAGGCAGGGTAAACGCGAGAACCACGGGGGTACATAGTCCGTTGAAGGAGTTGTTGAGGCCATTGTGAAAGGCGGGTGGCGCGAAAAGGACTGGCTGGGTGGGGAGGGTTGGTTTTGTACGGTACACAACATATGCATGTATATATATTTAGGGGCTATGTTGGGCTACAGGATCGGGGATTGGGGAGTTAGCGGACGGGGGCAGTTAGGGGTGGGGGGTGGGGGGAGGGGGCCAAAGGTGATCGCAGTACTCGACCGTCTCAAGAGGAATCACGTGTTTGGAGTGCTTTGATGCTTCCTGCTGTTATGCCTCGGGGTGGTCAGGTTTATGTACACCAGAACCTGGGTCTGGTCCCCACCGGATGGAGGCATCATACCTCGCGAAACTGGCATGAAACTCACGTAGAACATGTCGGTATATATAAACAGATCCGATATCAGGAAATAATTCGACGGCCAGCCTCTATAGGACGCTCTAGGACAAGGAGGAAGTATTGGAATGGAATGGAATGTTGGTGTTTTAGGCCACTTTTGTGCACATACAGGCTAAATTGGGCCAAGGAACCTCCCGAGACGATGAAGGATGACAGAATGAAACACGCCCCAGATTAGGTGCCCGAGCCCGGATTTGAACCCAGGACCTATTGATCTGCGGTCTAGTGCGCTAACCACTACACCAGGGAGACCCCCCAGGAAGTATTGACATCTAAAAGATGGCTGGTACAATATGAAGGACTTACTAGGATGGTGTAAATGTGTAAAATGAATAATATATTTGATGTCACATTTGTGGATAATCTGACACGTTTATCACATTTTTTTAAATTCAACGCGGTTGCGGATCCAAGGGTAAGGGTGGAGACTGAGAAAAATCGCTACTCACCGTAGTGGGTGGGGAATAGATTTTTGCGATCCCGCGATTGGCATCCAGGAATTCTTTGCAGGGGCGGATCTAGGAATTTGCCAAGGGGGGGGTTACTGTCTGAAAACTTGCGACCGGGGGGGGCGGTGTAATCTCTGGCTAAAACTTGCGACCAGGGAGGGTGCTCTCTTTTTGCCAAGGAGGGGTTGCTCTCTTAAAAACTTGCGACCGGGGGGGGGGGCGGGCGCTGCTCGGAAAAGCCGACTTTAACAGTGTATGTTCAGGTTCCCAAAGGGGGGGGGGGGGGGTTGCAACCCCCCTAACCCCCCCCCCCCCTGGATCCGCCACTGCTTTGAGCCGGATTCGCAATTCGATGTTGGCAATTTTGGGGAATCGTTATCCGTACAATTCCTGGTTCAACGCGAAGACCCTCTCCCTATTTACCTCGATATGTTACAGCAGTCTGTGAATTCCTCGATATTGAGCAGTCCTCATCTTGGAGATTTGATATTACTCTACCTAACTCTTGGGGATTCGCGACCGAGAGGGGATACCCCCCCCCCCCTCCGTAGTATCTATAGCAACATTGTCTTACTTGCGGTCATACCAATACAAGCAATACGGAACTGCTCGTCGACAGTAATTGTCCTACCCCCCCCCCCGCCCCCCCCTCTTCGCTTTCACCATTCACACTTACACCGAATTTATTAGAATAGTGTGCGGAATATAATTAGCTATTGCCTCGTCCTACGGTCACATATAGCATGGGGGACCCATACATTTAATATTACGTATTTACTTATTATGCATATATGTGCTATTAATGCCACAGACAGAACCGATAGTGGCATGCGCGCTTTACCGCGCGTTACCTGTGCGCATTATAGATGCGGGCTGTGGGGAGGCGGCGCGCCTTGGCCACCTCACACAGCGCGCACTGGGGGGAGGTGATGCTACGCGCGCACACACTACGAGATATTAACATATTGGTGGCAGTGGCTCTCGTGTGTACAGCAGAGCGCTGAATGAAGCACGCGGTTGTCAGCGCCGCGCGACCTCAGCGGGCCAAGTGCGCTGGCAACGCGCAGCGCGAAACGCGAGACGCGCGCGATTTTTTTATATTTTTTATTTGAGATGCGGTGCGCCATATTGGTTGGTACACGATGTTACAGCTTGTGGGCCTGGCTTGGGCAGGTTGGGTGAGGGGAGGGGGCCTATAGGTGGGGTCTGCGGCCGGGAAGCGGGGTGGTGGGGGGGGGGGGGGGGGGTAGGGGGGTAGAACGGGAAGGGGGCGGCTGTTTCTGTCCCCTGCGCGTGACTGATCATTTGGAGGCGAATACTACTTGTGTTGGTTTAGGTAGGAGGGGTGGGCATTGGGGGTAGTTGCTGCAGAACTATATTGCTGGGTTATGGGAGCGGCGGTTGGATGGAGTCATTGGGTAAGGGGCGGGGGGTGCGGGCCCCCCGGGAGGGGGGGGGGGGGGGTAGGGGGTGCGTAGGCATAATAAATGCGTGCCGCGCGAGGTCACGAGGTCGCCTCAGATCGGCAAACAGGCCACGCGCCCGTTTCCCGCAGTGGGAGAAGGTAGGGGGAGGCTGGGTGAGGGGTAGAGCCAGAGACAGAAGGCCACAATATCACCAGGTTCGGGGGGGGGGGCGGTGAATGGTTGCAACCGATGTGTTTATCAACGATACCATCCTACCAAGGTGCGTTGGGAAATAAAAGGAGGCCGGGAAGCAGGTGGTACCCCCAGCCAACTGATTGGGGGGAGGGGCGGGCGAGATGCCGGGTGGGGATGGCGGGCATAGGCCGTTTGTCCCCACATTAGGGTG